>CM047588.1:12113636-12217727 GCA_026184515.1 Peronosclerospora sorghi
ACAGGTTTTGCACCCTTAGGACTTCGTGAAGTATCTCTTCGTACGGTATTGTGCTGGTTTATTGTTATCTTGTCGTATTTTGTGTGGGATGCACAGGTTTTTCACCTCTTGGACCATGATAGGCATCTCTTCGCGCACTCTCCACATCACATCATCAAGTCATTGAGCCCGTATGGGCTCACTATCCAAATTATGTTCATTATTTAGCTATATAGCTCCATTCAACATAGGTAATCACGTAATGTATCCACATATTCCAAACATCTTCCAATTATGTTCAAACATGCGTCTTTTTGTTATATTTTTGTTTGTGTTTGTATCTTCTGACTTTCCCCTAATGCAACCAACTTGGATCCGCATTCTACTCATCACAACCAACGTGGGTCCGTGATAGGGATGTACTACATCTTCTGGGGCTTCTTTTTCTTGTTTGCTTCGACTTCTTGTTATCTTCCTTTTATCTCTTCCGTCGTCTCTCCTCTTCACCCTTCTTCTCTGCTGAGGCGTCTACATTTCCCCTTCAGTGATGTCCTCTTCTGCCGTCTGGGCTGCGTAGTGTCTATTCTCCC
Organism: Peronosclerospora sorghi; assembly: GCA_026184515.1. Taxonomy (NCBI): domain Eukaryota; phylum Oomycota; class Peronosporomycetes; order Peronosporales; family Peronosporaceae; genus Peronosclerospora; species Peronosclerospora sorghi. The sequence continues at coordinate 12,114,206 of CM047588.1, forward strand.
AATCTCGCTGCGCATCAAACTCATACAAGAGTATGGTACAAGAAAGATTGTCTTCAGGCTCCCACGTCATCTCCTCGGTATCCTTCCACTTGACAAGGTATTTTTTCACCCGACGCCCATTTCTTGTCCGCTGTTTCGCTCGACAATCCACGATACGTTCCACTTCCCATTCATCGTCTCTGCCAGGTTCATACCAGGAATCTTCCGGAAGTAATGCTTCATCTAACTCTAACGCATCCTTGGTCTGAATCTTTTCACGGGGCCGTCTCATCTTGCTGATATAAGGCTTCAGCCTAGCAATGTGCACTAACGGGAATATTCTACTCTCAGCTGTAGGTATCACTAACCGATATACCATATCATTCACCCGTTCATCCACCACGTATGGGCCATGCCACAAGTGAGCCAACTTTCTTACCAACCCTGGCTTAACCAAATCGTGATACAACCATACTAACTCTCCAGGGCGGTAAGCGGTTTTTGTAGTCGATCATAGCCTTGAATCGACTTTCTCGTTATGATGCTGGGATCTTTATTTACTCACTTGTTCCCGAATGATGGCTGCCTGCGCTTGAGCCTCCATGTGCCTTTTATTTACAGCTAATCTCCAATCTAATGCATCTTGTTCCGTGACAGACTGATCCTTTGGCGGTACCATCGCCTCCATCGTGGTTCGGGGTTTCCATCCATGTACCAGATAGAATGTAGTTTGATAGTGCTGTAAATCCACTGAAGTGTTTAAAGCAAATTCCAATGGTGCCACATATTCATCCCAATCTCTCTGTTCTGGATCCGTTATATAGCATTTTATTGCCTTAATCACTGCCTGCACCGATCTCTCCTGTTTGCCGTTGGCTTGTGGCCGATATGCCAATGTAGGCCTCTGTTTCTGCTTCAGCATCCGATTAAACCTCCTAAATACCAAACTCATAAACCTTGGGTCTCGGTCATGTATCAGCATTTCTTGCGCTCCAAATCTCTTGTAGACACCCACCATGTATGCTTCTGCCACATCCTGGACTGTAGCGGTGCTCATTGGGATAAGGATCACATATCCAGAAAACAGACAGATAAAGCACAATAAAGCTTCATGACCCATAGCGGTCTGTGGTAGAGGTAATGCAAAATCCATGGACAGAATCTGAAAGGGTCTTGATGCCACAATATTGCCACTAGTACGCCCCTGGTACTTCGGCTTTCCTTTAGCCGTGGCACAATCTTCACATGCTGCGATATAATTTTCGATATGGGCATACATTCCTCTCCAGTAATACTTAGACCTCAAACGAGCATAGACTTTTCCAACTCCTTGGTGCGCCCCACTACCAATCTCAACATGGTAGGCATGTAACACATCCTCTTGCAATATAGATGGTACGACCAATCTCCACACTTGGTCCTCAGTTCTGCTTCGTGTGCAGGCGACGTAATATAGAACATTCTTAATGTCCAATACATACATTATCGCATGCCGAGCCACCCTTTTCCATTCGCTGGTGGAGTCTATTTTGTCATCTTCTCCCTTCAGATACGCTATAACCTTCTCACACCAATCTTCATCATTATGAGTTTCTGAGTTGATGCTATTCGCTCAAGTCTAATGGCGGGCGCCGTCTCATAGGGATCCTCTTCTGTATCTTCGCGGCTTTGTTTAGCTTCGACAGTACCGTCTTTCGCAGAGTGCGTCTCTTCTTCTATATCCACCCCTTGTTCCACGGTCCCACTTCCTGGGTATTGACAATGTCCTTTCTTCAGTTTACCCGTGCTGCGAGTGATTACAAATACTTGTGGTGATTGATGTCCATCATCTCCCCATACACTGACTTCCGTGGTATCCACTTGCGCTTCGTCACTTGAATTACCACCACTGCTGTCAGTCGGTTGAGTAATCTCCTCTGCGATGTCCTCAATCTTATCCCTTTCTGGAGGACCATCTGCATTGGCATACAATAACTCTGGTAATGGGTTCAACAATTTCAGGTCCATCATTTGTTGTTCATTTGTGAGCTTCCCTGCTCTTTGTTCTTTTATTGCGCACTGTGTGAGGAAATCTGCCGCTTGGTTATACTTGCGTGCCACATGCACTAGACTAATCGCCTCAAAAGTTTCGACCAGCGAGTGCACTCTATTTAGCCAGACCAGTAACGAAGCATGGTTACAGCTTAAATCTCCATTTAATTGTCCAATCACCAACCTCAAGTCTCCACATACTATTGCCTTGCTTATATGATGCGCTTGCGCAAGTTGTAGTACGCCGATCAAGCCATGATATTCACTATCGTTCACGGTGAGGTTGTCCTGGATTCCGTATTCAGCTGCCATCACCTCCCAAGTAGGCAACTCCCATACTATCATGCCAAACGTGCCTTTGGGATTATTTTTCATCCGTACTGCACCATCAAATGACAAAACATATCCAGTACTTTGGCGACACAATCCTGGAATTTGTCTAATAATTGGCGTGTCCTTCAACGCCTTTAGTTGCGCGATATCTTCTAATACTGCATTCATTTTTTCCACAGGCACTATCGATGCAGCCAATAATGCGGGCAGACCAACGCCTTCATGGTCCGTTCGTATAATCTCTAGCGACCATGGAGATAACATCACCACCCATTGAATTCCTCTTCCCGTTAAACTTTTAGATGTGAAGAGCCATCACATCGTGGAGTACCTTGCATATACAGTTATATGCTGCCCAAATAAAATATGGCTAGCATCATGTAACGTCTTCAACAAAGCTATCACCTCCTGTTCTGCTCCTGTGTATCGTGTCTCCGCATCTTTGAACACTTTACTGACGTATCTTACTGGGTGCAAGATCTCATCGTGTTCTTGACACACTGTTGCTCCAAATGCCCACGTATTAGTGTATATAATTACACTTAATGGTTTCGCACGTTCGATATGTCGTAGAAACGGTGCATGCACAAGCCAATCCTTCAACAATGCAAAAGACTTCTCAGCGTGTTCCAATTGAGTTCAATCTCTTAACTGCAGGTCTGTCAATTCATATAGTGATGCCGCTAACGTAGCGATGTTTTCGATGAACCTAAGATAATAAATCAGACTGCCCGTGAATCTCTGAACCCCCTTTAATGTCCGTGGAAATGCCATCTTGATAATTGACTCTAAATTTCGCGGGGACGCTTTGATTCCTTTTGCAGATATTCGATGACTCAGGAACTCCACACTGTGATTCCCAAACGCACTCTTGGGTAAGCTTATATTGATTCTCCAATACTTGAACGACTCCAAAAGGTTCCCAAGCATTAAACACAGTGTATCCCAATTACTTGCCCCGAACGTAATGTCATAAATGTATGAGCGCCTCCCAATGATAGGTCGCTCCTCACCTTCCACCACTTGACCATTATGAAATACATCTTGTGACAGGGGTACGTCCGTCTTCAAAACATATGTGACATCATCATCGATATCCATAGTGGTATCATCGTTCGTGATTTTGCACATCAACCCCATCTGTTGTGAGCGTCGGACCATTGTCCACAAGGCATTGTCCACTATACGCTGATATATTTGCGGCGCATACTTTAATCCTTGTGGCATTCGGAGCCATTCAAAGTGTCCTAGCGGGAAAATGAAACCGGTAATTAACCGAGCCCTTTTTGTCATAGGTATAGCCCAATACCCACTCGCATTATCCATCGAACATAGCCATATAACTCCTTCAAAGTTGTCTAGCAAATAATCTATCAAAGGCATGGCATACACCATCAGTCTTGTCTTTTGATTCACAGCTCGATAATAAATGCACAATCGTATGTCTGTTTTATTCTTCTTTAACACGATCACAATTGGTGAGGCCCAAGCTGACTCCGAATACTTAATTAATCCTGCTTGTAACAGGCCTCTTATCAACTCATACAACTTTGGTAGGAGATGCGCTGAAACCTTGCGCGCTTTCTGAGCTATAGGTGAATTGCCTCCAACATCCACATCGCAAACCACACCCCTAGCCGGTGGTGGCAGCGCATTACCAGAACTTATGAACCCATCAGCACACTTGTATTGCAATGATCGTAACTGGTCCTCTTGTTCCTTGGTGGTAATCCCGGGATCTCCTATGTCTGCGTTTGCCATATCAGGTGGAGTTATCGGACCTTGTTGTAATTCAGGAATAAGTGCCAGCTGTTCTTCCATCGCTTCAGCCGACATCTCCACCCCTTCATGTAGGTAGACCTCCTTTTCCAATTTGGTCTGATCTACCTTCAATGGGTCTATACCATCCATCACATATATAGCGGGGGGTTTATCTCCAACCATCTGCACCGCATGTATAATTGCCCAACTAATTGGCATACTAGCACTCCCCATAATTCGTTCCTGTGTTAGCATATATTCTTCGGAAGCTCGATCGTCTTGGTCATTAAAGGTAACGGATTTTCATTGGGGATCTGACAACTTTGATCTTTCATATTCAGAATCACCCCCGCCTTCACCACAAAAACTGTCCCAAGTATTGCTAGAGCTTGCGAATCAATGTCGGCTACCCACATCTCACAATTAAAGATAACCGATGGGCCCATCCGTATCTTGACCGTGGCCAAACCAATTGCGCCAATGGTGCTCTCTGTTACACCACAAAAGCTAGTCGAGGTATCAAACATCCTGACTGCTACATGTAACATCTTCGCTACATTGGTATGCAAAACTGAAATGTTCGCACCAGAATCCAACATTAATGGCAGTTCCAAATCATCAATTGCCCCTCTAACGTATACTTGAGATTCCGGCTGTGTCGTCTCGGTCAATCGTTGCCATCCTTCCCGTTCTCCCTCTCTTTTATCCACCAGCGTGACATAAGCCGAGACATCTGCTGTTTCGGTAGTCGCTGATGCGTCTTCTTTTTTTTCTTCTTTTTCTTCAAATGTAACTTGTGTATCTTCTTTTTCTTGTATTTTCGTCGTTTCTTGATCCTCGTCCATAGTGAGTGATTCTTCCATGCAAAATGTATTATTTTTCTTGTTTTCCTTTATGATGAAGGGTGAACGTGGTGTTGCTTTCAGATTGCTCGAAATGCCCCCCTTTTCTTTTGACAGTGGTCGCAACGCACTGTGGGGTTAGGCATTTAACTGTGCGCCACTTGATCCTTGTTCAGTTCCCCGGACTTCAGCTTGCTCCGCACTCGGCCATCTCTTCGATGAGCTTCCGACAATACTTTATATCGTGGCCAACTGTTTTGCAATGATCACACGTCTGTAACTTCCAACATTTCTCCTTATCATGTCCCTTTCGATTGCAGTGTTCACATATCACTCCCCCATCATTATTATTATGAGTCCGCTGCATTGTATGTACTTCACTGCCCATCATGTGTACACTGGGTTGCGCATCTTCGTATATCACTTCGGCACCCTTGCGCGCAGTCGTTTTCTTCCCTGGCCTTGTCAAACGTGCCTCATGTTTCGTCAACACCCTTTCCAATTCTTCAACATTATTGAATGTCAAATGCTGATAATGCATTTGTATGACACGATCATGAATAGTGTCAAAGAATTGTTGGATGTGTTCCTCCAACAATGATGCGTTATAGACGTCTCGGAAATCCATTCCAGCTCGTAACGCAGCGGCATTTAGCAGATACAAATATGTGGTTGCTGGCTCATCTTGTTTCTGGGTCAATCTCGAATACATAACCCGAGGCGAGACTTTATCCACGCAAACCTTCCGTTGAAACAAGTCTATCACTGTATCCCAATCATACTTCAACGTATCCGCTACCTGCTCATACCACCAAGACGCCGTATTCGTCAAGCTATCCACAAACATCCCTAGCCGTTGATCGTCATCCCAACGTGAAATGTTTGCCACATGGAGAAATCTTGTTATCCATGCCCTTGCACTTCCCGCGTCTTGTCTATTACCGTCGAATGCCTTGATTTCTGTATTCTGGATAATGGCTGGGACAGGCTGACCAGATGATGCCCACATATTATGTCTTCCACTCGACATGCCATATCTTGATGGTTTTGGTGGGTAGGGGTATGCTCTATCCGGAGCTGCCGATTTTCGGTGTGTCGCATTAGTCGTTCCTCTCGTAGTATCTGGCGTGCGACTAGTGGACAGCAATGCGGTAATTTTCGTCAACTCCTCCAAACTTAAATGCCCATCTTGCATCAACTGGACTAAATTTGCCACCACTGGGTCCTGTTTTTTCGACGTTGGTCGTGGCGGTGACATGATCTCATCCTCATCCGAGGAAAATTTCAACTTCTTCCTTACTCGACGTTCAGTTTTTGATCTCCAATCCACAGTGTCCTCCAACTCATCGTCATTACACAGTTCCTGCATGCCCGGTGGTTTAGACTCTTTTACCGGTGTATGCGTGGTGTCTGCCACAATGTAATAATTTGGACTGACATCCGTAGCCTCTTTCCGATAAAACATCAAGGATGTTTCCCACTGGTTTTCCGCTAATAATAGTGACACCATCAGACCAATATCTTTCGCGGTACGATCCAGATTAAAGTCACATGCATGATCAAATTCTTCTCGTCGCACAAACTCATAGCCACAATTTCGAATTAGCTTTTCAATAGCTTCAATTGATTCTTTTAATCCCCCAAAAGAAGTAAGATCTTCACTGACTCTAAAATTAGGGGCAGGTCTTGCCACCTTGCGAATCTCATATAATGAAAACCAACTATGTGAATCCCCTGGTAGCTTCAGTACATGCCGTTGGTATCGTGCCATCCTTGCACAGGCCTCAGAGAAAGTGTATGTTATCTCACGGTCTTCCTGAGAGCGCTGTAACTTAAAAACCAGCTCTTTCTCTCCCTCGATAGACACTAAAGCCATTTTTTATATGAAATTATATTAAGTCGACGTGAAGTCCCGGGTCGCGGCACCAGTTGTCGTGAAGGAACTTAAATTTTCGAGGTTTCCACTCAAAAACAACACAAGGAAGCGATACAATACACTTCTCTTGCTTAAAGTTCCCAGGTTCTTAGTACTTACGTCCGAACCTTAATACAAAGTCACTGAAAATGGACACTTTCCTGGTAACACTCAGGCTGCCCCTCAACTTAGATAACCGCAGAGGATCTTTAATACGCTTTAATAAGCGTTCACTTAAAGGTGTCCTCGGGTTGTACTTAGTTTTTGTATAGGATTGGAAAAGGTTTCTTTTAGTTGGTGTGGCGACTGCTCGTAAAGGGGGAAATTTGATTATATTAGAAGTATTAAGAAATCCTATATCTACCTCCAGTATCTGTTCACCTTGTTACTTCTTGGTTACTTCAGCACTGGCTTCGATATTATCCAGATCTGCGTACTTATCCAGGCTTGTCGTGGACCATGATGTCGTGGACCATGATGTCGTGGCCCATGAAATATCCCGTGATTGGTCAAAGCCATCCAATTATATGCTACCATATCCCGCGTACTTATCCAGGCTTGTCGTGGACCATGATGTCGTGGACCATTAAATATCACGTGTTTGGCCAAAACCATCCAATCGTATGCGACCGATGCATACTTGTCGTATACATTCAACCGTAAATTCCAGTCACTTCACCACAGACCGACCTTCTTAGGAAGGATGTTGATTGGTGTTGGGAAACCATTTAGTGTCGTCTGCGACGCCTCCGATTTCGCAATTGGATGTGCTTTGTTACAAGCAGATGATGCAGGAAGGGAACGCGTGATTGCGTTTGAGTCGAGGCAGCTTAAAGCTGCGGAACGGAACTATCCCGTTCATGACAAGAAGCCACTTGCAATGAAGTATGCCCTTGTCAAATTTAGGGTTCAACTACTCGGCTCTAAGCCGTTCGTGGTTTATACTGACCACGCGTCCTTACAGACAGCGACAAAGTCACCTCATCTCTCGCAACGGATGGCCCGTTGGCTATCCTTCTTTGCGGAGTACAACTTTGAGGTTAAGTATAAACCTGGCAATCAGAACGTGCTTGCGGACGCGTTATCGCGTCGTCCCGATTACGAGCTCGCTCACGCAACATTCGTCACCTCATCTGTGGTGGATCTCATACGCCAGGTGTATGAGAAAGACCCACAGTGTACGGCGCTTATCAGCGCGTTGGGTGGAAAGGGACTTGGCTCGTCTGAACCAACCCTGTCAAGTCGAGCTAAAGCTCGTTTACACCGTTACAGGTACTGTGAAGGTTTGCTATATTATAGCACGAGCGCGGAGGACACTCCGCGGGTGGTAGTTCCTCATGATGAGGAAATGAAGTATAGAGTCCTCTTTGAGGCACATGACGCCCCTACCGGGGGTCATTTAGATCGCGATAATACCTACAGCGCTTTAAGCGCTTTGTATTGGTGGCCCAACATGTATAAGTGGGTCAGTGCGTATATACGCACCTGTGAGACGTGTCAGAGGGTTAAACCCTCTGCAAGTTCAGCTGCGCCTTTGACGAGCTTAGTCGTTCCAACAGAGTGTTGGAAATCCATTAGTACGGATTTTTCTTCGTTTTTTTCGAAGGCCGGTTACACCGGCATTTTGGTATTTGTAGACCGTTTGAGCAAGATGCTCACCTGGCAGCGGTGCCAGAGTCCATTGATGGACAAGGAACAGCGAAAGTGTTCCTAGACCGTGTCTTTCGACAGCATGGTCCGTTGTGTCGGATCGGGATACACGTTTTACGAAACAGTTCTGGGGGGGCGCTGTTTAAGGTGCTGGGAACCAAACTCCTCATGTCCACTGCGGATCATCCGCAGACGGACGGTCAGACGGAACGCGTTAATCGCGTTGTAGAGGATATTCTCCGGAGCTTATGTCCGGATGCTCCAAAGAGTTGGGGTGAGATGCTTCTTATGGCCAAATTTGCCATAAACAATTCGGTCCATGCGTCTACGGGGTTTACCCCGTTTAATGTGAACGGATTAGTAAATCCGCGGGTTACGTTGACGCCACGTGTGTGTGGCCCAGTGCTTGAGGGGGAGGATTCCCGATGTCAGCCCTGTATCTGTGCGAAAGCACATCGATAAGTTTTTATCGACGCGCAAAAGTGTCTTACGACACTTTTGCGACGCCATGGCAGAAGGCCAAGACAAGCAAAAGGTGGTTAGCCGTAAGGTACGGCAGGACGGGGTGGAGCGACTGATGGCGCGACGCCATCATCGGGGTCAAACCCAGTATTTGGTGAAGTGGAAGGGTTATCCACATTCACAGAGTTCGTGGGAGTTCGAGACTCCCCTGCGGCAGGATTGCCGTGACGTCGTTGACGCTTTCGAGCGGGAGAATCCCGCTGTAAGTCAACGACCAAAGGGGCGGGGTAAGCCCCTTCACTCCCAGTAGTTGGGAGTTCTCCGGAGGCAGATGCGGAACCCGCACTGTGCTCCGGCACCGCATTGAGGGCACGGGTGCTAGCATAGCGCATGCGATAAGGGGCACGTAATTGCACCATGGCTTTGGATCTGGCAAACGCCAAGCGCAATGCCCTCTCTATCCGAACGTCACGTTCGGAATAGCTGTTGTACAGCTTTAAAAACTCGGGGAGACGTTTCTCCCCTCCTCCCAAGCGCGGAACTTCTGCTCTGCCTCTTTGGCATCTTCTCCTTGCAGGAGAACGAAGGGAACCTCGCGGAGGTTCCCAACAACGGCACCCTGTGTCTGTTTCTCGAGGCGCTCTCGATATGAGGTAGCAGTGAACTGTTTCTGCGTGAGCAGTTTTTCCCGGAGTTGATTCCGGCGTGTGATGTGTTGCGGCTGTACAGCCGCGAGGCCAGGGGTATAGAAGACTAAACCCTTCTTTACCTCATTATTGGCCCACTTTGGGAGGTCACGAGGACCTCCAAAACGATATGCCGCTCGTGGAGGGCGCATGGGGCGTGCATGGCAGTCTGTAATGCCTGTGCGGCATTTTGAACCTCTTGAGCTGCGTCCAGCTCATTAGTGGTGACCGCCTTCGGCGATCCAGATATGCCATCCGAGGTTGGTAATAGTTGCGCACGAGTTAGAGCATTTTCCCCGCGTGTGGGGAAAGGCTGCCGACATCGCCGTTCGGCGTTGTCGGAGCATTCAGACTTTGGGGAATTATCCCCAAGGGCATCCCAATCCGAGTTATCGGAATAGTTTTCTTCGCGAGGAGAATCCTCAGCACCACTAGAGGTGCTTATTGTAGTAATCCAGAATTCTGGCAGTTGGAGTTCTCCAACTAAAATTGATTTATTGCGTAGGCAATAGTCTTGATAGGGGAGGATGTAACAGGGTTACATTCGGGTTACATTTATTATGTAGTGTACGTGAGTACACTACGGTTGGGGTCAGTATTGACCGGTCCGAAAGGTTTGGACCTATTGGTTATTTTAACCAATCAGGGCAGGAGCCCTTGGTGGAGGCGTGACAGCCAGCCACGTGTTAGTACAACACAGGTGGTGTACACTACATTTCAGCTAGGTAAGACTTGAATAAGCTCTACTTAGTATTACATATAGTTTACATTAGTTTAATTAATTTAGGCTAATTACATATATTAAATATAAATCAGTTTACAAAATTGCTTAAGACTGCTAGGCGCGCGACCACGCCCGGTCGCGTGCGGTGAGTATTGTAGCCTAAGGGAGTTCTCCCTTACGCTACCTCCCTTTATAAGGGAAGCCTTGTTACAAGGGGTTAGCGAAATCTATCTGTAAACCACCCCGGTAATCTTGGCCCCGAGTAGGAGAGCTCTCTCCTACTAAGCCCTTTTATAAGGGCGTATCGTCTAAGTAACTCGAACGCCGCTTAAAGGAAAGTCTTCCTCTGTTCGCTAGCCGCACCGTACGTGTACGCACCCGGCTACAGTTTTCAATAATAAGATTACAGTATTTTTGCTACAATTTGACTACTTCTGTTGCTATGTTCGTAGCGGATTATTGTCTCGACTTCTCGACTTACCCTCGCTGTGCTCTATACCCTTGAAGCGATTAACTAGCAATTTCAATGCGATCCCTTCGGCCAAGGGTTTGTACCCGAACAAACTGTTGAACAACTTTGTTTTTCACCGTAAGCGAAAACTTAATATAGCCTTTACTTCACGTATCCAGAATGTAATATCTCCACGTGTCCTTGCGTTCGTAATCTACACGATATATCGAAACGTAACCTTCGCGGTGTATTTCACAATCGCAAGTTCCACGTAACGTCATGCAATCGAAAGCTCCAGTATATCCACAGGTAATCGCTCAGTGTGCCCAGCGTAAGCGTAAGGGGTCACAGGCGCAGTTAAGACGTAAGTTCAGTCACAAGTAACGTAAATATAAACGTGAATATATTTGATAAACCTAAAATATAGTCAATCACAAATTGAAAATCTGAGTACACCTATTTTCCGAAATTGTGTCATGATGCTTGAACGGAAAAAAATATCCATGTTTCAACACAAACGACGCCGTCCAAGACGTGCTCCATCAGTTTTTTTAATTGCCGATCCAAGTGAAAACACGTATTACGGGTGCAACTTTCTAGGACACGTTTCGGAAGATCCGTATTTTTAAAAATATACTTTCGACGTCCCTCTGGAGAGAGTACTATTGCTGCTTTGACGTCTTGCATGCCCCTTTCATCGATGCTCAAGCTCATTTCGTGGATGATATATCGAGTCTAAGTCACGTGGACGACAATTCGCGCCATGTTGGAATTATTTGAAGCCATTTTGGCTTCAACGTCTCTCCAAGATGATGAAACCCAATTGGCTGAAATGGGTGGATACATTTGCGGTTACCTTTAGGTATACATTTTTTAGTATGTTTATGTTTATCTTTTAGGTAACTTTACATAATACACTTTTCAATTTTAACTCTAAACGCCTTGTCGGCTTAAGCGGCTACGCGTGGCACACGTCGCGCACAAGTCCTCTGGTTTCCGAGATCTTGTTGAATACGTATGTATCCATTTTGGCTATTGCAGTGTTACGTAATGGTGAAGTTACTAGTGGTGGAGTTTATGTTTTCGGTTACATGTTTAGTTACTAGATTGACTTAATGTTTTGTATTAGGAACTTAAGTAGCCTAAGTAACCTACATAATATACTTACTTTCCACCTTACTCTTTTGTAAACGCCCCCGCTGAAACCAATACAGCGTGACGAGCGTCGCGCGACGAATCGCTTCCTACAGAGATCCCACCCGACTCAGAATAAGAGGTCCGGTGGGTTAAGATCTCTTCAAGACCTACAACTTGTGCGTGTTGGGTTTTCCTACCGGTTATGAACCCAAGGTGCAAGCATCTCTAAAGTGGATTTTTCTTGGAATTTTCGACGTTTACGAGTGGATATTACGTTTCTTTTAGAAAGTCACTTCCCGCGAATGTTTGTGTGAATTGGATTCTCGTTGTGGAATTGATATCGTTTTGGATTTTGGACGAATTTGGAGAAAAATCAGAAGTGAGAAACGTGGGAGGGCAAAATGATGCCCTGCCGGTGATTTTAAACGTCATCAACGGTGTCCAAAATCGCCTGGCGTCTGTGGAACAGGCACCGACGAAGTTGTCGTTTTCTAGCTGTGAAGATCGAGGAAAGCCTCCCCTGTACGCGTTTAAGACACTGATTTACGTGAAAGTCTCGGGAATTTCCGTCAAAAGCTCTTCCTATATTTTGAGGGCACCCTGTTTTTACACGAGTTGGGGTCTCCCACATCGACACCCGTTTGGGCAACAGCTAACGCTGAGGGGATTAGACCGACGACGAAAGCGTTGAAGTTGGCGCGGTGCCACGCGCGCAAGCGGAGCGTACTCCGAAACTGTACCGGAACTGTTTCCGGCTCTGGTACAAGAAAATGTGGCTCGCCAAAAGGAGGCTGGAGCAAAAATTGCACGGGAGATGTTGCAGATAAAGCTAAGGTGGCTGGCGAGTAGAAGAACGCCGCAAATGCCGCTCACAATATGGCTCTAAAGAATTTCAATATGGGGAATTTGGGTGCTGGGTACATGCACGTGCCTCAGTTTGTGAGCCCACACTCCATCTACAAGATACCAAGCTCACTATACGGAAGTTGTCCGGTGCGGAGATTTATCCCGGGCTTGGTTCGGGATTCAAGCATTGGGCGTATCTGTGTATGGAAACTATCGAAACTGCAGAGATAGCTTCTGGTTTACATGGACAGAGCGCCTCAAGGTGAACAAGGTTGGAGAGTATCTCGAAGGAACCGATTTTGCGTATTTTAGTGCTCACATTGTGGTTAACTTCGAAGCAATTGTCTTTCACGCTGGAGAGGATGTGGTTTGCCTTTAAGGTGAACATATCGCACCACCAGGCTGTCCCCCGATTTCATTCCCAATTCCTCTACATTGACGAAAAGGACCCTAGGAGGACGTGGATCTAGCATTACCTGTACTTAGTAGCTCTGTCCCGGGAAAGCGGATCCAGTGAAAAGCAGGTTGTGGAGAACATTGTGAAATTTGAAGCTCCTAAACTCAAGGTGATTATGGTGACGAGGTACAATCTTGCCCGTCAAGATTTTCTTACGCATGCCGAAGAGTTAATTGCGTGGGTACAAGAGATAGAGGATGACACGGACAAGACACCCAAAAATGCACGCGAATTCGTTCGTGCTGCCCGACCAGAATCGGGGGTGCTACATATGTGGTAGCCTGCAGCATATTCGCAGGCAATGTCCGGAAAGAGACCGAAAGGGTGGAAATGGCCCTGGAGAAAAAGGCAAGAAGAAGGCAAGCGATGAGTGGTCGAAGAGGGTAGTGCTATCTATTGCTATCTACCCTTGAGACCGTTTCAAGTCAAGAAACCAATGGAGTCTTTGGGTTGATCCCAATGGAAAATTTGTGGATCATGGACAGCGGTGCTAGTAGACACTTGGTGTCGAACGCAGATATGCTCGAAGATATGCGGGAATGTGGTCCGAATGACACATTTGCCCTGCCCGAAGGTGGCACAATGAAAGCCACCAAGGTCGTAAAGTTGGTTTTACGGTCAAATGAGGTCCCGAAAGCCCAGAAGGAATTAGCAGAAGCTTTCTATGCACCGAAGTTGTCCAAGAATTTTATTTTGATTGGTAGTCTTCGGGAAAAGGGATGCACCATCGACGATGATGGTCATCAAATGAAGGTTAATTTAAATGGAAGCACCCTTTTTTCGATTGAAATCTTTGGTTCCGTGTTTTTGGCGAATCTTTCTTATGTGAAGCCAGTGAGAAGTGAGTCAAGTTTCGAAGGCATGGTTTTGACTACTGTCCAGTATGATGTGCTGAGTGACGCTCGCGAAAAAATTCTTCACCGATTCTTCCACGTGCGCTTGGGTCACCTGGCATATGAAACAGTCGAAAGACTGGCCAGGGACCCCAGGTCGGGCATAGTCCTAACGGACACTATAAAACCGAATTTCCTGACCTGTGCCTAGGGAAAGGCGACACGTAGCGCTCAGCCCAAGAAGGAAAGAGGCAGAAATGCGCGGATCGAGAGTAATTTGCAGTGACATCAAGGGTCATATTATTACTCCTCGCGATTGTCGCGGAATCGTTTTTGGTTGTTTTCGTGGACTACTTTAAGAACTATGTACGCGTGTTCGCTGCCCGAACAAAAACAGGGAGGCTAAAATGTTCGATCGTTTCTTGGCGAGGTTTGAGAGTGGGGTTTCGTGCTGGGTGCATGTCTTAAGCACTGACGGTGGCAGCGAATACCAGAATGTAGAGCTGTTCTGCAAACAAACTTGTATTCGTCGACAGATTACTGAAGCTGGCAATCCCGCTTCGAATGGGAAAGCTGAACGGATGATCTGGGCCATTTTAATATGGTCCGGTGTATGTTTTTTGGTTCCGGTGTCCCTTTGATGTTTTGGTTGGATTCGGCTGAGTATTCTTCGTATATATTCAACCGTACTCCGATTAGGGCTAACCAAGGGCGTTTATTGCCAATTGAATTGCATACTGGAAAGCGTCCAGTGCTTACGGACATTGTGGTTTTTGTATCACCATCTATGGTCTGGCGAGACCCTAAGAAGAAGGCTCTGGCGCGCTATGAAGAGCGCGCGCTATTCCTTGGCAAGAACGATGAGAGCAAGGTTTACAAGGTGCTGCTTCTCAAGGACCGAGTGGTCACGGTGACGAGGAATGTCACCGCGATCGAGAAACTCAGTGAGGACGCAAGCAAAAAGATATCGAGAAATTTGGAGATCGATCTGGAAAATGAGCTTGAGATTCTGGAAAAGTCTCGCGCGAAACGAAGTAAAAACAAGGTTTTGGATGTTAACGATGAAATGATGAGCCACAAGATGCAGCTGCAATGGGCAAAAGAATAATGCTGATGGCTCAAGCGACAGAAGATCTGCTAGGAAGCGTAAGAAAACCTCGAAGTCAAAGGCGCTTGAAGATTCGCGCAAGCCTAGGTCAAGTCAAAGTGGAGTGATTTCTAGCAACATTTGGACGACCGGCGCACCGTCGATCGTTGTAACGCTCCGGTTGATGGAAGCGCTATGCGTGTTCGCCGTGTCGGAGGTGATTGAAGGATATTTTGTGACGGCCGATGGGCCCGACCCTAAGCGTTACAGGGAGGCTCAAGCCGGGGAAAATTGTGCGATGTGGAACACTGCCGAGCATACTGAATTGAAGTCGCTCGAAGATTTGGGGACCTGGACGTTTGTCGCCCTCCTGGTAAAGAGCCTCTCCCGACCAAATATGTCTATAAGACCAAGATAATTCGGATGGGTCGGTAGCGAGGTACAAGGCAAGGGCTTTAGCGAGAGGCGACAAGCAGATCTACGGCGACAACTATTTTTTCACGTTCTCAACAGTAATGGAATTGAAAAATGCCAAGGTAATCTTGACGCTGGCCCAGATTTTGGTGTTGGCCGCACTCCATGGAGACGTGCCAAGGGCCTACCTCAAGGCCAAGGTAGAGAGTGACATGGACATTTTTACAGATTCCGCAAGGAATGGAGATCACACAGGAACCGATGAAAAATTTTGGCGTGGATTCCAAGAACATGTTAGCGTTGAAGCTTAAGAGAAATTTGTACGGTTTAAAACAGGCACGCCGGTTATGGCACGAGTGCCTCTGCAAGACGCTTGAAGATTTGTGGTTCACGTAATGCGTGACCGACACGGTTATTCTCGTCAAAATTCAAGAAGCTAGAACTATTGTTGTTGGTGCCTATGTGGATGACCTCTTGGTCACAGGGACCAACAATGAAATTGTTTCGATTTTTTCGTGGAGATGAAAGTCCTAGACATGAAGGATCTCGGCAAAGTCACGAAATTTTTGGGTATGCGGATCGGAGGAGATCCACAGCACGGATACGTCCTCGATCAAGAGGCAACGGTATACGAGATGCTGACTACCCACAAGTTGCTCAAGATTAATCCAGCTAAGACTCCGGTGCTGGCTTTGGAAGACAACAATTTTTTTTGTGAATTGCTACCGGTGAATTCCAAGCCGGACTTGCCAAGCAGTAAAAGCTTCCAGTCTCTTGTGGGAAGCTTGCTCCGATGCACGCGCCCGGACATTTCGTTCGCCGTGCATCGTGCCCCAAGAAAGAACGCATGCGCCGATTGTGGGCGATTACAAGGCCGTGGAACATGTGTTGAAATATCTCAAGGGACCTAGCGGTATCAAGTTAAGTTTGAAACATGATGGCAAGCTATCGCAGTCTTTGAGGATCATTTGTTTTAGTGATGCGGATTTTGCGGCGGACCGTGTGGACCGCAGAGGTGTTTCAGCGATGGTGGTTCTCATTCATGGTCTTGTGGTTAACTGGGGATGTAAGGAGTAGATGGCGGTAGACCTCTCGACGGAGGAAGTCGAATTCGTGGAAGCTTCGATGGCCGGTAGAGAGGTGATAATTGAAAAAAGCCGTTAATTGAAATTTGATTGCGTGTCAAGACGCCCCTGGCTTGAAGATGGAAAACCAGGCGGCGATCAAGCAAGTCGGAAGTGAAGTCAGCGCGGCAAGCGCGAAACACATCGATGTAAAGCTAAAGTTTTGAAGGACGTTTCGAAGAAGGGCGTTGTTTCGCCATCGCACGTTCCAAGTGAAAACATTTTAGCTTACTTACTGATAAAGGGGTTGAGTGCGCCAAGGATCCAAGAATTTCGTTCGAAATTGGGATTAGATTGATGATGATGCAGCCTCCGGTTGTAGAAAACGTATGTAGCCATTTTGGCTAATGCTCCGTTTCGTAATGGTCGAAACCCATTGGCTGTTTATATTTTCGGTTACATGTTTGTTACTAGATCGACTTAATGTTTTGTATTAGGAACTTAAGTATCTAAGTAACCTATATAATATACTTACTTTCCAACTTACTCTTTTGTAAATACCCCCACTGAAACTTAAACAGCGTGACGATCGTCGCGCGACGAATCGCTTCCTACAGAGATCCCATCTGACTCAGACTAAGCGGTCAGGTGGCTTAATATCTCGTCGTGACCTACAACTTGTGCGCGTTGTGTTTTCCTACAGATCGTACCGCTAAAAGGACCCGCTTTTCGAGTGCGATGTGAAACGGACGATTATAGGTCATTGCGACTTTTCAGTGAAGAAAATTTGGGTAACACTTGATTGATGGAGAACACATCAAATTACATTTATACATTTTGTTAATTAAGTTTAGGCTTAACCATAATATAATCACTTACGATTTTTATTCATAGTATAAAAGTACGCATTACGTTACGAGTACGGATTGGAGCCTGGAACGTGGAGTTTTTGTGGAAGTTTGAATTGTTTTCGGTTACGTCACTCTGTGAAGATAACGATAGCGGAATAAACGTGAAGAAAAAAAGTTTGTTTTTTTATTCGTTTATTACTGCTTTGCCACTCTGTTTTGTCACGTTTTGAAGTCGCGCGCATAGTACACGATTTGAAGTTGAAACAAGCGCGCGTTGGAACAGTGAGAGCATGAGAGATCTCGAACAGGTTATGAGCCCAAGTCGGGACCGAGACAGCTTGGAAGAGAAGTCCAAGTCTGAAGAAGATAATAAGAAGTCGGATACGATAAAATTCTAACATCTATCATTGATCGACTTGATAAAATAGAAGTTTCAAAGAGCAAGGAGGCCCAAGGAAAAAAAACGCAGATAAAGCACCCAAGGCGGATACAAAGATGAGCATGGCTTCACTTGGTGATAGCGTAGAAGACAAAAGAGTTTAAGGGTTTTCCTTACAGGATTACAGGCCTGGAAGAGTTTCAAAAGTAACTGCCACGCCGGCAAGGATGATTTACAAGAGGAGGAATTCCGGGTGCTGCAGACACATATGCGCAGCAGAAGAAGCAAACCAACCACTGAACGCGTATTCTGGGCATGGGAAAATGCAAGAGCAAGTGTGGTTTGATAATAAATCCGTCACCAAAGGAAAAGAAGCAACAGATAAGGCTTTTAGAAGGCAAAGTAACTTATAAGGGACTAGGCTCAGGATTTCAAGCCTGATGAAGGAAGTTTCTGAGGCAAATTACCCTCGCAGAAGCAGCTTGAGGATATCAATGGCCTGAGGACGTGAAGGTGGACTTTCTGGGACACTATTTGGCCGGTCCAGCGGAGTCCTACTACAACCAACAAGTCAAAGGGTGGTGATGTGAGACACCTGCCCTTTGGTACATAATGGATAAGATGCTATGCGTCTTCATCGTGAAGATTACGCCGGAACAAGGGATAAAGTTATTTACATTCAAGAAGATCCCCAGCAGATCATGGTCAGATTGTTATCTGTATCTGACTGCTATAGCAGAGGCTGTTGGATCGAATTGTGAAGCGTTGGTGCTCAATAACGTGATTTATCACGCGGCTCCGGAGATGAGGCAAATACTCATCTCCAAATACGATCACACAAGGCCTGACTACTTGAGGCAAGCGGAGGATTTATGCAAGTTTGCCCAAGACGTATCGTATGATGACAAGGACCTAGGGCTTATCCAGGAGGCACTGTGAACAAGGTTCCGGCGAAGAATAAGAAAACGCCAAAGAAGAGGATTTCTTACACCTGTGGTCAAGAAGGACATGTAAAATGGAACTGTTCGACTAAGAAGCCAGGAACGGAAGACTATGCGCTCATGGTGTCAACGGAAGCAAATGAATTAAACAAGAATAAATGGATTCTCGATAGTGTTGCGCGTATGCACATTACGTGCGATCTGAGCTTCCTCATAGATATTGAAATCGTGTCTGGAGTCTGCTACCGAGCGGACGGGCAGAAATTTAAAATCAATAGAAAAGGATAGCTGTATGTTTACGTGATGTGTGGAAAGAAAGCGTCGCTATTGAAGATAACAAACGTTTTTTTACATGGAAAGCCTCACGAAAAGCATTTTTTCTTATGGAATTATGGAAGAAAGAGGATACGTCCTTTCGTATATCAAAGAAAATAGATCACTGGTCGAATGAGATACCGCAGAGGGTATCCTTGGTATTAAAATGGACAACAACGTGCTGACAATTGAAGGTATAATTGTTCGCCCAAGAAACAAGTTCGAAGATGTCGTTATTCCAGTTGTCGGTGCGAACGATGCTGAATTCTTGGCTGGCATGGGACATGGGAAATCTGAACTATGATACGATCATTGCCCTAGCGAAAGATTCGCAGTATGGAATTAAAACTACCGAATACACGCAGGAACTATGTGACGTGCGCACAGGGTAAACAAGGGTAAAAACAGGAATTCGAAGAAAGATACTGGTAAACACGCGCCAATCGACAGGGTTGGTGGTGTTATTTGATCAGATCTCAAGGGACCAATAACGCCGAGAGATCGCATGGGAAGCAGGTATCTGTCCAACTTTATCGACAAACAAGGGTAACTACGTACGCATATTTCTGGCAAAAACAAATGACATGGCGGCCAAGAAGTTTGAGCATTTTTTTTAGCTTTTTTTGAAGGAAGATTTTTTTGGTGCAAAGTACATGTATTAATGACGGGCGGAGGCAGAGAGTATTTTAAATTATTTTTGTGAGATTACTGGAATATCTCGCCAGATCAGCGAAGCAGGAATCCAAGCCAGTAATGGCAAGGCGGAGCACATACATCGGACCGTGATGAATATGGCGCGATGCATGTTATTTGCAAGTGGTTTGAATCTGTCTTTTTGGGGTGATGCAGCCGCTGTTTACATGATGAACAGGACCTCTACAAGTGCAAGCGCAAAGCTAATGTCGCCCCTAGAGGTACTAACGGGCGTTAAGCCAAACCTTGGAGAGATTGTCCCATTCGGTTCCCCGTGTACTGTGTACAGGAACCCGGAGACCAATACTTTGGCTCATCGTGCGCTAATTGGAATTATAATTGGAAAGAGCGAGGAAACGTAAGGATATAAAGTTTACCTCAAGGGTGACAACAAGGTGCCGGTAACACAGCACGTGAAAAACGTGGAAACTATGAGTGAAACCCCAAAACCGGCAGCTCAAGGACCTATTTTCAAGCGGAAATGATAAGGTAAGCTGGACGTGGAAGTGCAGCGATAGAAGGAGCTGCAACAGCGTCTTTTGAAGAAGCCAAGGGGAATGAAGAACACTTAAGAAAGGTGAAAAAGCGGGTGATGAACGGAACAAAAAGAAGAAAAAACCGCGTTGGACCCGTGAAAGGCACATAACGCGTCGGTATGTGGAGAAAAGAACTGCTGAGGAGAAAGAATGAAGCACTTGCGACTCCGACTCAAGGCAGCAAGTAAACATGGTGATTAAAAGTGATCCCAAATGTTACAGGGACGCAATGAATCGTGAGGACAAGGATAAGTTGATGGAGGCGATGAAAGATGAAATCGTTGCGTTAGAAAAAAACCAAGTATGTGATATCGTGAAGAAAAACGAAGGTTCGAAGCCATTGCACACCATGTGGGTGTTTAAAATCAAGACGGACGCGAAGAGAGACGTTGAAAGGTATAGGGCGAGATTGGTGGCCTGCGTACACGAGCAACATTTCGGAGTGGACTACCAATTATCATTCGCCGCAGTGATGGATATGTCGACGGTAAAATTCATCTTGGCCCTAGCGAGTAAATGGAATGTGAACGCAATGCACGAGGACATACCGAATGCATATGTCAAGACGCTAGAAGATGAACATGAATTTTACTTTTACGTCCCAAAAAATGGAATGAAAGTGAACCAAGTAATACTAAGAAAATTACAGATGGAAACGTTACGAGGGTGGTATTAAAACTAAAGAAGATCTTTACGGTTTGGAGCAGACAGGCTATGGAACCGCCTGCTGCATGGAAAATTGTTGGATCATGGCTACAAAGTTTCACTGATTTTTGTCTATATCACAATAAGGTTAATGAAGCAGATGTGGTCGTAGGTGTTTACGTAAAAAAGTCCAAATATTAGGAATAATATTTATAAAAATTAATTTTATTATAAATAAATTAAAAAATAAATATAAAAAAGACGATTTGCTGGTTAAGGGTACTGACGTGAAATGTGTGCAGGATTTTTTTCAAGATATGAAAGAGATAGAGATTAAAAATTTCGGAAGGTTTTCTAAGTTGCTGGAAATGAAATTACGTATGACGATAACATGGGTACCTCTTAGACCAAGAGGTGATGATCATAGATTTGCTTTGGCGCACCAAATGTAGGATGCAAATGGAATAAGGACACCCATAAGTGATATTTATGAAAATGAAGCGATTAAGTATCAGCAGCTGTTGAAAGTAGATGATAACGGAGGAAAACCGACGATAAGAGATTTTCAGTCATTAAACGGAAGTCTATTGTGGATTGCACGCTGTACAAGACCGGATATAGTTTTTGAGGTCCATAAAGCAACGCGTAGAGCGCATGCACCTACAATGCTCGACTAGATGTTGGCAAAAATATATTGAGGTTCCTTAAAGGAACGTTAAATTTGAGATTCCATATGGAAATTGTTTTGAAGCAGAAAGGAAGCAAATAGAATGAAGTGACGATAACGGGGTATAGCTAAGCTGATTTTGCCGGGACGAAGACTGATAGGAAATCGATTAGTGGAGGACTAACGAGGATGGATGGACTTGTGTTACATTTGATATACAAACGTAAGACGTGCGTAGCTTTGTCGACGATCGAAGCCGAATTTTATCCGGCTTCAGTCGTGGAATGTGAATTACTTGGCATAACGGATATGGCAGTGGAAGTTGGTTTGACGGTGAAGTTGCCTATGAAGATGAAGTGCGACAACCAAATTGCTATCAAGACGCTCAACGGAGATGGGAGAACCTCAAGGACGAAGCATATTGACGTACGAGTGAAGTTTCTCGTGTCAAAAGGGCGTGATGGATTGATTGATGTGGTTTATGAACCGACTTAAAAGTATGCTTGCGGACATTTTCACGAAGGCACCCGATGCTACAAGATTAAGAAAGATGCAACAAGGACTAGGTTTGGATGTGATCGAGGATCACTAAGTTGAATCACCGGAAGTTGAGAAGGAGTATTAAAAGGACGCGCTTTTTGAGTGCGATGTGAAACGGACGATTATAGGTCATTGCGACTTTTCATTGAAGAAAATTTGGGTAACACTTGATTGATGGATAACACATCAAACTACATATATGCATTTTGTTAGACTAAGTTTAGGCTTAACTCTAATGTAATCACTTATGATTTTTACTGGGGATTGTTAAATCGACCCCCCCCCCCCCGCCCATTTCTACACATCAATGTAACAATGCCCTTTTTATATTGTAAATAAGTTAGAGCTAATGACCGTCGCCTTGAGGCGTTTGTGGTACAGGAACGGAGCGCTGCAGCGCATATAGAGGATATGGAGGATCTTTTGAGTATGGCGGCAATTTTAGGACACCACAAGCATATGTTCTGTGCCTGGCGGTCTGTTGCGTCGAGAATGTGTGGTAGTGGGGATTGATGCAACTGATTATAGATCTGTGCAGGAAGAGCAACAATATACGCGAAAACATGTTTGGCACGATCTTTTAAAGGCTAAATATGGCTTTAGTTACCCAGAAGCGAGTCAAGAAAAATGCCGTTGGCCTGTTGCCACTGGGAATTGGGGCTGCGGCGTATTCCGAGGCGACCGTGAGCTTAAATTTTTGATTCAGTGGCTAGCAGCCTCGCATCACGAGCAACTGCTACAAATGTGAGTTTCTGAACATTTCATACGTTACGGAAAAAATGACACCATACGTTTTCTCATACTAGGGATATAGATTTGATGAAAGTATTGAGTATTCGTGGTGCGCCACCTCTAACGTCTGATTTACTTATTTCCGTCGCCTTACAGTTACTTCACCGTCTACCCGATCAACTTTGGTACGAAATTGCTCGCCATCCTTTTCGAATCCGGACGCACCTACAAGTCTACCCTTTCATCCCAAGACGATCACTGCCATTTCGACAGAAATCCGCCAACACCATAAGGACGTCCCAATTTGTGGATTAATCCAAACTTCACGCTCCTTAAATAATTTGACCACGGCAAAGTCGCCGCGTCCGACTTCTCGCCCTTCAATGCCAGGATCTAGCTCGACATTTGCTCGATTACACTGGAAAAATATTTTTTTTTTTGAATGCATTTTCTGTTCTGGTAAGTGCCATTTCACATGTTCTTGAAGAACTTGTTTGTTACGATGAATCGTCAAAGGAAGGAAGGTATCGTTTCGATAACATTTTTTTGCCGACATTGTTACTACCTTAAGTCACAAACTAGCCATCAAAGATAGAGTCATTAATTTCTTGCTTTCATTTACCGGCGACTGGTCTTAAACTTAGGGCGAGCAGATTTACTCTCTGATTTTTCGTTCTTTAGCAGAGCGGGATCTTCTTGATCTGTTGGATCCGGCGTGAAAACATAGGTAAGCACCATGCGACCTCCGTGGTAGAGAAGGTAACCCGGTATAACAAGGTAAACGAGTCAAAAGTAGCTCGAAATCATGAGTCCAGCCTGTACAAATAATGTAATGATCAATACGTCCATTGTATACCTAGAAAAGTGAGTATTTAGAGACAAGTTAATCGTGTATCTATGTCCAGGCATTACCAATGGGTAAACCCTTTTTTATTTACGCACTTACTGGTGCCCCCTACTTCCGCAGCCCAAATCACCCAAGAGTAACTGAAATAGGTAATTGATGTTAGAAAAACATAACCCGTATCCGGGATGTGTAGAAATGGGCGGGGGGGGGGGGGGCGATTTAACAATTGATAGGGGGGCAATTTAACATTCCCCTTTTTTCATAGTAAAAAAGTACTCGTTACGAGTACGGCTTGGAGCCTGGAGCGTGGAGTTTTTGTGGAAGTTGTTTTATTCGTTTATTACTGCTTTGCTACTCTGTTTTGTCGCGTTTTGAAGTCGCGCGTATAGTACACGATTTGAAGTTGGAACAAGCGCGCGTTGTGGAACAGTGAAAGCATGTGCGATCTCGAACACCTACCTGGTCTGAACATTCATCCAGGTAGTCAAAGATCTCTGTGCATAAGCACTACTGTGTGTCGTGTTTTCTATTTACTACATTTCGTGCTAGTGTCTGTTTGCTTTACGCTGTTATCTGTTCAACATTCGGCGCGGCTTGTGGACAAGAAAAAATCTTGCCGGCTTCCCCTACTGGGCTACAGTAGGTCGACGTATTTGTGTTTAACTCGTAGTCACGCAAACTGATTTAGATCCTTGTGTCTCGCTTCCATATTCATGATGCAGGGCTTTCCACCAATGTGGCAAACCCCGCCTAGAAATGAAATTGGCCCTTGTAAATTTTATACCTCTTGAAGTTGATTAAAACCTTTGTAAAACTTTATCCAGCGTTCAATCAACGTCAAGAGGTATATACCGGGGAATTCTCCAAAAAGGGGGAGAAAATTTAACTTATTTCCCAAATGGGGGGAGAATTTAAATTTTAAATATATGATTGAAATATATATTAATAATATTAAGGGCTCCCTTCGACACACACCGGGGGGGGGGGCTTCCACACACCCGAGGGGGGGGGCCTTCCACACACCCGAGGGGGGGGGCCTTCCACACACCGGGGGGGAGGGTAGAAGGTCGCCTTCACCAATATATATAGATATATATATATAGGGAGAGCCTGAAGTCACACACACCCGGTGTGTGTGTCGAAGGGCGCCCTTTACATGTATGTACTCCACATAAGTTTCCTTTCTCTCTTTCAAGACATGGATCGCGACGTGTGATGCCGCCACTACTGACAAACACGTTTGCGCTGGTATCGCCGTCTTTTTAATTTTAATGCAACTACGGTGGTAACTAGTCTTTTGTTCTGTCTCAGGTGTCAAGTAGTATCTCTTGAATGGCACGTCTACAGTCTCTCTCCGCTCTTATACACGTCCAAATGCAATAAACCGTCAACTCTTCCATCTCGCGTCGAAACCACGGACTTAACCGTCTATTTACAACGTCTGCAGCAACGAAACGCTATCTGTACTATTGTCGACGTTTTTTCTGCCAACGGTCCAGCATTTGTCAACCTCTGGGTCTTTATCGTGAACGGGGTACAGAGTGGCGTTCCCGTGGAGCCTCCCACCGGCGTCTTGGAGACGCAAACGGGCTCGTGGACGAGACTCGACGGATATTTAGTTTGTACGATCCAGACGCACCTTTTCTCGACCTTGTCGTCCATTTTGACGTGTCAATTGCTCTCGCAAGACGAATTCAAGCGCAAGAAAGACGAATTCTTCGCGATTTACGCTGCGAACTTTATGGCTCGCTGTGCATCGTTCACATACTTAAGTCACAAGCACATGTATCTGGACGAGACAGTTCCCACGCCCGCTTTCCAGCTATCCTTTTTTCTCATCGAGCCCAGTCATTTATTGACAGTAACCGTTGCGATCGTCAAGAAAGAGGGTGGGATTTCATCCAAGTGTACAACCAGTGCGTTCAATTGTACGACCGCTAAAGTCTTGATATGATCGGCAGTAGCTCTAGAGGCCTCAAAAATACGCGGTAGTTTGCCAACGCTCCAGAATTTAAGAGAGACTCGAGCTACCGCGGGTGAGCTGGTCTGCCTCCCTTTGTAGTAATTCAAATAATAACATTAGAGATAGCTCAGCAAACAAGGGAGTGTATTAGAGCTACCAGATCCGCTGAGGCTTCTGCTTGCGTACTGCTCGTTTAATCGGTCATGTGATAGCATGATTGCATTGTCGATAGGGTCGTTGCTCCGTTTTCTCTCAATTGATAAAAAAATGGAGTATATATTATGTTAAGGCGTCCTTCTACCCCCCCTGGTGTGTGTGGAAGGCCCCCCCGGTGTGTGTCGAAGGGCGCCCTAATATATATATCAATCATATATTTAGAATTTAAATTCTCCCCACATTTGTAAAATAAGTTAAATTTTCTCCCCCTTTTTGGAGAATTCCCGGTATATATTCATTTCTCTACTCCAGCTCCTAATCAAATTCCAAAGGTATATATATATTTACAGAGGCCAACTTCACCCTTTCTTCCTCCCAATAGTAACAGTTTCAAACATTGGGTACTGAAGCTCCTGTTCCTATAATTGACTTACTCGTAGACGACCACGTCCGTCACGAGTTGTTCCTATTCCTAGTGAAAACGACGGCGACTACGCCGTCATTACGTTATGCTGTTGTGAAACCTGTGAGATCAGTGTCCAGAGTGGCATACATCATTCTTTTCATCTCATTCTTGTTGTGATATAGCGGCAAATCCAAACGATTAAAGCACGCATGGCTCGAAATGTACTGAGTCACCTGGTACGATACACCCTTGAGATTAAATGGGCATAGACGACCATCGTAGCTGGTAAGACCACGGAAACCAGACAGCGGGACGCATGATGATCCTGTTGCAAATAGCAGAAGACGCCGACGATATTCGTTCGGCATTCGACGAACGATTTCCCAAAACCAGCGAGTAACACTAGCATCCACTAGGTTAGGAGACAACACGGTATGGGCCTCCCAATCTGTAACATCAATTTCGGGGGACCCACAAAGGAGGTAATCAAATTCTTCTGGGTCGAAGACAAGTAACATGTCGGGAGGTATGACTTCATATAATCCTGTCAAAAACGCGTACATTTGATCCGCAACACTCTCGAAAAGCGCATATCGAAAGCGACGATCCAAATACTCACGCTTATTTGCATCAGTGACGGGCACATTTCGTCCATTAGGAATCAAATCGATCACCACTTTCTCAGATTTGTTCACCTGCTCGGTGACGCTAAAGTCGAGTCCAAGATCACCGGCACCGTCGTTGTCCATTAGCCACTGTAAGTTGCGGAAAGTTTCAGGATCAAAGAACTCCATGTCACAGAAAGTTACTGGCACACCCAAAATTACCTTTAGCAACGGAAATGCGAGATGGAACCCCCAAATTCCACCTTCAAGCAATGCTCGACCAATAAGTCGTCCGGTAGCAAAGTAAAAGGCAAGGTGGTCTTCACCAACCTCGGCACGAGACTGGGGGTTGAAGTAGTAGCTTTGGTCGGCATTGTTTGTGCATATGAAAAGTCGCAACATTGGTGAAGCCAACAATTCATTCACCAACATAAACCATTCACGATGCACTCCACCAGCATCCACGCCACTCTCATCCAGAAAGTTGATTCGCATGAAGGAACGCAAATTTTTAGGCTGAATGCAGTACATGTGGTCGAGAGATTCTTCCAGAATATAGTCACGGTGCACCGATAATTTGAGAAATTCCACTTCAGCAGGCACGATAAGCGAAGCAGTACTGACGACAAAGTGTGCATATTTGGAAGGGAAGTCACTTTCTGCCATCGCCAGTGTTTCTTTCCGTCGTTCTGGTGCAGCGTCGATGAGCGACGATTTACCTGTTGGGAATTGTGCTGGGTCCGACGCCGACGCCTCGGTCATTTCAAACATTACATTAGTTGGTAGCTTCAGTTTTTCAGGAAAGTCATTCTTGACAAAAAGCGGTTGCTCTACAGCAAATTCCGGCTCCATGATCGCAATTTCTTCGTCTAGCACCATCTCCTCCTGCTCTTGTTGTCCCAAATCCTCACTACTTTTTTTTGAGCGTACATCTTCACTTTCTGGGAGCTTAAAACTCAGAGTATACCCAGGCATAAGCGTATCAATATCACAACTCACTGGCACATTGCCGCCTACACTGCGATACCAGAAGAAATTTCCTTCCACATCTAATTTCCTATTCCACTCTCGACGATTTCTAGCTCGACGTTGTTGTCGAGTTAATGATGACATTTTGCGAGGCCGAGGTGACAGTAAATGTGCTGGTTTTCCACCATTCACGACCATTTTTGCAACAATTTCTCTGTCTGTAACGTTCTTGTCACTTCCATCATCTGTTTCAGTCGACAATGAGGGCAACTTGTCTCCACATAATACACAGTAATCAAAACGTTTAAAATTGGCAAAGTTACAGCTGACACAACTTCTGTAACCTGCTTCTGCTTCTCGAGTGGCTGCGTCAATTCGGTGATCAACTGTCTCACCCGAGAGTAGCGGGACTTCCATGTCGATGAGCTGCCGATTACGTCGACATGCCATTAACCACACGACGAAAAAAATGACGCATAGTAAAACCATTCCGATGCCCTGGTACAGCATGGACGCCTCCGTGGTGCGCTCGTCGTTCATCGTCACAGGTTAGCGTCAAGTGGTAATGGTACAGTTTGTATCGTTTTTGCACTTAGTTGTGTACATCAATATTATTAGTAGTAATGAGTTATCACAAACTAGGGGATGGTACCCGAGGAATTGTTTCATTGAAATTTCATTGAAACCACAGTACATCTACAGGTACATCGAAACAAAAGAAAATAGTTTTTTGCTGTTTACAACTACGTGTGGAATCTCGGACATTGACTGCTTTCATCATTGCGAGATTTTTCAACCTTATTCAACGTAGTGCTTCGTCATAAACGACATTGAGCATTACTCGTGGTTCTGCAGACTCAGCTTCCAAAATGACGGAGATGTTCTCCGGTGCTGTCGACCGTGAAAAGGCGACGTACAACGGCCATGCGAGAACACGTCCCTTGTGAGACATATACCAACCTTGTTCAGCGTCTGTCCCTGAGATTTTTTTATCGTCATCGCATAGATCAAGCGCTCAGGAAACAGCTTCTGACGGACCCCGTAGGGCAGGCCTTATTGCTCAGCTGTTAGTGCAATGCGCGGGATAAAGACAAAGTACCCTGTATGATCACCCGCCCAGACGTCAGCCTCAATCACACTTGCGGAAGGCCGGCGGACAATGAGGCGCGTGTCGTTCCAAAGCCCGTTGAAAGCATCAAGATTCCGCTGGAACATGATTGATGAGCCAACCTTCAGTGCCAGTCGACGCGGCGGCCGTTCCTCCACGTCGAGATGTCCGTAGAGATTGCATTTGCACCCTACTCATCGTCAATTTTGTTGGCACTGGGAAATTGAGAAATTCCTGTACTCCCCCCGGAACCATGTTCAGGATGGCTGAGTTGATCTCGGCCACAATGTCATTGCGGGCGGTAAGGATTGCACGGTGACCAAAGAAGGCACTTGCGTTCCGTGCCGCATCGGCAATGCCATCATAAAAAATCTTGTTGATCATTCCGTTCAATGTATGGTCGTGGATCACCATCAACACCGCCCGGACAATACACGTAGCAGACTGTCTTAATGGTGGGACGTTGGACACCTTGCCACGGTCGCAGACTACTCAGGATCTAAGGACGACAGAATATCAACACTGTGGTGGTTTTATTACATTGGATGAAATTACGAACATATGGATGTGAAAAAAAACAGCACAAGCGATTGTGATGGTCAACTACGGAATCAAAACTTTAAGGTGAATCGAAGCTGGAAGATGAGATATTGCGATATCACGAGTTCATTAAAAATGATTGGTACCAAGGTAAACAACCGATGTTGCTGCTGATGTACAATCAACCGGAAAGATGTTACAAGACAACAAGGAAGTTCGAAGATAAGGTATGTAGATGTCCGACTGGTATTTCTAATTTCGAAGTTAGGGGATGGAGAGTGGAATACAAATCCACAAAGAATATATTGGCGGATGAATTCACTAAGGTATTTTTGTATCCTAGCCTACCAGAGCTCCAAAGTGGCATTTCGCCGATGTGAATGATGAAATAACATTGAAAAGTAGTGTTAAAAGGTGATGTTTTACGCTTAAACACTGTTTAGTTTAGGTACAACTTCTGGAGTTATCATTGCGTTAATTATAGCAATATGATTTAATAACTATTCGTATTTTGGTACGGAGTTGTATTACTATTTAAGTTTGAATTAGTCACATTACCAAGTAGGTCTGCCCCGGAATGACCCTCCTGGCCTCGAAGCGAGCAGCGTACCACCTACCACGGGATCAGTTTGAGCATTTTTTCGATTTAAATCCATATGCCATCCTGGCTGAATTCGCCTCATTAATCGTTTTGAAACCAATCAAGTGGTTCGGCTTCGGGATCGAACCCGGTACCCGGTCCCAAAGTTAATTACTATTTTGGGAACACTGGGGATGTCAATTGTCTCAAGTGTTTTCACTGCTTTCGAAGGATAATACTTAAGTGAAACATTGGATAAAAAGGAAATTTAATTGTTTTTGGTTATCGAATATACTTTCAAGAGCTACCGCTTCAAGATCACTAGCGCTATGGCAAACTATCTCTGAACACAAACGCATTCACTACTGTTTTGCTTACGTTACTTAATTGAGCGCGCAAAAGGGTTTGAGACGTCTTATTTTTGTAGCCAGTTCTGTCCGTTCAAGCAAGGCATAAAAACTAAAAATGTTAATGCAGGACTTGGGGTCTGTAACTAAGACTCCCATGGGAATTTGAGCGGAAGGCGACAAGCGAGCAATAAACTGTAATGGAGTCGATTTCCATATAGAGAACATTCCCTCTCGGAATACGAACTCCCACTGGCTCTGTCAACCGCGTTCATCTCTAGATTGGATCTATCGGCGGTTGCACAGTCAGTCTGATCTTCGCGGTCTTCATCTTAATCATAATCGACTAGATGAACTTGTTCTTCTTTCATCTACTGGTTCGGGGAGGTTACACCTATCAAGTCGACTCGTGACTCTGATATTCTTTCCGAAAAGGTCCAAAGGTGAACCTGATCCATACTCCGGCAAAATTTATCTACCGGTGTACGAGTTACGGACATAATTAACTTTAGATATCCAAAATGACACCGATCAAGATAATTAAATCGATCGTTCCAGAGAAAATAAAAAAGGCGCAAACCCCACTGCAATAGTTACGATCTTCCACAGAAGAAACAATAGTCACCACCCAAAACATTTCTTATCGACAGAATACTTGCGGTTTTTATGCGAATTTTCATATCCCAATTAATGGGACTTGGCGACTCATCCGGGAAAAATTGAACACAAGGGGTTAGTTAACCTTCCGTTCCCAATTATATTAGCACCGCTTGGCGCAACAACGCTTTTGTAGGGGGATATAGAAAACTGATATTAAAGACTAGGGGATGGGACCCGTCGTATCGACGGTGCAGGGCATAAAAACCGTCGGTCCGTCTACAAAACTTACCCCCCATGTATTTCCAGGGTTAGGTTACCCGTCTTACCGACAGGACAGGGCGTAAAAACCGTCTGTCCATCTACAAAACTTGCCCCCCATGTATTTCCAGGGTCAGGGTAGCGAAAACATATTCTCCACATTATACTAATGTGGTCACAATCCCTGGGTTGCACGCCGTTACTGCAAGCAGTAACGGCTTGAGACCACTATCATCTGTAGCCTCTAGTGTATTACCCCGTCGTACCGACGGAGCGGAGAGTATATAAGAATAAACCATAGAATCAACTACGTGACCGGGAACGTCACAGGGACGGAAACTTTTAAATAGGTAGATGTAAAAGCGCTATTCCTAACCACTTATATACTCGTTAACACTGATCTGCATGTCAATAGTACTACCACGGATTAGTCTTCAACAGAGCGATGCTTCTTGAAGCCAAAATTGTATTTTATGTTTTTTGTCAGATTGTTTTCCTTCTGTAAAATCGCTATTTATATAGTCGAATTAAATTAGGTCCGATTTATAGTACAATTGGAATTCGATTAGGTACGGCCTCAGCAGACGGACAGACAGACAGATATTATAGAAGTAGAGAATATTTGTAAATATTTTTGCCTCACCAAATACCTAAAACTTCGTATCCTAGTTTCTCACTACATGAATGATCGCCTTCAATAAAACCATACCTCATAGATCTGGTTGAGCCTTTCTGGTAAGTGGAAGGCTTATTGCAGTGTTCATCGTGTTGAATAGCACTCGAATTCTTGGTTTAGATGTAGTCGAAAACTTAGATAGTAAATGTCCAATAGTGAATCCAATATAAAACGAAAAGTAATCACACTTGATATATCCACAGCCAAACACACGTTGGCGGCGAGAAAGGTATCAGCAAACAGTTCGTAAAGAGAAGAAGATGTCCAAAACAGGGACTTAATCAACGGGATGTATTGTAACAGGACTGATCGTGTTACAGGCTTACACTGTGTTGTGCGAGGAAGCGCACAATACAAGAGAGGTAGGATTAGTTGATAACAACTAATCCTATAATAAAATTAAATATAAATATTCACTTATGTTCTAGAACGCAAAATTAAAAGTGTTTATTAAATGGGTGGTTAGCGGCTATCAGTATAGTAATTACCTAACTAATATAATAATATCAAGTATTAAACTAACTGTACTATTAGTTAACCTGCATGATTCGGTATTTATACCGAATCGACTTTTCCTTCGTAGATTATAATAACTTATAATCTCTTATTTAAATTTCAGACAACGTGTCTGAAATTTAACTGTGATATTCTAACTTGAACATCAATTATGTAATGGCACCCCATTACATCACCCCCCACTTAAGGTGGTTGGCCAATAATAATTCTTATTTTGGCCAATCATGGGTGGCACTTGTTGGTCGTTCTCATTTACCAACTGATTGACCATCGACTCGATGGTCAAAGCACGCGGCGGCGCTCTAAAGAGCGCTGCTGAAAACATCGAAGGAGCTTCTTCCTCCTCCTCAGCACTAGGTGCTGAGGTGTTGTGTGACAACAGTGACGCTTCATTAGCAGCGCCAACTACGCAAAGGTCGGAAGACGTACCGTCTTCGACCACAGATGCTGCTAAGGCGGCATCTGGCAAGAAACAGGTAGATGTTGCAATGCAACATCTCGCATGATGACAACCCCCGAATGGTGTGTTGCCAGGAAGGGTTCTTCAATGTTCGGAGACAGTTCTGACTCCGAACAAAGTGATCGGGGCTGTCCCCACGAAAGGATCTAGCACAGCTGTCCCCACGAAAGGATCTAGCGAGTCAAAACTCGCTAGGTGCTCATCGCCTAACAGCGATGATGACTCTGGTGTCGCTGTCAGCTATGACAGCGACAATGATTATCACAGGTGGTTGCGGGAACGCAGAGCCCCACCTGGACCAAGTACGTCTCCACGTCGGGGTGGTTTAACCCCGGCGCGTGGTGTTGAAGCAGGCGGTGCTCCGCCTGCTAAAAGAGCTCGAACAGAAGCGGCGCCTGCCGCTTCTGAAGCGTATCATCGTACGGAACCACATGTTCCGTACAAAGTGGGGTTTTGGACCCCTGGATGGGCTATTTCCCCCAACAGTGACGGTCACCGTAAGCGAGACTGCCAATATGCGTTGTTTGATATCAACGTGCTGGATGACTGCGAAGACATCCAGTCACGTCGATTCGATCGAAGTACAGACGATAGACGTCTATACTTTATTGACCTCTTTTTCCAGGTTCGATATTATTCGAGCCGGAAAGGGTCAAGGAGGAACAGGGACGATAAGGACGCCCTGACGCAGAGTTGGAATGCTTTTGTTAACAACTACAACAAAAGACCAGATGATTACGGATGATTACGTGAATAAAGTTCACGTAATGCGCGAGCGCTTTTTAAAGCACTCGCGAACAGGCAAAATGGAATACATCCATTTTGCTTGCATCAAATAAGGGTTGAGCTGTGTTTTCCCTTCTCACCTCGTTTCCCCGCGGTGTCCGCAGGGCGCTCCTCGTCTGTCAGAGGAGGAGTTGCGGGGGTACGGTGGTTTTTCCGTACCCGCCGAAATTCAGGGCTTAATTGATACCCTGAATGCATCAACACCTACTGTTGATGCTACTTCGCATTATGAGTTTGAGACTTCTTCTCAAACTCAGTCAAAAGGTCTGGGGCGTCGGCCCTCAGAACCTCAATCGGCTCCCAAGAGTCGAACTCTTGGGGATATCCCAGCCAGCGTACCAAGTACTCGGTACGCTGCCCCTTCTTCAAAGGCACCGAGCGCTTCGAGATCAAGCGCTCGAGGATATATCGCTTATTCCCCTGATTATCAATCAGGGGCGGCGGAGGTTGAGAATTCCCTCGCCGTTGTTGTTGCGGAGCATGGTTCTTCGATCCGCAAGCTCGAGGAGAGTTATTCCTCCTTGAGCAGCGATATGTCTCACTGTGTGAAGACATATCGGTCTCTTCGCGAGGATGTCCGCGACATTCTCGGGCTCACAGTGAACTCCCGCAGAAGAATGATCTTCTGTACAATTGAGCTTTCCCGCTATAAGGGAGAGCTCGATCGGCGCACGGCTGATCTTGAGCAGTCGAAGGCGGAGGTAACGACTCTCCGCTCTGCTCGTCAACGGCTGGAGGCCGATTACAAGTCTCTCTTAGGAGACTTGTAGAAGCACGGCATCTTCCGTGGTTATGCGTCTCTTCGTAAGACTAAGACGAGTGATACGGCTTGAGCCGCCCAACATAGAATGTTGGGTGAAGCCGCATTGCTGTGGGAATGTCTAAGGCATAGGCATTCCCCCGAATCTCTTGCACCTTGAAGGGTCAAATTTACTTAGGAAGCAACTTCCGTGTATGGAAGTTGCTTATCGCATGTGTAGGCAAATTAGTAGTACTTAATAATACTAATTCACCTTTAAGAAAGGAGTTTTTGTTCTTCTTTCCTTGTTTATCTGCATTTTGCTTCTGCTTATCAAAAGCAGAGGCAAGTGCATCTTTTACATAGCGTATTACAGCTTGGCGCTGTAATACGAATTCATCTACTGCTTTATCAGCAGTAGGTGCATTGTCCTCGTTGTCTGCATCCATTGCTACAGACACATATTCAGCGTATGCAACTTCAGTTTCAATTGAAGCTGCTTCCGCTTCTACTGTATTTTCAGTAGAAGGGCCATCGTTTTGTCCACAAGTTGCAGTTGCAACTTGCGCATTGACTCGCTCAAAATTTGATCGGGTCCCTCCCCCACTTAGATTTGGCGTACCGCCGAGTAAGGCTGGGGTTCGTGGATGCCTTAAGGCATTCACGTAGAACGGTGCATGCTTAGTTGAAGCATGCACCGAATTGCTAATCGCGAATTCAGTGAGTGTCAGATAGTCACTCCACTGTTCAAAGGCATGTGCGTATGATCGCAACGTGTCTCCGAGAACACGGTTAACCCGTTCCGTCTGCCCATCCGTTTCCGGATGGTCCGCAGTTGACATCTTCAACTGGGTTCCCAACAATTAGAACGTTTCTTGCCAGAAACGTCTTGTAAATCTCGGATCTCGATCCGAGACAATGTCTTCCGGCATTCCGTGCAAACGGAATACCGTATCAACGAATATCCGCGCTGTTTGAGCGGCGGTTACGTTCGCTGATACTGCAGTAAGATGTACCATCTTACTGAAACGGTCTACAAAGACCACTATTCCGGTCTTCCGACTATTGACGGGTGGAAGACCGAATACGAAGTCCATTGAAATGGACTTCCAACACTCTGTCAGAACCGGCAGAGATTGCAGCGGAGCCTGTGCAGAATGCGCAGGCTTAACGCGCTGGAAAATCTCGCAAGCGCGTACGTATTTCCGTACCCACTTGTACTGGTTTCGCCAGTAAAAGACACGTGCGAGAGAAGCGTATGTCTTCTCTCGACCTTGATGCCCCGAAATCGGTGCATCATGATACTCAAACATAATTTGATGTTTGAGATCATCGTCGTTTGGAACGACGATGCGACTTTCATCTTTTTGGTCTGTGCTGTAAGGCAGCATACCATCGTGCAATCGATATCGATGCACGCAAGCGCGGAGGAACTCTGGGAGTTCGTCGCGTTTCTCACTTGATTGATTACGTAAGTAATCAAACAACAGACGTGTCTCCTCGTCTGTTTTGTACGCCTCGCGTACTTGTCGTATATTTGACGACGACAAAGCAGTGCAACGGATCGTGTTTGCACTGGCACCTTCGGTTACGGACGGTCTCGTAATCGGGCCTTCGTGATAGCGCATCCGCTATCACGTTCAACTTTCCGGGTTTGTATTCAACCGTAAAGTTGTACTCAGCAAAGAATGACAGCCATCGAGCCATTCTTTGATAAATGTGTGGTGAATTCACGGCCGTGCGTAACGACGCATGGTCCGTGTAAACCACAAACGGTCTATCTCCCAATAGATAGATCCGAAACTTAGCCAGTGCGTACTTCATGGCAAGGAGTTCCTTGTCATGCAATAGATAGTTGCGCTCGGCTGGGCGCAGCTGACGCGATTGATAGCAGATTACGCGATCACGATCATCGTGATCACGCTGCATCAAAGCACAGCCGATAGCGAAATCGCTCGCGTCGCATACGACGTGGAACGGACGCTCATTAACGGCTATAGACAAGACAGGCGCTTCAGTCAAGCTTTGCTTGACTGCATCAAAAGCATCTTGGCATTGGGTATCCCAATGCCATTCGACATCTTTCTTAAGTAATTGAGAAAGAGGTCGTATTAACCCAGCATAGTTGCACGAATACTTGTGCAAATATGTTGCCAACCCAAGGAACTTTCGAAGTTCCTTAACGTTGTTTGGCGTAGGCCATTCAACGATCACCCTGATCTTTTCTGGATCAGAGCGCACCCCGTTCTTGCCCACAAAACATCCAAGAACGGGTATCTCGGGTGCTCCAAAGGTGCACTTCTTTAGATTCGCATAGAGCTTATGCTTACGCATAAGCTCTAACACTCGACGTAGATGTTCCCTATGGACATCAAGATCGCTTTTATCGTGTTCACCCTTACTATGGATGAACACGTCATCGAAATAACTCGGTGCGAATTCTCGCACCGGGCGTAATAGATGCGTTACGCATCTGTTAAACGTAGCAGGGGCATTTCGAATCCCCTGCGGCATAACAAGCCACTCCCAAAGCATGCCGCTTGGGGTGCTTACCGCCGTGAGAGGGATATCCTTCTCACGCATTAGGATTTGATAAAATCCATCTCTTAGATCGAGAGCACTAAAGATGGTGCTTCCGCACATGCCATCAATGATGACATCTTTTCGCGGTATCGGCGTCTGCACCGGTACCGTCGCTGAGTTCAGCTTGTTGTAAGCGTGATCGATTCTCCACCCACCTGTGGACTTTTTCACACAAAAAGGGTGGGGGTAGAGTGCGGTGAGATAGAATCCCGCACTTGGCCTGCATTACGACGAGCTTCGAAAAACTCGTCGATCGCTTTTACTTGATCACGCGGCAACGACCATTGCCGCGTGACACAATACTTCGTGCCTGGCACGAGGTCAATCTCATGACGAGTTCCCTTATCCTTAGGGAGCTCGCTAGGTACTTCTTCTGGGAATACGTCAGCGTATTCCCGAAGTACCTCATAAAATGGGGAGTTCGCTTTAAGCGACTCCCATCTCTGCGCTTCAAAGCGCTGAACTTTGGTTTGATCATTGGGAACCTCTTTCCCAATGTTTTCCACTTGTAATGTGGATATTCGTTCACGAATATCCACTACATCATCTGTTGCTACGATAATACAGATCTGTTCGATCTGATCATCGTGCAAGTTTCTCATAAACTTCTTCCAGCTTAGCGCTGGAAGAGCCATCACCTCCGAACTTTCTTTCGGAGGGTGTTCCATCAACAGAGACTGGGTAGCTAATCCGGTCTCCGTTTGCGTCAAGATGTTGATCGTCTCGACGGAACTGTCCATGCAATCAGACGCACTCGTCTGATTGACTGCTACACGTTGATTACGATTCACCGTGTGCGAATACTCATCATCATGGTGGCCACTGCCTACCATGGAATTTTCTTGGCGATCAGATGTGCTCGTCTGATCGGCCGCCTGTTATTCGACACGGTGGTCTTTATCACCCGTGTGCATGGCTAACGCAACGTGGTGGGCACTGGCCACCATGGAGTTGTGCTCACGATTGCACTTGATCGTGAGTTCACTCTCATCAACACGGAATTCATTCGTCGTGTTGGAACCTTCGGTCGCACAGTGGGTGTTTCCCACCGTGGATATCACTTCATTCTCACGGTGTGTGTTTCCCACCGTGGATATTACCTCATTCTCACGGTGGTCTTTATCACCCGTGGAATGTTTCTCTCCAACACGCAACGACTCTTCTGTTGCGTGTGGTAGTCCCTCTGGACTCTCACAAGCGGAGGTACCTTCCATTGATCGTGTCGGAACAGACCTGGTGGTGCCATCGCTATCCAGCAGACTGTCCGACGCTGCGTTTGTATCTTCTTATACAGCCGGATTACACACAGGGTGATCAGATCCTGTGGGTCCGCCGCAGTCGATCGATAGGTTAACCCAGTCGATCGAAGGTTTAAACTTGGACATCTGTGGAATTACAAGTATCACATAGAACTTGTCATCTAAATCGAGGACGATGAATTCATCCTCGAATGAAAGTTCGTTCAACTCGAAGCGTGTTTTAATCACACGCTTTGGAATAGTCACGGTTGCACCTGTTGCTAACCAGACTGACAACATACTTCGTGGGTTTTCTACCTCCACGAAGCTCAACAGCGTTAGACTCTGAGTTCTAACGAAATTGTTTGACGCTCCTGTGTCAAACAAAGCTCGCATGGGGACATCGCTCCCGTGCGGCTTAACCTCCAGGGTGATAAGAGGCTTATCATCACCCTGCACCTTTTTGACAGGACATAGTCCCGTCTGGGGCTATTACCCTCACATGCCCTATGTCGGCATGTGGGATAACATTTCCAGTAGGGCGCCCCGCCCCTACTGGTGATTCTCGTTTTTTGCACCAACAGGGTGATGTCCCTGTTGGTGTCTCCGTGCAGCGGACGGTTCCGTCCGCTGAATGCGTGGCACCGGACGCGGAGCCATACACTCATGGGCGAAATGCCCCATTTTCGCGCATCGATTGCAGCGAATATTCTTCTTAAATTTCGGTTGCATCGTGTTCGAAGCAACCTCAAACGATAGGTCCATCGGCTCTGGACCTCCACCGCCCATGCTCTGGCGCGGGTGGCTGTTTCTTGAGACGAAGTGTGAGCTTCGTCTGCCCGACTGCTGCTTGTTGACATGCTGTTGCGGAATGTCAATAGCGAAGGGCTGTTGAGCCCTTCGGCTGTACCCAGCATGCGATGACGCTGATCGCAAGCTGAACTCCTCACGGATGCTCATATCAATGGCATCCTGTAGAGTCTTTGGCGGGTGCCGGTAAATACTCTGTTTGACGGGACCATCGTTGAGTCCTTTCATGAAGCCAGTGACCTGCATAGCAGGGGGCACCGGCTCATACACAATATTTGACAGCAAATATTGCGTCTTCTGAGCGTAAGATTGAAGGTCAAGCTTACCTTGCCGGAGTTCCATGAACTCCTGCCGACTACTTAGCTCCATTTCTGGAGCTTCAAAGTTGAGCTTTAGCTCAGCTTTTAATTCCTTATAAGTAAGGAACGCAGAATCATCAGTGGCTCTGCGACTCATCGCCCATGCCCTGGCTCTGCCGTCCAGACATGTTGTGGCGAAGTACGCCTGTTGACGTTCGTCAACAATATTTTGCGCAGAGATGGCATCTTCCACCTTTGCGAACCATCTACGAAGGGCTCACCCCCTTCGCCGGTAAAGGGCGGTACTCACGCCTTTACCACTTCAACTCTATGCGTTGCAGGTGCAGTTGCGGTCCGCGCTGCCTCTGGCGCGGGCCGTGCTGGCTTCTCTAGGTGGTTTCGCCTAAAACGATTCACCATTTCTATCGCTTCCTCCGGGGGCTTACCCAGGAGGAAGGTAATGATGTCGGTCCCCATGGACCGAACCATTTCTACCGTCGCGTCTTATCTACGCGACGAGAGGTGGTGGAAGTGTTTTGTCACCACTTCCAGCGTTCCCTCTCGCTCGGCAGGCGCCATGTCTCGCGACATGATGCCGAGCGGCTCTTAATCTTCGCTCCGCTAGCTGACTAGCGGAAACGGAACTGTGGTCATAGGACGGACCACAAAGTGCTACCAGGTGTAACAGGACTGATCCTGTTACAGGATTACACTGTGTTGTGCGAGGAAGCGCGCAATACAATAGGGCAGGATTAGTTGATAACAACTAATCCTATAGTGAAAGTAAATATAAATATTTACTTAGTTTCTAGAACGCAAAATTAAGAGTGTTTATTTAGTGGGTGGTTAGCATCTGATAGTATAGTAATTACCTAACTAATCTAATAATATCAAGTATTCATCTAACTGTACTATTAGTTAACCTGCATGATTCGGTATTTATACCGAATCGACTTTTCCTTCGTAGATTATAATAACCTATAATCTCTTATTTAAATTTCAGACAACGCGTCTGAAATTTAACTGTGATATTCTAACTTGAATATCAATTATGTAATGGCACCCCATTACATGTATATTGAGAATTTATTAACTAGCTAACATGAAATCATGTAACAGATGTTGAAGTTATGGTAAACTTCCATTTGGGTATGGTATACATGTCTTATACGTAACAAAAAGTGTGTACTTAGAACCGAGTACTAATGCACTAATTATTCTAGTAATAGAAGAAACCCAAATTGCTACCTAAAATAGCCCTATCTAATTATAAGTAGAATTAAAATAGACTGACTATTTAACACTCCTCAACAATGCGAATTTCGTAATGTAATCAGGTATCTTGAAGGTACAGCGCGGCGCATAGCGCTTCGAATCTTGGGGCAAGTAAGGCCTTAGTTAGAATCAGTAAACATATCCTTTGTAGAAACGTACGCAGCTTCCTCAAGTCCATCATTTAACTTTGAAACAATAACATTGACGCGAATGTTGACATGTTTCATTTTAGAGCTTGATTAGATCCCCTTTAAAATCTTTATTGCAGCTTGGTTGTCCATGAAAAGTTGCGTGGGTAGCTTCATCTTGACTTGTACTTCATCAATCAATTCCTTGAATCCTAAAAGATTCACCACCTTGGTGGAAGCAGCATAATATGCTTCCATGGTGGATAACGAACGACACATCACCTTGTTGTTTGCAAATCCACGAAACCAACACGCCATCAATGAAAATTAGTCCACCAGTAGTAGTTGATTTACGGTCCACTTTGCATCCACCGTAGTCAGCGTCGTTATAGCACTTGATGCTAAAAAGTTTGCTTGCATCTTGAGGGCACCCCATACAACACTTCAGATGTTTGGTGCTCTTGAGATATCGCAGTATCCGCTTTGCGACCTGCCAATCGAAAAGGTGGGAGTATGGGTCCGTCGAGTTGCCTTGGGCATTGAGTATGCAATATCATCCGGACTTGTGCACCTATTTATCCACAGAAAGCTACCTACCAGAGACGGGAAGTCCTTAATTGTCACTAAACCAGTGCTTTTAAGGACTTCGCTCGGTTGCAGCTCCAAATCCTCAAATTCTTGTCCAATTGGCGTCCGAACCGGATTGGCATATTGAGCTTGAAATCTTGAATGATGGCGTCAATCTTGACTTCTTGGTCGAGCTTGTTTTTAACGTTATCAATACAAGTAAACGAATTACGAGAAACTTAGAAACTTTTCAAAAAAAAATTATATCCAAAGACTTCATGTCTTCGAAAGCTGTCGACGAGCTCCTCCTGCGCAGGTCACTAACAGGTCGTCAACGTAAATTTCAACAATGGCAGTATCATTATCCACATGCTTGGTATACAGAAACATGTCTGTAATACACTGTGAAAAAATCAAAGTTGTAAGTTTGTCATGTATAAGGTGGTCCACAACAGCCTGTCTGTTTAAGGCCGTAAAGCGTCGTTTTAACTTGAGCACTTGTCCTCCACGTGAAACTTGACTGTCCTCAACTTCTTCCCATTTGCATGCCTTGCGGTATAAACAAAAAATATCGTGCTCATTTTCCGTAGCTTTTACATAAGCATTCGGAATATCCCCATGCCGAGCAGGCACATTCCACTTGACCGCCAAAAATAAGACCAGATTAACGGTGTTCATGTCAATCACTGCGGCGAAAGTCAAAGTGTAATCGATACCAAAGCGCTGCTCGTTGCCACTTGCAACGAGTCGGGCTTTGTATCTTTCAACATTTCCATCTTGGTCTAATTTGTTTTTAAAATCCACTTCGTGTGAAGGGGTCGTCAATCAGCAGGCTTATCCACAACACTCCAGACTTCATTTTTCTTCAGGGAATAAAGATCCTCCTGAATTTCCACTAACCATTTCTCCATCTTGGAAGATTTCATCGTTTCAGCAAAATTTTTGGGGTCCATTTCCGTTATAAGATTAACGGACCCCAAATATTCAAGTTGAGATGGAATTTCTATCGTATCTCCATCAATACTTGACGGAACTTGATTATTATTTCGCGCAGCACTTCGTGTTACGAAACGCTCCCGTAGCAAAGTCTTTATTTTTGCGTGGCTTCTTCTGCTGCTTTGTGGTCGCAACCCCCTGATTGACGATCGTCGAGCAATTGATCTAGAACTTGTTTGCTCTTAGTCTCGTCAAGGATTTCAATGGTTTTAACGTGTTGAGACATGACAATCTTGCGTTAACCTTTAAGGCAAACTAATAAGCCTTGACATCTTCGCTTTTTCCAACGATGACTGCCACTTGAGCACGGTGTGCTAGCGTCCTTGCCTATATTTTGATAAACGGTACAAACAGCTCAAAATGCCACAATTTATATTTCTCCAACATTCGGCTTTTTGTTGGTGAGAAATTCCAGAGGCGATTGCCTGCACAAATTGGCGTTGCTTGGGCTGCGTTTCAATATATAGGCAGCATATTGGACCACATCCCCAAGAAATCAAAGGTAATCCACTGGCGAACAACATGCACCTTGCCATATTCATGACCGCACGGTGCATGCGTTCTCCCTTCCCAGTGCTTGACTGGTTGTTGGCTTCGCTAAATTGAGGCTCAACACCAATCTGGGAACAAAAGCCATCGATATTCTTGTATTCGTAACCGCCATCGATACGAAGTATACAAACGTTTCAATAAAATTTGCCGCTCGAAGAACGCCAAAAATGTTCAAACTTTTTGGCCGCAACGTCTTTGGTTTTGGCCAGGAGAACCCGGACGTAATTCGACTTATGATTAACAAAGTTGATCGTGTATTGGTTGCCGAGTCGATCTTTCGGTGTTATCGGACCTTAAAGGTCGGAACATATGACACCACCAATCCGCTCGATTGGCGAATTGGTACCACTGTCTCTGACAGACCATGCGTTCTTTGTCTGTTTGCCCTGGGCACGCGTCAGACATTTCATACGCTTAAGGTTTGTCAG
The DNA here is from genome assembly GCA_026184515.1 of Peronosclerospora sorghi. NCBI lineage: Eukaryota > Oomycota > Peronosporomycetes > Peronosporales > Peronosporaceae > Peronosclerospora > Peronosclerospora sorghi. The sequence continues at coordinate 12,157,609 of CM047588.1, forward strand.
CTCGATACCACTAAAATTGTTCGACATTACGCTCTACTTTCTGCTCATCAGTCATCACACCACGATGTACTGGCTACCCTAACTTGCGTGAGATAGCGTGCTCTCAAAACGTAACAATGTAGACGAAACGAATGCGTGTAATATAACCACGTAACAATAAATCACCTTTATTCGACGTAATTAATTCCAAACGAAAGTAATTCAAGAGTATTATGAGCAGACGACAAACGTAACGTAATAACACTTCCACTTTCCACAAACTAAACACAATTCCACCGTCAGTCCCGCGCGCGGCCAATGTACTATGCGTTCTGTATGTACTTGTGTACTACAGTTAGAATGCTGAAGTGAGTATATTAGAATTAAGTAAAATCTAATCTAACAAAACGTATAAATAAATTGGGTAAGACCCATGAAATTGGGCATTGCCCAAATTCCCAAATACGTCCGACCCACGGCGCGGCCGAATTTCGGGGCTCTTCAACAGAAACATCTTTTCCAATACGTTCAATGGCACCGTAGTTCAGATGTCTGAGTCGTGCATGAAAATGCATTAATGACCCTTTCTGTACATCCAAACTTCTAGCAGTATCGGCATCATTATTTTTCACTATCGACATGACTGAGGGGTATTGAACCAGCTCATCATCCACCAAAACGGTAACAGAAATTGTCAAAACTTTATTGACCTTTTAAATATGGAAAATAGGAGATCGGGTGGACGCGTGAAACATGGTACGGTTACCATGGATGTATTCCATCGCACATCCTTTCTCCTCTAAGGTCATACGAAAGAATGTTTTTAGGCAGATCAAGAAATAGACGTTTTCCACCCAAATGGTGTTCGTCTTGCATCTAGCTACAATTTGGATGAGTATCCAGAATTTTGAGAAATTTTTTTTTTTTTTCATCGGCTTGGAAACACGTGCCGTCAACAGGTTCGATATCACGCAGGTATTTTTGCTGGTTGACAAAATGCATACTATCACCAGAATCTAGTATCAAAGTGCTACACCCAATTTGATTCGATAAATCACTAATATCTAGTGAGAAATCAACTTTTTTCCCAGCCTTATTAGGACATTTTGGTCAAATATGACGAATTTGTCCGCAACCATGGTATTCTATGGATTTCGTCTTTTCTTCCACGAAGTTCACAGCGTCAGCACTGGAGGCCTTTGAACTTTGTGATTCACCTTCAATTGCCTGAGAACCAACTGACTTAGTTCCTCGGCATGACTTAAAAGGTCGAACCTAGTGTGGTAGAACTTAGCCATTAGACTGTCTTCAATTCGGGTGATGCGTAGTGAACCACATTGTCCAATACAAGTGATTCGCTACCACCCACAGCCTCCGAAACAGCCACCAAGTAAAGATAGTGTTCGTTCCACGAACGCTTGGGGCTTTTCCGGCTGGTGAATAATTTCCTTGCTTGGGCTGAGGTGATTGAAGTATGAAATGAATTAAGCATTTTATTCATCACATGCACCAAGGTAAGTGACTCAATTAACCATGAGTCAACCTGGCGATTGTAATACCTCTCGGCCGTACCCCTAAGGTAGTGACCGAGGAGGTCGACCCTTATATCTTCGCTCCAATGGAATCCACAAGCCGATTCGGCTATCAAAATCTGCCGAATAAATCGGATACCACATTCCTTTAAACCGGCTCCAAGTCCACGGTACACTTCGGTAAAATCAAAAACTCTAATCGAGAGTTTACACTCTTTGGAAGACGGCGTTTTGAAGATGGGAGGCCGATGTTCCAAAAGTGTACCCATATTTTCGTGCTGGTTGTTGAAAGTAGGTTAGGCCTGCCGTTTTTCACTCAGGCGTATTGTCGACCGCATACGAGTGCCCAACCGCATCTAATTGTTAAAACCAAAGCTATTATCCGGAGGTATAGCGCGCGAACTCTCCAATTTGTCGAGTCAGTTGCATAGCTTTTGAAACATGTTCAAAATCTGCACCCCTTCGGTTCCACGACCCGCGAATTTTTCTTCTACCGAACCGTCTTCACTTGAGACACTATGAACCTTTGGGCTCATACCTGTTGAATAGCACTCGAATCCATGTCTTTAGTTGTAATCGAAAACTTAGATCGTAAATGTCCAATAGTGAATCCAATATAAAACGAAAAGTAAACACACTTAATATCTCCACAGTCAATAACACGTTGGCGGCGAGAAAGGTATCAGCAAACAGTTCGTAAAGAGAAGAAGAAGATTTCCAAAACAGGGACTTAATCGACGGGATGTATATTGAGAAGTGATTAAGTAGCTAACATGAAATCATGTAACAGATGTTGAAGTTATGGTAAACTTCCATCTGTTTATGTTATACATGTCTTATACGTACCAAAAAGTGTGTACTCAGAACCGAGTACTAATGCACTAATTATGCTACTAATAGACAAAATGCTAATTGATACCTAAAATAGTCCTACATAATAATAATATAAAATTAGAAATATACCGACTATTTTAACAGATCGCTTCTTGCTTCAATCGGTTGTGAGGCTTCACCTTAGATTGACCACCAAAATAGGGAGATCTTGTTTTATGTCCATTCGATCTAGGTTAGATTAAGTCCGTTACTTCCAACCAGATTTACATCACATACAACCACAAGATCCGGTGGGTTTAAGATTACAACTCTGATGGGCTAATAGAGCCGATTAGTTATAAAAGACATTCTACAGAAGAGTGGTTGAACTCGTCTCAATACACGTTTTGAAACCAACAAGTTGGGTCGCCCCGGGATTGAACCCGGGACCACCCTGTACCGTAGCGAGCAGCCTATTTCACGAGCACGGGATCAATTTCTACAGGAGAATGGTGCTGAATATATTGATATCTTATCGCCGGTGGTGCAAATGAAGATTCTCCGGCTACTGCTTTTTAAGGAATGATGTCAAGACGGCCTATGTCTCGGAGAAGAGATTAATATGGCAACTTGAAAGGTATGCCAAAAAGAAGGGAAACCAGCCAGATCTATCATATTACCCATACTAAGTACACGAAGCTTCTCTATTTAGACACAGATCCATCTCTTTCTTGTCATGTGCGCTTCTCTCTTACTGAGTCTGTATACTGGTCAATACTGAGCCAGCGGCTAACCGAACAAAGAATACCACGATCAAATTACAACAACTGACTCGCCATTGGCCAAGATAACTCCAAAAGAGCCGCCCGAGCTCAAGGCTGCTGTAAGAAAAAAGCGCATGGCCTCACCGCCGTGCGAGGCGCCTGCTGTGACAGCAGAAAAACATCGGGAGAGATGTCGCGCAACTATTCAGCGATTGTTTTCGTCGTATGTGCGACGCAAGCGGGATATGCCTAGCGTGACATCTACGGCCGCACCTAGTGCGGTATCATCTGGGGCGGGTCCATCTGTTCCGTTCATTTTGGACATGCCACCGACAAACTCTCAGGACCAGGAGGACACAGTGACCTGTCATGATCTCGACGTACTATGGCGGACAGCGCTTTAGCGTTTGGACTACTATGAGGATGGATGATCTTGGTGGAGAGGCTGTAACTCCGCCCCCATGTGCCGCTAGTGTTCCTATTCCAGCGGATCTAGCGAAGGCTATTGAAGACGAGCTTATGGCCTCTTCAGAATCCATAGCTGATCCAAACATGGGCACCTGCGATCGCTGGACAAGCGCCAGAGGCGCTCAGGAGATAATAAGTATCCAGGAAGCAATCGTATCCCCGATGGATCTCATCCGCACTCAAGATCCTCACGAACAGACGTTACGGGAAACAAGAGTGCGTAAGGTTCCTGAAACTGACTCATCTGCAGTAGCAGCCGCCGGAGAGCAAGACACCAATTTTTGGAAAACACTGTTTCAACTCGGAAGTGGGTGTCCGATAGTAAAGTGGGGAAGGAGGTACCTGCTACATTGCCTGTTGGTCCAAAGGGCCAATCAGCGTGGATTACTGCGTGTGAGGTGGAACTGGCGACGCTTGTCATTGCACTGCCGTGCCCGGTAGCTTACCTCGCCGCGATGTCGAGGGACACTTTGGACATTCGATTAGCATCGATTATTAACTGGCTGTGATACGCCAACATAACACCCACGTCGATTAAGAGCTGCGAGAGCTGTGGACGGGCTGGGCTGCAACGGCAGACGGTAAGTCTGGTCAAATCCGGTGGACGACGACGGACAGCATACAACACTGGAGAAAGTTCAATAAACTACAGCCGGAGCTGCTGTGCGCGACTGTTTTGAAACCGCTGTTGGAATTGGATCGTTGGAGCGTCCTCAATGTCCTGTGTGTGTTGCTAACTTAGCTTTCTCCAATCGCAGATAAAACAAAGGTGGTGTTGCTACAGTCCAAAGCGGTACTATAACACTTCAACGAAGAGTTGCGCGCAGATGTCGGCGGAAATATATGCAAGCCTGCCAACTGGAAGCTGGAACTTGACCTTATCACCCGAGATGGTCAAATTCTGAACCATCAGTACTAGGGCATCTCGGATGCGCAAGGGACGGCTCCACAGGGGATGCGAATCCAAGTACCTCTTCTCCAAATCCTCTAGGGAACTTCGGTCGCCTGCCAAGGTTGAGTTTCCTTCCGTTCTCCTTCCAACGGCTTGCTCACCTCGACGTCGTCGTAGGAGAACGTTAAAGACTTCTCAAAGACCGCGCGAAAACTCGGTCTCCATTTGCAAAATGTCCCGGGATTCCGGAAACACCCAGAACGGTGTGCAGAATGGTTTGGACATTTTAGGCAGCGAGAATCGCGAGGAGCCATCCACTTGGTCCTATTACAAGAAACGCAGGTCTTTGTTGGTGAAGGAACAAGCTTGAACAAGTTGTACAATTCCACAAGGGGATTCGTGGACAAACCCGGACTCACATTATGGACCGAGTCAGACAAAGCCCGTGGAGGGGTTGCGATTTTTCTAAATCCGTACTCGACGATTGCTGAAATGGAACCGAGGCATGAGGCACAGTGGACACGGCACTGGATGGCTGTTCGTATTATTATTCGAGGCGAAAAAGTTCTGGTTGTCAACTTATATGCCCTGAGTGGTAAGGCTGAACGGGAGACGTTTTTTGATTTGCTTCGACATCTCTGCTGGAACACGACGAAACTCTGTTCGTGGGTGGGGATTTAAACTGCACGTTGGTGCCTCGACTTGACCGTTCCTACGTCTCACCTCCCGGAAGACATGATTCCGTGGCGCTACGAAAGCTTCTTGAGTGGGCACACCTTTGCAATGTTTTCGAGGATGACATGGAGCGAGCGGGAGAAGAGAGTGCCATATCAGCCTTTCATGCGGCGGCGCACACTTATATCTACACCTTGCCTGGCGGTGGATCAGCAGGTTCGACTTGATCGGTGGTACGTGAGCGCTCTTCATGCTGATTCGATTTGAGACGTCTATCAGTGTGTACCTGACCCAGCAGCTGACCACAATGGAATCAGTATACGGATTGGGAAGCCACGACATGTTTTTTGCCTACATAAGGCACGGCCGGTATATCTAGTCCCGGGCTGTGCACAAAACAACCGCGACAAGCGCCATTCTTGCGGCCATTGAGGTGGCACAGATTGAAGTTGACAAGTAAAGTTCTTTTCCCACGTCAGACACTCGTACAGCTTGACGATTGGCGGACTGGTGGGATGGATGGAAGATCAGGTTACGCAAAGTTTTGGCGACTACCAAGACAACCCGCCAAGGTTTGACACGCAGATGCAAACAGCGGCCGAAGTGCCTCTATGTCCGTCTGAATATGGCGCTGTCGGAGGCGCGCTTATCGGCTACCCACTAGCGTGTACTCAATCGGTATGCGACTAACCGAGCCCCGCCAATACTCCTGCGGAACTTCGGCGAAACGTTGCGGAGTGTCGACGATTATGGCAAAGGACCAAGGAAGAGCGACTTCTTGTCCAGAACAAGTACTCTCCAGGCGAGAATTCTCGTTGTTTCTACGTGCGGGTGTCTACAAAATTTCAGGACAACACCATCGTTTCGTTGTTTGGCCAAGCTACATACGGGCCGAATATGTCGCAGGAGTTGGCGGAGGAAACAGCAGACGGCTGGAGTCATCTTATGACTCATTGTTTTGATCGCCCAGATGCTACAGCGGCATTTCTTGAATGAGCCTCCGGGTTGATGACTCTACTGTGACTTCAGCCATATCGCTAGACGATGTGTGTGCGGTTTTGAAGAGGATTAAACGTGCGGAAGCTGCGGGACCGGATGAAATAAGCAACACATTTTACCACAATTACGCAGACACTCTCGCACCAATTCTTGCAATACTGTACACTAGATGGATGGTTGTGCAGCTTCTTGCCGTCGTCTTTGGGGAAGCGAACATTCACTGTCTGAAGAAAACGGCGGCTTCCGCCTTGCCGCTTGATCATCGCCCGATCGCGCTTCTTAACAGCGACTACAAGTTGTTTACAAATATCCTTTCTTTCCGGGTGCGGCAGATGCTGTCGCGTATCGTTCTGCCAGATCAAGTTGGTTTTGTCCTGCTGCGGTCGATTCATACAGCTCTTGAATTTATTTTGGCGGTACGCAAAGCGGCAAGTGCTGGCCGAGATCTACACGGAGCCATTGTTTTTCTTCTGGATTTGAAAGGCATACGACACGTTGCAACGTACGTTTTAGTGCTGAACTGGCTTGGATTATCGCTCAAATTTGTATCAATCGTAGCGGCATTACACCGCGATACGACTTGTCAATTTATTCTGAATGGGTACCGTTCAAGTCGACGTGAATGTGGTGAAGTGCTATTGAAAATTATTGACAAGTTTGTATCAGTGTACCATTTTCATGGCGGATCGATCGGGTTGGATGAAAGGACGGATTGTTTTGGTCCAATCGTGTGCTTCGAGTGTTTTTGTACGCAGATTTGAATTAAGGCAAACGGTTTACGTATAGTTTAAATATTGGATTTCAATTGATTTATTAAATATAGTGTTCGTATTACATTGGGTTGCATAAGTCGCCGCTCTATAGGAGTCATTGGGAGAAGAGGGCTAAAAGGGTCCCCTCTTGCTCATTAAGCCCGATCAGGACAGAGCTCCACCGGAAGTCCCACGAACGGAAACACCCATTACGTTCCCTCACCCCTCAAGTTCGGCCACGTTAGGAGACGTGTTTATTTGTCATCGCGATCTGCGATCAAGTCCCAGGAATTGGCTGGATTACTTATTGCCCTCGCAATCAAGTGCCAGAAACTACTATTGGCTGGATTACTCATTTCTTAGCAGTCAAGTGCCAGAAAAAACCCTATTGGATGGATTACTCACTGCTACGTGCAGTAAATTGCCAGATTTTACCGCATTCGGAGTGACGATTTCCGCTTCGTTTGCCGATCGACCATATTGGATTACCTTTTCGTTGGAATTTTGGATCAGTAACCCAGAAGTGGTACACCTGTATCAACACCTGCCAAGATCCTCACTCAGCAACGGTCCACCGAGTGTGTAGCCACCCACACCAATGGGTACACAAGGTGAGACACAAGACGAATCGGACTCGGCGTCCTGTAATGCCGATCGGTCACCCGATCGGCACTCAGACGAAGGTTCGCGGAGTACCCCTTCCGTTAATTGGTCGGCTGGTGGTTCAGTTCCGGAAACTTCGGTGTTCGATTTTGAGCTGGGCTCCACCACATGAAGTTCACTGTGGCGTCCGGAAAGGGTGCCCTCACGCCCCCCCTCTTTTTGTACTCGCCTTAGATAGTATCTCTCGGTTGGTTAAAGATAGGGATGACATTCTCGGGGTACCTCTTACATCTGAGGGGAGAATCACTGACTTCAAAGTTTCGGGCTACGATGATGACAAGGCGGTATACTTGCGCGATCGGTATGCCGTTCTGCCTATTGTTACGATTCTCGATGATTTTGCGGTTGTTTCAGGGCTGTTGACGAATCGATCTAAGTCTATGATCATTGAGCTGAACCTAGGCGGATAATATCTGCCTTTGGACACATGTGGCCTCAACTTGTTGGCTTCAACCGAATCCTGCAGATAGCTTGGTGTACCGGTGGGTCAACCGTAATCCGAACGTATTCGAGTGGTTCACTGTTCACTACGGGACCGGAAGGTCCCGGGTTCGATCCCGGGCCAAAATAAGTTGGTTGGTTTCAGAAAGTATAATGTGACGAATTCAACCGGTGGGTCAACCGGATGCGATAAGTGCAAATTGGTCTAAATGCATACGATCCATATGAAGTCGACTTGTACTATCCCGAGAAACAACTCACACGGTGGAACAAAGAGCTCGACTTGCTAGCGCCATCGCGGTGCCAAAAATTACCTACTTAGCACGGCACTGCTGGACACCTCCCGCCATGAAAACTTGGTTGAAGGGCTTGATTCTGGACTTTTTTTGGGGCGTCCGTGAAGGTAAGAGGTCTCGGCCGTGTGTCCCCTCCAATATGGCCTCACTGCCGATACAGCAGGGTGGGTTATCGGTACCGTGTTCTCAAACGGAACTGATGACTATGGTGGCGACCGCTGTTGGACAGTGGGCTACAGCTTCGTCGAGAGAACGGTGATTCTTATGGGGCTCTACCAACTTGATCTAGGCTTACATCACGCCATGTTGGGCCCAATACCAGAAAACTCGACTCCAAGCGACGCTTTGGTTAACCGGATCTAAAATTGTCGGGATTTCAGCTGCTCGCCATGCACGCCAAGGAGAGGTAACGGAGGTCTATCGGAGGGCCGTATCTCTTACATCGAGAGCCGTGGTCGAATACAATGGAGACGGTAGTGTTACAATCGATGTCCGCCGTGTGCTTTACGAAAGGCTGAGGGCCGGGATGCGAGCGGAAGTAGCGACATCAGGTCGATTTGAGCGGAGATAGATGGTACACACAACGATGACAGACATGTTGTGGCTGAGGGACCACAGAGGAAATGTGTATACCTTGAACGGAGATAATTTGCGCAGGTCCAAGTACCTTGGCGATATACTGAGCTCGGAGCCGACTCAGACTGATATCATTCGGTTTTTTCCTAAGCGCAACATGGCTACTCACTCTATGTCGAAGCGCGTCACTTTGGGACCTTCTGCCTCGCTCTCATACAATTCTCCAGCACTCGCCTACTGGTCATTTGAGTCAGGAGCGTTGATAGCTTACTCGACGAAGGTCCACCAGCATCATGAATAGCTCCTCGTACATTACGGTACATTGATATCACATTTCGACACAGGTATGTCGGGCAAAGTGGTTCCGGTATCATCGATGTCTGCTTGCGATGACGCCGCTTGTCTGGACAGTGGCACTACTGTCCACTTTGGCGCGCATCCAATGCTCACGAGTGTTGTACATATGGGCTGGCCGTCGACGATGGAGGCCGCAAAGATGAAAACTGAAACAGATAATAGCTCGCAGACGCAGTGAGGAAGGCAAACGCATTTGCGACGAGTGAATGGCAAAGCCGGACTTCCAAGTTATTGCATCAGGGACATCTCTGATCGAATGGAGAGACATCCGAAGGATACGGCCTCCTTCCCGACGAACGCGCAGACGCTTTATGGTCTGAAGAGTAACAGCGTCCCGCTCTGGGATTGGGCTAGCAAAGATCTATCTTGCCCCGACCCAGCGTGTCCGACTTCCATTCCGGTCATGGCTAATCATGTATTCTGGGATTGCCAAGTGCCCGGCGCCATTGGGATTATCTACTTGAACGGTGGAGACAGCTTGGCGACTTGAGGGAGGCAGATCTTCACGTCTGGGTGTTTGGCGTGGACCTTCCGGCTACTCCGAGTTATGCGTGGGATGCCATAAAATACGCTATAGAACCCAGTGTTGGTGTGTCTCCAGCGGAGGATGCGGTCTTTCTCGCAACACGTGAGCTCTGGCGTTTTCTCGTTTCCACGACACTACATTCCATCTGGGTTGAGCGTCTCCGCCGCTTGAGAGACGCATCTCTATCATAGGAAGTACACAACGCACGAGCCAGGACACAATTTCGACTAGCGGTTTCACGGTTCCAAAGATCAACTTACCATCCGGACATGGGTGATGACGGACTCTTGTTTGCTCGAGTACGGTCGGCGCTTGCTGATACCGTCATCTGCTCTGATGATTCACCTCCTTTGCGAGCGCTGCCGATTAACAATCCCTCTTGCGTGTTCTACTCGCTTTTCTTCGATGGGGGATCAAGAGGAAATCCTGTACCGGGCGGAGAAGGATCCGTCATTGTCCAACTTCACATGCAGACGCACGCAGCATGCGTCCTGTGGGTATCGAGCATGGCTTACGGTTGTATAAAGTCCACCAACAACGTAGCTGAATCGTGCACGGGCCTCGACAAGCGAAGGATAGTGGCTATTCACCTCTGCATGTCGTGGGGGGCAGAGCGCTCGTGCTTTCGCAACTCCGGACGCATCACTAACCACGCAAGCCTCACCTGGCGCTGCTATTTAGAGAGGAAAGAGTACTTGTGACGATATAGGTGTCGCCAGCTGGGGACATCACTATCTAACATACATCAAAATGGCGGATCAAATGGCAAATATTGCTATGGACACCGAAGCCTAAATCAAGTGCAGGCTGACGAGGAGGCAGGTGTGGTGAAGGAATCAGAAGCTGTAGCTGCTACGATCACAGAAAAAAAATCGGAGGCTGCTGCATTCCTCAACAATGATGTCAACCATTGGATAGAGGTCTCTCAAGCCGAGTCCACGAGCCCCAGGGACCAGCGCTGACGCCACGAGACCTGGTCATATTGAGACGAGACTTTGCGGGATGGCGCGCGGCTGTCCGAGGACAAGTCATTTCAAATATTTAAAGTTATGGTCGCCACGGTAACTTTGTTGCCTGTCGACAGGATGTACTAAGCCGTACGCGTACTTAAATATACCTCACCTTCTCACTTTTACTCACTCACTGGTCAACACTGAGCGAGCTCCAACATACTTTCCTTGATTTGTCTACGTAAGATAACGGTACTATTTCATGAACCTCTGAGCTACTTAATTTTTATAAGAGATAACGTCTAATATGCCCCTGTTTTCGCCCAAAAAGTCTAAAATACCCCTCTTCTTAAAAAAATCCTAAAATGCCCCTGTTTTTGCGGTGCCCTCCAATCGCTAATTTAAGGCGACTATTTAATGAAATAATCGCCATGTAGTAGACAATATTATTTTAGTGAGGTAAAATTGCAGTGATAATAATATCGCAAAATTTTGACGATGCTAAGGCTAGTGCGCAACGGTGTGCTGATTGTAAGCTGGACAGCCTGACAAAGAAATACTTTATTGATATTAATTACGGTATTGACTATTCCATGGTTCCTACGATTCCTGACGGCTCTATCATCTTCGTGGAGCAACTATCGCGATATTGGCGGAGACGGGAGCGTGGTGACCTCGTTCAGCTGCGATCGCCCACTCGATGCCAGGGTGCGACAATCACCAAGCGAATTCTGGCTCTGGTTGGTTTATTTTAATTATGTAAGGTGAAGTTTTTGCTATCTGATGATTACGCAATGCTGCAGGAGGGAGATGTGGTGGAAATGCAACCGCGTTTTGATCAGGAGCGAAGGCGGACAATCACCGTTCCAAAGGATCATGTGTGGGTAGAAGGTGACAATGCAACGTGCTCTGTAGACTCGAGACATTTGGGTGCTGTTCCTGTAGCCCTTTTGATTGGACGACCATTTTTGATGGTACGTTTTGATGCTAAGGATGCTACAACAAAATGACTAACGTAATGATATGGGTCTTTGAACGAAGATCTAATGCTTGCAAAGGAACTAATTTTTTTATCAACAGGACTTCTTGTGGTTTGATGCTACCAAATGAGCATTCAGAGCTGTCAGTGCAATCAAGGTTCATTTACCTATTCTCACTCGTCGCAAGTAAATTACATTTTAGTGGATGTAGCACTTATATATTTCTAACATGAGATAACGTCTAATATGCCCCTGTAATACCGACATTCAAACTTAGAGATGATTGACAAGCTAATGTTTCATTAAATAGTCGTCTTAATTTAGCGATTGGAGGGAACCGCAAAAACAGGGGCATTTTAGGATTTTTTTAAGAAGAGGGGCATTTTAGAATTTTTGGGCGAAAACAGGGGCATATTAGACGTTATCTCTTTTTATAAATCTAAATCCTTCAAGTTTTTGCAGCGAGCTGATATTCAACTTCAATTTCCAACAGATTGTGTGCTGTGATACGTAGACATTAATCTCGATGGTTCGCTCACAGGGCATGCTAATCATGAATGGCCATTTTAAGGATTAGCATGTGGTAAATGGCAGTCGAGGAAGATGAAACCGAAAGTTTTTTTTGTTCACAGTTTCAACACGGCGCTAATAGTGAAGCAACAGCTGTTGCAAGAGCCCAAAATTTGACAAGTGCAGTTGTTGAAACCACTCTTACCTTTGGATGTCATAAGAGTTTTATTTACATTCTTGTTCTTCAACAACACGCAACATTAACTGTAATAACATGGCATCAGATGCCGAACTTCGCGCAGAGAACGAGCGGATGGTGCGTGAGATCAACGCGCTGCGTAGTGCTAACGAGAAGCTTGAGAGGGAGGTTGTAGAGCTTTCATTAGAGTGGGATGAGCTGCACCACACAGGCAGCAAGATAGTGCAAACTCTTGAGCAGGAACTCGACATGGTGGTCAAAGAACTCACGTCGCTTCGCTCAGAGTGCCAATCGATGATAAATTTTATCAAAAACGCAGACGCAGAGAAGAACAAGATCGAGGAGCATGCGCCGAAACCGGCCAGTCGCAAACTACCCTCGTTCGTCGATCACACGATGCAGCTTGCGAGAGGCAAGTCGGTGCATCGACAGCGTCGATCACCAACGGTGGAAAAGGTGGGTCACGGTATTACTAAGGCTGCAAGCTTCATGATTCCACCCACAGGCAAAGAGAACTCCGATGGACGTCGCGCTTTAAAGGACAGCTCTCCGACTCTCTCATACTCAAAGATTGCATCTAAGAGTTTTCGGTTCTCGACATACTCGCACTACGGAAGTTTCCTACGGCGCGGTGGACCCAAACAAATGAATCGTGACCCTGTCATGGTGCTTTGAAATCGACGGGAACGGAGCTCCGTCACAGCACTTATCCAGTAGTTAGTGCCGTGCTCGTACGAGTGTATTCATTCAAGTCGACGACTAAATAGATTACCACTAACCGCTTTAAACACGACAGGATAGGTTTAGCTGTTACATTGAACTATAATAGGGCATGTCAATATTAACCATATAGCATGTTATATGGGTGAAGTTTATATCACCCATATGAAGTCCCGAATTCCCGAATATGACATGTTTATATGCAATATACTGTAATATAACCACCTCTCGAGGTGGGTTATATCTATTATGATATACGCTTTATATCAAAATTCGCATATGCTAAGATTGACATGCCCTAATATAGGTACATTAACCAAATTCCGAACGATTCTACAGAATAGACTGAGCGAATCCCTTTAACATTCAAGCGGTCTAATGCTATTCATATGCACAACCAACCATGAATGATAGGTTTATTATGAAAAGAGGGGACAATTACTAATATGGAATTGACAGGCAGTCCGAAACGCGCTTGAGCGACAACACCGCTAGCTTTGTCAGTTCGTGCTGCCATCATTGCATCTCTTCGTCTACTTACACCCCGCTTACCGACTTTTGACGCGCCAACTTCTGTGCCTTTAACGAGGCTAGCGTCGGGCGCTCAAACTGAGACTTGCCCAACTTGCGGTTCACATAGTACACGCGACCCGTCGAACGAGACACCTTGGCTTCCCAACCGACAGGCAAAGACACTTCTGGCAACGCATCCAAGTTGAACGACTCACGCACTGGGCGATCTGATGGCTTTGCTGCCGGTTTCACCTTCTTTGAGTTAACGATAGACGTCGTTGTAACGTTGTCGGACGCGCTCGAATTCTCGTCAGATTTGCTGTTTGAACGCTTGTTTCGATTATCATACATGCCCTTTACGACCGACATACGGCCCTTCAAAGTCGACATGGCGCCCGTCACGCCCACCTCCACGCTTTTCACGATCGTGTTGCGCGTGGAGCTGTTCGTTGGGCTGTCCTCACCTTCAACCTCAGAGACGTCGAAGCCGTCGCCGGTATCACCCTTCTTGTTGGTGTTCCAGAAACGAGAACCCACGCTCATGCTTGGCATGCGCGGGAAATGACGCTCCGGATGGCGCGTCTCAGACGAGCGACTGTTTAAGTCATCCGAACCGGTAAGGGAGTCCATTAGCACGGTCTCACGCGGCTTCTTCTCCTTTTTGGATCCTATTGTGCGGAAGATCGATTTCTTCTGCGTCGGCTGCCTCTCAGGTATACCTTCTATCTGAAGTTTTGCAACTTGCTCCATCAATTTCTTATTGTCAATCTCAAGCTGCGTGATTTTCTTGTCCTTATCGCGCACAGTGTCCTGCAGCTGGCGTACCTTAACGTGGTTTCCAGCCGACGCAAGTTCTTTATCTTTCTTGAATTTCTCAATTTGAGATTTCAATCCCTTCATCGCAACACGCATTTCCTCGTTCTTTTCACGTAACTTCCTGTTTTCGTCGGTGAGAGTTTCAATCATGCCACCAGCATCAGCCATCACTTCGCTTGAAGCAGCAGAAGTATCCGCTGTCGTGACGCTACTGCGACGTTGCAGCTGGGCGTTTCTTTCCTGTTCCTCCTGGAGTGCGGCCTTCAGTTTGTTTAGTTGATAAGCCATATCAGCCTCACGACGCTTTTCTTCAAGGGCAGCGCGGTACTTTGGTCGCTGAATCGTCATACGGACTACAGCCTGGACACGAATGACCATGGCCCGCATCTTAACGTAATGATGACGCTTGACAAAACCACGCATATACCGTTGAATGATGACAGCGTAGTGGTTGCTTTTAACTTCTGCAGCCACCCTTCGCCCTTGAATGCCCCGCCAGCGAGCTTGCGTCAGCACGATACCTTTCCTAAAAGTATTGTATCTCCGCATAGCAATCACACATTTGATCACTGACTGCAACTTGATGATCGCTTCGAGCTGACGAAGGTACTTAATTCGTTGTGTGAAGCCAAGCATGACATACTGCACGTACGTGGCTTTCGCGTCAAGAAATTTCTTACGGCGATCTTCCAGTTCTTCAAGCACGCCAAGCTGAAAGTACACCCGGGTCTTACCCATCTGGTATTGAACCGGAGATTCTAATTTTAGTTTGTCCATCAGTAGCTGACACTTTTCTTCCGCACTGTTCCCACCGCTTGGTACAAACAGCCAAAATTTGTCCAAAATCTCCATATGCTGCAATCTGTTCGGGTAAGCTGCGCGAGAGATACGAATGGCTTCAATTACACCAGCACAACGCAACTGAGAAACAACCATCATCTGATCCATGACAGTCGAGCTCTTAATCGGGTTGGGCTTAATGCAACGCACATAGTGGACACGAGTGGAGTTGATGGTTGCCATCAACTCCGTCAAACTCTCTTTAAATTGAGTTCCAACGGTTGTAATTGACAAAGCACCACCGCGTTTTCGACGACCTCCCGACACTTCAGATGCCGTCGTCGCAGGCTCCGGCTTTTGCTCGAAGAGCTTCGCGATAAATGGCTTCGATGAACCACGCATGAGCTCAGACAGATCAGGCAGCAGCGAGTCTTTGTGTTTTTCCAAGAAACCCACCGAATCATACATGACAGGAGCAGCATAGTGCTTGATAAGGAACTCGGTACGAGATGTTCGAGGGAACTCAATGACATGAGTCATGTCATCTTTGTGTAATGAAGTTACCTTAGACATGAAGGACTCTTCGCTTCCCTTCGGTCGCATTACCTCTTCGTTAAGCAAAGAAATAATACCCATGCGCGACTCGATCACAGTTAACACATCTTGGTTATCTGCGTACTCAATGTGGTCCCACACGATACCTTCTTCCTCATACTCAATCTGGACGGTCTTGAAAACGTCCTGGGTAAACTTCTGCTGAAGTTTCTCGTTGGCGTAGTTGATGCAGAATTGTTCGAATGAGTTGTGTTTAAAGTGCTCGAAACCGAAAATATCGAGCACACCAACGTGGTTCGCCATGTTGGTATCATCAGCAAGGGACTGGTTAATCGTGGCTACAAGCCAGTCGAATACATTGGAGTAAATGGCTTTGGAGAGGGCGTCACGACAATCCATAGCCAACTCCTTCTTCAGCGGCACGCTGTATACATCGTTCACGGCACGCATGGTACGTGAACACAGGGCAGTTTCAAGAGCCTCCCACGTGACACCTAGCATTTGGGTGGCAGAAGTAGCACCAACGTCGCCTGGAGCGATAAGAGACTTCTCATCGTCTGATGCGTCAGACAGCAACTGTACCTCACCAAGATGAAGGACACCAGCCAGTACCTCGAACAGCGGTCGCTGGTCTTCGCGTGATAGACCCACAAGCTCAAGTGCTTCGCGTGTCTTATTAAAATGCTTTTCATCAGAAAGGCCCTCGATTTTCTGTGCCGTGTTGTCACCTGTGTACGCGTAGTGTTTTGTAGGGTCAAGCTGTAGTTCCGATGCGATGTCGGGAGAGTCGACCAACTGATAGAAAATATGGTAATTGCGCTCCGGGGCTTCGTGTTGAATGACACGAGTTTTCTCTAACAGGTAGGTGCGGCACTTCGCTCCTACGAGTGTGCCATTCACGTCAAACTGTAGCTGAGTAAACTTGCCGAATCGACTGGAGTTGTCATTTCGCACCGTCTTGGCATTACCGAAGGACTCTAGTAGCGGATTCACTTCAATAATCCTCTTAATAGTAGAGTTGTTCATTCCACCAGCAATGGTAGCGAGATGGTTCATCAGGATCTTGGTTGTCTCAGTCTTACCAGCACCCGATTCGCCACTGACCAGAATCGACTGGTTGCGTTGCGATCGCCGCATATTGTCATAGGCGGCAACCGAAGTGGCGTACACGTGCGGGGGTAGTTCTTCCTTAGGATGATTAAGGTATCGTAAATGTTGCTCTTCAGCGTACAGGTCAGGTAACCACTTGTACGGATTAATAGCGATGCAAATGTCCCCCGTGTAAGTATATGGCAGCTCACACAGGAAGCGTTTCTTGATGTTGAACAAAATTGCGGCCTCGTGTAGATAGTTGAGCGTGATCATATCTTCGATGCCCTGAGGACCCACGTTTTCGTTCTGATACGGTAACGTCTCGAGCTGATGTACGGCTAACAACGTCTTTATCTTCTTTGAGAGCAAGTCTACGCATCGCTCCTCTATCTCTCCGTCTGGCAACTCGACCTTACAATAAATTTTACGTGTCTTGCCGTCACCTGAGTTTTCGTCGCGAAGCACTTCGGCTGCAAGCCAGACGTGCGTCTCGTCTGGCACGAAGCACTTGGCACCCGGTACCATCTGAAGATCGCTCATGTTGTCAGTCTGTTTCCTGTAGCGACGTCTTCGGACCCTTGAAAACTGAGGGGGAGAGGGGGTGCGCCAGAAGAACGCGGAATGCAAATGTGGTCGCTCTTACGGGAGGACTAGATACCGACAGATGGAGCGACCTTGCAAGTAGCAACGTGCTTACTCGTAATTTGTATGCTATCTTGATTGAACAACTGGCAAGTTACATAGACCGGCCAGCGCAGCTGCACTTGTGGGATTGGTCAAGTAAAACACGCGGCAGAAGGCGATGCAGTTATTATAATGTTTGTCGTGTATCATGCAGCTAGTGTCAACGTGATGCTTCGGTACTCGCAACACTATATTTCACGACTAAATCGTTCTTACATGAGTAAATGTGCATGTCATAAACATCATTCGTCGCGGTCGTTTTCTGCAACGTACATGATTTACCGTCTGCACCTAAACTTCGACAAGTGCATACTCGCAATATAAACTACAGTATAGACTACCGATAATAGTCTTAAAGTGGACAATTACAAGATGATGTCCATGCTACTACGTCAGTCACAGCCATCTAAGCGCGGTCTGGGCTTTAGTATAGCGCGCGGCTTCAGCTCCTGTGTACCAGTAGACGCTCCTCTTCGTCGTGTGTGTGTGGTTGGTTCTGGACCTGCCGGATTTTACGCTACCAAGTTCCTGCTCAAAGAGTACGCCGGCGCGCGTGTCGACATGTTAGAATTGCTACCTACACCATTTGGCCTTGTGCGGTTTGGTGTAGCGCCAGATCATCCGGAGGTAAAGAGTGTTATCAACGACTTTAGTAAGGTAGCCGCCGACGATCGCTTCCGCTTCTTAGGCAATGTGCGCGTTGGCGAGGACGTGACACTCGCCGAGCTGCGGCAGCACTACAATGCCGTGTTGTTGGCTTATGGCGCCCCGGGAGACCGTGAGGTTGGTATCCGAGGTGAAAATTTGCGAGGTGTTTTGGCGGCTCGTACGTTTGTAAACTGGTATAACGGTCACCCGGACTTTTGCGACCTGGAGCTGGATTTAAAGCAGGTAGAGTCGGCAGTCATTATTGGTCAGGGCAATGTGGCTGTTGACTGCGCTCGCATTCTGACGAAAGATGTAGACGAGTTAGCCATGACCGACATTGCGGCTCATGCGATAGACGCACTGCGAAGCAGTAGTCTCAAGAAAGTTTCAATCGTGGGACGACGAGGCAGCGTTCAAGCTGCGTTCACGATTAAAGAAATTCGCGAGTTGATTAAGGTGAATGATGTTTCATGCATTGTAAATCCAGACGATCTAGAGCGCAGCATGACCCCCGCCTCCGAGCAAGAGATCAAGGACGAGCGAGCACGAAAACGCATGAACGACTTGTTAGGGAAGGCAGCGAAAGAAAAACATATGGAGGGTGCTAAGCGTGTTGTAAACATTAAATTTTTGAGCTCGCCAACAGAAATCATTGCAGATAGGAATGACCCAACGCGTGTAGGAGCAATTCGTGTGGAAAAGATGAAACTGGAAGGCGAGCCAAAGCGGCAGCGCGCTGTGGGAACAGGAATATTTGAGGACATCCCATGCAACCTTGTGCTGCGTAGCATCGGCTACAAGTCATTACCCATCGACACAGATGTGCCATTTGACAATAACCGCAGTGTGATTTTAAATAACAAGGGACGTGTTGTTACTACTTCAAACAATGGTATGAAGAAGCGTGTGGTAGGCTTGTACTGCACCGGGTGGGTTAAGCGTGGCCCATCCGGTATTATAGGCACCAATATTTTTGACGCACGCGAAACGGTGGGGTGCATTATTGAGGACTTTGCAGCGGGGAAATTTCTACACAGCCAACTCATGAGCGGTAACGACTTAGGTGGGTTGGAAGCTGTTGAAAAGCTAATAAAAGAGCGCAATCCTGACAAGCAACTCATTGGGTGGAGTGACTACGAGCGTATAAGTGCTGAAGAAGAACGCCGTGGTGAAGTTGTCGGGAAGCCACGCGAGAAGGTTACATCCGTTTCAGAGATGCTTGATATCGCGAGAAGTGGTTAAATAGAAAATTACAAAGTTTCGAAGCACAGCTTATATGTGCGTACGCACTATTTCTTTTTTCACAAGGTTGTTACATTTTGAGGCCAGTACACAGGATAGCATTGTAACGATCGAGTTTTCTTTCCTGCCTTTAGACAGCAAAGAAAACTCTTAATATCCAGCCTTAGATATCGTTCTTCAAGTAGTTCCTTTTCTTCAAACGATGACATGCCTTGACTCTGGCCATCATTATCTGTGGGAACAGCTTCCTCTGTGTGTGAGATGATGAGCTGATCAGTCCGAGGTTGTTGGAAATACGTGTAGCCATTTCGGCTTTAACGTATTTCCATGATGATAAAACCCCATTGGCTGAAATGGGTGGGTATATTTGCGGTTACCTCTAGGTATACATTTTAAGTTGTATTAACTTTTTAGGTAACTTTACATAATACACTTTCCTTTTTGCATTTATATAGTGAGCACACCTACTGAACTCTCTGTGACTACTACGCGACGCACGCCTATTTGCACCTTCCGCTACTCCTCCCGTGCTGAAACTTCGTCGCAGGTGAGTATTGATCATGGGAAGTGTTCTCAACTATTATATTGAGTTTTTAACAGGTTATGAGCCCAAGTTGCGTCAAGTAATCTCGTGGAGTTTTCTTG
The DNA here is from genome assembly GCA_026184515.1 of Peronosclerospora sorghi. Lineage (NCBI taxonomy): Eukaryota > Oomycota > Peronosporomycetes > Peronosporales > Peronosporaceae > Peronosclerospora > Peronosclerospora sorghi. The sequence continues at coordinate 12,177,676 of CM047588.1, forward strand.
GTAATTGGAGTGTACTCTCGTGGATATTTTTTCGTTTTTACGTTTCGTGGATCTAGTGGAAAATCCCCTATCGAAGGGATAGTGGTTGACGAACGTGACTGAAGTGTTTTTATTAAGTTTATGATGTTTGACTCTGATGGAGATGATGTGCCCTCCGTGGATGAGTTTCGGGCGCGGGTGTGCAGCTTGAGGGAAGTTGCGAACACTTTGAATAACCCAGATGCAGGGCAGGCCAGACGAGCATCCCCGAAGAGATCCCCCGAGCCTAAGAGGCAGTCACCGGTGCGTATACCGCAATCTGAGTTTCGGGAGAGCCTCCAAAATTACCGTCCTTTCGGTCAGCAGATGTCGCTATACGACCTGGACGAGGACGAAGGAGTGGAAGATGGTGCAGAGCCCCGCCCACAAGTAAATGAATCACCCCGCAGGTCGCCGGCTGAGGCGCAAGGTGCAGGCGGTGCCGGAGTGCCCGCCGCGCAGGGAAATGTACCGGTGCAACACACCGGGTACAAATACCTAAGCTGAGTATAGAGAAGTTTTCAGGGCGCGAACTGTATCCCGGTCTGGGTTCAGGCTACCGCCAACGGGCCTACCTGTTTATGGAAGCGATTGAGATTGCAGAAATGACTTCTGTCTTCCAATGGAGCGAACGTTAAAAGTCAACAAACTTGGCGAACATTTGGAAGGCACCGCCGCGGAGTACTATCGTAATAATGTTGCATGGTGGTGGCGGGTGCGCCCAACGCTAATTTACGTGATGGAGCAGATGTGGATGGGATTCAGAACGAATATATCCCACCACAAAGCTGCTACCAGGTTCGCTATGGAAAAGGATGCGCGGCGCAGCTGGACCGAGCATTACTTATACCTAGTAGCTCTGGCTCGCGAAAGCAGGTCGAGTGAAAAGTTAATTGTGGAAAACATTGTCAAGTATGTGTGGTGAAGTGTACCATAAATTTGGTCACTTTTGGTCAAGGCAGTTGGTCGAATTTCGGATTGGTCCAAACAAGGGGGGCTTTTTAGCCAATCAAATTCAAGGAGTATCAAGAACGCTGGTCTTGGGTGAGTCACCTGACTTTGGGTATTTTACATAATTTTTTGTGGGTACATTAGGGACCATAGGGAGGTAGTATTATTGGTTAGTTATGGTTTTTCCAAGTAAGAGGCTTTTGGTTGTGGATTTTCCGGATAGAGGGCTTTTGGTTGTGGTTTTTCCAAGTAAGAGGCTTTTGGTTGTGGGTTTTCCGAATAGAAGTCTTTTGGTTGGGGTTTTTCTAAGTGGAAGTCCTTTGGTCTTGGTCTATACCACAGCAAGGGGTCGCCGTTCTTCTTTTTACGTACATTAGTCGCCTCCGCCCACTGCGGAGTGTTTGGGGGAAGAGGGTTGAATTATCCACTCTCGCCTATTATACCCGGTCTGGACGCGCCGCACGCGCACTTTGGCCACCGGAAGAGCCTCGACGGGAGTACGATTTGGCGATCTCGACACTTTAAGTCAAGTACGTTTGGAACGTTCTATTCACTGGATTGGTCTTTACGTGGAGATATCGTTTGCGGAGTTTCACGGACATATTGGGTTTTCACGTGGACATATTGACTCATTTTAACATTGGTTGTAGTTTAGACCGGTTTTGGTCTTCTCTCATATTGGTCAGGGGCTAGACCCGTTGATTGGTCTACCCTCTATTATTTCGTATTGGTCAGGTCTAGATCGTTTGGACGATCGACCTATTGGAATCTATCTTTCGGAAGTTTTTCTGGTCTGTACGTACCTGGGGTGAAGAGTTCCGCCCTAGGTACACTTAGCCATCACGGTCTCATATTCAAGACCGAATCAAATCGATCTGCGATCCCGATCCACCGAGTGTGTAACTAGCCCACTCCAATGGGTACACAAGGTAAGATGGTCTTAAGTGAATCGGACCAAGTGTCTCTGGATGATGACCGGTCGTCTGCAAGCAACGGACGATCGGACCAGATTTCGAATGGAGGTCCGCGGGGTACCCCCCCCCCGTAAGTTAGAAGGCTGGGCACGATGGTGGTGGTCAGGTTGTCGATACAAATGTATTCGATTTCGAACTTGACTCCACCACAATGATGCGCGTGCCCGGATCACTTGGTGATCGTGGATATCACCGCGAGGTGTCATCAAAGATTGAATTTGAAGATTTGAATTTGGAATCGTTCGGGAGAGGGCGTAAGGAAAGGCTATCACCTTACGTCTTCGTTCTCGATAAAGATGGCAATATCCGGTCTGGCCTGGTGGAGGACCAGATCGGGATTAATACATTTTTTCCTCCCCAAAAGGCTCCCACCGGAGCCGATCGGGACTATAGAAAGTCATTCTATAGTCCCGGAAAGGATCAGGACCTTGGTCCTGATCCTATGTATATGCATAAAAAAGTTGATGGTAAATCAAAAGACGAAAAATACTTGGAAGCGGATCAGAACGATCAGACCAACCTCCCCAAGATCCCCAAGCTACCCAAGATTCCCAAGAAAGGGTTGGGAATGCCGTCCGACGAAGACGACCTCGAAGAAAAGTCGCAGGTCGGAGATGGAGGCATCACTGAAGAAGACCTAAACAAGATGTACTACATTTTTGAGCTGGAACGATTTGTTCGTTTTGACGTGGTCTTTCGGGTGTTGAACCTCCAGATCCTCGACCGTCTTCTCGGTCCCACTACCTAGCTGGTCCAGAGTGATCGCCCATTACTGTTGGTGAAAAACCTGGTGGCGATGTTGGCGTAGGTTGGCAATAAAATGCAGAGCCCCGCTGATGTCCAAAAACTATTTGAATTTGAGACTTGGAGGCTGAAATCGTCGATGTCGACCTTCCACGACCATTTGGTCCCACTGGTGGGGGCGGTTCGCCGCCCAACTCCCACCGCAGCAGTGAAGGTTGCTGAAGCCTCCACAGTGCTTGTCGACATTGGTTCTGATGACGAATCGGTTTATCAGTCTCCACCGGCCTCTAACAGCTCATCAGAGTTGGAGACCGGTGTCCAGCGGATAACCGTGGGGGTGGACCATGCCCAGCCTGAACAAAAAAGAGACATGCGGCAGCAAAGGGGTGCTTGCCAGTCGGGGCTCCAGCAGCCCCCACAGGTCTCAGTTCCGAAAAAGGAGGGTATCAACACGTTGCCCATGACTCCAGCTAACGTCCAAACCATGTTTGAGACGATGATGGAGCGTTTCATGGAAGACCGGGTTAGACCACCTCTGCGGCCACATGCCCAAGACCGGTCCACCCAGCAAAGTGCCAATGTTTGACGAGATGTGGATATGGAATCGGTAACATCTGTGGACAAGCCCACTCGAAGTGGTAAGCAACTCGGCAAGGGGAAGCGCAAGCCGCAACCGGCCAGACCGCGTAGACCAAGTAAGACAAGTGACTGTGACATGGAGTCGGTCGGCGGTCTTAAAGACCACTGTGGGTCAGACGGTACAGGCGCTGACAAGCCACGCAAGGCTAACCTATCCTCCACTATTGCTTACGACTTTGGATATGCTGCGATTCCGCGCATCCGTATGGCCGCGACGACCGACCTCAAGGACTTCACTGGCAAGGATACTGATGAAGACCAGGCCCGGTCTTGGTTCGGTCGGGTCAAGTCTGCGTTTCTGCGAGACCAGACCCCGAAACGTGAAAGTTGTCTGATTCTCCGGGATTTGTTGAAAGGACCGGCTGCCAACTGGATCCAACAGTTAGGTCGGGATGTCCGGTCTGACGGGGACCAGCTATGTGCAGAGTTTGAAGGGCAATATTGTAACTCCGGATTTTCGAGTGCCCGCAAGTATCACCATATGCAGAAGAGGAGCGACGAGACACCGATCGAATATTTGCATCGGCTGAACGTGGCTGCACTTAGTGCCGGCATAACAATTAAAGAGAACAACCCGCCGAACGGTGCTTCTCTGGAACATGTGGGTCACTACATTAGTACCCTGGACGAGCAAGAACTGGCGGACCAGCTTACTCTGCTGCGTCTTAGATACGCGGGTGAAGTTGAACAGACTCTACGGACGCTACAGCAGTCGCGTAGCATGAGGGCAAAGAGTGCGGGTGGATCAGGTAGCTACCGATCCAAGACCCAGACCCAAACCGATCCGGTCAAGAGGCCCTGGACCAGACCGACCCGAGCGGTCAAGGCGATCGTAGCCGAAGACAGCACGGGATCGGAAGGGGAAAGTGGAAGTCCATCCAGCCAGGAGTCGTCGGATGAAGACCAGTATCGTTACGTCTATGTTGCGGGACATGCCCCGAAGACCAGGTCGAAGCCCGACCAGGTGGAACGGAAGGAAAGGAACGGAAGCAAGTCCGATCCAGTCCGACCTCGTCAGAAGTGCTCCCACTGTGGGTCGATCAAACATGATGGTCCAAACTGCTGGAAGAAGATGGTGTGAAAGAAGGGCGAGAGACGCGGCCACCCGACGGACCATTGCCTTTTCGTATGCAAGTCATGTGGAGAGATCCACGAGGCCGGCCACTGCAAGATTGAAGAATTTTTTAACATGATACGCAAGTGGTACGTGCCGGACAAGCACGCGGGGATGCTGCCGCCGGACGCAGAAAAGATGTTAAACTAGAACGCTCGCCAGGTTGGAATCTGGATCGAGCCGAGCGTTCTACGGTTCACATCTATGTACATGTCGGCAAGGAGGATAAGACCGACAATACACGTTCTATTCCAAATTGCGTCGACCGAGACCATCCGGTCTACAGTCTGAAGACCGATGAGTACTCCCGGACCAAGGTGGTTATGCAGTTGGACTTGCTGCCTGGAGAATCCCGCAGATACTGGAAGTATCACGCGCCTGATAAATGGTTCAAGCAGGCGAAAGCCTGTGGCAAGATTAATAACCAGAAAGCGACGATGTTGTTCGACTCTGGGGCTGAAGTCTCGATAATCGACTCCGCCTTTGCTCGTAAGGTCGGATGTCGTATAGACGATACCCAGAGACAAGAATGCGTCGGGATAGGTGAAAACTCTTATATGACCGAAGGAAGAACGCGTGTGAAAATTACTTTGTCGGGATCGCTGGTCTACTTTTTCAGCGCTTGGGTTGGCAAGTTGGCTGTACAGGACGCTTTACTAGGCATGGATTTCATGGTCCCAGCTGGTATTCGCCTAGACCTGTCACATGGAGTGCTTACACTCCCGGATGAGGTCCAGGTCCAGTTGGCTGGTCGAAGACCTCTGTATGGTTCGTATACCGATCTGGTCCGGTGGGAACAAGACCTCACTATCCCAGTCGGTCGTTCTGCCGATACCCCGGTCGAGAAAGGTTTCCGTTCGAGGAAGTTATGGTTGACCAGGGGCGATCGGTGGGTCTCGACCTTCGTAAAGAGTGCTGGTCGACGTAATTTTGTCCGTGTTACCAATATCGGTGACAAGCCGCTGACACTGGACAATAACACTATTGTCGGCATGTGGTTAGCAGAAGCGAAGGTACCAAGGAAGATAAGGTTCGTCTCGATTGGATCGAGGCGGTATGTCGAGTGGCAAAACCTGGCGTACCAATCGACCACCGATCTTATCAGCGATGATGGGTCGGTGGAAGAGGATACCTCACCTTTAGTGGAAAGACCAAGTTATGTCACCCCAAAAAAGATGTTGGTCCGAAGAAAGGCGCCGCAGTCACCAGGAACGGTGGACCATCAAGTAGACGAGCCAAGGTTAGTCAACGTGGTGTCAGCACAAGACCAGGCGACAGCGGAGCAAGAAACGGAAGAAGGGGAACACAAAATTGCTAGGTCGGACCATGACGGTATTCCTAATCAGACCGATATCAGTGAATGACAGCCCGTCAATCAAGACCAGGGGCGTTCAGCCGGTCCAGACGGTCTAGGCGATATCGCCCCAGAAGATGAACAAGTCTGTATACATGAAGTCGGGTAACAGTACATTCAGGAGCTGGAAATCCAAATGGCAATCATCCCTGAAGTGTCTGCCGACTCGCCCGAAGTTACAATGGATGATTTACAAGTGGGTGATCAAGACCTTAACAGTCCAGACCAGATCGAGCAGTTGAAGAATATCATATGGAAGAAAAGACATCTGCTGATTGGAAAGGGCAACGCCTTACCACCTGCAGCCCGTGGTGCGATTTGCGATATTGACGTTGGAGATGCCAAGCCGATTGCCCAGCGATGTCGACGCGTGGCGCCACAGTACCGTGAAAAGCTTTCTGATCTCATTAAAGAACTGTTGGTCACCAAGATTATTAGACCATCGACCTAGCCATGGGCCTCGCCGATCGTAATTGTTATCAAGAAGAACGGCGTTGACATTAGACTATGCATCGACTATCGGCTGGTAAATCGGTTGACTAAACTCATGGTTTATCCGATGCCGCTGATTAATAATCTGTTGGAAGACCTCGACAAGACCTTGTGGTATTGTTCGCTAGATATGGCAAGTGGATTTTGGGTGGTCTCGATGACTTATCGAGACCGTGAGATTTCCGCATTTGTAACACCGTTTGGTCTTTTCGAGTGGAATCGTATGCCGTTCGGTCTGAAGAACGCGCCCCAAATCTATCAAAGTCTGATAGATAACGCATTGTACGGACACTTCAAGATCAAGAACGATCGGGACCCCGTTGAAAATTATGATGTGTTTAGAGAGGGTGAACCCGATCGGAAAAGAAGACCGTCCGTTCTAGGGAGGCGGTCGTACATCGACGACATTCTGATACCTGCCTCGTCATGGAACGATCTGTGCGAGAAGGTTGAACGATTGTTGAAGACATGCGACCGCTGGAACCTATCTATCAGTGCCGTGAAAAGTTTTTGGGGTATGTCCAAGGTCGCCTATTTAGGCCATATGGTCTCGAACAATGGTCTAGAGGCTAATCCCAAGGACATGGATTCGCTGAGTAACCTCCCGTTCCCCAGGTCGCTGAAGGCAATGTAGTCCTTCCTGGGAAGCTTGAATTATTATAGCCGATTCATTGAAGATTTTGCTATTTACGCGGCTGTGCTGTATGAGCTCCGGGAAGTTGACTATCATATGTTGCGCGAAGAAGACCGGGCAACTTTACAGGAGGGCGACGACTCTGGTCTTGCTGCAGTTTGTCCGCAAGTGGAGGCCGAAGATCATATGAAGCGTGCACACTTTGCCTTTGGTATGTTGAAGGTTAAGATGGCGACGGCACCGATTCTCGAGCATTTCGCTCCCGAAAAAGTGCAGACCATTATCGTATATGCCAGTCAGTGGGCTATCTCGGCCACTTTAGTGCAAGATCACGATGGTGTGTATCATCCAGTCACGTTTACGAGTCGTACGCTAAAACCAAATGAAGTGAACTATGGAATTGTCGAGAAAGAAGTGCTGGCGTTGCTACGAATTCTGGATGTGTGTTACAACCTGCTGGTCGGCCGACCTATAAAGGTCCTGTCAAGGCGGTCTACTTTGTCCTGGATATTATCAGCCAATGGGATGGACGGACGTCTAGACAGATGGTCGGCGGTCTTGTCGCAGTGGACCCTCGAGGTCGTTAAGTGCACCAGGGGCGAGGAAGAGATATTGGGCACATTAGCTGCCAGTATCACCCCTCGGTCTTAAGTGGACGAGGCATTGATAACGATTGCCCCGAGGAAGCAACCTCGGCAGTCAGTTTCGAGATTGCCACCGACCGTCGACCATGACGAAGAGCTCTTGGTCTTAAGTTTTGACGGATCGGCAAGCGTGAAGAAGAAGGTCGGCGCCTATAGTGCCATATTGTGGAAGTTGCCGCAATGGTCTATAGTTGCAGCTGCTGACGATTTCACGCCGGATATTACTGTTAACGAGGCGGAGTACCGAGGTCTACTTCTATGTCTGGACCTGCTGTCGTCGCAAGAGAAGGGTCGAGTCATCATATGTGGTGACTCTAACCTAGTGATCAGACAGATCACCGGAGAGATCGACTGCAAGGCTCCACGACTAAGGACGCTAAACGATCGAGTAATGAAGGCATTGAAGGACCACCCCAACCACGAGCTATTGCACGTGAAACGGGACTGGAACAGAAGCGCCGACTACCTAGCGACCAAGGCCATGCAAGACCAGACCGGGGCTACGATCACCGAGAAGGCCGTTCTGGATGAATTGATGAATATAAACAGGCTCCCAGAAGTGATCGGACCCAAAAACGCCCCAGTCCAGGTGCATGTGATGGTCGCGACTAGATCGAAATCTCAGAAGTCTCGCCGACCGTTCCCGAAGAAAAGTTTTAACGAATACGCAGTGCAACAGTTAAGGATGGAACGGATCCTCAAGGCGCAGGACGAAGAAGAATGGATTATGAACCTGAAGACCTACCTGCGTGGTGAACTGTCCAAGTTGACGAACGATCAGCGAAAGAGTGCATCAAGATCGCGGATAGCTACGAAGTGGATGATAATGGATTATTGTATTACTGCCGCGATGCCGACCAAGACAGTGCAGACCGGGACCGACTGGAGAAATTAGTGATCCCCGAGTTGCTGCAGCCGTATGTCCTTCATCACTATCACGTGAGTCTAGAAGGGGGACATCAGGGCATAGGCAGGACCTATCACAAGATCAGGTCCCACTTCCACTGGAGAGGTCTTTTCCGCAGTGTGCAGAAATATGTGGGCTGTTGCAAGGATTGCGAGACCGGAAAGGGTAGACCGGTAATCAAGGGGCGATCGCCCGGAAATATCGAAGCTACCTACCCTTTCCAGGTCATAGCGATGGACCACATACCGTCACTGCCTAGATCGACGCGCGGCAACACTGAGCTGCTGATCTGGGTAGACCTGTTCACCGGTCTAGTTATTGCGAAGGCAAGTGCATCTCGGTCTGCGGAGCAGATCGCCCAAAGATACGAAGAATGTGTGTTCCGAAGATTCGGCGCCAGCGAGGTCATCAGGCACGATCGGGAACCCGGTTTTATGGCCGAGGTGTTCCGGTCGTTCAATAACATGCTGGGCCAGAAACAGAGTGCGACGATGGCATATCGTACGCAAGCAAATGGATCGGCGGAACGCATGGTGCAGACCATAACGAGGGCGATCAAGACGTACGTTGCTGACCCAGACCAGCGAGACTGGGACGAGTATGCAGAAAGGCTGGTGTTTGCACTCAACTCGTCGACCGATCGGGTCCGAGGAGAAACGCCTTTTTATCTGGCATATGGATGGGACCCTCGGTCGACACTGGAAGCTGCGATACCTATCGGTTGCACCCGGACCCGCGATCGCGATGCTCGACGCTGGAGCATTTAGGTCCAGAAACACTACCAGCATGCAAAAGAAGTCGTCAACGAAAAGCTGCGTCAGGCCACACAAGACCGGGCAGACCGGACCAATGACCAGGTCCGACCCCACGGTATAGAACCAGGGTCGATGGTATGACTATACCTAGACCGAGTGAAAGAGGGCTATGCGAAGAAGATGGATCACATGTGGCACGGCCCTTTCCGTGTTGCCGAGCTGATTGGTGAGCACGCTGCCCGTCTAGTAACAACTGGTACAGATTACAAGGTCTTCCCGATTGTGCATGTGTCCAAGTTGAAGCTGGTCCGAGAATTTCCGGATCGACCCAAAACGCCCTGTCTGGTAGACGAAGGAAAAAGATTTGATTTCGATGAAGCGTTACTGCCGGAGGACAGTTGGGAACGACCATTAGAGGAAGACGAGTTTGAAGTGGAGAAGGTCTTGGATGTTCGGTCGACCAAGAAGACCAGGTTCGGTCGGACTCACCGAGAGTACCTGGTCCGATGGAAGGACCATGATGAATCAACTTGGGTCGACGAGCTCGACTTGAATTGTGTGGCTCTTCTACGAGAGTTCGAACGAGAACGAGTCAGTCGTAATCGCTTCGCAGTGATGCAGACCCATGAAGACCAAGACCAAGACACGCAGTAGAATCGGTCGGTCTAGACCGGTGTGAAGATGTGGAAGGTACGGAGTTGATGTGAAATTGTGATGAACTGTGACGGATTGGAATAGCGGAATGATGAATGTGATGACTATTTTTCGTGATGGGAGTGGAACTGTTTACGATAACGTGTTCGGTTCAACTATGGAAAAAGTGGTGAAATTAGTTAAAGTGATTTGATAATCAGACATATGAAGAAGAAATGATGAAATGTATTACGAGTTATCTGGTCGACTACCCTCGACTTCACTTGCTATCGCCCCACAGACGGCCAATGACCATCGACGGATGATTATCTACTTGATCCTGAAACTGGTTACGCCATGGGTCCTTCCGGTCAAGCTGGACCAAAGCATCCTTGAGGTCCGCGACCGGCCCAGCGCAATCAAGACCGGGGTACCATGTGCCGTCGTCGGCCAGCAGTCTGGTCTTCTCAACGCGGCGCCTTGGCATGTAAAGGAACACCGGGTACAAGAACACGTCGACGTCACACTCGCGAGCTCGCATCCCGTCCAAAATGTACTGGCACAGGGATTGCCAAGCCTCGCCCGCTCGAATTCGACGTCGTTTGCGCTTGCTCTGGAACGTCGCCAGGCCCGGATCTTGTCGCACCCGGTCGGGAGGAAGCACCAAGTAGTGGGATGCTTCCCAAATTGCTTGACCGTGGATCCTGTTGAAATTCTTCACCCGGTCTAGCAAAGTGCCGATCCATGGAGTCAAGTGGAACACAAGTCCTATCTTGGAGTGTTCGAAGATTTTCCATGGTTCATCGCCGTACAGGCGGGAGATCTGCGCCGACGTAATCAGGTCCGCCCTCCATGCAGACGCGGCAGGGGTTTTCTTGACCGGTGGAAAAAGCCAGGAGTCCGGACGAGAGAAAGACCGGGCCAGAAGCTGTTTGGTCAGGGAAGACCGGCGCAAACAGCCGATTTGCCCCGTAGACCACGGCCAAGTGACTTCAAACGTCCGCGGCGGAAGGGAGCTGATATAAACCGCCATGTTCTTCAATAAGGCGTACTTATGAAGCCCGGATGTCCCGGGGAGAACCGAAGGCGCCGGCGTCACGGATGTTGATACAGGTGCAGCGTCACTTGGCAGACCGGTCTTCTGCTCTGGCCCCACTGTCGACGCCACTTGGACGAAACTGTCACGCAAATTCGTTTGCGATTTGGACTGGATGGGGATCATGAACTCGGAATCGCCGGACCCTTCGCTGGAGTCCTCCTCAGACGAGATCCCTGTGTGCTGGGTGCGACTTGCAGTAAGGCGCGAGGGCGCTCGGCGGGCGTTCCGAGGAGTTGAAGATGTCGTACATGTCCGAGTCCGAGTCCATGAGAAGTGTCTGCGTCTTGGCTCTCTTATGGGACACTGCACGCTTCCCCCCGATTCCGGGTCCGGGCGCAGTGCCCCGCGCCCTCGAGCTACTCGGCGCGTCCGCGCGCTTCTTTGATTGTAATGTAATTTCGGGATGGTGAATATCGTCCAATGAGCGACGTCGGTCTTGGTCCTGCTTCAAGCAGTCTTGGTCCTGCTTCAACCGGTCTTGGTCCTGTTTCAAGCGGTCTTGGTCTTGCCCCGAGGCGACTAAGGTTGCCGATGCGGACCAATCTACGCTGGAGGAAGCAGTCGAACACGGAGGTAGCAAGTTCATCAAGCGCTGGAGGCACTGGTCTAGTGCCACCCGACGACGACCCGACTCTTGCGTCCAAGCGTCGGACCTGTCTTGACAGGACCGGACCTTCCCGGTCTGGTCTTGAATCGCAATTTGAAACTCGGCAATTCGTCGCGCGAGGTCGTCGCCTTGCATGCACAGTGAAGTCGCATCAAGCTGTCCGTCCAGCTGCTGCTGTCGAACAAGTGCAAGTTGATCCCGGAGATGTAACTGATGAGCCTCCAGACGGGACAGCTCATGGCGCGCGCTTATCAGCCCCTCCAAAATGTGTCGAAGCTGGTCAGCGTGACCGTCAGACTGACTATCAGCATCGACCAAGGCACCTATTGCCTGGACTATGTTGGGAGAGATGAGAGCGGAAGACGAACGAGGGTCAAGAAGAGTACAAGATGAAGACCAAAGATGCGCACCTCGTGTTGCCTGGTTGGCCACCTGGGTCCTGAGACGCATGTTTTCTGCGAGCATATCCTGCATCCGCGTGTCGGCTTCGGTCTGACATCCTTCCGATGTTTGAAGTGCAGGAGAATTTTATGTGGGCTGCCAGACCGAGCCGACCGGACAGGTGAAGCAATATGGGGCGACTCGGTGCATAGAGTTTCTGCAAGAACGACAAGAACCAGCGTCAAAGGGAAGCATAAGAAGATCAAGTGCAGTGAAGGAAGTACCTGACGCAGGTGTCGAAGATGTTTGGTCCATGGTGAAGAAGTGCGAGTGACCAAGGTCCAGTTGGTCGAGTGATGTGTGAGTCAGACCGTTATCGTTGTGCGACACGGTCAGACTCAGGGGCGGCTGTGGTGAAGTGTACCACAAATTTGGTCACTTTTGGTCAAGGCAGTTGGTCGAATTTCGGATTGGTCCAAACAAGGGGGGCTTTTTAGCCTATCAAATTCAAGGAGTATCAAGAACGCTGGTCTTGGGTGAGTCACCTGACTTTGGGTATTTTACATAATTTTGTGTGGGTACATTAGGGACCATAGGGAGGTAGTATTATTGGTTAGTTGTGGTTTTTCCAAGTAAGAGGATTTTGGTTGTGGATTTTCCGGATAGAGGGCTTTTGGTTGTGGTTTTTCCAAGTAAGAGGCTTTTGGTTGTGGGTTTTCCGAATATAAGTCTTTTGGTTGGGGTTTTTCTAAGTGGAAGTCCTTTGGTCTTGGTCTATACCACAGCAAGGGGTCGCCGTTCATCTTTTTACGTACATTAGTCGCCTCCGCCCACTGCGGAGTGTTTGGGGGAAGAGGGTTGAATTATCCACTCTCGCCTATTATACCCGGTCTGGACGAGCCGCACGCTCACTTTGGCCACCGGAAGTCCCTCGACGGGAGTACGATTTGGCGATCTCGACACTTTAAGTCAAGTACGTTTGGAACGTTCTATTCACTGGATTGGTCTTTACGTGGAGATATCGTTTGCGGAGTTTCACGGACATATTGGGTTTTCACGTGGACATATTGGCTCATTTTAACATTGGTTGGAGTTTAGACCGGTTTTGGTCTTCTCTCATATTGGTCAGGGGCTAGACCCGTTGATTGGTCTACCCTCTATTATTTCGTATTGGTCAGGTCTAGATCGTTTGGACGATCGACCTATTGGAATCTATCTTTCGGAAGTGTTTCTGGTCTGTACGTACCTGGGGTGAAGAGTTCCGCCCTAGGTACACTTAGCCAGCACGGTCTCATATTCAAGACCGAATCAAATCGATCTGCGATCCCGATCCACCGAGTGTGTAACTAGCCCACTCCAATGGGTACACAAGGTAAGATGGTCTTAAGTGAATCGGACCAAGTGTCTCTGGATGATGACCGGTCGTCTGCAAGCAACGGACGATCGGACCAGATTTCGAATGGAGGTCCGCGGGGTACACCCCCCCCCCGTAAGTTGGAAGGCTGGGCACGATGGTGGTGGTCAGGTTGTCGATACAAATGTATTCGATTTCGAACTTGACTCCACCACATATGCTGCGCCGCGACTCGACTCAAGATGATGTTAATGGCGAGGTACGATCCTAGTAGAGAGGACTACCTAGGCCACGCCCAAGAACTGATCGCCTGGGCGCAAGAGTTAGAGGAAGATGCATTCAAGAGCAGATCCCCCGCAAGGCTACATGCTAATTCTGTGATACCGAGCGAAAATAGGCGTGGGTGTTATGCATGCCGGAATGAAGGTCATATAAATAGAGATTTCCCGGAGAAGCGTCGCAGAAGTGCGAATAATTCTAGCGAAAAAATGGCCAAGAAAAATGACGAAGGATGGTCGAAAAGGGTAGCGCTAACAACCCTCGACACACAATCGAATATAGCGACCAATGGGCGCTTTAATAGAGTACCCAAGGAAAACATGAGGATTGTGGACAGTGGAGCCAGTCGACACCTAGTGTCGAATGCTAAATTGCTGGAGGACGCTAGGGAGTGCGGTCCAGGTGATAGATTTGTTCTACCCGATGGCAGTACGCTGAGGGCTACCAGGGTCGGGAAAGTAAATTTACGGACGGACACACAGTTCCCGACGGTCATACAATTGACAGAAGTATATTGCGCGCCAAAGTTGGCAAAGAACTTAATTTTCACTAGGACGTTTGCGTAAAAAGGGGTGCGCCACTACTGATAATGATCACCAAATGAATGTAACATTAAGTGGAAGAAAATTGTTTCGAATCGAGACTTGTGGTGCCGTGCTTGTGGCAAACTTGAGGAGTACCAAGAAGCGTAAGCGGACTCGGAAGGCGAAATGGAATCGGTTAAGGAAAATAAGCGCAGCCACGACAAAAAGAAGGGTGAAAAGAATAATGAAAAGAAGCTGCATTTAATTCAGACAAAAATTGATGCATTAAGAACAGAGTCGGCAGAGAAAACCACTCGTAGCCTTAAGGAGATGGCGGAGACTCTGGAGTTTGCTCGGGAGAAGCTGAAGGAGGCAGAAGCGCGTGCAGTTTGTGCCGACGAAGAACATGATGCTGCTCTTAAGGATCTAGGTGAGATGAAGTCACAGTCTGAGGCTCAGAGCACCAAGGTGGAGCAACTCCAAGCGAGGATTCAGTCACTCGAGAGTGAGCTACAAGAGCTGCAAATCCAGCGCGAGAGCGACGCAGAGACAGCAGAGAAAACGAAGGACCGTCATGGGGCCGCGCTCGCTACGAAGGACGAGATTATCTCGACACTTAAGTCCAGGCTGGAAGAGCAGAAAAATGCCCTGGAAGAAAAATCAGCGTTGCTAGATAAGGGGGCGTTGCTGGATAAGGGATAATTAAGTGATTCAATTAATTTAGGTCATGAATGTGTGGACCTAAGCAAAATGGATGTTCGTCGATTTCTTTTGCTGACCGAAGCATTCTTCCGGCAGAAAAGACACGAGGACGCCGTGGCATGGTACAAAACGGGGATAGAGATTCATCCCGATAACGAAGAGCTTCTGAAGGGGATTAAAAAGGCTCTAGTGGCTGTGTTGAATGAGTTATTACAGCAAAGTGACGATTCTGAAGAAGTAGTTTTAAATAATGGCGAATGTATTGATCACAAGTGCGTGGAATCTGCCGATATAAAGCAGTCAGAGGGAGCTAAGAACAGATCGCTACTGTCAGTGCATAGAGATAAACATATGCATACTCACGTGGATAGTAATGAGATCTTGATGAATAAAATTGAAACATCGCAACGCAGGATCTTGTGTTTCAAGCCAAGATGGAACGCGTTCTGGAATTTATCGATGTGATGAAGCTGGCAAGACTCGCGGCTGTGTATGCCTGCTCAGAGCTGTTAAAAACCGTTATGTTAATACCAATGCTGGTGATGTGTATCTATCGGTCGCGTCTGAAGGAACGTGTTGCACGATTTGCACAAGATTGGGTGAATGGATCAACGGATAAGTTGGGTGCTCAGGCATGGAGTCCTCGGGTGGCAATCGTGATTTTTTCGTTTATGAAAATATTTGGCCAAGTACAATTTATGCTTTTCTTGAGCAAGATGTGCGTTTGATTTGCGTCGTGTTTATGGTGACGGCAATGCTTGTAGTCAACTTTTTGCGTACGTTTGCTGGAGAACACGCAAAGTTGCGTGGTGAATGTACCGATACATTACAACTGCTTGGATCTGTATTTATTGATTCAGGAGGAGTTGTATTGGGCTAGGCAAATAAAATACAGACCGATGGTGACTTGGATGTGTGTTTTTTCTTGGAAAAAGGCTATCAAGCGCGCAATAACTTCACGGAAACAGTGACCTATTTGATGAGCAGCCTGTTTGTGCATTACGCACACGTTCGTAGCAAGATCAAGTCGATGACGTTATTTGCCGATATCGATGCGGCTACACAGAAGATTCATTGCATATGTTGTGGTACAACTGTAGACGCAGCTGCCGTGGTATTCTGATACTGTCAAAGACGGTGCAGCAGCGCTACCTAATCTGTTGTCGCTACCGTGACTTATTCAAACAAATCTTCACGGAGTGTGTAATAAACACGAGTGAGTACGGTTTTCTGCTGCAGATAATCTCGAGTACTCTGGAGCAAGTGGAAGCGGAGATGTTGCGCGAGGCGACAACGGAATTAGAGAGAAAAAGAGATAGTACTTTCTCGGTTGTGATGGCTCGTTCGAATGCAGAGGTCGCGTTGCAGATGAATACATATGAAGAAACGTACGGCGAGGATTTGGTACAAGTGCTTTTCTTGTTTGATGGAAAAAAGGGGGAGTCTCGTGTGGATGCTGTTATAACGTGTGCCTAAGGTTTACAACCACTGGTGGGCAGTCTGTGTGGGTCCCACGGTGCACGCGTCCTGACATTTCGCTCACTGTGCACCGTGCTACACACAAGACCCACGCACCCGCCATTGGTGACTACAAGGTGGACTACTGTATGAGGTATCTGTGTCTACGGCAGCACTAAGGAGTTGATTGCGTATTGGATTGAATTGGATTGACGAAGATGCATTGGATTGACGAAGATGCAGCCTCCGGTGTTTCAGGAGGAGTGTTGGAAATACGTGTAGCCATTTCGGCTTTAACGTATTTTCATGATGATGAAACCCCATTGACTGAAATGGGTGGGTATATTTGCGGTTACCTCTAGGTATACATTTTAAGTTGTATTAACTTTTTAGGTAACTTTACATACTACACTTTCCTTTTTGCATTTATATAGTTAGCACACCTACTGAACTCTCTGTGGCTACTACGCGACGCACGCCTATTTGCATCTTCCGCTGCTCCTCCCGTGCTGAAACTTCGTCCGAAGGTGTGTATTGATCGCGGGAAGTGTTCTCAACTATTATATTGAGTTTTTAACTCGAGACTGCTCACTTGGCCACGAAATATTGCAGGATACGTTGGCATTGTTATTCGCACTGGCGCTAAAACCGGTTGTGGTACTGCGCAGTAGAGCGCGGTTACGAAAGAAACTGTATCCTCATCTATCCGTTCAACGAGTACCTGGTCATAGTTTTACCATCAACAAAGGCATGTGCATGCTCGTACGATTGCTTTTACATGCCGAAGCTTCGTTGGATCTGCGAGGAATTTTTTTTGGTAATGATAAGGTTCTAAGGCATACGTTCCATAACTAAAATGTCTTCAATGCAACAGGTAAGCTGTCTGTTCCGGTGTGTTGAATCCACGGCACTTATTAGACGCTATAATATCTATCCTGTCTCCACGAATATTCTGGAGGCGACTGACGATGCACAAACTAACTATTCGGTAGATGTCGACGTCTGCTGTTCGACTTGGTGGGACGCAGAAGTAGAGAATGTGTTAAAACAGTAAAGAGTAAATTGCAGAATGAATTAGTTTGTTTACCTCTTCTTGATGCTTCTCTTCTATGCCTAGTGCCTCGCCCTAGACTATCACACCTATAATGCAATGAGCAACACCCATGATAATATGGCGACATCCGT
The DNA here is from genome assembly GCA_026184515.1 of Peronosclerospora sorghi. NCBI lineage: Eukaryota > Oomycota > Peronosporomycetes > Peronosporales > Peronosporaceae > Peronosclerospora > Peronosclerospora sorghi. Next base: position 12,195,124 of record CM047588.1, read on the forward strand.
ACCACCAGTATACTTACTCATGCTTGCGATGACGATGCGCGACAGAAGCTGGCTTCATCTGGACTGCAGAACGCCTCGTGATCTGGTGTCGCGAACGCTTACTGACTGGACCTTTCCTCAATGCTCCCTTCCCAAGCCTGCCTACCCACCCCATATGCTTGGCTCGCCGGCCTTGAGCATCTTCTGCTTGGAGCTGACATCCCCCCAGCGTCGAATTGCGCTTGGAACGTCGCATCTCCCGCAAATCCTTGATTAATCGCTGCCAATGCTCAACATGCTTTTCTTTTTATGTCACACTCTCGCTCCCAGGTGCACATCGTCATTGGCCCATTCAACCACTTCACAATATTTTGCGGTTTGCTGTTGAGTTGACGCTTGTCTAGAAGTCGTTATACCACATGCATCGAGTAGAGCTGGACAGGCTTGCTCGACTATAACACGACGAAGTTACACAAACAGACGTGCAAATTCTAACCTTGAGACCGCTTGTGTAGCAGGTGCGTATACGCACGGTGCGGCTATCGCACAGAGGAAGACTTTCCTAAAGCGGCGATACGCCGCTACTTAGCCGATACGCCCTTATAAAAAAGGGCTTAGTAAGAGATCGCTCTCTTACTCGGGGCCAAGATTTCTCTTTGGTCTACAAGTTAGTATAAACTAACTCCTTGATACAAGGCTTCCCTTTGAAAGGGGGTAGTTAATGGAAGATATTCCCTTTCACTACTACACTCACTGCACACAGACCGGTCGAGGTTGTGCGCCTAGCAGTCTTTAGTGTGAAATGTAAACTGATGTATATTTAATGTATAATTATCCTAATTTAATTAAACTAATGTAAACTATATGTAATACTAAGTAGAACTTACTCAATTCGTACCTATCCGAAATGTAATGTACACGCATCCCCCTCTTAGCTTATACCCCTGGTAGACAGCAGAAATGATCAGTTATGAGGGGTTATAAGGTAGAAGGGGTACCAATGACTCATTGGCCCGAAAATCAATTAATTTAACAGTCAAAATCATCTGTCACCAACAACACCTCCACCACCCACACCCACGTCAAAACCAAAACAAACCATGACCAAGACCCCCAAGGCCACCAGGGCCACCAAGGGCAAAGGCCAGAACTCAGAGGCAAGTGCACAGAGCTCTTTTTAGCAGCTGTGCTGCCTCATCTGACATCTTCTCTGCCAAACTTTGAACAGGACAATCTCACAAATGAGCAGAGGCTGGATATCTGCAAACAAAGTGCAGCCCATCCAGGCATGAGCCAGACAGAGCTGGCCAAGTGGGCTGTGCAACAGTTCAACATCCGGGGCATGAGCCATCCGGGAATCAGCGGCATCCTGAAGAGGAAGAATGAGCTGGAGAAACTGGACAAATCCTCCCTTCAGTCAAAGAGGGCCTGCAAAGTCACTTCCAATCAGCTGGAGGAGGCCATTTCCACCTGGGTTCTGCAGTGCCAGCACAAAGGCATTTCCCTCAGTGAAGAGCTCATCAAGCAGAAGGGCCTCCAGTTCCAGGAGGTTCTGCAGTTGGACAAAAAGCTGGAGTTCACCAATGGCTGGCTGGACCGCTTCCAGCAGAGGCACAAGCTGAAGTACTTCAAGATTCGTGGCGAGAGTGGTTCGGCTGATGTTGATGCTATGGTAAGGTCTCTTCCTGACCTGAGGCAGATCATCTCCTCGTACAATCTGGAGGATGTGTACAACATGGATGAAACTGGTGAGTTTAATGTTTTTGTGATTGTGAAACAGTTTCTTGAACAGTTTGTTGACATTTCTCACTATCATCAGGACTCTACTTCTCCATGGCTCCAGACCGTACCATTGCCCAGCAGCCTGTGGAAGGGACAAAGAAGGACAAGGTGAACAGTGAGATCCATGCCTTTGAGATTGCTAATCAAATGCTAACATCTCCTCAGACTCGCTTCACTTTGTCACTGTGTGCAAACGCAGACGGATCAGACAAACTGGCGCCTTTCATCATTGGCAAGGCTGAGAAGCCCAGATGCTTCAAGAAAAAGACCGGCGCGCAACTCGGCTTCTACTACCGCAACAACAAGAAAGGATGGATGACTGGCATCCTCTTCCAAGAGTGGATGGCTGACCTTGACAAGAAAATGAGGGTGGGTGGTTTTGTTGCCAATTTTATCAAGGATGTGTTGCTAAGCTGCTGGTTGACAGGAAATGGCCGCACGGTCTTGCTGCTGATGGACAATTCCCCCTCCCACACTCTCACCGACCTTGAGCTCACCAATGTGACGGTTCAGCCGTTGCCTCCCAACACTACGTCGAAACTTCAGCCCATGGACCAGGTAATCATCTCCGCTTTCAAGAGCCACTACCGACGCTTCCACATGCGTAACGCCCTGGACCGCGAGGATCGCAACGAGAAAGAGCTCTACAAAGTCGACCAACTCACGGCTATGAGATGGTCTCATGCTGCATGGGACGAGATCTCCTCCGACACGATCCACAACTGCTTTCGCAAGAGCGGTTTCCTCGCCGAAGTAGGCACGCTTCCCAAGTTTGGTCCACACGAGCGTCCCCTTGAGCAAACGGCTGAGGAAGCCGCCGTGGAGAAGGAGCTGCAGGAGGTCCTCGACCGCCTTTCACTCCAGCACCGGGTTCCGGTGGCCGACCTACTCAACGTTGAGGGGGAGCAGGATATCGTTCACTCTGAGCTGAGTGACGAGGAGATCATATCCTTGGTGCAGGCTGTCGAGCAGGACAATGACGAAGAGGAAAAGGTGATGGAGGAAGAGATTTCAAAGACCAAGAAGCTCGAGTCCCTCAGCATTTCCCTTTCTTTGACTGATCTTTCCGACGAAAAACATCGGATGGTTGCCAAGACACTTAGAGACCTGCAGACTAGCGTCCGCCTTTCAGCCACTGTACAACGCACCCTTGATGCCTGGTTCAAGTGAGATATTTCCCCCCGAAGAACTTATAAATTTCCAATATTTATAACTTATAAGATATAAGTTAGTCCTCATAGAACGAGCCTCTTTCCCACCAAAAGTCATAATCTAAGAGGAGGTATAAGGTATGAGGGTATAAGCTAAGAGGGGGATGTGTGTACATCACCTTTGTACCAACACGTGGCAGGCTACCACGCCTCCACCAAGGGTTCCTGCCCTGATTGGTTAAAAAAACCAATAGGTCCAAACCTTTCGAACCGGTCAATACTGATCTCAACCGTAGTGTACTTTTGTACACAACATACCCACATGTAACCAAATGTAACCCTGTTTTATCCTCCCCCATCAAGACTATTGCTTACGCAATAAATCAATTATAGTTGGAGAACTCCAACTGACGGAAATTATGGCTTACCATGAACACCTTAAGTGGTGCTGAGGATTCTCCTCGAGAAGAGGTGGTAGCCTATTCCGATTACTCGGAGGTGGATGCGCTTGGGGATATCTCCCCAAAGGCTGACGGCTCCGACAACGCCGAACGGCGATGTCGGGAGCTTAATCCGATCCCCACACGTGGGGAAAATTCACTAGATAGTGCGCCACCCCTACCAATGTCGGATGATACATCCGTATCGCCGAAGTCGATCATCTCCAATGAGTCGGATGCGGCTTAAGAAGCTCAACTTGCCGCACAGGCACGAAAGGCTGCGTTGCGAGCCCCCAAACGCCCGCCACGGGCGGCATATAAGTTTGAGGGTCCTCGTGACCTCCCAAATCGGGCTAGGACTATGGTAAGGAATGGTTTAGCATTATATACTCCTGGCCCTGCGGCTGAACAGCCGTATCAATGCGAACGCCGGAAGAAACTCCGGGAACAACCGCTCGCGCAGAAGCAGTTCACTAGCGTCTCATACCCAAATCGCCTCGACAGACAGGCAAAGGGTGCCCTTGTTGAGAACCTCCGCGAGGTTCCTATCGTTCTTTCTCCGGGAGAAAATGCCGAAAATGCAGAAAAGAAATTCCGCGCTTGGGGGGACGGGGAGAAACTCCTCCCTATCTTTACTCAGCTGCACGACAGCTATTTCCCCCGTGACGTTCGGGTGGAGAGGGCGTTGCGCATGGAGTTTGCCCGAGCCAAAGATATGGGGCTATTATGTGCCCATTATCGCACCCGCTATGCCAGAGCTCCTCCCCCCAACGCGGTTCCAGAGAACAGTGTGAGCGCCACATCTGCCTCCGGTGAACTCCCAACAACTGGGAGTGAAGGGGCTTATCGCGCCCCTTTGGTCGTCGACTCGCAGCGGGATTCTCCCGTTCGAAAGCGTCAACGACGTCACGGCAATCCTGCCGCAGGGGATTCTCGGACTCCCACGAACTCTGTGAATGTGGATAACATTTCCACTTCACCAGATATTTGGTTTGACCCCGATGATGGCGTCGCTCCATCAGACTCTCCACATGGTAATGTGGAGTACCCTCCGTATCGAGAATTGGAGGAGGAGGTCGCGCAATTGCGACGTGAGATTCGCGAGCGCTGTAATCGACACAGCCATCGCGTCCATGATGTCCAGGAGGGACTCCGCGAAGAGGGGAGTGCGATTGACCGCATCGAGAGGCGGCTTGCCTCTGTCGAGTCAACCTTTGCGGAGTTTTGTGGTCGCATTTCGACCCTGTCGGAGTTACTCCGACCTGCCGCTTCTTAAGGCTTTTACGGCTATTCGCCTTTTCAACCCCCTCCAAGAGGGGACCCGTCTCCGGTTTCTGGTATGGCTTAAGAATACCTACGTAGAAGGTTGGATGCGTACGCATTGCCTTCGGGATATCCAAGGTATACGTCAGGCCCTTTCGGGCTAGCACCTTGAAAGGCCCCACAAACCTGGGGTGCAGTTGTTTTCTTAACACATTAGAAAATGAATGTGTAAGAAGTTTTTTATCGTTTAATAAAACACTTTCTCCTACTTTGTACGCCCTTTTGTTACGCCGACCCTTGAGGTTGGCCTGTTCCTTTTGCTTGTATTGGCTTTCCGCCATGGCATCACAAACGTGTCGTAAGACACTAAGGCGCTTCGTTAAAAAACTTATTGATGTGCTTTCGCACAGATAAAGGGCTGACATCAGGGAATCCTCCCCCCTTAAGCCCTGGGCTACACACACGTGGCGTCAAGGGAACCCTCGGATTCACTAATCCGCTCACCTAAAACGAGGTAAACCCCGTAGATGCATGGACCGAATTGTTAATAGCAAATTCGTCCATAGGAAGCATCTCACTACAACTCTTTGGAGAATCCGGACATAAACTCCGGAGACTATATTCCACAACGCGATTAACGCGCTCCGTTTGTCCGTCCGTCTGCGGATGATCCGTAGTGGACATGAGGAAATTGGTACCCATCACCTTAAACAACGCCCCCCAAAACTGTCCCGTAAAACAGGTATCCCGATCCGATACAACGGAATCGGGTAAACCATGCTGTCGAAAGACACGTTCTAGGAACACTTTCGCTGTTCCTTGTCCATCAATGGACTCCGACACCGCCGCCAGGTGAGCCGTATTGCTCAAACGGTCTACATAGACCAATATCCGGTGTTAACGGCCTTATCCTTCGGAAAACCGAAGATGAAATCATACTGATGGATTTACAACACTCCGTAGGAACGGATAAGCTTGCCAAAGGAGCCGCTGAATCTGCAGAGGGTTTGACCCTCTGACACGTCTCACAGGTGCGTATATACGCACCGACCCACTTATACATTTTGGGCCACCAATACAAAGCGCTTAAAGCGCTGTAGGTCTTATCCCGACCTAAATGAACCCCGGTAGGGGCGTCTTGTACCTCAAAGAGGACTCTATACTTCAGTTCCTCATCATGAGGAACAACCACCCGCGGAGTGTCTTCCGCGCTCGTGCTATAATATAGCAAACCGTCACAGTAACTGTAACGGTGTAACCAAGCTCTATCTCGACTTGACAGGGTAGGCTAAGACGAGCCAAGTCCCTTTCCACCCAAAGCACTGATAGGCGCCGTACATTGTGGGTCTTTCCCATACTCCTGGGCGTATGAGATCCATCACAGACGAGGTGATGAATGTCACGTGAGCGGGCTCGTAATCGGGACGACGCGACAACGCGTCTGCAAGCACGTTCTGCTTGCCAGGTTTATACTTAACCTCAAAGTTGTACTCCGCAAAGAAGGAGAGCCAACAGGCCATCCGTTGCGATATATGAGGCGACTTTGTCACTGTCCGTAAGGACGCGTGGTCAGTATAAACCAGGAACGGCTTTGAACCGAGTAGGTGAACCCTAAATTTGACAAGGGCATACTTCATTGCAAGTAGCCCCTTATCATGAACGGGATAATTCCGTTCCGCAGCTTTGAGCTGCCTCTACTCAAACGCAATCACGCGTTCCCTTCCCGCATCATCTGCTTGTAACAAAGCACATCCGATTGCGAAATCGGAGGCGTCACAGCAGACACTAAATGGTTTCCCAGAATCTGGGAGAGCAAGAACGGGGGCTTTTAACAAGCTCCCCTTTACCGCTTCGAAAGCGTTTTGGTGTTTGGTTTCCCAACACCAAAAAATCTACATCCTTCTTAAGAAGGTCAGTCGATGGCTTCGCCATCTCAGCGTAGTTCTCGCTGTATTTGTGGAGATAATTGTCTAATCCAAGCCACTTTCGTAAATCTCTAAGATTTACAGGCGAAGTCCACTTCACAATGGCGCTCACCTTCGCGGGATCCGCCCCCATTACATCCTTACCGATGAATCATCCGAGGAAAGGAATTTCCTCAGCACCAAAAATACATTTGGATGCGTTTGCATATAACTTATGCTCCCGCATACATTCGAGCACTACTCGAAGATGTACTAGGTGCGTCTGAACATCAGACGAGTCGCCATCCGCGCGACTATGAACGAATATATCGTCGAAGTACGTCTGAGCGTACTTTCTATGAGGGTGGAAGAGTTGTGTCACCAAGCTATTAAAAGTCGCTGGTGCATTCGAAAGCCCCTGTGGCATAACAAGCCACTCCCACAGCATGCCACTAGGCGTGCTGACCGCTGTAAGCGGAATATCGGATGCTCGCATGAGCACCTGATAATACCCGTCCACCAGATCTAAGGCACTGTACACAGCACAAACTGCCATATTGTTCTGGAGGACACCCTTCCAAGGAATCGGAGTTTGCATGGGTACAGTAGCTGCATTTAGCTTATTGTACGCATGCACAATGCGCCACTTTCCGTTCGGTTCACGAACACAAAAAGTGGGAGATGAGTGGGGAGACTTGCTCTCCCGTACCATCCCTGCCTCATTTTTCCCCTTGAAGAATGCGTCGATGACGTCGCATTGCTCCTTGGGGAGAGGCCACAGCCTAGTGACGCAGTATTGGGTTCCTGGAACCAAATCAATTTTATGTCGGACTCCCCGATCCGGTGGTAACCCCATCGGCGGGTTGTCACTAATGACATCTCCGAATTCTTTAAGTAAGGAATGGTAAGGGTCTTCAGGATCCGCAAGAATCTTGAGGTCGCTTCGGGCATTCAATGACTGTTTGGTTTGCACCAAAACTGACTCGTCCATCGTGGATGAGGAGTTCAACTCCTCTTCCGGACGTAATACGACGATCTCGTCGAGTTCACCTGCTTTTACAGCAGTCCTCGTTGAAGGACATCTCCTCCAACGACAACAGGTCTCCTACCCCAGGCAACCGTTCCAGTATTACGCCTTCTGAGACAACTCCTGTCACACTATTTTTCATCCGATACGACTTCTGACTACTGGCCTCGGAACTCATCCCGGGACCCAGATGGGGGGAGTCAATTTACCCATCTATTGAAAGCGCATCGCGCCTATCCACAGAGGTCGTTACCTCTACCACCGGTGACTCGCCAGTCTCACTTAATACGGCGTTGTCGGAATCAATTCCGACATGCGGAAGAGACGAACTACGGGTCTCTCCTCCTGGAAGGGCCTCGCGCTTAACCACAGGGTTCTCTACCCCTACCACTGAAGTCTCAACCTTTTAGCCGAACACGGCGTGGTAGGGAACCCCGACTTGAAGAAGAGACAAACCTTGTGTCTTTTCTCTAGGAAGCGCTTCTCGATTACCTCAGACGAATCCACCTCTACCATTGGCGACTCACCAGTCTCGCCTATATCGGCGTGGGGATTAACCGCCGAATCCCCCTCGTCAAAGAACACTTCCTTGACCACATTGGGACTGATCATTTCAGACATCCCAATCTCTGGCATCTCACGCCAGAATCGCTTTTTCGATCGAGAAAAGATGGGTTCATGACTCACAAATGCTTCACCCGATCGCGGGTGCGTTGATCCAATGGATTTAAACTTCCAGTCTATCCATGGCTCGTGACGTTCCAGCCACTTCATGCCCAGAATGAGGTCATACCTCCAGTCCAAATCCAGGACTAGGCAACGTTCTAAGCTGTCGAAGTCTTCAAACTTCAGCTTAAGGTCAATCGAGACCTTTGTACAGAAACATGTACGCACGTCGTTAGACGGACCGTGACAACTCACGAGAACGTTCCTCTAGGGCCTCGGCATGCAGCCGACTCTTCTCTACAGAAGCCCGTCTGACAATTATGTCAGACGCTCCAGAGTCTATCAAGACTCTCCAAGTCTTATCAAAGCCTTTCACGTCCGCAAGGACGACCAGCAAACCTGGCTGGTACACCAACTCGGTGCTAGAAAGCACCGCTTCCCTCAGGGCTTTGTGCTGTCGTCCCCTACCCTGGGGTTTAAAAGCACTGAGGGATCCCCCAGTAGGGCGCTCCGCGCCTACTGGGATCCGTCGTTTCCCGACGGCTTGGACGAGGACTTTTTACCCGCCCTCGGCCCCTTATAGCGAGTGTATCGCTGGGGATATTTAGGACATCTGTTCCGCAGATGATCCGTGCTTCCACACAGGAAGCATCTCAGAGGGCCATGCCGCTGCAGCATTGCAAGGAGCTCCGATTCGAAGCTCTGCGAGATAGAGTCAAAGTGACTCTTAGCGGAAGATTTCTTCTCCGCTTCGACCTGACTCAGGTCGATCGGTTCGGGACCCACCTGAGAGGAACGAAAGTTCCTTTCGGCGTTAAACGCCATCTTAAACGCCTCCCCCAGGGATCGGGGTCGACATCGGAAGAGATCCGAACGTGCTAGCCCTTCTTTCAGACCTCCCGTGAACACGGTAATGGACATATCGTCCGAATACGCTTTTGCGTACATCCCTGCTAACATGTTCTTTAGTTCTTGGACGTATGTCTCCAAGTCTCTAGTGCCCTGACGGCACCTCAAGAACGCAAGCTGATTATGGAAAACCAGATCAGGCGTAGCGTACATGTCCATAAGCTTCTGCTTAAGGACTTCCCAGGTCGGGAACACGTCCGTGACCGAATCCGGACACGTAAACGCCCATGCACGGGATTTACCCGTAAGATGGATCAGTGCAATTCTCACTTGCAAGTGATACGCGATCACAGTCGCTGTGGCGAAGGCCGTTTCGACCTCGCGAAGCCACACATAAAGGTTATCACCTTTTTCACCGGTGTATTCCTTTATCTTAAAGGATAATGGAGGGCGCACCCCCGTAGACGCAGGATGGCTTCGGTACAAACTCGCCTCATGGGCGAGGAGGGAGTTAACCCTCTCGCGCACGGCATCAAAGCCATGCTACACTAGGTAGCGCATGCCAACCGAACCCAATATGGGTACTAACCTCTTAAAGGCTTCCTGTTGGACGGAGGTTAACTTAGCATAATCGTCCTGTTTCATCCTTTGCAGAGGATGTTGTCGTCTACCAACACAGGTGTAGGATTGACTACAAGTGGTACCAGATGTAGCAGGTGCGTATACACACGGTGCGGCTAGCGCACAGAGAAGACTTCCTATAGCGGCGATACGCCGCTACTTAGCCGATACGCCCTTATAAAAGGGCTTAGTAAGAGATTGCTATCTTACTCGGGGTCAAGATTTCCCTTGGTTTACAAGTTAGTATAAACTAACGACTTGATACAAGACTTCCCTTTATAAGGGAGTAGTTAAGGGAAGGTATTACCTTTCACTACTACACTCACTGCGCGCGCGACCGGTCGAGGTCGTGCGCTTAGCAGTCTTTAGTGTGAAATGTAAACTGATGTATATTTATTATATAATTAGCCTGATTTAATTAAACTAAAGTAAACTATATGTAATACTAAGTAAAACTTACTCAATTCGTACCTATCCAAAATGTAATGTACACCACCTGTGTACCAACACGTGGTAGGCTGCCACAACTCCACCAAGGGATCCTGCCCTTATTGGTTAAATAACCAATAGGTCCAAACCTTTCGGACCGGTCAATACTGACCTCAACCGTAGTGTACTTATGTACACAACATACCCACATGTAACCAAATGTAACCCTGTTACAGCTTGATTCTTTGTTGATAATTCCACGACGGCACCAAGGTAATATGCTACTCGACCACAATCAATTTCAAATGGCGTAAGCCCGGTAGAAGCAATCACCAAGGTATCATGAGCCAGTTCGATGGTTCCCAGCAAGCGAGACGAATAGGCCCCATGCTGTGCTGTCAAGCAGCGAAGAGATTCTTCAAGCACCTGGTTTTGACGCTCATCTTTCCCGTCTTCTTGGGCTCTGTGAGCATTCGCCATATGAATTTTAACACCCAGGATCTTCATCAGCGCTTGCCAAAAGTCTCCGGTAAACTTCGGATCACGGTCACTTATAATCACCATGATGATGTACAACTGAATCAAAGAATACTTGCGCGCAATCTACCGCACTCGCGGTAGTATGCATCGGGGCGTGCGAGCGCGTTTAGAAAGTAAGTTAATCGCGACTTGAATACAATTGTAGGCATCCGACAACGGCAACCCCGTAAAAAATATAGTCCAAAACCACATGCTCCCAATATTGGGTTGGCACTTCAAGCAGAAGAAGCTTACCCTCCTTTCTTGTACTTGGAACCTTGAACTTGCAGCATGTCAAACAACTATGGACATATTTTATCACATCAACTTCGAGTTCCGGCCATGTATACCAATGGCGCGCCTTGTATGCTGACGCAAACATTTTTCGAGTACGATCCGATAGCGATACTGCAGTTGCGTGTATTTCCACCGCATTGACTGATACCGCACGCCGACTAATACTCACCCCCCGTGATTGGTCATCGAGGAGGAGATGCAAATCGTACGAACCACGGGACGCAAGAGTATTGATCACTTGCTGTCGTTCCCCGATTAGACGTTAAGCCTGACCGCGCTCTCCTGTGCAATCATAAACCACAAAAGCGCCGGCAGACACGATGACAGCCTTGGCGGACGGTTAAGCTATATGAGGTTGATCAATCACAAATCCACTGGTTATGTATAGGCGCCTGTTAAATCGCGTCATCGGTTGGTACATGCCTTGATAGAGCGTCGGCAACAATGGTCTGCACCCCTTTTACATGGCGAAGCTCGAAATCGAATTGGGAGAAGAAACACAACCAGCGAGCGAGCTTGGGCGACACAGTGGGGTGATGCAGGAACTACTTGTACGCAATATTGTCGGTGGACACGAGGAATCGCCTACCATGGAGGTAGTGGCGCCATTTGGCGAGAACCAACTTGATATCAAACAGCTCCTTCACGTGAGCTGGACAGTTGACCTCGTGCTGACCCAACTTTTTCGAATAGAATGCCACTGGATGGTCGAATCCATCGTAACGTTGTGAAAGGACACCACCACAGCAAAGACGGGACGCGTCGGTCGTCACTAAGAACAGCTTATCAAAGTCCGGCAATCGGAAAATTGGCAGTTGCTATAAGACTGCTTTGATAACCAGAAAAGCATTCTCCTGGTATGCTGTCCATTCCCAACGTTTGTTTTTCTTCACCAAATCACTCAAAGGTAAAACAATATCCTCGAAGCGATGAATAACCCGTCGATAATAACCTGCTAAGCCTAATAAATTTTGCAGTCATTTGACTGTTGTTGGGTTTTTCCACATTTCAATTGCCATCGTTTCCTTTCGATCCACATCAAGACCTTCATTAGAGATCGTGTGGCCGAGAAATTTGACCGATCCACGAGAGAATACGCTCTTCTCACGCCGAGCGTAGAGCTCTTTGCGGGTCAATATATCAAAAAAAGTACGCAGGTGCTTCACTTGGTCTTCATTGGATCTCGAAAACACACAGATGTCATCGAGATATACCACGGCAAAATCCAAATTCACGCGCATGATCCTAGACCAAATACCTGGTATACCAGCCACACCCATGGGTGCCATGCACCATTGGTAAGTCTCACGTCCCGTCCTAAACGCTGGGTACGGCCTTGTTGCCGGTTTTAATCTCATCTGGTGGTATTCTGGCGCCAAGTCGACGACACTGAAAACGCGCGCATGCGCCATCTGATCAAACAACTGTTCGATGTTTGGCAGAAGAATCTTGGGAATCAGCGTCTGGATGTTAAGATACCGGTAGTCAACGAAACATCGTATTGTAGACGTTGGGTCTCCACTTTGAATCCACTCTGATCGACTTTGCAGTTTACCCGTACGCGGGTCGCGTTTAGGGACTCCAAAAACATTCGACACCTATGGTGAGTCGCTTAATTCAATCCATTGTTTCGATAACAGGTCGTCCACAAAACGTTGAAAAGCCTCTTGCTCCGTTTTCGATAATCGAAAGGGTGCACGGGTGCCTGGCGGTGCATCCAGCTTCATGTTAAATTCAAATTCCACGCGAAGCTTGGGAGGCAATAACGGGTAGCTCGTCGGGGAAGCCATCACGATACTCGTCTAGCAAGAGCACACCTTATGGTGACTCGTCTTTATGGTCGTCGATAGACGTAACCTTGACATGATAAAGGTCGTACTGGATTGCCTGCGCCGCTAGATGATTGTCTGAATTACCATACCATGGCAAGTCACTACTTTCGCATGATCGTCCAATGTATCAAAAAAATGTCGTAGAAGAGACCGTGATGGCATGCGTTTGTCAATCAATGACCGGATTGAACCGTGTCAGCCATGGATTCCCCATGATGAGATCGTGTGTGACGGGAAGACGATATTCACTGAGAGCAATCGAGTCGAACTTCATGCCATCCATCTCAAGCGTAGCGTGGCCTGCACGCAGGAGCATGTTGCGCCGAGTATGACCATAAAAACTCTCCACTGAAGTGACATGCGCGATGCCAGGATCATCAACGATAACTGGGCGAATGATATTGTGGTTCGCACCAGTTGATCAACGCAATCTGTTCGCATCCGTTTACAAAAAAAATCTTCCGAATTAGACGACTTCTTGGCTTGCGACTCCAATCGTACCATATTCATCGTGTAACTCCGAAAAGACATCGATTCATCAATATTGGACGCATCAAGACTTGGTGTACAAATTCGAACTGAGTTTACCACATGACGGGGACCATCCTTACGCCGACCCCGGAAACTTTTGCCATGACAATCATTCATGCGATGACCCGGCTTCTTGAAGCGTAAAAACAAATTCTTGCTTGCGACGGCAGTCTTCTCTTGGTGGTTGCTGCATATGGACGTTATCGATTTCCATGGGCTCTGACAAATTCATTACGCGATCATCACGTAGGGTCGTTCGAGGCTGTGTGTGTGATTGCTCAAATTACAACACGACGGAAATAGCATTAGACACCGTCGCTCATCGACGATAAGACACCTCTTCTCGGGTACGCGTGACCAGGCCATCAAAACAAGTGATTTGATCATTCTCTGACATATCTTTCACGATAGTGCGAAAACGTGACACGTAGTCCTCCGGTCCATTACAATTGGCTTGCTTCAGACGAAAGAGCAGCTCCGCACGAAGGAGCTCCTGGATGTTAGGCGGAATAAATTCAGCTTGCAGCTCATCGGCAAGTTTACGCAAGGTCGTGAACTGTTCTTGGTTGAACGTAAACCAGGAAGCTGCTTGACCTTTGAAAATCGAAGCCACTATAGCAATGAGTCGTCCTTGGTTTGTACTGTCTTGTACATCAATGTTTTTTTTCGCTGAAGTACAACTTCACTTGTTAGAAAACTTGCAGCGGCTCACCCACGCGACTATGGTATGTTGACATGGAAATGCCCCCTACGCGCTTCTCAACGGTCGACCGACCGGATCTTAGCTGATCCAGCACCACACGCTGGTGATGCAAATTTCTTGCTTCCTCACAGACGACTAGTGTGACCACCACTGCCGCTGGATTCGATCTCTCCTTCTGGCTCGCGGGTCCTGTAGACCAACAAGTGCTACCAAATGTCGACGTCTGATGATCGATTTCGTGAGAAGCAGAAGTAGAGAAGGCGTTGAAACAGTAAAGAGTAAATTGAAGAATGAATCAGTTTATTTACCTCTTCTTGCTGCTTCTCTTCTATGCCTAGTGCCTCGCCCTAGACTACCACACCTATATACAATGAGCAACACCCATGATAATATGGCGACATCAGTACCACCAGTATACTTACTCATGCTTGCGATGGCAATGCGCGACAGAATCTGGCTTCATCTGGACTGCAGAACGCCTCGTGATCTGGTGTCGAGCACGCTTACCGACTGGACCTTTTCTAGATTCTCGCTTCCCCAGTGCCTAGCCACCCCAGATGCTTGGCTCTCATGCTGGCCTCGGCTTTGAGCATCTGCTGCTTGGAGCCTACAGAGAAGACAGCACCCAAAATTTGCACTTTAGCTGTAGTTGATTGCTATTTTCTTGGAGCAACTTGATATTAACCGCATAAAGATTTCCCTGCGTGCTTTTAAATGACCGTTGGTGGAATATATTGTTGAAATGTTTCGTTGTCCAAACTTGCGTAGATTTGTAGAAACTTGAGTCGTAGATGTCGTTTAATGCCATCAATATACTGAATTCGTCTTATGTTAATTTTATCGCAGCCAATATTCCGTTAACGACGAAAACAACACCCCAAGACAGCCCGAAGACAGCAGATGAAGATAACCAAGTCTGGGACTTAATCAATCGAATGTGTATAGAGAGGTGATTATCTATCGTAACATGAAATATGCATAATAGTTGAAGTTGTAGCGATCCTCCATCTGTCGTGTGTCCTACACTACTTATTTGTACCGAATAATAGGTACTAAGATTCCTAAGTACACTATCTTATCACTTAAAAATACGAAATTACCAATGCTACAAATGAAAATATTCTACCAAACGCGGTGCGACCCAGAGAAATCTCATTCTTTTTTTCTATTTGCAATACAGCCACCCGCTGGCATAGTTGCTATACATACAAATCGTAAAATTACCTTCTCAATAACACGAATACAGAATATGTTACTCAATCAAACTGCTTTTCACGATCTTTTAGGATGACAAAGATGACCAAAAGAGTGTGAGGTGAGGGTTCTTAACAAGAATGGAACAGTAGTATGCTGGCAGTGCAAGAAGCAAACTATTGTAGCATTGTCGAAGGATAAAGCCGAATTCGTGGCAGGCTCAATGGGTGGAAAAGAAGCGATTGAGCTGAAAGAGTTACTCCATGAAATTGGAGTTCGCTCGAAACGCCACTGGTTTTGAAGATTGGCTATAAGACATGTGGAAGTGAAGTGAGTGCTAGAAGCACGAAGAATTGATGTTAAAGTCAAGTTTTTGAAGGATTAAGCTAAAGGTGATGTTTTGGCTATTAATGTGCCAAGTGTGGAGATTGTTGCAGATCTACTTACAAAGAACTTGAGTGTGCAGGGTATGAAGGAATTGCGAGTGCAAATTGGTTCGGATTGACTGCGTCGCAGCCTCCCGTGTTTCAGCAGGAGTGTTGAAATCACATGTAGCCATTTTTTAAGTTTTGGCTTGAAGTGTTTTTTTACGAAAAAGAAACCGCATTGGCTGAAATGCGCATAAATGCATTTTCAAGTTAGAATTCAAGTTTAAATTTTAGTATTGTAATCGTTGAATTTGGTATTTTTACATAATATATACTTTCCGTTTTTATAAAGACTGCTCAAGTGAAGACATCCGCTGCCTGTCATTCGTCGCGCCTTAGCCCTTTCTCACGCAAAAACCTATCTGTTCAAAAAATATCAGACCAGGTAGTGTATAACATCTGCGACGAGTACAAGTTCCTACAGTTATGTTCCCATGTCCTGAGAGCGGCTACAACTATACTCCATAGTGAGACTCAAAGCCCACCCGTCTACTACAAAGTAGTACTGGTTTTTATTTGGTCAATACAGTTTTTTGGCTTTTTTGCTGTTTTTATTGTTAGAGGGGGCAATTGATTTGTTATTCTGATCACCCAAGGAGGGTCTACTGTATAAAATACTTATGATCTTCGGAATTAGCCAACTGTTATCGACCCGTAAAAATCAAATATATACTGTTAGTTACATAGTCTAGATCCCTCGACGCTTATGTACTTCTTCGTAATGGTCACCCTCACTTTAATCACATCATTGGTAATAGTGCTGATAAGTATCGGCGCATCGGTAATACGTGAGAACCACTGGGCGGTATCTACGCTGAATACAACAATAGGTTTGTTACCCTCTTGAGGAGATACGGAATAGTAGCCAAATCAATTTGACTGTACGTCATACGGTCGCATCGAATAAAATACTTACTGGTATTGTTGGTAAAACGTTGATGCTATTTATATAGGCTAATACTGAAGTCTGTACTAGGCGACGAAGATCAACGCAACTTTTCCAGCGCACTCAATCTTTAACAAATATGGACAAGTTTTTAGAGCAAATTGTGCGTATAGGATTCATTACAAGATATAAAGAACTTGCTGAAAACATGCGGCACTAATGTTCAAGGAGGTATCGATCGTTTTAGGTAACTGCGACTTTTCAGAATCCGGAAATTGGTAATACCCAAAATGTAACTGGGTAAACCCATATGAATACATACATTTAGTTAGAAACTTAAGTTTGAATTTCGTTACATAAACGCGTAGCACGCTTGTACAGCTAGCTGTAAACGCGCAAGCTTAATAACACATGTCGGAAGCGCACAAATCGAACATAACTTGCTCCACATCTTCCGTTCTCGACAAAGCCACGAGAGAACAAGATAGATTACGACATAAATGTAGCAACGAAAAAAGAATTTAACAGCCGCGACGATTGGTGTGGACCAGTTATTGAGCTCTTCCTTTAACCGTCTTGTCGTATCTATAGACTGAAGCAAGGAAGGACGCGGAAGATTGTAGAATGCAAAGACTAATTACTGTTACTCTGGAAAGTTGTTTACCAGGAAGATCGGTGGAGTACAAGTATGCGTTGGAAACTGAGACTAATCGGAATTACAAATCTGCTATGCCGTAGCAACCATAAGCACTCAATCAGGAATTATACCCAACGGCAAGCTGCCTTAACGACTAAACCACAAATATCCCTACCAATGCCACATAATTAGCATCACTGTCCCGTAATTCAAAATGGAAGTGGCACATATTCATCGTTCTTCAATTCCAAGCGAAAATTGCTTGTACCTTTCAAGTATTTCAAAATTCTCTTCCCAGTCTTGTAATCACCCAACTTGGGTGCATACGTTCGTTGGGTAGCGTGACGCACAGCAAACGAAATATCTGGGCGTGTGTACCGCGATATCCATAAAAGCCTTCAAGAGAAAGACTGATAATTCTTTACACAAGTAAAATTTTTTCTTGCCTTCACTGGCAATAGTTCATCGAAATTTATCATGCCATCCAAATTCAATACTGGAGTCTTGGAAGGATTCAATTTTCCAAGATTGTGAGCCTAAGCACGTCGTTTATCGTTGCCTCTTGGTCTAGGAAGTAAACACTCTACGGTCTCCTACGATTCTTATACCCAATTTTTTTCGACGTTCACGAGATCCTTCTATTCCAAAACGTTCATATCTGGAACTAATTTCGTAACAATATCGTCATTTGTGCCGGTGACCGAAAGTCATCCACATAGTCCCCAGCCCAAACAGTTCCAGGTTCATTTATTTTCACGAAAATACAGGTGTCAGTGACACACTGCGTGAAATCCATTTGTATCAACGTCACATAATAATTTGTGCCACAGTCTTCCGGCTTGTTTAATCCCCTAAAGGTTACTTTTCAACTGAAGCGCCAACCCATCTTTAGACGTCACTCCAAAATTTTCAATTTTCTTTATCAATCGTCATGCCTTGAGGAACTTCAAGAAATATTTCAAACTCATCTTCGGTCTTGGCTTCGGGGTATGCACTAGG
Organism: Peronosclerospora sorghi; assembly: GCA_026184515.1. Classification (NCBI taxonomy): domain Eukaryota; phylum Oomycota; class Peronosporomycetes; order Peronosporales; family Peronosporaceae; genus Peronosclerospora; species Peronosclerospora sorghi. The sequence goes on from CM047588.1 coordinate 12,213,261, forward strand.
TACATCTCCGTGTCGTGCAGCCACCACAAATTTGCTCCAACACCAGAATAAATTTAACGTTATTAATTTCCATCACCGTTGGAAACGTAAAAAAATAATCTTCACCATAGACCTGTTTGTCGCCCCTCGCAACGCTCCTTGTACTCATCGACCGCTCTATCTGACTTATTTTTGGTTTTATAAACCCACTTGATCGGGAGAGGTACTTTTTCCGGCTTGCGTCGCACGAGCTTCCATGTCTCCAGTTCTTCAAGCGGTTTTAGTTCAGCTTGTTCCGCGGCTGTCCACATCCGCGTTAGAACTTTCATGTGCCTGCCTCTAATTCTTCGGTTCAGGCACTACAGCTCTTAATTTTTCCAGTGTTTAGAATTTTCGAAACTGCGTACACATATAGTGCACTTCCATCAATGAACCGTTACAACTTGCGACTGTTGTTTCAGTTCCACTTTAAATCTATTCGAAACTTTTGCACCTTGTTTCTTTATCTTCTGGCACAATTCTTAAAGTTCTTTAGCCTTCTTTGTCTTCTTCTGTTCCTGTTTGATTTCCCAGTGCGGAAAGTCGTTTCTTATTTGCTATTTTGCACTTTGTTTTCGCCGTTTAAACAACTTCTCCTTTCTTACGTTTCAAAACCCCTAACTTTCGTGACCACGTGACTTCTCTCGGTGGTAGATCTCTGCTTCAGCGACATTTTCCAATTTTTTTGTTATCTTGTCGCTCGCGGCCTTGTCAAGGGTTTAAATGTCTGACACATGTCTAGTGGTCGTGACAACTTTGTCTTATTCAACAAAACCTTGTATCCGTTGGTTTCGTCGCTCTTTCCAAGGATCAAAGCATGTTGCTCATGCTTTGCGAGAGCCTTTTTCGTGGGATCTCTCCATAACATACACGAAGTTTCAAAAACGACAATTCAGTTTGGACTGGTTAACACTTCTGTTGGAGCCAATATCCCTTGGTTCGCTCTCGTTGTAATGGGGTTAAGTATGTATGCCGCATACTCAACCACCTCCGGCCAATACATAAGCGGAACGCCAGACCCAACAATCATGCACCGAACGATGTTGAAAATGGTTCGATTCATCCTTCCAGATTTCCCGTTTGAAGATGGATTTTGAGCATTGGTAATCTGCCTTTGTATTCCTGTCTGTAAATTAACAGATCTACATATTGATATTCCTCACCTCCATCGGCCCTTAATACGTGAACACGACAATGAGCTCATTTTCAAACCACGAGATAAAATGCTCAAACATATTTGGCTCTATACCTTTCGTACAAAAAAAACTCTCACATAATTTGAAAAATAGGCCACAAAACCTACCAAAAAACGGTTCCCGCGTCGATCTCGGGGTGTGATTGGACCTTCGGGGGCACTTCAAATCACTCCTCCGATGCGGTCAATTGGTGCATTTCTGCCCGAACCTTGCTTCGGCTGCTTCTTTCGTGTCGCTTTGTCTTCAGCAAAGTTCCATCAGTTTGGCTTTTTGTTGTCCGTAAGTACAGTTGCCTGACCTGGGGTCTCTAGCAATTTTTTCAACAGTTTCATACGCTAGATGACCCAAGCGCACATAGAAGAGATGCAAACTCCCTTCATGAATTCCATCCAGCTTTTTTCTCCACATTTATTTAAAAACATGCTTAAAATTTTGTTTGCTATTTCATTCTGCTTAACGCCTGGCAAATTCGCCACAAACAGTGCACTAAAAGTTTCAATTCAGAATAGCACCCCACCATTAGGAACCACGTTCAGTTGGTAAAAAACATCCATTATGATGCATTCCTTCACGTAATATTCCCAGCGATATCAAGTTTTTTGCCAGTTTAGGTGCATAATACACCTCAATTCGATCACCGTCGGATTCCGGCAATTCCTTTAACGAAACTCTGTCGAACTTTGCAGCCTACCTTTGGATAGCGCAAAAGTGTATTCTTGTCAACATTCCGTGGCATCTTCAAGTAAATTCGCATTCGATACTAGGTGTCTACTCGCGCCACTGTTGATAATGCCAAGTTTTCTTCGGATATTTTCGCTAAGACGTTCTTTCGTCTCGCAATCCAGTTTCGTTTCGACAGTCGATATACTACCCTTTTCGACCATCTTCACCACTTTTATTGGTTTGTTTTTCTCCCTGGATGATTGGGATTGGATTTCGTTTTCGCCTAACCGGGTAGTTTCTTTTTAGGTGACCTTCCCCTCCACACGTAACAACCCCGACATTTTTTAGTTGTAACAACAGAATTTGCATGTAATTTTACGGGAGCTCTTGCTTAATAGCGTCTTCCAGATCGTGTGCAAAAGCAATGAGTTCGTGAGCATGGCACAAGTAGTCCTGCCTTGCAGGGTAGTACCTAGTAATGAGCATGATTTTGAGTCGCGGTACCTCGAACTTCACTATATTTTCACCTATTAACTTTTCGCTTGACCCACTTTCATGGCCCAAAGCTACTAAGTACGAATGGTGTTTCGTCCACGTCCTCCTTGAAACCTTTTCAGACGTAAACCACATTTCCTCTTGGTGGTGTGAGATATTTACTTTGAAAGCCAACCACATTTGTTCCAAACAGGATGCAAATAAGGTGACAATGGCCACCATGTCCCTATATTTGAGCGAAAATATTCCGATGCCGTTCCCTCCAAATTTTCACCTAGCTTATTTACCTTGAGCCTTTAAGTCCATGAAAATCCGGAGGCCATTTCACAATTTATATTGCCTACATGAAGAGGTAGACCCACGCTTTGAATCTGGCGGGTAAATCTCGACGCCTAAAAACTTTGAATAGTAGTCTTCAGTATTTTACTCATACCTTGGCCAAAGCGTGGCATTTGCATATTTACTGCAGCCACATTACCGCCTCCTATGCCTAGCACAGCGTCATGTTCCTCCCGCGCATTGGCGCGTGGTACACCACCAACTTCAATACCTTCATCCTCGGCCAAGTCATGTAGAGTCATCTGCTGGCCGAATGGACATTAATTCCTCAAACCTTCTTGAAAGGTACTGTTTTTTTGGAAACTGGGAGTATTTCACCGGCCCAGACGATTTTTTTGTTACCGAGTGTCTGCTATGTGCCTCTTCATCGGACACCAGATGTGCCTGGGCATCTTTCCGTCCATTGAAATTGCCTGCAAGACATCATCTTGTCCCGCCACGTTTCCATCATCATGTTTATTCGTAATTTCTTCCATCTCCACGAGAGAGTTTTAATACAATTAACGAAAAAACACATCCACTAGCCCTCAAATCGAGGGGACTTTCCACCAGCTCCACGAAAGGTAACGTAAAAAAAATTCGAAACAAAACTTCAGCGTCAAAAAATTCCTTGCTATAGCCCTTAAACCTTAGGCTCATAATAAGTAGAAACTTGTACTCGTAGCAGAGGTCTCACACTACCTGTTCTGATAGTTAAACAGGTAGGGTTTCGCGTGAGAAAGGACTAAGGCGCGACGGATGCCACGCAGCGTATAAGAACGGAAAAAGTATATATTATGTGAAATTACCAAATTCAAATATTGCAATATATAATACTAGTGTAGTACCCCGTCGTACCGACGGGGCGGAGAGTATATAAGAATTAACCATAGAAGCAACTACGTGACCGGGAACGTCACAGGGACGGAAACTAAATAGGTAGATGTAAAGCGCTACTTCTAATCAGTACTCGTTAACACTGATCTGCATGTCAATAGTACTACCACGGATTAGTCTTCAACAGAGCGATGATTCTTGAAGCCAAAATTGTATTTTATGTTTTTCGTCAGATAGTTTTTCCTTCTGTAAAAAAAGCGCCATTTATATAGTCGAATTAAATTAGGTCCGATTTATAGTACAATTGGAAATCGATTAGGTACGGCCTCAGCAGACGGACAGACAGACGGTTTTATATTATAGAAGTAGAGCATATTTGTAAATATTTTTGCCTCACCAAACACACACTTCTAATTCTATTATCTACTTCTATAATATAAAACCGTTTTTTCTGTCCGTCTGCTGAGGCCGTACCTAATCAAATTCCAACTGTACTATAAATCGGACCTAATTTAATTCGACTTTATAAATAACCCTTTTACAGAAGGAAAAAATATCTGACGAAAAACATAACATACAATTTTGGCTTCAAGAATCATCGCTCTGTTGAAGACTAATCCGTGGTAGTACTATTGACATGCAGATCAGTGTTAACGAGTACTGATTAGAAGTAGCGCTTTTACATCTACCTATTTAAAAATTTTCCGTCCCTGTGACGTTCCCGGTCACGTAGTTGCTTCTATGGTTTAACCTTATATACCCTCTGCCCCGTCGATACGACCGAGTACTACACTTGACCGTCTTTTCGGTCCGTCCGAGGCAAAGCACGATTTTGTTTTTTTTTCATTGAGGTATCTGCTTAGGGGGATGCTGTTAGATGGGTAGCGAAAAAATAGCGAAAACACAGTACGAGAACCACCCGGGTGGATCTCGCCCTATG
>CM047588.1:12237727-12305187 GCA_026184515.1 Peronosclerospora sorghi
GCCTCTAAACCACCCATTAAATAAACACTCTTAATTTTGCGTTCTTATACCTAAGTAAATATTTATATTTACTTTTAGTATAGGATTAGTTGTTATCAACTAATCCTGCCCTAATTGTATTGCGCGCTTCCTCGCAATTACAGTGTAAGCCTGTAACAGGATCAGTACTGTTACATGCCCCGTCGATACGACGGGTCCCATCCCCTAGTAGATAGATAAAACCGTTTTTCTGTTGAGGCAAAAATATTTACAAATATGCTCTACTTCTATAATATAAAACTTCTGTCTGTCCGTATGCTGAGGCAAAAATATTTACAAATATGCAAAGTGGCCGGTGGATGAAGCCGGATCTTTTTTTTATTATATAGTAGGGGACGGTCTAAACACCTCCAAGTGAAAGACTAACCACCTCCAAACGAAGCTCCAAGTGAGTTTTAAGCCAGAACGTACGGCCTAATGGACGTGTTTTTGTCCACTTGTATTGCAGTATTATTCAAAGTGTCTATTTAGTGTTAAACACTATAAGATACTCGATATTTATGTATATACTTGTAAAGGTTTGTATCGTCGTCTGGGTTTGTAGTTTGCTCATCTTCAGCTTCGCCTGCTCCATCGATGTGGTGTGCTTTTGGTTCTTCCTTAATGCACTGGAGGCAAAGTGTTAGTCGAAGCCCGTCCAGACGGGACTCCCCATTTCGGATTTCCTGCCCGCCCATGCCTTCAGCTGATTCCAGCATATTATCCATGTTTGGCGTACTTGTTTCGCTTCGGAACGCATTTCCTGTCTGAAAACCGCCATATTGCGATGGTTCCAAAGACAAGTAATGGCTACACTGCATAGTGTCCACAATATACGTTCAAAGTGGCGTTCTATATCCTCTGCCGGTCTTCGGCATACTTGAGAGATGCGTCTCTTCATTTCCATCGTAACCTCCGGCGGTTTCGGTGTCGCGACTGCATATGCGTATCTTTGCACTTGGTCTTTGGTGACAGTCTCACCGTTCCATTTAGAAATATTGAACTGCCAAAGACTGATGTCTCTTGAACACCCCCACAAGATATGTGTCACCCTTTCCCCGGTGCCATACATTTCTCGTCAATCTGACATGGTCCACTGATGCCATTGTCCATAGTGAATGTATTTAGTTGAAGTGTCGCCACTCTATAGTTCACCCAGAGTTGATAATCTGTCAGCTAATGTCGATGTTCCCATAGTTGCCTTGGACGTTGTTCCTGCACCTCCGACATCCATTTGTCTGCTCGGCACTTGTCTTTCCATTTCTCCATAACCTGTCCCAGTTGTCGTGATATATATCTTCATGATATAACCGCTTGAATGCCCTTCGCATTTGAAAGGGCATCTTACTTATCGGTGTTCCATCACATAGGCGCCAGGGTATACCATGTATTGCCGGGTGTGGTAGGAAAACAGCCACTTGGTTTATGTCGCTGGTATTGTTACATAATATCCCATTGTTAGATTTCTTGAAAGTCACTGATACCGTTCCAACCCTGTCGTATCCTGCTATCAAACCGTCCGCTAGCTTCTCCCATGTCATCTCCGCATAAAGGCTCTCAGACTCATACATCTGTATAGGGGGAAAATCCCCGATATATTTACCCACGTCCATCCTTGGCGAGTAAATAATAATCCAGTACATCCACTCAATGATGATACGTCGTACATGACTGATATCTTCATTGGCTTGTACCTTCCACTCATAGAGATCTCCAGATATACGTCGGATCCGCATTTCGATGATCGAACCTTGTCGTATCTTCTTATATCTGTCCACCCGTAACGTATCACCTTTTCCATCTCTGATACAGGGATTTGAATGCCATGCAAAGCTCCCCCAGAAGGTTTTCATCGAGGTCGTAAAACTGGTGTGATCGGCTGGTCCGCTAAATAAACCTTTAGCATAATTCAACTCCCATTTCGTATCCCTCTCCTCTAGTCCATGCAACCTCCGTTCCGAAACGAATCAAGTTGGAATGTTAAACTCTGAATATACCGCTGTAGCTGGGTAGATTGCTCTTCATCTGGTCTCATCTACTGTCCTAGTTCCTGGCGTAGATCTGCCCATTTTCCTCTGGAGGCCCCATTATATCCTTGTCTCTTCCTCCGTGTATGAGGGGTGAGGTTCCTGAGTTGGTTACCATACATCTGTACCCGGCTCCAGCTTAGCCACGCCTGTTTGTATACATAAGGCGGTTCGATTAGCCAAGACGTAGAATCTCTTACCCGTTGGACTCGAATCGCCAGTGGGATCGCAATCAAGCCCATCCCCCTCCCCCGTTTGGCGTATACAGAAGCGCCGACGAAATTTTATGCCGTACAGTATCCCGTGAAGTAGCCTTCACCCATATAAACTGCTTCTGTATATGAACCAGTTGTTGCAGGATATGTTGGGGAGGAGGGTAGATTTTTGCCGTGAATAGGATGGCGGGCAACTCAATGGTGTTGAATAGCAGAACCCTTTACATGACTCTCGTACCACATATTGTTGCCACTTGAAGTCGTCTACGAATACTTTGTAGTCTCCTCGCCCAATTCACTTCCGTAATTTCCGTCCATCCAATATCGTAACCTAGGTACTTCTTCGTCTCTGTCGGGTAAAACCGGGATGTCATGCAAATCTTGAAGGACGATCACCTTGTTCAGGAGCAACAACTTGCTTTTGCGAACTTGAACTTTCAGACCTGACAATTCCCCGAAACTCTTCACTAGTTGTAGCACCTTTGGGATCGATCCTGCCTCTTGTAAGAATACCGTAGAATCGTCAACAAAGGATGAAAATTTATGTATCGTACCTAGTCGACGCGGTCTGAGTCCCCGGATTGACTCCTCCCCCTGGATCACTAACGATAATGGTTCCACCGCTTGGATGAAAATTAAAGGATCCAATGGGCAACCTTGACGAATTCCGGAGGTTCCCTCAGTGCTTTTAAGCCCCAGGGTAGGGGACGACAGCACAAAGCCCCGAGGGAAGCGGTCGAATGAAATTTGAAGAAAAACCAAACGCTCTCAGTGTCCCATACAGATATATTGTGTCCACAGTGTCATATGCTTTTGCGAAATCGAGAAACAGGACTGATGGACTGTTTTCTGGTGCCAAATTTATGTCGTCTTGCCCCGTTTGCAATATTGCCTGCATAAGAGTAACTGCGCGGTGCAGTCGTCTACCGGTGACGAATCCTAGCTAAGAAGCCCCTATCAGCTCCCCTAGAAATTGCTGAAGTCGGGTTGCTAATATCTTTGCGAATATCTTGTAACTCGATTGCAGAAGGTATATGGGCCGGTAATTCATCGCGTTAACTGAGTTTCCATTTTTTCGCAGAGGAATGACTAACGCTTGTAGGAATGATTCCGGTGGTTCCTCTCCTTCAATGATCCCGTTAAATAGAACACTTAACGGATCAATTAGGACGGTAAAGAAATCCTTGTAGAATTCATTTCCGATCCCGTCCGGTCCCGGTGACTTGTTCCGCGAAAGCGATTTGATTGCTGTGAAGATTTCCTCTTCATCCATACGGCGCATTAGTAGCTCATTCTGGAAAGACAACACCTTCCTCATGACTGCTCCGCGCAGGAAACATTGGAGTTTTGGGTCCATCTCGTCCTTCGTAACGAGACTATGTCGGACCCTAGTAATCGGACCCATGTAGCTGCGAATTTGTCTGCAATTTTGTCGGTTGAATGTCTAGTCCCCTCGCTCTCGAAGTCTATATTCATCACCGTTTGGTCTTTCTCCCATATTGCGACACGTTTATATAACCATCGAATGTCTGATGAAGCCCGATGCAGAAAACGCCCCTTCTTGCCTGACTTGATCATCTTTCGATCTACCATGACACCCGCTATCAGTTAATCTCTTGTAGTGCAACTGTCCCGCAGTCGTCGTCTCAAGCGGCTGGCTCTTTCTGCGACGGTGGTACTTGAGACGTCACCTGGTCTGTTGCAACGCTTGACGGTACTTCGCCATGAGACAATCCCAGGGAATCTAGTGATGCTCCCACGCCTCTGTCACCTTTTGGATGGCGTTACTCACTTCTTGTTGGACTTCAACAGCACTGGAACTTCGAAAAGGGTATGCCGCTGTCGGGATCCGTTTAGTGATCGTATCTGTACGGGTAGACCGTAGATGTAATTGAAGCTCCTCATGGTCCGAGTGTTGAGCTGGCTCCGTCGTGTAGAGTCATTGGATCCATCCCACGAGACTTCTGGAAAGATATAACAGATCTATGTGGCTAGCTTGTGCTCCTCTCCAGTACGTAAAGAAATTAGCTGACGTTATAGGGATGATCTCTTCGAGTGCTGAAGTCATACTTGATCGCGCGTCTTGTAATCGTAGTAGCTCCACCATTGATGATAACACCTTACTATCCGTCTGTGCTGACCTGTGTCCTCCGAGCCTATCTAACACCGTACTTTCCACGCAATTAAAATCTCCTCCGACTATTAGGTGTTGATCAGCCAATGGGCATATCTTTCGGAGCGTGTGGGAAAAAAAATCCTTTTCCAGATTATCTCCTGTTGGGAAGTAGATGTTTACAAGCGTCCATGTTCGAAAAGTCAGTCCAATAATTCGTGAGCTCCATTCTTCTGTCTTCCAAAGTTTTGCCTCTGACGCTATTCGAGGATGGAGTAAAATCGCCACTCCCGCCGCCTTGGTTTTTGAAATACTCCAGTACGAAAGTCGTTGCGAATTACTGTTATTGTTCCACATACGTTCCCAAACTATTGTCATTTCCTCCGCCGCGTCAGTCGAATCAATATGCGTTTCTTGGAGTAAAATGATATCAGGCGACAGTCGTCTCTCTCGCCACGCTTGCAACCATTCCAGTCGAATACGTGCCGGAAAACCCCTCACGTTTTGGCTAGTTATCCATATGTCCTGAGGTCGCCGGACTAGTTGATCTTGTGGTGCCGCCAGCGTATATTACTTTTCATGTAACGATCGAAAGGATGTATATACATCCGCTTTCCGAGGGTCACACTTAATGGGATGCTGGAATCGTGCCTTCTTCTGAATGCCCTTAGCATCGATCCTCGCTCCCACCATCCGAGCACATCTGAGTCACTGTGGATATTTCCTCCAAGTTGATGTGTCTTGCCGCTTCACTGAAGAAGATAGACAGATTCCACCACGCTCTCGCTCCTCCACTCTCGATATTTCGGATTAAGTTCCGATAGTCCACGTTTGTCACCGCGAGAGTATGGTGTCGTTTGAGTAATGTAATGATCGAGTCAATCGGCCGGAATTCTGCACCTAGTAGCTGAGCCTGTTGTTCCCCAAACAGATGCGCACAGAGGATGTTCCGTGCCAAAGTCGTAGTATGTTTCGGCGCACATAAACGAATTAGTTTATTCTGGCCATACTGTACTTGACGTATCTTCTCCCACGATGTCGTGATGTTCCTGATGGCCGCCTTTAATTGCGAGGTTGGAACACTGGAGACCCGACTTTCCCAATCCCAGAACCACGACGCCCCGATTCCTTCACATGCTCCTCGTTTCCCGAGGTCTATCAGCGCGTACCAACACTGTTCCCGAAATGATACCGTGAGTTGGTTCAGCACTGCTTCGTCCATAGATCTAAGATCTTGGGTCCTCCTCGAGTCGGTTTGAGCAAGTGTAGTAGTTGATTTGCCTCCCGCTTGGCCGCTTCCATCCATGTCATTCTTGTCGCGGTTACGATCGGAAATTCGACCCGTGTGTGGACAGTCCAATATGCCTTGAGACTATTCCAGGCACTCTTCCAGATCTGTTCTTCCCCTTCAGTCGCTAGTTCAGAACGGTGAAGCCTGGTCCCTTCCCCTCCTGGTGATGGATCCTGACCACTAGTATGGGGTACCGACGGTTTTGTCGGGGTGAGTTTGCACGCAGATTCCATCAGCATGTCTGGGAGCTCAGGAGGATGTGACCCTAGATCTCATGTTTCTACCGGCACGCTGCACATGTCTACGTCCTGTATAGTTGTTCCGGCGGCACTGTATCCTCCCCTTAGTCCGTGCAGATAGGAAGCGTAATGCCTCTTCAAAGTGGAGAATCAACGGCAGCTGCTGCGTACCGTCCTCTGCCTGCTTCTTCATATCCTTGGCTTTTTAACACACTCCTCCAGTCCAAGAGTGTATTCACCACTATGTTGGTATGTTAGAGAGTTGATGGTACGCACCTCAGGGCGGAAAATATACCGCCCCGTACGCCAATCCACCTGGTAGTGTGTTTACCACGAAGATGTATCGTTGTAACATCGCGCAAATACTTGCTAGCGTGTCATTGCTTCCCCATGATGTAGCCGGAACGATGTCCTTTAAAGTGGAACCACTAGATGCATACTCGCTCAGATACTGCCGGAACTCCTGTGCTGAGACCTTGGCAGACATTTTGTCGTGACCACGCCCCAACGCTGGCAATGTCTGTTTGCGAATCCCGGCCGGGAATTTCCTCTCAAAATCGATCAGTGCTCTGGCTCGGCCTCCGGCTTTCACGTTTTCGGTCAAGGTCGCTAGTACCTTTGGGGATTTCTTATCCAGCTGTGAGCTCGACAGTGCCTGTGCTATCGTGTATGCTTGACAGTTCCCGGTCGCCGGTGTCCGCACTGGTGTAACCCCCATCTCTGAGAAGGCCAGGGCTATTTGGGTGATCTTTCTCTGGGGTCGTGACCGTTGCCATGTGACTCTATTCCATCTCACTGTTCCTTCAACCTCATCCAAAGACGCTAGTGTCGATATGATCGCTTGTTTGGCCGTATGTTCTCGCATTCCAAGCTCCACTTCTTCCGAATTCGTCGGTTTTCGCTGCACTTGTCCTGAAGTTTCTTTTAATACAGGTGGTCTTGGACCAGCTGTCTCATCTGTTGGTGTGTCCACTCCTTTCTTTTGGCCCGCCTCGGTGGTTCTTCCTTTGTTAGCCTGTAAAGCGTGGCCTTGTTTTCGTCTCCGTAAGGGTTCCTTTGTGATCCAAGTTGCCTTTATTGGTCCCGCGTGTTGGACGCTCACGCCCTTCTCCTCCAATGTGAGTGTGGCGGAGTCCATTATCTCCTGGACGTCCGATACTGCAGGAGTTGGCTCTTCCTTAGGTGGTACTTCCTGCTGTCCTAATTGACTCGCGCTGATATGGTCTGCCTGACTAAACTGCCTCCGGTTCGCCGCTACTTCAGTACAAAGTTGTTCCATACTAGTGCAAGTCGGTGCGGGGGCCTTGAGCTCCCCAATCTCCTTCGTAGTGATGACTATGCATCTTTCCTGTAGCAATTGTTGCAAATCTGTAGTACAGGCTCTGATTTGGTGGTCCGGTTGACCGCAGCGTGCGCACTGTTTTCTTCCCCGCATGGTGGGATGCTCGATAGTGAATATCGTTTCGCCCCAGGAGATTCTCAGCTTTCCGTGCATACCTTCCGGACATCCCACTGATTCACATACCACCCTCCATTCCGTAGATGTCTCGGAGAAAGGTCCTCCAGTGTCCATGTTTTCCAAATGGAAAGGTAAGTGGATATGATGCTTGAGCAACATATGTACCTTAGTCATATCCACCATCCTGGAAATATTCCGGATAATCATTGTATAAACGCCTTGTAACGGTAGGTCCGATCCTTGCGCCTCGCTCTGTCGTCTCCATGTGGCCTCCGTATCACCCGGGTTATCTATCTCATCGTTGTGCATGTTGGATAGGCGATGATATTTCCTCGAGAAAGGTACCACGACCCCGACATATCGTCTCGCTATCTCTCTGGTCGGAAAGAAGAAATAGATTATGTGGTTCGGTTTGTCGTAACTAATTGTTGTTACCTGCGCCACCATTTCCCACAGGAGAGCTGTCCCGTTGCCTCTTGCTGTTGCCGCTGTGGCAATACTCTCCTGCAATTCCCGGGTGTTTATAAATGCCTCCTTAATCTCGTTTTCTCCATGCAGCTCCATCACAAGGCATCCTTCTACCTGGGCCCGTATCGTCAGCATTAGACGGAGCCTATCATCCATGTTCATTATCTTCCGTAGGAACTGCGGCAAAGAGCGTGCTACGATCGTTCCTTCTGCAAGTCCTTTGACGATTAACCATTCATCTTCTGTGCCGTCACGTAGGTCTTCATTCATGCACCAACGAAACTGTTGTTCACAAAGGGATCGCAGCCGCTTGATTGTTTCTGGGGAGTACGCATGCGTTAAAAACATAAAGGGGCGTTGAAATTGGTTCTGGTTGTGCTGCTCCGCTTGCTGCTGTTGACCCCGAACCTTGTCTGCCCATCGTAGTAATGATGGTGGCGGCTCATCTGATTTTCCCCAATGTGGACGCGGGCTTGGCCAATTTCACGCTGTAGTAAGGTGGTCAATGATTGCTTCGTTCATTTCATATAATTCCAGTAATTTGTCCGTCTCCTTGGCAGTCACCTTTGGTAATCGTTTCCGATCCAGTCTCGCAGATGTAAAATGTTTCTTCTTGCTTAGTTGTTGTTGAAAATGCATACGACAAGCTGCTGGATCAGATGTTTCCATGTTTGAAGCCAAGGACGTCGTGCTTGCGCCTGCCGCATCCCGTGTTCTAGCGTGGCCGATACTTGGCCCGCATCCATCAAGTTGCTGGATCAGATGTTTCCATGTTTGAAGCCAAGGCCGTCGTGCTTGCGCCTCCCGCATCCCGTGTTCTAGCGTGGACGATACTTGGCTCACATCCATCTCTTCTACCGACATCTCGAGAGTACTCGTCGACTGGACCACCCCTTCAGTCCTCCCCTCCCCGTCGAGAACGGTCTGGACAGCGGTGGTGGTACATCTCAGCGATGTTCCTAGCACGATTTCTGCCAGATCGCTCCGTCCGGATTGGCTTGAGTCGCTGGAGTTGTCCTTCGACAACGTAAGCTTCCACTACCTTCTGATTCCGATTCAGAAAGTTGACTGTCCGGTACAACCTCATCGAGAGGTTGTCCCCCGCCTTGCTGCATACCCCCCCCCTACCACCCTGGTTAGTGTAGCCAGTGTCGATGTCAGGTCGGGAGGCACTCCTTCCGGCCCTGGGTCGTGCCCATGCATGTCCTCAGTCTTCTGGGTCGACCCCAGTTTCCTCGCTCACTTGTGTCCTGATCCACCAACTGTTGCGGAGTTGGTGGGCTTTGTTGCAAAATCAGAACTGACTTTTATTGCAATATTAAAAGTTAATCTTGAATTCTAACTTGAGAATGTACATGCGCATTTCAGCCAATTGGGTTCTTTTCCTTGAAAAGACACTTTAAAGTCAGAACTTCCAAAATGGCTACATGTAATTGCTGCATTTTAACATCAGCATATTGGTAACATTTAAGTTGAGCATGAAAACTGCGCTCGCCATTTGATCTTTCTCATCCAAATGGATACCATTTTAGTTATTGGGCTCAGTTACTCATACGTTCACTTCGAATCGTCTCCAACAGAGCGCCAAGCATCTTATTTTTCTTTGCATTTTCCATCACTATAGACAACCTTGAGTGCGCATCGGCGTCAGGCAAAGCGCTGATCGCATCCAGTGCACGCAACGCACTACGAATGAGATCCTTGACACGCTCAACTTCAGGTCCGACCTGGTCCTCTTTCACTTTCTTGTTTATTGTCTTCTCTAATAGTTCCACCAACGGATCCAGTGCGCCTACAATACTGCGAGGCTGAATATGACAGATCTTGATCAAAATCTGGTGGCTAAGCATCTGAATGTCATCTTGGTCGGCAAGACCTCGCTTCAATTGGTCGAAAAACAAACTGATATCGATCTGCTGCGGTAGCACTTGGATTAATGTGTCCACGCACGAATATGCGGCTTTGCGAAGAGGAAGACCATCATCTACTTTGTGCTTAAATGGACCAAGATCTACCACGCGCTCCATCTTAATTTCGGTCGTTTTTAGAAGCACGGGGAAAATTCTTTCACGAATGTAAGGTGAAAGAAAGGTAGCATGGTGGTGGGCAGCCGTATTGAGCACCAGCAGTGCGGCTCGACGAACATGCAAGTCGTCATCTTCAAGTGCAGCCAAGAAGGGGTCAATGTGGGCGAAGATCGTGGTGACTGCTTCGTCCTGGACAGTCGTTGTCATCGCGTACTTGAGACTTATCACGGCGGTCCAACGTGACCATACATCCGAAGATCCGCACAATTTCGTGAGTACTGGCATAAGTTTGGCACTGTCCGTCAGAGCAAGCTTCCCCAAACATTCACCAACCATGTTTCGCACCCCTTCTTCCTCCCGAGCACTCAGGTTTTGTAAAACCGGAAGAACACGATCCACGTACATCGCGAAACCGTGGTGGGGCTTTGCTGCATGATCCAAAATGACCTCGCGCAGTGCCGTCAGGAGCAGGTACGAATTTTCTCCATGTTCCAACTTAACCATAATAGTTTCCAAATATTCTTCCATGTTGCCCACGCAAATACTACCAAGGGAGTGCGCAGCTGCTGCCTTCACTTCTTCGCCAACATTGTTGAAGGATTTCAAAATAATCTCCTTTACGTCAGTATAACCGGCCAGTTTGATCTTACGGCCAAATTCACCCAAACAGTAGAGCGCCAAGACTTTATCCTTTTCTGAATCTGTTTGTGTAATATTGCCAACAAATTTCGCGAAAGCGACCCTGCGGTTTTCTTCCGTCGTAGCCAAACAAGTTCCAGCGACACATCTAGCGATATTCAACACCGAGTGCTTTGAATCCTCAGATGGTGTAGCCATCAGTGCCGTAAACAGCTCATTAAAACTGCTTCCTGGTGTGTTCAGCTGTGTCAACTGCGCGAGTAAATCATTCAAGGCGTCTAAAGTAGGGCCCTGAAGCATAGAGCTACGACACAGCTTCAATGCTTTTATCTGAGCATTTTGCAAGAAAGCATCAGTCGACGCAACTTGCGGACACACGCGGAGAGAATTCGATATTAACGTAATGCTCATGCGGCACAGCTGGAGGTCAACGTCGACAAGAAGAATGGAAGCTTCAAGCACAATCTCACTGTGAAGCGAATCTGGCATTTTTGCACCTTCGTTTACAACCAAATCGTTAAGGGTAGCCACTGTCGCTTGTTTCAGGGTGCGTGACTGCTGTCGAAGGAGCTGGGCTAGGGTCCGAGTGCACTCAACAAGAATTGGAGACATATCCAAGTCGAGCTTCGATCGAGCAATTACTCCAATAGCCTTTATGGTGTGAGCTCGTGTAATTTCGTTGTTAAGACGTTCCATAAACAAAGGGTAAATTTCTCTCACTCGCTGACCAAGTTCATCACCTTATGTACCACAATACAGCGTTAGTTTGCCCATTCAACAACGTCACTCATTTGCTGGTAATTAAAACACGTACCCAGAACAGCAACAATTTCTCCGATACTACTAATCGCGGCTTCTTTAATTTCTTGGTCAATGTCATGAATCTTCAAGCTAGGCAGCACCGCATTGAAGAGTGGTACAGCGTAAAGTTTGTACGCGAACTCTTCGCCATCTGACCGAAGAATACGAACAAGGGATTCAATAAGTCCTAGCGCTTTCGCCACCGTTTTGTACCAGTCTTCCTTTGCACACTGCACTGCAACTTTAACGATAGAATCAATGTGCTCTTTAAATGGCTCCACAGTGTGAGTATCCACAAGCAGCCGAAGAAACAATAAAGCTTCCAATTTCAGGTCGGAGTGCTTGTCCTCCACTGCATTGAGAATATTCGGCATCAAACGACCAATGAAGTCTCCCAACTTTCCATGCTCTACCATTGCAAGTTCACTGAGCATGGCAACTACTGCGCATCGCGACGAAACCGAAGCCTTTGGTCCAAACTGCTTATTTGCTCCAACAATGATTGCATTCAAGCGCCGCTCCAACTGGCCGAGGCATGCATTTGATGAAGATGGTTGGCGAACGAAACCTGTTCCATTCCAACTTGGGAGGGTCTTACGAGTAGCACGAAGAAGCTCTGCAAAAACTGCAAATACGTCGATCCGAACGTTCTCTTCTCGTTCTTTAAAGCGCGATATTAATAGCTGGGAACACTGAATGTACAGCTGCTCCAAAAGCTCTGATCTCGTCGTAATGATCGCAGTTAGGACGCGAAGACTGGCACGACGAACCTTCCAGCTCGTGTCGTCGTCGTCACTATAGTCACCATTCTCGTCGCTGTATTGGTCGTCTTCGTCTTCCATATCTTCATCTTCATCAGCAGAGTCAACATAATTGTAATTGGGGTCGTACGAAATAAACTGCAACGTAAGCTTTAAAATATCCTCCACGTAAGGCGTGATCTCATTGTGGCATCGAATGGTGAACGCTTCGAAGGCCTGAAAACAGTTTCCACGAAGCTCATCAGAATCTTCGTTCTGGAGTGCCTCGTCCTCGGGATTCCCGCAATACTGCATCAAAATGCGAATCACTGCATCTAGATGCTGTCCAAGGCGATGACCTGCAGTGCGTGAAAGCATCCCTATAGTCTGAATCAAGGTACGAACGTTCGCCGAATTCTTCGACGACTGGATGCCCATAATCAAATGCTCTATTAAACGACTCACAAGAATATCTGACGCCATGATACCCAAAGACCCCACACAAGCGGTAGCACGTTTACGCACAAGCGGGGAGTCGTCTGTGAGCTGAACCATGAGCAGTTCCATGATCGTCGCGTGTTCCGTGGCGACATCAAAGCCGAAGCGACGCAGCAGGTCCGTGAGGATGTCTAGCGACTCGGAAGTTACAGCTGCATCCTTCTCCTTGCCCAGCCCCGTGAGTAGTCGCGTACAAATGCCGGTGGCGATGGAGGCCCCCGTGGTCTGCGACACATCTGCAATTATCGTCTTAAGTCCGATCGAGTAGATGTCCCGAAGCTCGGGTTTACCGTAGATAATGAGATCGCAGAGCTTAGCACCGATATCGGCAACCTGGGCCACTTGTACTCTAGTGACCAGGATGCCTAAACACTTGACCGCGACAGACTGCACGTCATTTGATTTATCGTCGAGTTGCTTCAACACCGCCGCACACACTCTACATTACAGAGAGTGTGAGACACTCTTCTATCCTAGATTAGACACGAGCTACACGAACTTTGGCTCGAGATATGGCCCTAAATCCACGTCCTTGCTGAGCTCGACACACAGATCAGACGTAGCCATGTAACGCTCATCTTTATCAAAGTCCGTCGTCTGTAAAATAAAAGTATCGTTTTTTTAGTATCGATTTATGGGTCTTGTTTGACTCAGCAAGACAGCGCATACCTTGTCGAGTAACTGCGCGATTTTATCCTCGTTCGCACGCATCTTTCTAAATTTGTTCTTGGATTCAAGGCTGTGCACCACACAAAAGAAGAGAAAATCGCCGATAAGAGCTGGAACATCGGCTAAAAGAGTATAAGGTTATAAGAGCGCGGATACATGCAGGCTAATACAAAAAGGACGCGCGAATTCTAATTTGGGTATAAGAGCAACGGTGAATAATCGGTTAGGCCGCACCCTATTGGTTGAAACTAATAAAGGGCAACTAAAGCAGCAACTGGTGGATACTTCCGGTTTCTTTTTCACATGTTGAACATCTGCGGCAATTGGTGTTATTAGCAAGCGCGAATAACATTTGAAGCTGGGAAACCTGTTCGGGAGGTATAAGATGCACTATAGAAAGTAAGGCTACACGGCTACACTGCGACAGGTACCATTGCAATCAATCATGTGATGGGAATTTGAAGATAAATGTTTTTCGGGTAGGTCACATGAGCTGATGTGGTTTCAGAGGATATCAGGGATAAATAAATCACTCAATGGTTTCTTCGAAGTACACAAGTCGGAATGCGTCCTCGCGCTATTAGTTCGGCTGAAAGAGGGAAAACGATGTTCTCTCAGGCTGCTTGCATCCCCGGGAAGTATAATATGAGGCTGCCGTGCCTGGACCTCTTGGTGATCGTGGCTATCCCGTGAGACCCGAGTTTGTGATTACAGTATCCGTGTTTTTGAAGGAGTTTCGTCCCCAATGATGCTGAAAAATAAAGGAACAGATGGTCATTTGGACCTGGGGAGTTCCAAGCTGAGATCGATGATGTTTTTTATGATGACTCCACTTCCCGTGAGGCTCCATCTGGAGCCTTTCCTCGCCCACCAGATGTAACAGGCTCTGGTCAGCTCCAACGATGTTCAAGACTATGGTGGACAGGTAACTGCAGAGCTAGCGAAGGCGAAGGCTTCCCAGCTGTCCGACGTGATGTCCGAGAACGTGGATATGTACCTTGTAGCGTTTGAAAGATGCAAGCTTAGAGAGATATCCGAAGGACCAAAGGCAGCCACAGGACGACAGGCTATAGCAATCATTCAGTTGTAGTCAGTTCAGTTAGCTGCCGAGCACCATGACCCGGCCAATTTGGACTTAGGAATGTCTCGGGTAGCCAACATGACATCTTCTCTGGCGTTCGACGCGGGTTTGGGGTCAGGTTCCGTTACTTACGTGCGTATGTTGACCACTCGGAGCCGCGTTGTGCAAGAAACTAAGAAGTTCAAGCATTGCAAGGATTCACTCAAGAGAAAAAAGGTTAAGAAGAAGCCTGGCGTAGAAGGAGCTGTACCCGCTGCACAAGGGGCAGACATGAGGAGCGAAGGTGTGAAGGAGCACGCATTAGCAGTATATGCAGTATTAGGTACTGATGATGTGGGTACTAAGGCAAGATACGCGAAGGATCCGCAGACTTATAGAGAGGCGCACAAGAGGGACGACGCTAACAGGTGAAAGGAGGCAGAGGATGCTGAATTAAGAGCGTTGCAAGACATGGATACCTGGGAAGTAGTGAAGTGTGCAGAAAAGCGAGCCATACCCACGAAATGGGTGTACAAGACGAAGCTGAAGGCGGACGGCACGATCGAGAGATATAAGGCACGGCTGTTGGCGCGTGGATACAAACAAGTATACGGACGTGATTTCGTGTTTACTTTTTCGACGGTGACGGATTTAAGTAATGTAAAGGTGGTGCTGGCGATGGCGCAAGTATGGAATGTACCGGCGCGAAACGGAGATGTACCAAGCGCATACCCGAAGGCCCATACAGAGAAGTATTTCGAGATTTTTCTGAAGATACCTCAAGGCATGACGATCAAGGGCGAAGTTTTGCAAAATTTTCAAGTGGAATCGACTAAGTGCTTGGCTTTACGATTAAAGAGAAATTTGTACGGCTTAAATCAGGCTGGACGCATGTGGTATGCGCTGTTACGTAATACACGTACTGGTTTGGAGTTCGAGCAGTGTATGACGGACACATGTATATTTTCAAGGAAAGATGTTGAAGGTATTGTGATTGTTGGAGCTTACGTTGATGACCTATTGGTGACGGGAACGACGGTGCAACTAGTGGATAAGGTTTTCGAGAAGATGAAGATACTCGAGTTAAAAGATGTTGGACCGGTGGAGAAGTTTCTCGGCATAGGTGGAAGTCAAGAAAGTGGATATACGAAGGACCAAGAGGCAAGGATTGATGAATTATTGACGAAGTGTAACATGGAGAATGCAAATTCCGTGCAATTGCCGATCACTGATGCAAATGACGAAGGCGAAGACGACAATTGCTTACCCAAGGCAGCGGTACAAGATGTTCCGACGCAGAAGATTTTCCAGTCAATAGTTGGAAGTACGCGTTCCGTCTTGTCCATCACTGGACTGACATCGCTTCCAGGTGAGCATCTTGCTCAAACGGTCTACAAAGACCGAAACGCCGGTGCCCTATGTCGGCATGTGGGATAACATTCCCAGTAGGGCGCCCCGCCCCTACTGGCGATTCTCGTTTTTTGCGCCAACAGGGTGATGTCCCTGATGTTTCCAGATGTACCAGACCAGATACTTCTTTCGCAGTTCACAAGGTCACAAGACGCATGTACGCACCGAAACAAAGTGACTAAAAGTTGGCGAAGAAGATCATAAGGTATTTGAAAGGTTCGAAGGAGCTCAAGTTACGTATGGAGTGTAAGACAAGAGATGAAGAGAGTTTGCAGTTGGTTGGTTATACGGATGCAGATTTCGCGGGCGACAAGCAGGATAGGAAGAGTGTCAGAGGTTGCGTGGTTTTCTTGAATTGCATGGTTGTCGGATGGACGTGTAAAAAACAAGCTGCAGTTGTGTTGTCTACTGCAGAATCAGAGTTTGTGGCTGCTGCCGTTGTTGGCAAGGAAGTATTAGGTTTGAAGGAGTTGCTGGAGGAGATTGGCCTGAAAGTGGAGATGGCGATGCTGTTACGTATAGATAATAAAGAGGCAATTAGGCAGTTGGAAGATGAAGCAAGTGGCGCGGCGTCCAAGCATGTGGACGTAGAGCTTAAGTTTCTCAAGTATTACGTCAAGCGCGAAGTAGTGGGCCACTGCACGTGGCCAGTGATGACATGATCGCAGATCTTCTGACGAAGCCACTATTTGCGGCCAAGGTCTCACGCTTACGCAGCAAAACTGTATTGGGATGATGACAAGTACAAGTGATTTCACGGTTTTCGTGGAAGGAGTGTTAAAGTTTTACAAAGCGATGCATGTGTGCAGCCTGACATTAGGTTGCATACAAACTTCAAGTGTTTCGCGACCATTGTGGTCACTTATGCATTTATGCATTTTTAGCTACTTTGGAATTTTATCTTTATATTAAATTTTAGGTTAGGTTTTTAAGTACGTATAATTTTACCTTAAAACGCACAGTTACATCCTGCCCTCGTGCGCCCCTACTCTGATCAAGTAGTCCGCGCTTCTTTCTTAGAACTTCCTCCCACGACGGTAAGGCACTAACGGCCGAGACTGGCATTCCGGGAATTCACACGTGCCCCCAACTCGTGTCAATTTCCGACAATATCCATCCTCATATTCGTAAAGGAAATTATCCAATCGATTTCAGCTTTCAGATTGTAACCGGTAGACTACCGAGTGATGCTGTGTAGTCCCTCAAAATCTTTTTGCAGCGCAGATTGGCTTCATCAACCCAGAAAATAACGACGAACTTTTCTCCGAATGGAAAATCTGTCTGCCCAACCCAAGGTTGGGTCAGACATCCTTCAAGGGTGTCACTGCTGTTTATCATGGCAGCAAACCTCTTACATTTGTGATACGTCAGTACAGTAAGTCACGTTAATTTATTTAAAAAGGAATAAAACCGGTAAGAGCCGTATAATTTCGGCTTCGTCGATGATGCATCGGTTTCTTTATGACCGATTTCGGACTATCGTTCGACTTTTGAACAGTTTTCCAGGCTGAAGAGCAGCTACAAAAAATAAGTGCAATCCCTTTAACAAGCCCGATGTATAATACTGGATTTAGGGTACGAGATAGGCTTTGTTGACCTCGCTTGCCACAATTGGTCATTTCGGGTCCGTAGTATTCAACGTAGGCCGGCAACGGGTACAATGTGCAATTGTGTCAGTATATCAGTTGACTATCGCCTGCAACTCTATAACACATTGTCATAACAGGCCTTTAGTTCAAGTCGTAGCCAATCTTTTCATAGTCAAGATGTCCGATCCTCGCATGAAAATACATCTAGGACCCCTTTTGGCATCTGAACCGGTTTTAATTTCATTGTAACTTTTTGTAAGTATCGAAAAGACCTAATTTTGCCTCGCTACTCCAGGAGTTCCAATTTGACATACACGCGAGAATTTTATTTGTTTTCAATGTCGAACGTATCATGAAGAGAGATACATCATCTCGTTTTTTTCCTCGACTAATCCATACAAAGCAGATTTTCCGCTAGGTTTTTTTTCAACATAAACGTTTTCAACGCGGGCTATGTGTGGACATATTTTGAGCTGGTTGAGGATACAGTGAACAATGGGAAAAAGGAAAGGACCTATAGGTGCATTGCATCTCAATTCTGTAAGCAAACCATTGTGGTTGCGCAAGGCAAAGGCCAGGCCAACCTCAACAGGCACTTAAGGGACAAACACAAAATCATTAAGGAGGGCAGAGACAGATCTGCTGGTAACCTGTCAATGCGTATTGCATGCCAGGTTTGAAGCTTCATTATTTCTATTTTGATACGATTCTCATTCACGCGTTCAGGTTCAGCTCATTCGCTTGAAAGCACGTTCCATTTACGCCTTCAACTCTTTCAAACAACATGTTATTTCACCATGTGCATATTGCACTGTTGTCCAGAATCCTCCACTAGACAAAATGAAATCAACCGTTCTCATTTCTTTTCGGGAAATTCGCTAAATTATACCCCGATTCTAGCATTTTTATCTTGGTTTGCTCACGACGTAGTTATATGATTCGTTCTCGGAATCTCGTCCTGATCATGAATCGTACTCAACTCTTTGAGCTAATTGGCATAAATTTGAAGCTCGGCGCATGTTATCATGCCCCCTGTGGTCAATGTTTTTTTATAAACATAGTTTCAGCTCGGACGACTTATTATGCACCACATTATCCAACACCAATGGCTCACGCCTTTACACCGCTTCAAAATAGCAACCAAGTAGATTATGTGCCCATTCCGGTTCCTTTTAGTTAAGTGTGTCTGTGGAAGACACGGCGATACACCAAACGCCTATATTAAGGCAGTCAAAGATGAACATGATAATCTTAGTATATGACGCAAGGCATGGAATGATGATGGACGATCAGGGTCAATGTAACCTGAAGATGCTACAATGTCAAGCACTGCAGTTAAAAAAAGACATTATATGGACTAAAACAAGCAAGACGCCTGTGTAATAATTTGTTCAACGGAAAGTTGTTGCAGTTGAATTTCAAGATGTGCATCTTGGATATGTGCCTATATGATAAGACATATAGACAGATATCCGTGATGCACTGCTTGAACTTTAATGGCATCGCGATAGTGGGAATTTACGTGGATGGTCTTTTAGTCACGAGGACAAATTAAAAAAAGGTAAACGTGTTTTTCGATTACATGAAGGAGTCAAGGTCAAAAACCTTGGGATGGTTCAAAATTTCTCGGCATAAGAGCGGTTACGATGAAGTAGAGGAGATATGCTCGACCAAGAAGTAAAACAATTGAAGTACTTTCGAGAGATTTGACATTTATCAAGCTAATCCCATTAAAATACCCATTTACAATGAGTATGAGGACCAAAAATTCCGATGCAAAATTTCAATCACCATCTGGAACCAGACATACAATTCTAAATGCTTAAGGCGGCAAGAACGACAAACGCACCGAGGCGCATGGATTGTTTTGTGGCGAAGAAAAATTTAAATATATTTGAAATGACACTAAAAAAGCAATCCAAACATTTCAGTCGCAGCCAAAGTGACTGTAGCTACTAACTTGGAGTATGCATCTACTGCGGTAGCGGCAGATAAAGCAGACAATACATCTACCGTTTGTAAAACGGTAGAATACTTTTTATCACATCACCAAGCTGTAATAAGCTATGTAAACGACCATTTTCTTCTGATTTGGACAAGGAGAACCGGGCTGACGGAGGGGACAAACAGCACAAAGACGTTCAACCAAGGTGAAGTAGTCATGCCATTGAGAACCAGTTCATTGTACTCTTTAAGGTTCAATGTGTCAAAGGAAATTCGCTTACTCAAGAAATCAGCAACACCCTTACACGGAAGTCGCTTCCTAAGTTCATTGTACTCTTTAAGATTCAATGTGTCAAAGGAAATTCCTATACACTAGAAATTCAGTAATGGGCTTGCACCCGACAGGCATCTTAAGCCTTACGCTTTGGCTCACAGCAACGTTGAGTCTAGCCAGATCGGCCAGAAGTGACCGATAATTTGACCCTAGCTTGTGAGAAAGAACTTGACATACGTTGATGCTCCGTCTGCTTCCAATAAACTTTTGTTAATGAGAAAGAAAATGTCATCGACAAATCTCAGTTCTCATCAAGAGAGAACAAAAGGATTTATCAATCGACTCAAAATCGTCCTTGAGGGAGGCGAGCATTTTGAGAAGGTAATACTGAATCTTATCAAGCTCGCGTAGCCGCTTCTCATGCTTTAATACTGGCGGCTGTCCACTCTTCCGTCGCCACAAACACATCCCCTTGATAGCCATGCAAATACACACTATATTATTAAGCGCTTGATATCAAAGCGCTCAAGCTGAACCGCGCACCGAGTACTAAGTACGATGAGTTAGCACCTACCAAGAATTCGACTTCGGGGGCCACTCACGGTACTGAAGGCGGAGGTTAGGGAATCGCTAGGACAATATTACGTTTTTCGCGGGGACTGTCTCCAACGGTATTAATTTCTTCCTCGTGGTGATCACGTCAATGTGTGCAGGGTGACGCGAAAACTCTCATCACCCTGATGTTTAAGTCGCATGGAATCGATGTCATCATGTATCATCATTTGATACTGGCGCATCATAACTTTGTGAGAGAACAAAGTTTAGCGTCGTTAAGCTTCGTGGAAGTAAAAAAATCACAAAACATATTGTCAGTTTGGTTAGAAAATGTGCAACCATGACTTTGCTCAAGCGCCTGAGACGCACACGCTTTAAAATAGACGAACCGTCGTTAAAGGATGAAATTCGTCGTCATCGAAGTTGAAGACCTGTTCGATGTTATCTTGGGCATCCATGGATATCCAAGAATAAACCTGCATTTGAGTGCGGCAATGTCATGGAACTGGTCACCTTCTGAGTAATGCAAGTGTATCAGCGAGTACACTCGCACGTTCAGACAAACTGGTGAGTACACCAGCTCTAAACTACAGAGGCGGATCTGGACGTTCCAGCAGTTTTTCATCGAGCGTACGTACGTCTATAATCATCAAAATCGAACAAATTATGTCGATAGTAGGGGTTTCGTATGCTCCGCTGGGACCAGGACTCCACTTACAGCGGAACATGTGTTTCCGCATACGTAATTGCAGGAGTGGATGTTGTCACTTCTGTGCGCTGCCTATTCGCAGAAGGAGTGTGATGTGTACCAACGCTTGGCGCTGAGTTTTGAGTTGGACTCATGTGTAGATTCTCTGCTCAAATATTTTTTCCCTTTAGGACTCGATGTTGCACAACGATGTCTCAATCACTGTAGTCGAGAACATCTTTTTCGATGTCCCCATATTGGATTTGTTCATCTGCTAACTCGGATACGTCAGATGTTGCCTTAGCAACATCTGAAATGGAGTTATCCCCTGACTCAACAATTCTATACGCTTTTGCAGTGTCAGTGTTTTGAAACAACAATTATGTGTTCAGAAGGGAAATATTGATCATAGATTGTTATAATCCGTACAGATTTTACATACGTCCTACATTAACATATGCATAAATATTAGCTTCGGACTGCCCGGGCCGAACCAGATTACAGCCTGGCGAGAGGTCTAGTTTAATATTATTTCTCGAATTGGGGGATCAGCATACCATGGGACGTACCCCTTTTGATCATGTTAAAAATTCTTTCCGTGGGGTTAGTCCATCCTCGTGCACCTTACCATACGTCTTGCAGGTGAATGGACAAATATCGGTCGGATTACCCTTCATTTCACACTTTTAACAGGTCAATATCATCCCGAAATATCGCTCGTGAAGCTTGCTGAACAACCTTCCGTTGGAATACAGATACGGGCTGATTATCCGTATGGCCCAGATGGGCCAACCCGCCATTGGATATTGAACCTGCAGCGCCTAGAGAGCTAGGACTGAGTGGACTGCGTGCACGTGATTGTGCTACTTCACAGAAAGATCGCGTTGGAGGGAGCCTAGAAGTAGCTATATGAATCCTAGTTCTCAAACACTCAGAGCTCAAGTCTTTTCCTCTCTCTACCTTCCCTATTCTGACACCTTCGTCTCGGGCGGTCTTGATGAACATGGTACGCGAAGCTTTCCCGCTGATTAACTCCCGTTCCTGGTACTACAGATAAATACGTGGCTATACTGCTCTTCTAGTTAATCTTAACTCGATCCGCTCTCTGTCGGAGCCAATACAGTATGTAACAGGTCTACTTTTTGTGGTTCTTACTATCTTGCGTAAGGAGCGCGCAATATAGGTAGAAAAACGTGAATTTATTCAACAGCAAATATTATATTAAGTTTCTTCTGAGTTTAGTTAGGTTAACCGAATCAAATTACCAATTGATTCTAAGAATTTATAATCCGAAATTCTTTTTGGTACACAAATGTTCCAATTAAAATATGACATTATAATTTAAATAGGAAAAGTCTAATGCGCCCCCCCATTTTGGCTAACGCGCCCCCCCCAAATGAGAATTTCGAATAGTTTTTCACAAAAAGTTATCCTTTTTTCTCTCTCTGATAGACGTAATAATATTTCGATGGTCTTTATAAGGGCGCGGCTATTTCCACACACGCTTTTGCTATTTCCACACACACAACTGCTATTTCCACACGCACCCAGCACCCCCCATAGCTTTAAGCCCCTCACTTCCCAGGAGAATCTTGACAATTCAAACTCGATCACAAGCGTAAGTTTGAGTCTTACAAGCAAGACTCGAGCACTATCGCTTGTAAGTTTTATCGAGTAGATTAATTAATGTCTCTGGCAGAGCCATCCGGAACGAAACGTGGCGGTGGTGGCACCACAGCGAAAGACTTTGTAGGACAGATCTACGCAGCTCTACATTCTTCCCTGCGTTCCAACCCCATTATTAACGGGGTCGACTGCTCTCGTCTTTGGATTCAGGTAGCACTTACATTTCTTTTCCTAGTTGGTTATGTCCTAATGGTTACTGTATCGGGCTAGGGGGTCGTGGTCTCAACATCTAGTAATCTAAAGCAATGCACAGTGGACGACGGCACGGGCGTCTTGCGGCTGGAGTTCCAAGTGTTTTTGAAAAATTCGCCACCAGGTGCTAACGCTCAACCTCAGTTGGGTAAGTGGAACGATACAACCCAGTAGTTACGTTCTAAGTGCCGTGCTTTCGTTGTGTAAACAGGTGAATACGTTATGGCAATTGGTACGATGCACAAGGTTAGGACAGAGGTTTATGATCCATGCGCACACTGCTGGCGCATCAGGTTATTAAGTTGGATTCCAAGATGCAACGCGAACCAATCTAGTTTCTCGAGGTGATTGAATATTGGATGTTCGTTGTTCGCAAGCCCAGAGCTATATAGACAAAGAAGCCTTATCGACGCAGCAAAGACGAAGTTCACAGCTGTACACGTTTGTTGTCGCTTTTTGATGGGAGCAACAGCAAACTCAGTACTACAGTCAGCTAGTTAAGCCTACCTAGAAGCCATGTGCAATCCTTTACTCAATGGATCGTTACCGTAGTGGCAAGTCCGAAACAGGAACAATGCGAGCTGGTGGGATCGTGCAGCAACTTCAGCATCGGGTGTATCCAATTATTCATCTTTGGGATTTTGGCCAGACGTCTTGGCCTCGATTGCAGAAGGCGTAGGTGGCGGAAGTTCGTTCTCCTTTCCATCCTCCTCCTTTTCGCCTTCCATTTTGTTCAGTGTTTTTTTTACTGCGACACATCGTCTGCTCCGAGCCAATAGTCCAGCAGAGCGACTAAGATAGACACAACAATGGCTATCATCAGGACACCATCCAGAACAGCCAAAACCGTGTGTTCTGCAGACCACTCGATGAC
This sequence comes from Peronosclerospora sorghi, assembly GCA_026184515.1. Taxonomy (NCBI): domain Eukaryota; phylum Oomycota; class Peronosporomycetes; order Peronosporales; family Peronosporaceae; genus Peronosclerospora; species Peronosclerospora sorghi. The sequence goes on from CM047588.1 coordinate 12,261,204, forward strand.
CGTGTCCACAATCTTCGAGAAGAAGCCTTCCTCCGGGATGGGGCCAGTAGGATCCGCGGCCTTCCAACCGCTCTCCACAAAGTCAAGAAAAGCAGGAAGTAAACGTCCGCCCTTGTACCTGTACACCTGTCCATCGTTAATGTAAAAGATCGTTGGGTAGCCATTCACACCGAAGCGCGAGCACACACGACGGTGCACTGTACAGTCAACATTAGCGATGTTTGTGGTGTCGCCGTTTTCCTCTAGAGTCCGACTCAATTTATTCCACGTAGGCGCCAAACGTTTACAATGACCACACCACGGAGCGTAGAATTTAATCAGCCACGGATCTTTGCTATTCCGCACCTCCTCTTCGAAAGAAAGTGCCGTGAGTTGTACTACTGCGCTCTTACGTTCGTTCTCCAGCTGCTCAGCGTCTGTCGCTTTTCATTGCTCCAAAAATTCAGCATAACTCAGTACAGCGTCGCTAAATTCCCTTTTTGTAGCCGTCTGTTGAGAATGCCACCATACTCGGGACGTCTCGACGGCCATTGTAATTGTATGACTTGCCGTCAGCTACAACCTTAAGTGTCAGGTATGATACCACACTAAAGCGCTCACACAAGCTCCTCTACGTAGTACAGTCCACATTGGCGACGTGCATGTTCGCGTCTTCGAGTCCCTCAGCCTCTGACAGCTCGTCTATGGTGGGTGCCAGGTTCTTGCAATGGGAACACCAAGGCGCATAGAATTTGATGAACAACACGTCAGCGCTGGTTCGATGGTCAAATGTGGCCTCGCTTAAAGCCTCAGGTGCAGCTTGTCCGCTATGGCAGGCGTAGCCAAAGGCCGTAAGTGAAAGCAACGCAGCACCGAAATGCATCTCTGAGAGTCCAGCCAAAATACCGGATCCAATTACACTACTAGAAAGTAGTGTGTGTGGAAATAGCAAAAGCGTGTGTGGAAATAGCCGCCCCCTTATAAAGATCATCGAAATATTATTTACGTCTATCATAGAGAGAAAAAAGGATAACTTTTTGTAAAAAAATATTCGAAATTCTCATTTGGGGGGCGCGTTAGCCAAAATGGGGGGGGGGCGCATTAGACTTTTCCTTTAAATATCATTGATTCTTATGGAATAGGAGTCCCATTACACTTTGCTTAGAGTGGTTGGCCAATAGTAAGGCAAGATCTGAAAGCTCGGTTGCAACATCCAGCACATCAAGATATAGTCGTAGGCAGATCGACAAAATTTCGATAACGGTTACTACATAGGGCCTGGCGACTATAGCGAGAGTGATGCATTGCAAGGCAATGCCAAGTTCAAAGAGGAATGATTTAACAAGCAGAGTCTTAAAGGCTCAGCTACCGTCAAACGTGCGTACAGTATGATTGAAGACTCTGCGCCGAGTGTTGGTACGCCTAGAGCTCCACTGCGAAGAGGCTGTTTCATAAGCGGCAGCAGCTCCTTTATTGCAATGGGAGTGTCTAACGTTTAGGCATTCTCTTTTACATTCTGGACCTAAAAGGGTCAAGTGAACTTTAGAGAGCAACTTCTGTGTTGATTGCATGTGTGGAAAAATTAATGATATAGACGTAGTCAACGAAATATTTAAAAAAAGATATTTTACTCTTCTTAACTTCGTTTATTTTTTTCTTTCTTCTACTATCGCTTAAAGTTGTTACCAATGTATAACAACTTAACGCTTTAACGATCGTCTACGGCTTTAGTTGCAGTAAGTGCATGAACCTTTTACAGCTTAACGCTGACAGAAATAATTGACTAGTTCATTAGTTGCGGTAGGTACATTATCGTATTTATCTGCCGCTTATCAGATTATTCATCATAGTCTTCCGCTTGTACAGCAGATGCATTATTGCCTTCTTCTTCCGCTTGTCCTAGATAGTATACTCCATGTTCTTTGTTTCATCCGTTTAAACTGGAACGAGAAGCTGACTTATTAATGGAAATTATTTCCAGCAGCCTTTCCAGTTTATTTTCGGCTATTATCATGAAGACAGGAGCTTTTGGGTGAGCGCATCTACCGCTGTGATATCAGTAAGTGGACTACATGTGTGATGTAGCAGCGGTAGGCGCGTTTAGATATGCCTTCACAAGTTTACACGCAACTTATGTTACGTTTGCATGTGTAGGTAGATTAGTGTAGTTAGCATGACTCATAAGCCTTGTTTGAACGTACTTTAGTGTCTATGTCTATTTTTATCAGCATTCCGCTTATGGTTATTAGAAGCATAAGTATGTTCATCTTTTAATTAGCGTATTACAGCTTATCGTTGTAATAAAAGTCGCCTACGGCTTTATAAGCAAAAATATATCGTCTTATTCACCTTCCACCTCCGTATCAGATAAACATTCCGGGTTATAGCTCAGACGTGTGGCCGAAACATGAATATTTACATCATCCTAAAACCTTTGTCTAGTTACACATTCAGTTTGTAATGGGGTGCCATTACATAATTGATATTCAAGTTAGAATATCACAGTTAAACTTCAGACGCGTTGTCTGAAATTAAATAAGAGATTGTAAGTTATTATAATCTACGAAGAAAAAGTCGATTCGGTATAAATACCGAATCATGCAGGTTAACTAATAGTACAGTTAAAGACTTGATATTATTATATTACTTAGGTAATCACTATACTATTAGATGCTAACCACCCATTAAATAAACACTATTAATTTTGCGTTCTAGAACATAAGTGAATATTTATATTCACTTTTATTATAGGATTAGTTGTTATCAACTAATTCTACCCCTCTTGTATTGCGCGCTTCCTCGCACAACACAGTGTAAGCCTGTAACAGGATCAGTCCTGTTACACCTGGTAGCACTTTGTGGTCCGTCCTAACGACCACAGTTCCGTTCCGCTAGTTAACTAGCGGAGCGAAGATTAAGAGCCGCTCGGCATCATGTCGCGAGACATGACGTCTGCCGAGCGATAGAGAACGCTGGAAGTGGTGACTAAACACTTCCCCCACTTCTCGTCGCGTAGTAAAGACGCGACGGTGGAATGGTTCGGTCCATCGGGACCGACATCATTAACTTCCTCCAGAGTAAGAGCCCGGAGGAAGTGATAGAGGTGGTAAATCGATTTAGGCGAAACCACCTACAAAAGCCAGCACGGCCCGCGCCAGAGGCAGCGCGGACCGCAACTGCACCTGCAACGCATAGCGTTGAAGTGGTAAAGGCGCGAGTACCGCCCTTTACCGGCGAAGGGGGCGAGCCCCTTCGCAGATGGTTCGCAGAGGTGGAAGATGCCATCTCTGCGCAAAATATTGTTGACGAACGTCAACAGGCGTACTTCGCCACAACATGTCTAGGCGGCAGAGCCAGGGCATGGGCGATGAGTCGCAGAGCCACTGATGACTCTGCGTTCCTTACTTATAAGGAATTAAAAGCTGAGCTAAAGCTCAACTTTGAATCTCCAGAAATGGAGCTAAGTAGTCGACAGGAGTTCATGGAACTCCGGCAAGGTAAGCTTGACCTTCAAGCTTACGCTCAGAAGACGCAATATTTGCTATCAAATATTGTGTATGAGCCGGTGCCCCCTGCTATGCAGGTCACTGACTTCATAAAGGGACTCAATGATGGTCCCGTCAGAGTCTCTACCGGCACCCGCCAGAGACTCTAAGGGATGCCATTTGTAACGGGGTTACATTCGGGTAACACTGAGTGTTGGTGTACATGAGTACACTACGGTTGAGGTCAGTATTGACCGAGTTGAAAGGTCTCGAACATTTGGTTATTTTAACCAATCAGGGAAGGGGACCTTGGTGTGGTGGTGTGTCAGCCATCCACGTGTCAGTACACAGGTGTGTACACTACATTTTAGCTAGGTACGAATTAGGAATATTCTACTTAGTATTACATATAGTTTATATTAGTTTAAATTAAATTAGGCTAATTACATATTAAATATATTCAGTTTACAAAAATACTTAAGACTGCCAGGCGCGCGACCACGCCCGGTCGCGCGCGCAGTGAGTGCAGTAGCTAAAGGGAGCCCTCCCTTTAGCTACACCCTTAGTAAGGGAACCTTGCTGTTAAGGCATTAGCGGAGCTAGGCGCGCGAACACGCCCGGTCGCGCGCGCAGTGAGTATTGTAGCCTAAGGGAGTTCTCCCTTACGCTACCTCCCTTTATAAGGGAAGTCTTGTTACAAAGGGGTTAGCGAAAGCTATCTGTAAACCACCCCGGGAATCTTGGCCCCGAGTAGGAGAGCTCTCTCCTACTAAGCCCTTTTTAAGGGCGTATCGGCTAAGTAGCGTCGAACGCCGCTTAAAGGAAACTCTTCCTCTGTGCGCTAGCCGCACCGTGCGTGTACGCACCCGGCTACATCTGGTAGCACTTGTAGTCAATCCAACACCTGTGTTGGTGATCAACGTCCTCTGCAAGGGATGGATCAGGACGATTGGGGTAAGCTAACCCCCGTCCAACAGGAAGCCTTTAAAAGGCTGTTACCCATATTGGGTGAGGATCGCATGCGCCATCTAGTGGAGAAGGGCCTCGATGCCGTGCGTGAAAGGGTGATTGCCCTTATCGCCCATGGGGCGAGTCTTCGCGGGAGTTATCCCGCGTCTACGGGAGTGCGCCCTCCGATGTCCTTTAAGATAAAGGAATCCACCGGCGAGAAAGGTGAAAACCTTTATGTGTGGCTTCGAGAGGTTAAAACCGCATACGCCACCGCGAACGTGATCGAGGATCACCTGAAAGTGGGACTTGCACTGACCCATCTTACGGGCAAAGCCCGTACATGGGCGTTTACGAGTTAGGATTCGGTCACGACCGTTTTCCCGAACTGGGGAGTCCTTAAGCGAAAGCTTATGGACAGGTATGCAACGCCTGATATGGTTCTCCAGAATCAGCTGGCGTTTTTGAGGTGCCGTCAGGGCACTAGGGACTTGGAGACATATGTCCAAGGACTGAAGACCCTGTTGGCAGGGATGTACGCGAAAGCGTATTCGGACGATGTGTCCATCCCCGTCTTCATGGAAGGCCTGAAAGAAGGGCCTGCACGTTCGGAACTGTTCCGAGGCCGACCCCAATCCCTGGGGGAGGCGTTTAAGATGGCGTTTAACGCCGAGAGGAACTTTCGTTCCTCTAAGGTGGGTCCTGAACCCATGGACCTGAGTCAGGTCGAAGTGGAGGGGAAACCTTCCGCTAAGAGTCACTCTGACTCTTTTTCGCAGATCTTCGGGGCGGAGCTCTTAGCTATGTTGCAGCGGCGTGGGCCGCTAAGGTGCTTACTATGTGGAAGCGTGGATCATCTGCGGAACAGATGTCCACAAAATCCCCAGCGAGATAGTCGCTGGAAGAGGCGGAGGGCGGCAAAAAGGCCCTCGCCCAAGCCGTCGGGAAACAGCGGCTCCCAATAGGTTCGGGACGCCTTACTGGGGGACCCCTCAGTGCTGTTAATCCCCAGGGTAGGGGACGACAGCACAAAGCCCCTAGGGAAGCGGTGCTTTCTAGCACCGAGTTGGCGTACCAGCCAGGTTTGCTGGTAGTCCTTGCGGACGTGAAAGGCTTTGATAAGCCTTGGAGAGTCTTGATAGACTCTGTAGCGTCTGACAATTATGTCAGACGGGCTTCTGTTGTGAGGATTCGGCTGTATGCCGAGGCCCTAGAGGCACGTTCTCGTGACGTTGTCACGGTCCGTCTTGGGACGGGCGTATAGGTTTCTGTACCCAAGGTCCCAATTGACCTTAAGCTGAAGTTTGCAAACTTCGATAGCTAAGAACGTTGCCTGAGTCCTGGATTTGGACTCATTCTGGGCATGAAGTGGCTGGAACGCCACGAGCCATGGATAGACTGGAAGTCTAAGCTCATTGGCTCAACGCACCGCGATCGGGTGAAGCATTGGCGAGTCATGAACCCACCTTTGCTCTATCTCAAAAGCGATTCTGGCGTGAGATGCCAGAGATTGGGATGTCTGAAATGATCAGTCCCAATGTGGTCAAGGAAGTGTTCTTTGACGAGGGGGATTCGGCGGTTAATCCCCACGCCGTGAACGGCGAGACTGTTGAGTTACCTGTGGTAACTCCAGTGGTAGGGGTAGAGACCCCTGTGGTTAAGCGCGAGGCGCTTCCACACAAAGAGACCCGTACTTCGTCTCTTTTGCACGTCGGAAATGATTCCGACCACGCCGTTATAGGCAAGACTGGTGAGCTACCTGTGGTAACTCCAGTGGTAGGGGTAGAGACCTCTGTGGTTAAGCGCGAGGCGCTTCCAAGCGAAGAGACCCGAAGTTTGTCTCTTTCGCACGTCGGAAATGATTCCGACTACGCCGTATTAGGTGATACCGGTGAGTCACCTGTGGTAGAGGTAGAGACCTCTGTGGATAGGCGCGTGGCGCCTCCAATAGATGGGGCAATTGACTCCCCCCATCTGGGTGTCGGGATGAGTCCCGAGGCCAGTAGTCAGCAGTCCTATCGGATGCTGAATAGTGTGACAGGTATTGTCACAGAAGGCGTAAGCCTGGAACGGTTGCCTGGGGTAGGCGAACTGTTGTCGTTGGAGGAGATGTCCTTCAACGAGTTTGAGACTGCTGTAAAAAAAGATGAAATCGACGAGGTTGTCTTATTGCGACCAGAAGAGGAGTTGAACTCCTCATCCACAATTGATGAGTCAGTTTTGGTGAAAACCAAACAATGAACCAGCGATTTTTAATCGCTTGGTGACCCAACTCTTCCGCCCTCATAGAAAGTACGCTCAGACGTACTTCGACGATATATTCGCTCATAGTCGTGCGGAAGGCGACTTGTCTGATATTCAGACGCACCTGATACATCTTCGAGCGGCGCTCGAATGTATGCGAGAGCATCAGTTATAGGCAAACTCATCCAAATGTATCTTTGGTGCTGAGGAAATTCCTTTCCTCGGATGCTTCATCGGTAAGGATGGAGTGCGGGCGGATCCCGCGAAGGTGAAAGCCATTGTGGAGTGGCTTTCGCCTGTAAATCTTAGAGATTTACGGAAGTGGCTTGGATTAGCCAATTATCTCCACAAATACAGCGAGAACTACGCTGAAATGGCGAAGCCATTGACGGGCCTTCTTAAGAAGGATGTTGACTGGTGTTGGGAAACCAAACACCAAAACGCTTTTGAAGAGGTAAAGGGGATCTTGTTAAAAGCTCTCGTTTTTGCTGCCCCAGACTCTGGGAAACCTTTTAGCGTCGTCTGCGACGCCTCCGATTTCGCAATCGGATGTGCTTTGTTACAAGCAGACTACGCGAGACGAGAACGCGTGATTGCGTTTGAGTCGAGGCAGCTTAAAGCTGCGGAACGGGATTATCCCGCTCATGACAAGGAGCTACTTGCAATGAAGTATGCCATTGTCAAGTTTAGGGTTCGCCTACTCGGCTCAAAGCCGTTCGTGGTTTATACTGACCACGCGTCCTTACGGACAGCGACAAATTCGCCTCATCTATCGCAACGGATGGACCGTTGGCTCTCCTTCTTTGCGGAGTACAACTTTGAGGTTAAGTATAAACCTGGCAAGCAGAACGTGCTTGCAGACGCGTTGTCGCGTCGTCCCGATTACGAGCTCGCTCACGCGACATTCGTCACCTCGTCAGTGGTGGATCTCATACGCCAAGCGTATGAGAAAGACCCACAGTGTCCGGCGCTTATCAGCGCGTTGGGTGAAAAGGGACTTGGCTCGTCTGAGCCAAACCTGTCAAGTCGAGCCAAAGCTCGTTTACACCGTTACAGGTACTGTGATGGTTTGCTATATTGTAGCACGAGCGCGGAGGACATTCCGCGGGTGGTTGTTCCTCATGATGAGTAACTGAAATATAAAGTCCTCTTTGAGGCACATGACGCCCCTACCGGGGGTCATTTAGGTCGGGGCAAGACCTACGGCGCTTTAAGCGCTTTGTATTGGTGAACCAAATGTACAAGTGGATCGGTGCGTATATTCGCACTTGTGAGTCGTGCTAGAGGGTCAAACCCTCTTCAGATTGAGCTGCTATAGGAAACAGTTGGAAATTGCCAACTGTTCGTGAGGACCAAGTCAACCTATAGCATACAATTGGGAATTGCCTATTGTTCGTGTGGGCCAAGCCATCTATAAATATGAAGGTGAGCCTATGGCGGAGTAGCCGTTCCAACGGAGTGTTGAAAATCCATTTGGATTTTATCTTCGGTTTTACCGAAGGCCGGTTCCACCGGCGTTTCGGTCTTTGTAGACCGTTTGAGCAAGATGCTCACGTGGCAGCGATGCCAGTCCAGTGATGGACAAGACGAAACGCGTTAATCGCGTGAAATCCATTAGTATGTATTTATCTTAGGGTTTTCCGAAGGGAAAGGCCGGTTTCACCGGCATTTCGGTCTTTGTTGACCGTTTGAGCAAGATGCTCGCCTGGCAGCGGTGCCAGAGTCCATTGATGGACAAGAAGGAACGCGTTCATCGCGTTGTTAAGGATTTTCTCCGGAGCTTATGTCCGGGTTCTCCAAGAGTTGGAGTGAGATGCTTCCTATGACCGAATTTGCCATAAACAATTCGGTGCATGCATCTACGGGATTTACCCCGTTTAATGTGAACGGATTCGTAAATCCGCGGGTTACGTTGACGCCACGTGGGTATGGCCCAGGGATCGAGGGGGTAGGAGTCCCCGATGTCAGCCCTGTATGATCCTGTCCGTTTGTTTGGCCTAGCCGGCAGGGCGGCCGGCAGGCTGCCCGACCGGGTGCAGCTCGGGTCTGCGCTGTACCCGCCACGGCTCGCGCACTGGGCGCCTTCCACGGCCCCAGCGACCTAGAAGAATATATTGTTTGTTTGTTGGGCCTACCCGGCAGGGCGGCCGACAGGCTGCCCGACGGCAGGACGGGGCGGAGCGTCTGATGGAGCGACTCCATCATCGGGGTCAAACCCAGTATTTGGTGAAGTGGAAGAGTTATCCACATTCACAGGGTTCGTGGGAGTTTGAGACTCCCCTGCGGCAGGATTGCCGTGACTTCTTTGACGCTTTCGAGCGGGAGAATCCCGCTGTGAGTCAACGACCAAAGGGGCGGGGTAAGCTCCTTCACTCCCAGTAGTTGGGAGCCCTCCGGAGGCAGATGCGGAACCCGCACTGTGCTCCGGCACCCTAGTGAGGGCACGGGCGCTAGCATAGCGCATGAGATAAGGGGCACGTAACTGCCCCATGGGTTTGGCTCTGGCAAACGCTAAGCACAATGCCCTTTCTATCCGAACGTCACGTTCGAAATAGCTGTTGTACAGCTTTAAAAAACTTTGGGAGACGTTTCTCCCCTCCGCCTAAGCGCGGAACGTCTGCTCTGCCTCTTTGGCATATTCTCCTTGCAGGAGAATGAAGGGAACCTCGCGGAGGTTCCAACAACGGCACCCTGTGCCTGTTTCTCGAGGCGCTCTGGATATGAGGTAGCAGTGAACTGCTTCTGCGTGAGCAGTTTTTCCCGGAGTTGATTCCGGCGTGTGATGTGTAGCGGCTATACAGTCGCGAGGCCAGGGGTATAGAAGACTAAACCCTTCTGTACCTCATTCCTGGCCCACTTTGGGAGGTCACGAGGACCTCCAAAACGATATACCGCCCGTGGAGGGCGCATGGGGGGCATGCAAGGAAGCTTGTAACGCCGGTGCGGAATTTTGAGCCTATTGAGCTGAGTCCAGCTCAGTAGTGGTGATCGCCTTCGGCGATTCGGATATGTCATCCGAGGTTGGTTCCGATACGCAATTTCACGCGGCAGTATAGCCGCTGGTCCAGGGGTATAAGAGGCTAAACCCCTCTTTACCGCGTTCTTAGCCCTCTTTTGAGGGTCGCGAGGTCCCTTACGTGCCCTTCCGGCACGTCGGGCCTCTTGAACCAAGGACGGTTCATTGGTGGTGGTTGCCTGTGGCAACCTGGAGGTATCACCCCTAGCGGGTAACGGTGGCGCACGAGTTAGTGCGTTTTCCCCACGTGTGGGGAATGGGTTGGATGACTGATAGCGCCGTTCGGTGCTATCAACATGGCCAGCCGTTGGGGAGAGCTCCCCAAGGGCGTCCACTTCCGAGCCGTCGGAATAGTTTGCGTCCATAGCACCGCTGAAGGTGTACAATGGACAGCCAGAGGTACTGGCTTTGGAGTTCTCCAACAAGATTTTGATTATTGCGTAAGCAATAGTTTTGATGGGGGAGGATGTAACGGGGTTACATTCAGGTAACACTGAGTGTTGGTTTTCATGAGTACACTACGGTTGAGGTCAGTATTGACCGAGTTGAAAGGTCTCGAACATTTGGTTATTTTAACCAATCAGGGAAGGGGACCTTGGTGTGGTGGTGTGTCAGCCATCCACGTGTCAGTACACAGGTGTGTACACTACATTTTAGCTAGGTACGAATTAGGAATATTCTACTTAGTATTACATATAGTTTATATTAGTTTAAATTAAATTAGGCTAATTACATATTAAATATATTCAGTTTACAAAAATACTTAAGACTGCCAGGCGCGCGACCACGCCCGGTCGCGCGCCCAGTGAGTGCAGTAGCTAAAGGGAGCCCTCCCTTTAGCTACACCCTTGGTAAGGGAAGCTTGCTGTTAAGGCATTAGCGGAGCTAGGCGCGCGAACACGCCCGGTCGCGCGCGCAGTGAGTATTGTAGCCTAAGGGAGTTCTCCCTTACGCTACCTCCCTTTATAAGGGAAGTCTTGTTACAAAGGGGTTAGCGAAAGCTATCTGTAAACCACCCCTGGAATCTTGGCCACGAGTAGGAGAGCTCTCTCCTACTAAGCCCTTTTTAAGGGCGTATCGGCTAAGTAGCGTCGAACGCCGCTTAAAGGAAACTCTTCCTCTGTGCGCTAGCCGCGCCGTGCGTGTACGCACCCGGCTACACCATTGATATGAGCATCCGTGAGGAGTTCAGCATGCGATCAGCGTCATCGCATGCTGGGTACAGCCGAAGGGCTCAACAGCTCTTCGCTTTTGACATGCCGCAACGGCATGTCAACAATCAGCAGTCGGGAAGACGAAGTTCACACTTCGTCTCAAGAAACAGCCACCCGCGCCAGAGCATGGGCGGTGGAGGTCCAGAGCCGATGGACCTATCGGTTGCGGTTGCTTCGAACACGAAGCAACCGAAATTTAAGAAGAATATTCGCTGCAATCGATGCGCGAAAATGGGGTATTTTGCCCATGCGTGTATGGCACCGCGTCCGGTGCCACGCAGTCAGCGGACGGAACCATCCGCTGCACGGCGACACCAACAGGGACATCACCCTGTTGGTGCAAAAAACTTAGATCACCAGTAGGGGCGGGGCGCCCTACTGGGAATGTTATCCCACATGCCGACATAGGGCATGTGAGGGTAATAGCCCCAGACGGGACAATGTCCTGTCAAAAGGTGCAGGGTGATGGAAAGCCTCTTATCACCCTGGAGGTTAAGCCGCACGGGAGCGATGACCCCATGCGAGCTTTGTTTGACACAGGAGCGTCAAACAATTTCGTTAGAACTCAGAGTCTAACGCAGTTCAGCTTCGTGGAGGTAGAAATCCCACGAAGTATGTTGTCAATCCGGTTAGCAACAGGTGCAACCGTGACTATTCCAAAGCGTGTGATTAAAACACGCTTCGAGTTGAATGAACTGCCATTCGAGGATGAATTCATCGTCCTCGATTTAGATGACAAGTTCGATGTGATACTTGGAATCCCATGGATGTCCAAGTTTAAGCCTTCGATCGACTGGGTTAACCTATCGATCGACTGCGGCGGATGCACAGGATCTGATCACCCTGTGTGTAATCCGGCTGTATCAGAAGATACAACCGCAGCGTCAGAAAGTCTGGTGGATAGCGATGGCACCACCAGGTATGTTCTGACACGATCAGCGGAAGGTACCTCCGCTGGTGAGAGTCCAGAGGGACTACCACACGCAACAGAAGAGTCGTTGCGTGTTGGAGAGAAATATTCCACGGGTGATAAAGACCACCGTGTGAATGAAGTTAAATCCACGGTGGTAAACACCCACCGTGAGAATGAAGTGATATCCACGTTGGGAAACACCCACCGTGAGAATGATATATTGTCCACAGTGTGAAACACCCACTGTGCGACCGAAGGTTCCAACACGATGAAAGAATTCCGTGTTGATGAGAGTGAACTCACGATCAAGTGCAATCGTGAGCACAACTCCGTGGTGGCCAGTGCCCACCACGTTGCGTTAGCCATGCGCACGGGTGATAAAGACCACCGTGTCGCAGAAAAGGCGGCCGATCAGACGATCACATCTGATCGCCAAAATTCAATGGTAGGCAGTGGCCACCATGAGGATGAGTATTCGCACACGGTGAATCGTAATCACCGTGTAGCAGTCAATCAGACGAGTGCGTCTGATTGCATGGTCAGTTCCGTCGAGAAGATTAACGTCTTGACGCAAACGGATACCGGATTATCTACCCAGTCTCTGTTGATGGAACACCCTCCGAAAGAAGGTTCGGAGGTGATGGCTCTTCCAGCGCTAAGCTGGAAGAAGTTTATGAGAAACTTGCACGATGATCAGATCGAACAGATCTGTGTTATCGTAGCAACAGATGATGTAGTGGATATTCGTGAACGAATATCCACATTACAAGTGGAAAACATTGGGAAAGAGGTTCCCAATGATCAAACCAGAGTTCAGCGCTTTGAAGCGCAGATCTGGGAGTCGCTTAAAGCGAACTCCCATTTTATGAGGTACTTTGAGAATACGCTGACGTATTCCCAGAAGAAGTACCTAGAGAGCTCCCTAAGGATAAAGGGAACTCGTCATGAGATTGACTTCGTGCCAGGCACGAAGTATTGTGTCACGCGGCAATGGCCGTTGCCGCGTGATCAAGTAAAAGCGATCGACGAGTTTTTCGAAGCTCGTCGTAAAGCAGGCCAATTGCGGGTGTCTATCTCACCGCACTCTACCCCCACCTTTTGTGTGAAAAAGTCCACAGGTGGGTGTAGAATCGTTCACGCTTACAACAAGCTGAACGCAGCGACGGTACCGGCGCAGACGCCGATACCGCGAAAAGATGTCATCATTGATGGCATGTGCGGGAGCACTTTCTTTAGTGCTCTCGATCTAAGAGATGGATTTTATCAAATCCTCATGCGTGAGAAGGATATCCCTCTCACGGTGGCAAGCACCCCAATCGGCATGCTTTGGTAGTGTCTTGTTATGCCGCAGGGGCTTCGAAATGCCCCTGCTACGTTTAACAGATGCGTAACGCATCTATTACGCCCGGTGCGAGAATTCGCACCGAGTTATTTCGATGACGTGTTCATCCATAGTAAGGGTGAACACGATAAAAGCGATGTAGATGTCCATAGGGAACATCTACGTCGAGTGTTAGAGCTTAAGCGTAAGCATAAGCTCTATGCAAATCTAAAGAAGTGCACCTTTGGTGCACCTAAGATACCCGTTCTTGGATGGTTTGTGAGCAAGAACGGGGTGCGTCCTGATCCAGAAAAGATCAGGGTGATCGTTGAATGGTCTACGCCAAACAACGTTAAGGAACTTCGAAAGTTCTTTGGGTTGGCAACATATTTACACAAGTATTCGTGCAACTATGCTGGGTTAATACGACCTCTTTCTCAATTACTTAAGAAAGATGTCGAATTACATTGGGATACCCAATGCCAAGATGCTTTTGATACAGTCAAGCAAAGCTTGACTGATGTGCCTGTATTGGCTATAGCCGATAACGAGCGTCCGTTCCACGTCGTTTGCGACGCGAGCGATTTCGGTATCGTCTGTGCTTTGATGCAGCGTGATCACGATGATCGTGATCGCGTAATCTGCTATCAATCGCGTCAGTTGCGCCCAGCCGAGCGCAACTATCCAGTGCATGACAAGGAACTCCTTGCCATGAAGTATGCACTGGCTAAGTTTCGGATCTATCTATTGGGAGATAGACCGTTTGTGGTTTACACGGACCATGCGTCGCTACGCACGGCCGTGAATTCACCACACATTTATCAAAGAATGGCTTGATGGCTGTCATTCTTTGCTGAGTACAACTTTACGGTTGAATACAAACCCGGAAAGTTGAACGTGATAGCGGATGCGCTATCACGAAGGCCCGATTACGAGACGAAACCGTCCGTAACCGAAGGTGCCAGTGCAAACGCGTTCCGTTGCACTGTTTTGTCGTCGTCAATTATACGACAAGTACGCGAGGCGTACAAAACAGACGAGGAGACACGTCTGTTGATTAATTACTTAAGTAATCAATCAAGTGAGAAGCGCGACGAGCTCCCAGAGTTCATACGCGCTTGCGTGCATCGATATCGACTGCACGATGGTCTGCTGCTTTACAGCACAGATCAAAAAGATGAAAGTCGCATCGTCCTTCCAAACGACGATGATCTCAAACATCAAATTATGTTTGAGTATCATGATGCACCGATTTCGGGGCATCAAGGTCGAGAGAAGACATACGCTTCTCTCGCACGTGACTTTTACTGGCGAAACCCGTACAAGTGGGTACGAAAATACGTACGCGCTTGCGAGATTTGCCAGCGCGTTAAGCCTGCGCAGTCTGCACAGGTTCCGCTGCAATATCTACCGGTTCCGACAGAGTGTTGGAAGTCCATTTCAATGAAATTCGTATTCGGTCTTCCACCCGACAATAGTCGGAAGATCGGAATAGTGGTCTTTGTAGACCGTTTCAGTAAATGGTACATCTTACTGCAGTATCAGCGAACAGCGAACGTAACCGCCGCTCAAACAGCGCGGATATTCGTTGATACGGTATTCCGTTTGCACGGAATGCCGGAAGACATTGTCTCGGATCGAGATCCGAGATTTAGAGGACGTTTATGGCAAGAAACGTTCTCATTGTTGGGAACCCAGTTGAAGATGTCAACAGCGGACCATCCGGAAACGGATGGGCAGACGGAACGGGTTAACCGCGTTCTCGGAGACATGTTGCGATCATACGCACATGCCTTTGAACAGTGGAGTGACTATCTGTCACTCACTGAATTCGCGATTAACAATTCGGTGCATGCTTCAACTAAGCATACACCGTTCTACGTGAATGCCTTAAGGCATCCACAAACCCCATCTTTACTTGGCAGTACGCCAAATCTAAGTAGGGGAGGGACCCGCTCAAATTTTGAGCGAGTCAATGCGCAAGTTGCAACTGCAACTTGTGAACAAAAGATAGCCCTTCTACTGAAAGTACAGTAGAAGCGGAAGCAGCTTTAAATGAAAATGAAGCTGCATATGATGAATATGTGTCTGCAGCAATGGCTGCAGACAATGAGGACAACGCACCTACTGCTGATAAAGCAGTAGATGAATTCGTATTACAGCGCCAAGCTGTAATACGCTATATAAAAGATGCACTTGCCTCTGCTTTTGATAAGCAGAAGCAAAATGCAGACAAACAAGGAAGGAAGAACAAAAAACTCATTTCTGAAAGGTGAATTGGTATTATTAAGTACTACCAATTTGTCTAAACATGCAATAAGCAACTTCCCTACACGGAAGTTGCTTCCTAAGTACATTGGACCTTTCAAGGTCCAAGAGATTCGGGGGAATGCCTATACCTTATACATTCCCACAGCAATGCGGCTCCACCCAACATTCTATGTTGGGCGGCTCAAGCCGTATCATTCGTCTTCGTCTTACGACGAGACGCAGTACCACGGAAGATACCGTTCTTCTCCAAGTCTCCCAATAGAGACTTGTAATCGGCTTCCAGTCGTTGATGAGCAGAGCGGAGAGTCATTACCTCCGCCTTCGACTGCTCAAGATCAGCCTTGTGCCGATCGAGCTCTCCCTTATAGCGGGAAAGCTCAATGTACAGAAGATCATTCTTCTGCTGAAGGGAAGTGTGCGCCCCGAAGATGTCGCGGACATCTTCGCGAAGAGACCGATATGTCTTCACAGAGTGAGACATATCGCTGCTCAAGGAGGAATAACCCTCCTCGAGCTTGCGGAGCGAAGAACCATGCTCCGCAACAACAACGGCGAGGGAATTCTCAACATCCGCCGCCCCTGATCGATAATCAGGGGAATAAGCGATACATTCTCGAGCGCTTTATCTCGAAGCGCTCGGTGCCTTCGAAGAAGGGGCAGCGTACCGAGTACTTGGTACGCTGGCTGGGCTACCCCCAATAGTTCGACTCTTGGGAGCCGATTGAGGTTCTGAGGGCCGACGCCCCAGACCTTTTGACTGAGTTTGAGAAGGAGTCTCAAACTCATAATGCGAAGTAGCATCAACACTAGGTGTTGATGCATTTAGGGCATCGGTTAAACCCTGAATTTCGGCGGGTATGGGAAAACCACCGTACCCCCGCAACTCCTCCTCTGACAGACGAGGAGCGCCCTGCGGACACCGCGGGGAAACGAGGTGAGAAGGGACACCACACTTTAACCCTTCTTTGATGCAAGCATAATGGATGAATTCCATTTTGCCTGTTCGCGAGTGATTTAAAAAGCGCTCGCGCATTATGTGAACTTTATTCACGTAATCATCAGGGCTTTTGTTGTGGTTGTCAACAAAAGCTTTCCAACTCTGAGTCAGGGCGTCTTTATCGTCCCTGTTCCTCCTTGACCCTTTCCGGCTCGAATAATATCGAACCTGGAAAAAGAGGTCAATAAAGTACAGACGTCTATCGTCTGTACTTCGATCGAATCGACGTGACTGGATGTCTAAGAAGTCATCCAGCACGTTGATATCGAACAACGCATGGCAGTCCCGCTTACGGTGACCGCCACTGTTGGGGGCAATAGCCCATCCAGGGGTCCAAAACCCCACTTTGTACGGAGCATGTGGTTCCGTACGATGATACGCTTCAGAAGCGGCAGGCGCCGCTTCTGTTCGAGCTCTTTTAGCGGGCGAAGCACCACCTGCTTCAACACCACGCGCCGGGGTTAAATCACCCTGA
The DNA here is from genome assembly GCA_026184515.1 of Peronosclerospora sorghi. Classification (NCBI taxonomy): domain Eukaryota; phylum Oomycota; class Peronosporomycetes; order Peronosporales; family Peronosporaceae; genus Peronosclerospora; species Peronosclerospora sorghi. The sequence continues at coordinate 12,278,067 of CM047588.1, forward strand.
CGAGGAGAAGTACTTGGTCCAGGTGGGGAGCTGCGTTCCCGCAACCACCTGTGATAATCATTGTCGCTGTCATAGCTGACAGCGACACCAGAGTCATCATCGCTGTTAGGCGATGAGAACCTAGCGAGTTTCGACTCGCTAGATCCTTTCTTGGGGACAGCTGTACCCCCATCACTTTGTTCGGAGTCAGAACTTCCGAACATGGCCCTCTTGGCAACATGCCATTCGGAAGTTGCCATCGTGCGAGATGTTGCATTAGCAACATCTCCCTGTTTCTTGCCAGATGCCGCCTTAGCAGCATCTGTGGTCGAAGACGGTACGTTTTCCGACCTTTTCGTAGTTGACGATTCTAATGCAGCGTCACTGTTGTCACTCAACACCTCATCACCTAGTGCTGAGGTGGAGAAAGAAGCTCCTTCGATGTTTTCAGCAGCGCTATTTAGATCGCCGCCGCGTGCTTTGACCATCGAGTCGATGGTCAATCAGTTGGTAAATGAGAACGACCAACAACTGCCACCCATTATTAGCCAAAATAAGAATTATTATTGTCCAACCACCTTAAGTGGGGGGTGATGTAATGGAGTGCCATTACATAATTGATATTCAAGTTAGAATATCACAGTTAAATTTCGGACGCGTTGTCTGAAATTTAAATAAGAGATTATAAGTTATTATAATCTACGAAGGAAAAGTCGATTCGGTATAAATACCGAATCATGCAGGTTAACTAATAGTACAGTTAGTTTAAGACTTGATATTATTATATTAGTTAGGTAATTACTATACTATTAGATGCTAACCACCCATTAAATAAACACTATTAATTTTGCGTTCTAGAACATAAGTGAATATTTATATTCACTTTTATTATAGGATTAGTTGTTATCAACTAATTCTACCCCTCTTGTATTGCGCGCTTCCTCGCACAACACAGTGTAAGCCTGTAACAGGATCAGTCCTGTTACACAGTTTCTATATTCGCCCTGTCAATATGGTGAGGGTTGGGGGCACATCTCAATCTGTAAAGCAGTAAGTGGTTTTATATTCGTAACGTCTATTACTATATATGCATAGGCGCGCTTAACATGCCCTATCAAATTCCCGCTGCAACTTGTTCTCGTTTGAATTGACTCGATTAATTTTTTGCGGGTACCTCTCCACTAAGAATTGTCGTACCGCAAATTAAAGCCGAGGTATGTGGATTCAGTATGACATTTATGTCGAACAGTGTGTGTTCTGTTGAAAATTACGCATAACTATTTATCACAAACTCAGCGAGTGTACTTTTCATGCCACTCAATACACTATTCGAAGGCATGCGCGCAGAACGCAGCGTACTGCTCAAACGTGGTTGACCCGTTCTGTTTTCCCATCAAATTTTAGACCATCTTACTGAATTGGTCTACAAAGTATCCCTGTTCAGAATTTTATCAGGCGGAAGATCAAAAATAAAGTCAATGGAAATTGACTTCCAACACTCTGATGGAACCGAAGGGGACTAGTTGGAGCCTGCGTGCTATAGAACTTATGTCTTCTCCCAACCCTAATGTCCAAAGCATCTTGATATTCAAGCATAATTTCATGTTTGAGATCGTGATGGTTGGGAACAACGATGTGAATGTTTTATCGGTCTGTGCTAATAGCATCAGACCATCGTGCAATCGATAGCGATCTTCGCTTTCGCGTAAGAACCCAGGGAGTTCTCCTTTCTTTGCAGATTGATTGTTTACATAATCAATCAATAGACGAGTATCTTCGTCTCCTCTATATGCATCTTATAACTGGGCAAAGAAGGTGCAGTACAACGGACTGTGTTTGCACGGGTCGTTTCTGTTACGAACGGTTTCGTCTCGTAATCAGGCCTACGTGATAGACCGCGTTTAATATTCCCTGTTTGTATTCAACACTGAAGTTTTATTCGGCAAGAGTGATATTCTTTGTGACAGATGTGTTGGAAGGCACTGGATGGTTCTGTTAAAGACATCTCTATTGAACGCGTGCCAGACGCGTTTCGTCCCCCCGCCGGGGGCCTCGTCAGTGGCTTTATCAATTGAGAAGTGAGCACTGCTTCCAAACTACAAACTGACTGACTGACCTTCTAGAATGATCTAAACTAAACTACCGTAGACTACCTCAATAATAGCAACCTGTCGTCGCTACCACTTTACTGTCAAGTGTATCTCCAACAAGATGTAGCCGTGCGTAAAGACGCATGGTCCGTATAAACCACAAATAGTCTCTCTCTCCGAACAGATGGGTCCTGCCTGACCTTACCAACAAAGAGTTCTTCTTCGTGCATCAGATAATTTCGCTTAGCTGAAAACAGCTGACGCGATTGATTATAACTTACGTGGTGATGATCTTCGTGATTGCGTTGAATCAGTGCATAGCCGATTGAAAAATAGCTCGTGTCGCAAACGATGTAAAATGGGCGATTATTATCGGCTATCGCTAGCACCGGTGGTTCATCACAAGTTTTACTGGCTGCGTCAATGGTTCTTGACATTTGTTATCCCAATTCTGCTTAACATACTTCTTATGCAATTGCGAAAGAGGGCGTATTACGACAACATAACTACAAGCGTATTTACGCAAATATGTTGCCAACACAAGGAATTTACGAAGTTTGTCTCAGGCTATTCAACTACTACCATGATCACCTCTGGATCAGGAGGAACTCCGTTCTTGCTGCAAAGAAGTTAAGAAGTGGTATTTCCGATGCACCGAAGGTGCACTTCTTTAAATTGCATAGCGCTTACTCTTATGCAAGATTTTGATCACTTGGAATAGATCCTATTTATGCAGTTCTACGTCGCTTTTATCATATTTTACCTTTTATCGATGAATACGTTACCAAAATGATGTGTTCACCCAAGTTATTAATGAATACATAATCAAAAAATTTCGGTGCGAATTCCCACACTGAGCGTAGCCGATGTGTAACACAAATGATAATTGTTGAAGGGGGCGTTCTTTAACCAATGGAATATCCATACACTCCCAAATCACTTCACAGGGAGTGACTACAGGATATCTTTCTTACGCATTAGAATCAATCTCTCACCTCGAGATTATTGAAGATTGTGCTTCCGCTCATGCCATCGAAGATGGCATCCTTCCTCGGTATCGGTTTTTACTCCCGTACCATAGCAGTGTTCAGCTTATTATAAGCATGAAAGATCCGCTAGCCTCCTATAGACTTCTTTACACAGAAGATGGGGCTGGCTGTGCGATGAGGTTCACTCGCTGTCTTACGGTTATCTTCAAATAACACATCAATTGATTTCACTAGGTCATGCGGCAAAGGCCATTTCCACGTGACGCACTACTCCTGGCTGGGACGAAATAAGATCTTAAGAAGGTGATGTCGGTGAAAGCTATTCCCAGCTCTTCGCACCAAAGCGCTGAACTTTGATGTGATCGTCTGAAATTCGCTCTTCCCAATGCCGTGCTTGTAACGTGGAAATCAACGATTTTCTCATGCTCAACGATGATACAGATTTGTTCGATATGAACATCGCGTAAGTTCTTTACGAACTTCTTCTAACGAAAATTTGGAAGTCCATCCCGTCCGAACCTAGTTTGGGAGGGTTACTGAATGTAGCGACTGGAATGCTAATCAGTGTCTGTTTGCGTTAAGACGTTAGGCGCCCCAAGTGTTCCGTAATCAAGCCAGATGAACTTGTGTGGCCTGTTTCTACCTATGTAATAATGATACGATTTTTGCGAGGGCCACTGCCAGCCACGGTAGTGATTTCTTCCTCATCGTTGCCAATGCGTAGCTCCTCTTCACGGTTTCCGCTGCCTCTTTTATTTTATATTTACTCATGATGACCGTCGTCTGTCGTGAGTACTCCAATACAGCGGTCGTTATCGCCTATGCAGGCCACTTCCTGTTTACGCTGCTTTTCTACTGCTATGTTAGCGTGTTCCACTGAACTAATGTCCTTGATATACCGTCCGCGGACCAAAACTGTTGGCGACCGCTATCCACCAGTCTTTCTGACGGTGCAGTGTATCCACTCATACACTTTAATTACTAACGGTGATCAGTCCCATCGCATGGCCGCAAGCGATTGATAGGGTGTCCCACTTTATCGCCGTTTTATGCTTATACATCCATGGAATGCCCAAGATAGCATCAAACTGTCATCAAGTTCGAGGACGATAAACTCATTCCTGAATTACAGTTCGTCAATATTCAAAGGGAGTCCAAATTCTACACGCTTTGGCATTGTCATGACTATACCTGCTTCGAACCTGACAGACAACATGCTTCGTGGTCTTTCACTTCCACGAAGTTTAAAGACACTAAACTTTATGCTCTCACAAAATTATTTTAATGTGCCAGTATCAAACAACTAGCGCATGGTGTCATCGATCCCATGTGACTTAACGTTACGGGTGATGTGAGGTTTCGCATCACCTTGAACATTGAAGAGAAATTTTCCCGTCTGGTGATTTTAATCTCACATGCCCGAAGTCGGCATGTGAAACTACCTTCCCAGTAGGACACCCCGCCCCTACGTTTTTTTGAACCACAGGAGGAGGTCTCCCCTGTTGATTATGTTTTCCAGCGGCCTTATCCGTCCGCTGACCGAATGCGGTGCCATGCACTCATGGGAAAATGCCTAATCTTCACGGATTTAATGTGTAGAAAATTCTTTTTATTTCTTGGTTGCTTTTGTGTCAAAGCAACGACAACTGAGATGCCCATTGTTCCTCCGCTTGTGCTACGGAGCAAGGGGTGATTAATCTCACCTGATTTTTTATCGTTCTGCCCCTGTTGCTGCACGTTAAGTCGAAGGAATCGTTCCCTCTTCTACCAATATATTACGGATCCCTTGGTCGAGTGGACTTCAGTTTGATTTCAAAAAGTGTAATTAGACGAATTCAACCAGTATATTTTGTATATCCCGTATACATAAATATTTCTGGAAGGAAGCTCTTCGGCTTATGCACTGTTTGACGGGAACATTTATTGGTCCATTTTATGTACACATTTTATTTGATTATTGCGTCTAGAGGTACACTCAATATTTCAAAGCAAATTTTGTGCCTTGTACATGCATGTAAGCTTCTTACCCTAATTGCAGGTATAAACATTCAGATCGTGCGACAGCAAGCTGCACGCGATATGTTATTACTGTTCATATATATATATATAATTGTCGTTCGTTGTCACTCATATTCGTAACTAGGTACCAATGCGTGCACGTTCCAACTACAAATAACGTACTCATGCGTGAGATTCCACAAAAAACGAAAGTAGGACAGTGTAAAAGTAGTGATAAAACGTGAACAAGCTTTATATTCCACTTTAGCTCCACTTATAATTCCACACAAACGAAACGAGACCGAAACTATTTCCACACTCCACGAGATGTACAACTTCCGGTCAAAGAACGACCGTACTAATCGCCACTTGTGTACGTACTAGTGTACTTGGAGATTAGTTGAAGTTGGCTTTGTATTAACTTATTAACACAACCTTATACCTTCTCGGCTATGACTAAGTTTCTACAAGCTACTGAAATGCTGTTTTCTTTCTTCGGTCCTTTTCGGATTAGCTGTTGCGTCGGTATTGGTTTCGTCCGTCGTATTGCTTTTGCCAGGTCATTTTGTTCAGGAGGTTTGTCGCTCCATTCCCGTTTGATAGTATGGAAACCTAAACTTTGGTGGGTATCGAACCCGTGACCTATCGTTTGTAGATCGGGTGCTCAACGAGTGCACCAGGGGGCGATTGCACCAGGGGGGGGACCCCTTGTACTTGGATTAAAATCCAATGTGATTTTATTAGTATTAAGACTAAAACTTAAACTAATAATATGCATAAATGTAAGTTGGTGTACCTAACATAAATTAAGTACTCCCCATAATGTTTCCATCGAGAAGTCGCAATAATCCATTTCGTCCGACGCGTAGTGTTACAGCAAATGCGCGTCCGTTTAACAATTGTTATCTATCTGATGGTTAGTTCGTCTGTCAAAGTTTTGTAGATAAATTTTATTCCTCGCTGCAACTTTTGAGCATCTAATTCTGCAGCAGCCGAAGTACATCTTAGAAACTTTCAGCAATCTTTGTTGGGCTCTGACCGTTGTCTACGTTAATTTTGGCTGCTGGTTCCTGACTTTCAGCCTCTTCAGTAATATCATGCTTGCCTTCTTCGGGTGTGTCTTCAAGGAGCGCGGTGATTTCAAACGAAAGGTCCAGTGGCTGGCCTTCCGAACCAGCAGTGAAAGCAAACTCGCGAAGTAAGACACGTAGATCCTTTTCCTCTTTCAGCAGCAATGCAAGCTGAGCAACGGGAAGCCGACGAAGTAGCAGTGGGAACGACGCCGGCTGAATAAGGGCCGAGCACTTGATGAAGCCTTTCCATAAGGCATCCTCCAACTCCCAGACCTTTCTGTTGATTAGAATATCTAAAAGCGCAGCCATTTCAAGTTGCAGTGTCGGATACGCTGTCACACTGAGAATGAGCGTACGGAGCGCGAGCTTTGAAATCCTTTCCTCCTGGACCAGCACACGGCAGACGTGGAGAAGTACATCTGATGGAAAAGCGTGACGATGTTCAACGCAGAAGTTGATGGCGCTGATAACTTTCTTCTGCATGCTCAGCTCGCTCTTAAGATCTACATGATGTAGCGCCACGAGCAAGTCAATAGGAGCTACCAATTGCGGAGGCATTGCTTCTAACAGCCGCGTTATGGCAACTGACAGCCGAGCTGGGGGAAGCGAAAGGAACTGAGGCAATAATGGAAACAAAATTTCGCCGCGAATACTCGGTAATACAGGAATGAGCACGGAGATTGAGTCCGGGATTTGCTGATGGCTATGATACAGCTCTAACACTTGTTGAACGAGTTGCTCCATTCCCGACGAGCTTGATTCGTTCGACCGTCCACGACTTGACAAGATCTGAATGATATGGCACACCAGCCCAAGGGCATTCGGCTCATATCCGTGAAGTTGGGCTACAACATTCACGCTGCCACGTTGCTTTAGATGCTTAATGAGCTTTTCAATCGCACGGAAAACCAGTTGCCGTACGGTCTCGGTAGCGTAAGCGTATGTTGTTATTAGGTGTGTCAATAGTGACGGCTTCTTCGCACACAGTGCCAGATATAACTCCAACCGTCGATAAATCTCTGCTTCGCTATCCAAAGCTTTTGAAAGATTGACTTTAGTATGAATTTCTTCAGCGTAAATGCGTAGTTCGTGACTCGCTTTTTCGTCGGCAAGGATAATTCGTTTCACCTGGTTCTTAACCCAGTTGTCGTTTTCTTCAACTAGTTTCATGGGTTCTTCTTTGATTGATTCCTCACAATTCACGCCATCGTTTACAGCATCAAGCTTAACTCCATCTACAGACAAACTCTCTTTTCTGGTTGTTACTGGTTCTCGCAGCGAGTTGATCAGCTTCACCGCAAACTCTTCGATTCCAGTCTTAAGAGCACTGATGCCATAGAGCTGGTTTGCGACACATCGAATGGCGGAATTGCGATAGTGCTCGTCTTCGTGGCATGCGTACCGCAATAAAATTACAAGACATGGTGCTAGGCATCCTTTACGTTCCTTTGCTAAATCACGCAGCAATGTAATGCCTAAAACAATTCCAGCCTTATCATTCAACAGCGCTTCGATTATTCCAAGAATTTCCACTGGAACACGTGGCAACTGCGCCAGCAAGATCCCAAATAACTTTTTGTCTGCTGACGAAGAAAGATCTATCTTCTTTTGAAGCGCTGCAAAGAAATAGTTGACAGATGTCCTGTAAATGTGATAATCAGTAGTACTTTCTAAAGCAGCCGAGTCCACAGCGGCGACTGTCGTCAATTGAGAAGACGTAGCACGCAGGTACTCTTGGCAAAGCAACTTTGTTGCCAACGATGAACGTACGGAATAATCGGCCAAAACGAAATCCAAAATCTTCTGATAAACAAATGGCAATTTCGGTAAATTATTTGATATCTCCGACGCCAACTTGCTCGTTTCGTTCGTGTTAGTATGCAACAAGTTTATTGCAAGGCGACAGATAACGCCTTCACGCAAAGCTTCGTCACCTCGAATTTTTACACCGCATTCATTTTCCAAGATGCGAACGATAGCGTCGAGGGCCATTTCGCGATGCCACGCGGATGTTTCCGACTTGAGATGCACTTGGACCACGTTATTCTCCGAGACAGATACAAGCGGCTCCGCGATGGTTGCAGCATTTTTTGATATCCAATCGCTCACTTCTTCCACGACTGTCTCATCAAAAATTGGCACAAGGGCTGGTTCTTCTTTGCTTGGCGCTTGCACCCTTGGGTCACGTCTGAGGCGGGGATCACGCATTCGCTTAGAACTTTTCTCAATTGCAAGTGCTGAAGAAGGGGTTGCAAGCTTTACAAGCAGCGCAGACATCCTCGTCTTTAATGCGCTGGGCACCAGCTCCAATGGCAAGTTAGGCGGTGCTGGGGTGGGTAGATCGGAAGCGAAGCTTTCTAGCACCAGATTAGCTACTTCCACAGCTTGCATATTCACAATTCTGTCGTGCGTCACCTGCTCTTTAGAAATGAGACCGGTTGGAGAACCTGATAGGTTCACACGTCTGCGCTTAGCGTGAGCATTGGCGTTTTCGACCCGCTCTGTTATAGACTGTGCAGCTATGCGTTTGCCGATTCTTGCTCTTCGCAATGAGGCTTCCGTTGGTGCAGAGGTATACCTCCTTCGTTGTTCCTTGCTTTTACTAATAGCGGCAAATGCGCGTTGAGACGCACCAACAGCAATCAACGCGTCTGTCACGTCATCTGCGAATGATTGCGCAGCTGGGTGACTTAGCAGCTTCACCAAGTTTGACGTTAACGTCTTTTGTATCGTAGCATCTTCAGCTCCGGGTGTCAATACTGCATTCGAAAGAGCAATAAGTCGAGGTAGGATGTGCTGCATATGCTGCGGTCGCAGAGCTGCAAGCAACGATAGCGAGTTTACTGCCACGCAAAGCTCCCGTCTCGGTAGCAATAGCTTGGATTCCAACACACCTGCAACAATTCCACACATGCGTTGCAGACAAAAGACTCCAAGATCTTCCAACTGCGCTTTGACTAAAACTGTTTGTTTGGAATTATTTAATCGATCCAAGCTGCAGGCGTTCGGCTCCACATTGGACCTCATCGGATCTCGGTACATTGATGCATCTTCTGCTGTGCTAAGTAGCATCACACCACTTTCCAACAGTTTCCATGCCCGTAGCCAGACCATTGCGCTGCGATTGCTACTCGCTGCTTCAGGAGGGTTGACCACGACATCTGCCGTCGCTTGCAGGCAGCGGATCGTGGCGTCCCAAGATTTCTTTGACTCCGATATTATATCAGTCTCCATTCTCTCAGCCTGAAGAGTAACTTGAAAGCTTGAGTGCAAGTGGTTGAGGGCTAACTGGAGCGCCAGGATCACATTCTTCTCTGTCGAGTAGCTGAGGAGTAAGACGGTATAGCATATCTCATAGAGCCCAGCCATGAGTGACGACGCCACATTGACCACAACGGATGATGCTTTATTCGTAGCAGCTACTGCTACCGTCACCTCTTTCGCCACCAACTGCATGATTGAAGCTACGAGCGCCGCATTCCGCATCTGTGCAAGTTGTCCGAGCAATGGCAGCGCGCCGCGGAGGATACGACGTTCATTTCCGGACGGATCGCGATGTTGCACAATTTCCTCTACGTTTCGGAATAATTCTATCTGCTCAGCGTTGCTGATTGCTCCTTGCAGCTGCTCCAGTAGCGCCATCACCCTTTGGTTCGCACCGTCCATGCTGTTTTTTCCGTCTAAAAATACTTATTTAATCCATTTGATCTATGTACTATCTCAAGTGTCTATTTAATGCGATCATTGCGATGCATCCGAGTTATTTTACTTCATAAAAGACAGTTTCATTAGGACAGTAATGCCTCATCCTTCACACAAGTACATTGTAGAAAGATGGCAAGTGTGGAAGTGCTGGGAAACCAGCCGCTTGTGATCGACAATGGCAGCGGGCTCATAAAAGCTGGTTTTGCTGGTGGAGAGACCCCTCAAGTTGTATTTCCATCATTCGTTGGAACGACTAAACACACTCGCATGATGCCTGGAGGTGCGTATGAAGGCGGCGATGTATTTGTGGGGAACCGTGTTCAGCGTCACCGTGGACTTTTTAAGATCCAGCACGCTATGGAGCACGGAATTGTTACAGACTGGAGCAGCATGCACCGTATCTGGCAGCACGTGTATTCAAAAGACATGCTGGGTGTACAGAGCGAAGACCACCCGGTGCTGCTCACTGAGGCGCCTCTGAACCCTGTAGCGAACCGTCAGCGCGCAGGCGAAATATTTTTTGAAGCCTTCAATGTGCCGTCACTCTTTGTATCCCCGCAGGCGGTACTGAGTCTCTACGCTTCAGGTCGCACAACGGGTGTGGTGCTAGACGTGGGTGATGGCGTAGCTCACGTCGTGCCGGTCTACGAAGGATTTACGCTGCCTCACGCCATCACGAGGATGGATATTGCAGGACGAGATGTCACTCGCCACTTGCAGCTGCTGCTGCGTCGGGCCGGACACAACTTTCAGACGTCTGCAGAAATGGAGGTAGTGAGGGAAATTAAAGAGAAACTGTGCTTTGTAGCCTTCAACCCTACAAAGGAGGAGCAACTTGAAGCAGAGAAGTCCGCGCTTGCAGTTAAAAATATGCTCAGCGCAAAGTCGAAGCCTACCAGCAAGTCGGGAGATGACAGCTCTGCCTACTACCTACCTGACGGCACGCTGCTTCACGTGAGTTATGTTCGTTTTGGATGAGGTTGATGCGCTTTTACAAAACAGAGCTGTATTCTGCTTCTTTCTTTCCTGTAGATCGGCCCTGAGAAGTTTCGTGCTCCGGAGGTGTTGTTCCGACCGGAAATTATTGGCTCGGAGGCACGTGGTGTGCATGAGTGTTTAGTACAGGCCATTATGAAGTCGGATTTAGATCTACGTAAGACGCTTTTCTCGCAAATCATTCTTTCTGGAGGCTCGACTTTGTTCCCTGGTTTCGGTGACCGCTTACTTGCAGAAGTGCGCAAGAAAGCCCCCAATGACATTAAAATTCGTATTTCTGCACCACCCACGCGAATCTATTCCACATGGATTGGTGGCTCCATTTTGGCTTCGTTAGCAACATTTAAGAACATGTGGATCACCAAGAGCGAATATGAGGAGTATGGAGCGTCGATTCTACATCGAAAGAACTTGTAAGCATCACGTTCCATTCCAAGATCTGCTTGGCTTATGCGAAGCGAGTAACACAAACTTGATCGTGTTCTTGTGAACGGAGTGGATAAAGTGAATTCATGAGTCAGTTTAATAAACGACGATATATATATCACTGAGGATGAGAACCTATTTACTCCTGTTGGATTAACGTGTACATTAATGCATGTGACTGTGTTGTACATGCGGTAAACAGAATCCTAGAGGTATTTGGGGACTTGTATCTTCAAAATTGTAAACCACTACGTCGAATTAGAAATTATACCTGTTTGAGCCGCAGGCCACTTCTGATCTCGCAATCTCCGCTTCATCACCAAGAGAGCAGCACCCCAAAGTAAGACACCCCAGATCAACCAAACTACGGCAAATAGCAGCACGTTACGTAGACCAGAGTGATTCTCTGAACAACGCGGGTTAAGTCTTGCTTCACCATCAATTTCCACAGTGCCACAGAGAGGAGCCCATGCATCCTTAATAAGACCCAGAATGATGGGGGATGGAACATCCCCTAGTGCGTGAATAACTAACGTGTTCGCTGCAACGGCCATGGATTGTCGAGACTTGGAGAACAGCTCAAGAACGGCGATAGTTTCAGGAACGGTTACCGCACACATGCAGAAGAGACTGAGGGTGAGGAATACCAAACACAGTATCTTGATGCTGGCGAACGCCACCATCACGAGCCCAAACACGAACGATGCCAGCATGAAGAAGAACAGCGCGTTTAAAGAGATCATGCTGCGACGGCCAATATCGTCAACGTCCTTTTTCACGAGGTAATCTACGAGAATTCCTCCCACTGGCGTACCAACAGTTCCGGTGATAGCCACGAGTCCACCAAAAACAAGAGATACAGTCGTCTCACTTTCAAATAGACCAAGGCCAAGAAAAATGTCCGGACTAAAAGTGCCTATTGCTGCCAGCGAGAACGTGTACGCTGCGTGTCCGAGGATGATCAGCATAAACGGTACGCAACTACAGATTGCCCACCATTCGGCAACAAATGAAAGTTTTGCAGCAGGCACGCTACGCTCTCTATCTTCTAGATAGGCGGTCACACTGGTCATATCACCGTCTTCTGGTATATTAGGCAATATCACCATCTCACTCTGTTTGCTCTCCAGTTCATGTCTGTCTGCCACATTGATCGGAATCTGGTTTAGCTCGTCCGGTACAATCACAAGACAGCAGATCACAAAGCCAGCCATTACAATTCCTTCCACGTAAAACGCACCGGCCCAGCCGAGTGCAGAGTTGGCGAAGATCGACCCGTAGATGAAGCCAACTGCGGTGCCTACAGTGACAGACGCCAAGTAAATACCCAGATAAAGTGAGCGCTTGGTGGGGGGCGCGAAGCGATTGATAAATGGGGTCGCTGTACACTGGAACGAGGCTTCACCGACACCACTAATCAGACGCCCGAGGATCAGCACGTAGTAGTTATTGGTCATCTGTGCAGCACCACAAATGATCACAGCTCCAACCCAGACAGTCATGCCAAGAGCAATGATGCGAAAAGGTCTGTGTGTGAGTGCAAAATAGCCGAAGACAATGGAGAAGATGGAATAACTGGCGATAAAAGCCGAAGTGAGGAGCCCAAAATACAGTGACTGACGCAGCACGCTAACACCGAGCGTAGCAGTGATAAACTGATTAAACTTCTCAGGAGCCCCAGGTATTATCCCGCGGTCAACATAATTGAGCATATTAATGCAACACAGCAACACGATGGCGCCTTGCTTGCCGACCTTGTGTATCCCCATGGAACTTGATGAGTTGAAGCCGAGCAAGGGTTGCGACAAGAGCGGCGCGGTTTCGACTTCCTCGCCAATTATTTGCGCCGTTGAGGATACAAACTTGTCCGCAGGGGGGTTAAACGCGGGGAGTTGAGGACTGGTTATCCCAGAAGAGACAATTTCGCGCTTCTTTCCGGACGTGACATCCGGAGCTTGTACATAACCATTCATACTGTACTTGAACATAGTCAATAGAATGGACAATGCCTTTCTTATGTCAGAAATATGGTGCGTCAGCAGTCGTGTGCACCGGATGTCTGCCATACGGTATATTAATAGTTCGAGTGTGGGGTAATTTGGCACGGAGGCTACAAAGCATTCGACGACGATTACAAGTAGCGACGCAATGCGAGACGACGGTCGTGGAAAGGGTCCTTCCGTTCAATACCATCGCGTTACCAGCACTCTTGTTTACAGCGAAGACCTACCCACCTCCTCATCACGTTCTTCAACAACTTATCCACATCCAGAAGCAGTTTATATGGGCGGAAGCTACCGCGGGGGACAAGTACGTCACCAAATGGCACCAGCGCTGTTATATGGGCCGAAGGGGGCAGGGGTATGGAATTAATAGCGATCCCATTGGCTATACAGGTGCAACGAGTGAGGAATGCAACCTCTTGGCTTACTGAACTACTTCTGTATACCGACAGGTGTGGTTGAGCTGGAGCCGGGTCCTGATGGAACGTAACCAAAACAGGAGTCTCACCCCTTGCAAACGGCGGAAGCGGCTTTGTGGTAGCGCAAACGCAAGCGGCAAATGGGCAGATATTGGACAGGAGCTAGGACAATGGATGGAACCCGATGACGCGCTATATGCGCAGTTGCAGCGGTACGTCCAGCGACTGTCATCGCAATTCAGGTCGTTTTGGGACGGAGGTCATACGGATTGTAGGAAAGGACTACGCACTGACGCCGAATTATACTAACTCCGATGCACAAAAGCTTCCCGCCATCGCTGGAAACTTTTTGGGGGGATTTCACATGGTATTCTAACCCCTGGATCACGGACGAGAAGGGAGCTAAATCGTGAAGGAACTTAAATTTTCGAGGTTTCCACTCAAAAACAACACAAGGAAGCGATACAATACACCTCTCTTGCTTAAACTTCCCAGGCTCTTGATACTTACGTCCGAACCTTAATACAAAGTTACTGAAAATGGACACTTCCTGGTAACACTCAGGTTGCCCCTTAACTTAGGTAATCGCAGAGGATCTTTATCAAGCTTTAACACACGTTCACTTAAAGGTGTCCTCGGGTTGTACTTAGTTTTTGTATAGATTTAGAGAGAAGTTTTTGTTGGGTGGAGGTCGATTGGTCACTAAGGGGGAAATTTGATTATATTAAAAGTATTAAGAAATCTTATATCTACCTCCAGTATCTGTTCACCCTGTTACTTCTTGGTTACTTCAGCACTGGCTTCAATACCGAAAACTCACTTCATGGCCGACTACGACACCGTATACTCTTTATGTATACTTTCCGTATACACTTCACCATAAACTTCAGCCACTTCACCACAACCGCCCCTTGCGCAGCTTCAGCGTAAGCGAGCAAAAGAAAGCATTCCATTTATATCTCCTGTCAGAACCAATGTTTTTTCTACTCCCATTTCAAATATTGACGTGCGTCAATGTCCGTCATAGTGGAGACAAAACAAGGAGTATCATACCCCCTGCACACTTTAATCATCCAATCCCAATCTATAATATGCTCGAAAACATATCGTGCAGCCACAATGAATAAGTAATCACGTGATCTGCTGAGTGATACCAACGACCTCGAAGGGTTTCCTTCCATAAATCCGATAGTATGCGAACGCACCATCGTAAAAATAGTAATCTCTGCTTCCCGGCCTTGACTAGAGTCTGTAGTAGCTACTTCGATATCTAAAGGATCTTCATACACTCCATTCAAATATCACAACTCTCTCCTCATAGCAGAGACTTGGTCATGATATGGTGAAATGATCAAAACTGACTTTTGTACAACTATGCCCAATCTTCGTGCCTCAGCCCGTAAAACCGACCATACTTCATCCAATACATGCACCACTATTGCCAATTAAATAACGTTTCTGTGCTTATACATGGTGCGCTCGCATTCTTCAACCCATTCTTGAGAGCTAATCCATACAACACGTTGTCCCCCCAAAATTTTCTTCACCCGAGAAGGGTAGCGGTCATCCGGCTTTGCCCAATTAAGCGTTTCCATATGCTTCATGTTCATTGGTGACAAATAATCTTGTGACTTATAGTGTAACAGGACAGATCCTGTTACGGGATTACACTGTATTTTGCGAGGAAGCGCGCAATACAATAAGGGCAGGATTAGTTTGGTAACAACTAATCCTATAGTAAAAGTAAATATAAATATTTACTTATCTGTTAGAACGCAAAATTAAGAGTGTTTATTTAATGGGCGGTTAGCGGCTAATAGTATAGTAATTACCTAACTAATATAATAATGTCAAGTATTAAACTAACTGTACTATTAGTTAACCTGCATGATTCGGTATTTATACCGAATCGACTTTTCCTTCGTAGATTATAATAACTTATAATCTATTATTTGAATTTCAGACAACGTGTCTGAAATTTAACTGTGATATTCTAACTTGAACATCAATTATGTAATGGCACCCCATTACATCACCCCCACTTAAGGTGGTTGGCCAATAATAATTCTTATTTTGGCCAATCATGGGTGGCAGTTGTTGGTCGTTCTCATTTACCAACTGATTGACCATCGACTCGATGGTCAAAGCACGCGGCGGCGCTCTAAATAGCGCTGCTGAAAACATCGAAGGAGCTTCTTCCTCCGCCTCATCACTAGGTGATGAGGTGTTGAGTGACAACAGTGACGCTGCATTAGAAGCGTCAACTACGAAAAGGTCGGAAAACGTACCGTCTTCGACCACAGATGCTGCTAAGGCGGCATCTGGCAAGAAACAGGGAGATGTTGCTAATGCAACATCTCGCACGATGGCAACTTCCGAATGGCATGTTGCCAAGAGGGCCATGTTCGGAAGTTCTGACTCCGAACAAAGTGATGGGGGTACAGCTGTCCCCACGAAAGGATCTAGCGAGTCGAAACTCGCTAGGTTCTCATCGCCTAACAGCGATGATGACTCTGGTGTCGCTGTCAGCTATGACAGCGACAATGATTATCACAGGTGGTTGCGGGAACGCAGCTCCCCACCTGGACCAAGTACTTCTCCTCGTCAGGGTGATTTAACCCCGGCGCGTGGTGTTGAAGCAGGCGGTGCTCCGCCCGCTAAAAGAGCTCGAACAGAAGCGGCGCCTGCCGCTTCTGAAGCGTATCATCGTACGGAACCACATGCTCCGTACAAAGTGGGGTTTTGGACCCCTGGATGGGCTATTGCCCCCAACAGTGGCGGTAACCGTAAGCGGGACTGCCATGCGTTGTTCGATATCAACGTGCTGGATGACTTCTTAGACATCCAGTCACGTCGATTCGATCGAAGTACAGACGATAGACGTCTGTACTTTATTGACCTCTTTTTCCAGGTTCGATATTATTCGAGCCGGAAAGTGTCAAGGAGGAACAGGGACGATAAAGACGCCCTGACTCAGAGTTGGAACGCTTTTGTTGACAACCACAACAAAAGCCCTGATGATTACGTGAATAAAGTTCACGTAATGCGCGAGAGCTTTTTAAATCACTCGCGAACAGGCAAAATGGAATTCATCCATTATGCTTGCATCAAAGAAGGGTTAAAGTGTGGTGTCCCTTCTCACCTCGTTTCCCCGCGGTGTCCGCAGGGCGCTCCTCGTCTGTCAGAGGAGGAGTTGCGGGGGTACGGTGGTTTTCCCATACCCGCCGAAATTCAGGGCTTAACCGATGCCCTAAATGCATCAACACCTACTGTTGATGCTACTTCGCATTATGAGTTTGAGACTTCTTCTCAAACTCAGTCAAAAGGTCTGGGGCGTCGGCCCTCAGAACCTCAATCGGCTCCCAAGAGTCGAACTCTTGGGGGTAGCCCAGCCAGCGTACCAAGGAATCGGTACGCTGCCCCTTCTTCGAAGGCACCGAGTGCTTCGAGATCAAGCGCTCGAGAATGTATCGCTTATTCCCCTGATTATCGATCAGGGGCGGCGGAGGTTGAGAATTCCCTCGCCGTTGTTGTTGCGGAGCATGGTTCTTCGCTCCGCAAGCTCGAGGAGGGTTATTCCTCCTTGAGCAGCGATATGTCTCACTCTGTGAAGACATATCGGTCTCTTCGCGAAGATGTCCGCGACATCTTCGGGGCGCACACTGCCCTTCAGCAGAAGAATGATCTTCTGTACATTGAGCTTTCCCGCTATAAGGGAGAGCTCGATCGGCACAAGGCTGATCTTGAGCAGTCGAAGGCGGAGGTAATGACTCTCCGCTCTGCTCATCAACGACTGGAAGCCGATTACAAGTCTCTCTTGGGAGACTTGGAGAAGCACGGTATCTTCCGTGGTACTGCGTCTCGTCGTAAGACGAAGACGAATGATACGGCTTGAGCCGCCCAACATAGAATGTTGGGTGGAGCCGCATTGCTGTGGGAATGTATAAGGTATAGGCATTCCCCCGAATCTCTTGGACCTTGAAAGGTCCAATGTACTTAGGAAGCAACTTCCGTGTAGGGAAGTTGCTTATTGCATGTTTAGACAAATTGGTAGTACTTAATAATACCAATTCACCTTTCAGAAATGAGTTTTTTGTTCTTCCTTCCTTGTTTGTCTGCATTTTGCTTCTGCTTATCAAAAGCAGAGGCAAGTGCATCTTTTATATAGCGTATTACAGCTTGGCGCTGTAATACGAATTCATTTACTGCTTTATCAGCAGTAGGTGCGTTGTCCTCATTGTCTGCAGCCATTGCTGCAGACACATATTCATCATATGCAGCTTCATTTTCATTTAAAGCTGCTTCCGCTTCTACTGTACTTTCAGTAGAAGGGCTATCTTTTGTTCACAAGTTGCAGTTGCAACTTGCGCATTGACTCGCTCAAAATTTGAGCGGGTCCCTCCCCTACTTAGATTTGGCGTACTGCCAAGTAAAGATGGGGTTTGTGGATGCCTTAAGGCATTCACGTAGAACGGTGTATGCTTAGTTGAAGCATGCACCGAATTGTTAATCGCGAATTCAGTGAGTGACAGATAGTCACTCCACTGTTCAAAGGCATGTGCGTATGATCGCAACATGTCTCCGAGAACGCGGTTAACCCGTTCCGTCTGCCCATCCGTTTCCGGATGGTCCGCTGTTGACATCTTCAACTGGGTTCCCAACAATGAGAACGTTTCTTGCCATAAACGTCCTCTAAATCTCGGATCTCGATCCGAGACAATGTCTTCCGGCATTCCGTGCAAACGGAATACCGTATCAACGAATATCCGCGCTGTTTGAGCGGCGGTTACGTTCGCTGTTCGCTGATACTGCAGTAAGATGTACCATTTACTGAAACGGTCTACAAAGACCACTATTCCGATCTTCCGACTATTGTCGGGTGGAAGACCGAATACGAATTTCATTGAAATGGACTTCCAACACTCTGTCGGAACCGGTAGATATTGCAGCGGAACCTGTGCAGACTGCGCAGGCTTAACGCGCTGGCAAATCTCGCAAGCGCGTACGTATTTTCGTACCCACTTGTACTGGTTTCGCCAGTAAAAGTCACGTGCGAGAGAAGCGTATGTCTTCTCTCGACCTTGATGCCCCGAAATCGGTGCATCATGATACTCAAACATAATTTGATGTTTGAGATCATCGTCGTTTGGAAGGACGATGCGACTTTCATCTTTTTGATCTGTGCTGTAAAGCAGCAGACCATCGTGCAGTCGATATCGATGCACGCAAGCGCGTATGAACTCTGGGAGCTCGTCGCGCTTCTCACTTGATTGATTACTTAAGTAATTAATCAACAGACGTGTCTCCTCGTCTGTTTTGTACGCCTCGCGTACTTGTCGTATAATTGACGACGACAAAGCAGTGCAACGGATCGCGTTTGCACTGGTACCTTCAGTTACGGATGGTTTCGTCTCGTAATCGGGCCTTCGTGATAGCGCATCCGCTAACACGTTCAACTTTCCGGGTTTGTATTCAACCGTAAAGTTGTATTCAGCAAAGAATGACAGCCATCGAGCCATTCTTTGAGAAATGTGTGGTGAATCCACGGCCGTGCGTAGAGACGCATGGTCCGTGTAAACCACAAACGGTCTATCTCCCAATAGATAAATCCAAAACTTAGCCAGTGCATACTTCATGGCAAGGAGTTCCTTGTCATGCACTGGATAGTTGCGCTCGGCTGGGCGCAACTGACGCGATTGATAGCAGATTACGCGATCACGATCATCGTGATCACGCTGCATCAAAGCACAGACGATACCGAAATCACTCGCGTCGCAAACGACGTGGAACGGACGCTCGTTATCGGCTATAGCCAATACAGGCACATCAGTCAAGCTTTGCTTGACTGTATCAAAAGCATCTTGGCATTGGGTATCCCAATGTAATTCGACATCTTTCTTAAGTAATTGAGAAAGAGGTCGTATTAACCCAGCATAGTTGCACGAATACTTGTGTAAATATGTTGCCAACCCAAAGAACTTTCGAAGTTCCTTAACGTTGTTTGGCGTAGACCATTCAACGATCACCCTGATCTTTTCTGGATCAGGACGCACCCCGTTCTTGCTCACAAACCATCCAAGAACGGGTATCTTAGGTGCACCAAAGGTGCACTTCTTTAGATTTGCATAGAGCTTATGCTTACGCTTAAGCTCTAACACTCGACGTAGATGTTCCCTATGGACATCTACATCGCTTTTATCGTGTTCACCCTTACTATGGATGAACACGTCATCGAAATAACTCGGTGCGAATTCTCGCACCGGGCGTAATAGATGCGTTACGCATCTGTTAAACGTAGCAGGGGCATTTCGAAGCCCCTGCGGCATAACAAGCCACTACCAAAGCATGCCGATTGGGGTGCTTGCCGCCGTGAGAGGGATATCCTTCTCACGCATGAGGATTTGATAAAATCCATCTCTTAGATCGAGAGCACTAAAGAAAGTGCTCCCGCACATGCCATCAATGATGACATCTTTTCGCGGTATCGGCGTCTGCGCCGGTACCGTCGCTGCGTTCAGCTTGTTGTAAGCGTGAACTATTCTACACCCACCTGTGGACTTTTTCACACAAAAGGTGGGGGTAGAGTGCGGTGAGATAGACACCCGCAATTGGCCTGCTTTACGACGAGCTTCGAAAAACTCGTCGATCGCTTTTACTTGATCACGCGGCAACGGCCATTGCCGCGTGACACAATACTTCGTGCCTGGCACGAAGTCAATCTCATGACGAGTTCCCTTTATCCTTAGGGAGCTCGCTAGGTACTTCTTCTGGGAATACGTCAGCGTATTCTCAAAGTACCTCATAAAATGGGAGTTCGCTTTAAGCGACTCCCAGATCTTCGTTTCAAAGCGCTGAACTCTGGTTTGATCATTGGGGACCTCTTTCCCAATGTTTTCCACTTGTAATGTGGATATTCGTTCACGAATATCCACTACATCATCTGTTGCTACGATAATACAGGTCTGTTCGATCTGATCATCGTGCAAGTTTCTCATAAACTTCTTCCAGCTTAGCGCTGGAAGAGCCATCACCTCCGAACCTTCTTTCGGAGGGTGTTCCATCAACAGAGACTGGGTAGATAATCCGGTATCCGTTTGCGTTAAGACGTTGATCGTCTCGACTGAACTGTCCATGCAATCAGACGCACTCGTCTGATTGACTGCTACACGGTGATTACGATTCACCGTGTGCGAATACTCATCATCATGGTGGCCACTGCCTACCATGGAATTTTCTTGGCGATCAGATGTGCTCGTCTGATCGGCCGCCTTTTCTGCGACACGGTGGTCTTTATCACCCGTGTGCATGGCTAACTCAACGTGGTGGGCACTGGCCACCACGGAGTTGTGCTCACGATTGCACTTGATCGTGAGTTCACTCTCATTAACACGGAATTCTTTCATCGTGTTGGAACCTTCGGTCGCACAGTGGGTGTTTCCCACTGTGGATACTATTTCATTCTCACGGTGGGTGTTTCCCACCGTGGATATCACTTCATTTTCATGGTGGTCTTTATCACCCGTGGAATGTTTCTCTCCAACACGCAACGACTCTTCTGTTGCGTGTGGTAGTCCCTCTGGACTCTCACCAGCGGAGGTACCTTCCGCTGATCGTGTCAGAACAGACCTGGTGGTGCCATCGCTATCCACCAGACTGTCTGACGCTGCGGTTGTATCCTCTGATACAGCCGGATTACACACAGGGTGATCAGATCCTGTGCATCCGCCGCAGTCGATCGATAGGTTAACCCAGTCGATCGAAGGTTTAAACTTGGACATCCATGGGATTCCAAGTATCACATCGAACTTGTCATCTAAATCGAAGACGATGAATTCATCCTCGAATGACAGTTCATTCAACTCGAAGCGTGTTTTAATCACACGCTTTGGAATAGTCACGGTTGCACCTGTTGCTAACCGGATTGACAACATACTTCGTGGGATTTCTACCTCCACGAAGCTCAACTTCGTTAGACTCTGAGTTCTAACGAAATTGTTTGACTCTCCTGTGTCAAACAAAGCTCGCATGTGGTCATCGCTCCCGTGCGGCTTAACCTCCAGGGTGATAAGAGGCTTACCATCACCCTGCACCTTTTGACAGGACATTGTCCCGTCTGGGGCTATTACCCTCACATGCCCTATGTCGGCATGTGGGATAACATTCCCAGTAGGGCGCCCCGCCCCTACTGGTGATCTAAGTTTTTTGCACCAACAGGGTGATGTCCCTGTTGGTGTCGCCGTGCAGCGGATGGTTCCGTCCGCTGACAGCGTGGCACCGGACGCGGTGCCATACACGCATGGGCAAAATGCCCCATTTTCGCGTATCGATTGCAGCGAATATTATTCTTAAATTTCGGTTGCTTCGAACACGAAGCAACCGCAACCGATAGGTCCATCGGCTCTGGACCTCCACCGCCCATGCTCTGGCGCGGGTGGCTGTTTCTTGAGACGAAGTGTGAGCTTCGTCTGCCTGACTGCTGATTGTTGACATGCCGTTGCGGCATGTCAAAAGCGAAGGGCTGTTGAGCCCTTCGGCTGTACCCAGCATGCGATGACGCTGATCGCATGATGAACTCCTCACGGATGATCATATCAATGGCATCCCTTAGAGTCTCTGGCGGGTGCTGGTAGAGACTCTGTTTGACGGGACCATCATTGAGTCCATTTATGAAGCCAGTGACCTGCATAGCAGGGGGCACCGGCTCATACACAATATTTGACAGCAAAGATTGCGTCTTCTGAGCGTAAGCTTGAAGGTCAAGCTTACCTTGCCGGAGTTCCATGAACTCCTGCCGAGTACTTAGCTC
This sequence comes from Peronosclerospora sorghi, assembly GCA_026184515.1. Taxonomy (NCBI): domain Eukaryota; phylum Oomycota; class Peronosporomycetes; order Peronosporales; family Peronosporaceae; genus Peronosclerospora; species Peronosclerospora sorghi. The sequence goes on from CM047588.1 coordinate 12,300,551, forward strand.
CATTTCTGGAGCTTCAAAGTTGAGATTTTGCTCAGCTTTTAATTCCTTATAAGTAAGTAATGCAGAGTCATCAGTGGCTCTGCGACTCATCGCCCATGCCCTGGCTCTGCCGCCTAGACATGTTGTGGCGAAGTACGCCTGTTGACGTTCGTCAACAATATTTTGCGCAGAGATGGCATCTTCCACCTCTGCGAACCATCTGTGAAGGAGCTCGCCCCCTTCACCGGTAAAGGGCGGTACTCGCGCCTTTACCACTTCAACGCTATGCGTTGCAGGTGCAGTTGCGGTCAGCGCTGCCTCTGGAGCGGGCCGTGCTGGCTTTTCTAGGTGGTTTCGCCTAAAGCGATTCACCACCTATATCGTTTCCTCCGGGGTCTTACCCAGGAGGAAGGTAATGATGTCGGTCCCCATGGACCGAACCATTTCCACCGTCGCGTCTTTACTACGCGACGAGAAGTGAGGGGAGTGTTTAGTCACCACTTCCAGCGTTCTCTCTCGCTCGGCAGGCGTCATGTATCACGACTTGATGCCGAGAGGCTCTTAATCTTCGCTCCGCTAGTTGACTAGCGGAACGGAACTGTGGTCGTTAAGACGGACCACAAAGTGCTACCAGGTGTAACAGGACTGATCCTGTTACGGGCTTACACTGTGTTGTGCGAGGAAGCGCGCAATACAAGAGGGGTAGGATTAGTTGATGACAACTAATCCTATACTAAAAGTAAATATAAATATTTACTTGTTGTTTAGAACGCAAAATTAAGAGTGTTTATTAAATGGGTGGTTAGCGGCTAATAGTATAGTAATTACCTAACTATTATAATAATATCAAGTCTTAAACTAACTGTACTATTAGTTAACCTGCAAGATTCGGTATTTATACCGAATCGACTTTTCCTTCTTAGATTATAATAACGTATAATCTATTATTTGAATTTCAGACAACGCGTCTGAAATTTAACTGTGATATTCTAACTTGAATATCAATTATGTAATGGCACCCCATTACATATAGGCTCGATCTCGAATAGTGTATGGGTAAAATGTTTGTAACAATCTCGTGATCATAGGATGGCTCCTAAATTCTGCCGTCATAGTAACTCCAGGGAATGCAGGTGATATCTTCCTCATCGCTCGGTAATGTTCCATGGAATGTATCAACCCCCACGTAATCTTATGACGACGTACGCCATCACGGAATCGATGCTTCATTCTTTCATCCATAGGGGAGTATGCAAAAAGCTGGTACGGATCTCCCACTGAGATAATCACTTTTATCCACGGTCTAATAGATTGTAGTAATGCCACTTCTGCTGTTTGTGCACCCTCATCATTTATAATCACGTCATAGAGCAAGTTCGAGAGATCTGGTCGCCCCAATTGAGCCAAAGTAGCACCAATTACACGTGCCCCATCCAATGTGTCTTTCTCTTTTAACTTCAATCTGGGAGCTATCTCTTTCCGATTCACATACCCTTCCAATGATTGTCGCTCTAGACGTAATATCTCCGAAAGGAACCTTCGTCGATACTTCTCAGCATCTGGCGCTAACATAGTGCCCTTTATTTCTCCCAGCCGAACTATATCTTAATCGTGTAACTGCTTTGAATCCATCAAACTTTTCAGATCTTCATCAATAGATGCATTGGTTTCGGACACGATGGAAATCCGATATGAAGGAAGAATTGCCAATAGAGACAATACAACAGCCGTAATTGTGGATGTCTTCCCACATCCATAAGGGCCACGAGCCAACACTATCCCTTTCGTCTCTATTGCTGCACGGATCACTTCCATTTGATCCCTATCCAAGCTGCGCTGGAATGTCTTATATACTGGTGTTTGTTCTGCATCAGCCATTACTGATGAAATTCTCAGCGATTGAACAGTTTCCCGTCGAATTATCAGTTTCAAATCTCTGGTGGTGAATCTCTAGTCAGCTTATCTCACTCCTAATCTTCGGATGTAGTTCATAATGTTGGTTTTGGGTATCCATCGTAACTTATGTATATTCTCATGAATACGTCCTCCCAGGGCTGTGTTTAGGATGATATGTCTGAATCCTACAGAACATATTATCCCCCAACCTAAAAATTCCAGGTTTCTTCCTCGTGGAACGCATTATTGTCCATAATCCCATGGTTGTAAATCTTCTGTACTCGTATTTACATGTTCATGCGTATCATTTCCGGCTCCTTGTAGGTACATTACCCCTCTCATTAACGGCATGAAATGAGTTGTGCCACTATCATTGGTGTAAGTATTACATCGTTTGGCTAAACATTGCCCAATGCCGTATGATAACACCTGAAGCTTGATGGTTGAATCAACATCATCCTTTATCCAGTCATATTGCTCAGGGTTGGTGGCCCAATATACATCCAAATGTTTCACTAGGCACATAGTAAGGAGTTAATCACTTACTGATATGAAATCATCCACATACACCTCCCGATATTTTGCATATAAACAATGTCTGCAACTTCCTTGGTAATGAAATTGTGGTATTGTCACATCATATTTTTGACTACACAAGTCATCCCTGCAAGTTCCATAACCACCACCACAACATTCGCGTAAGAAAACCACTAGAGAGGCTGAATCTCGTAATAATAATGTGACAGCAAACAATACGTTTCTTGCATCCTCCGGGGTGATCGATTTGATTTGTCGTCTCATACCAATTTCTTTGTGTAATTCCAGTGATCGACTCTCACTAATGATAGTTCCCGGGCTGATAGTGCTCTTTTCGACTTCCTGACACCAATTCCTTTCCAATTCTGACATCCGCGTTATCACTCGCCTTGTCGTTGAGCCTTTCTTACATGCTCTGCGCCACGCTAACTCTCGACACTCTGCTGTGAGCAAACCTTACTTAAAAGTATAGCCTCGATACTCTTCTTTCCGCTGCACAACCGTCTTGAGTGTTTCTGTATTCATATCAGTCATCGGAGTAAGATTGTTCAGAACTTCCCCACACAGTTCATCATAGTCCTGCACTGTGCTTGTGGTGGGATTTATCTCTTTGAAGATGTGATTATTCGCCTCTTCTGGCTCACTGAGATCTCGTCTATATGGTAGATCATCTCCTGTAGTCACTGGATTTTCTTTATTACCTTCGCAAATACTTGAATTTGAGTCTTCCGTCAACTCTGTTAAATCTATGGCTGTGGGGTTGGTTCGTTTTGTCTCTCCATAATCGTTTAAGGTGCTGTCAATTTGTCCCTCACTAAGTACCGGTTCCAATGTGTTTTCGTCCACCGTTTCGTGCTGTTGGGAGATTTCACCGGAGTTGGTCTCTTTTACTTCTTGCACTGTACCTGCAAGCTCCACATCTTTACACATATTAACATCTTCAGCACCCATCTTCTGTAATTTAAGTTGAGTCAACACAACATCTTGCGCACTTTCTGACTCTCCTTCTTCTCCTGAGGATGGACTCGGGCTCTCTGGTATCGCATGATCTATAATACTTTGACCTTCCTCGACGTTCGTAGAAACTTCCTGTTCCGACTGTCGACCTGGTCTTATAACGGCATGCTCGACGCTCTGTACACTACATTTTAATCGACGGAGTCTCTTCCTGATTCCGTCATACGATCTCGGCGTATACTTAACTCCGCCCGTGTTTAATGTATCATGTAGCTTCTTCGCAATTAGTTTCACACCCATTTCTCCACATTCGATCGCTTCTTTCAGTATGAGATCCTCTTGTGGGGTCCACCTCCTACCACCTATTCTGCATTAACTTCGGTTATCATCCCCATCCGATATTATCCGGGCTTTGCCCACATTCTCCTGGCGCAAGGCTCGTATCTTATTTTTTATAGATGATTTGGTGCGCATCTTCTTAGCTTGCGGGAACTGTATCGGATATAGCTCAGCTATGTGAATGGCCGTGTTCTTCTGTTCCACTATAATTGTTAACCACTTCACCTCTTCTTCAGTCCACTCATTATCTCGTTTTCGCTTAGATCCCAATCGCCTTAGCATAATCTCAACACTAGCTTCGGTTCTCTTGGTCCATCCGTTTACTTGACATCGCTGATTGTATGAGTTAATTATCTCGGAAACTGACTTCGTCTGATCCTTACTCCCACATTGTATACGTAACAACTCTTCCTTCTCACGGTTGGTCCATGCAGGAGGGTTATATATATGTGCAGAGTCTTGCTCAGTCATAGGTTGTAGTGCGGACATACTATGAGAGGCAGCTCTTGAGATGTCGGCCTTTTCCTCGTTGTGTTCTACTCCACTGGCTGAACCTCCTGACGCTTTCAGACTCAACAATGTGTGTACCATATCCACGTTATCCATCTTATATCGTTCCAATTGAATCGCTTGATGGCTCTCCAAAAGTTAACTCCTCTGAGACTAATGTGTCACTGAGTTAGCCCAGCGCTGGTATAATATAAGCTTCTACTATTCGTCTGGTTGACCAAATCCGTGACGTTGGCTGTCGTGAACGCTCCCGTCATAAGCGAATCCTCGGCACTTTGTCGAGTCAAACACTGTTATTTGTTTGTAATACTCACCTTATAGACCAATCACACTCTGGGATTTACTGTCGTGAACGGTCATGTCGTAAACGATCATGTCGTGGACGAACACATATCACGTGATTGGCCAAAGACCATCCA
>CM047588.1:12305947-12342183 GCA_026184515.1 Peronosclerospora sorghi
TCTCTTCGTACGATCTTTGTTGTTGCCGTACAGGTTTCACACCTTTAGCACCCTGACAGGTTTCTCTTCGTACGATCTCATTAATACGCGAATTTCACATCTTAATACTGATTCATGGAGCACTCATAGGCTCACTATCCATATTACCATCGTCATAGTTAACCATATTGCGTCAGCAAAATTAAGTTTCGTCATGACTCATCCACATGTTCCAGCAAACTTCCAGTCCTTGTTCAAACATATATCTTTCTTTTTGTATTTTGCTTTTCTTTTTTTATGCCACCTAATGAAACCAACTCGGGTCCGCATTCTACTCATCACAACCAACATGGGTTCGTGATAGGGATGTACTACATCTTCAGGGTCTTGTCACACTGATTTTATTTTTCTTGCTATTTTCTTGAATGTCTTGTTATTTTTCTCCTTATACTTTTTATCTTGTAAGGCTTCTACATCTCAGCCTCAGCTGCATCCTCTTCTGTTGGGTTCCGACTTCCTTTAGATTCAACAGCATTATCTTCCACAAAGTATGAACCACCATTAATGTCCGCCCCTTGTTCGACGGTCTCACTTCCTTGGTGTTGACGATGTCCTTTCTTCGTTTTACTCATGTTTCGAGTGATCACAAATAATTGTGGTGACCGATATCCACCATCTTCCCCAACAGTGACTTCAGTGGTATCCACTTGTGTCTCATTACTTGGATTACTTCTGAAGTCGTCGAACGATTTAGCAATCACCTCCGGGGAGTCCTCACTCTTATCCCTTTCTGGAGGACCATCTGCGTTCGCATACAACAACTCTGGTAATCGATTCAACATTTTCAGGTCCGTCATTTGTTTATCGCTTGTGAATTTCCCTGCTCGTTGTTCTTTCATTGCGCACTGCGTGAGGAAATATGCCGCTTGGTTATACTTGCGTGCCACATGCACTAAACTAATCGCCTCAAAAGTTTCAACCAGCGAGTGCACTCTATTTAGCCAGACCAATAACGAGGCATGGTTACAGCTTAAGTCTTCATTAACTTTTCCAATCACCAATCTCGAATCCCCACACACTATTGCCTTGTCTATATGGTGTGCTTGCGCAAGATGCAATACACCGATCAACCCATGATATTCACTGTCATTCACAGTGAGGTTATCTTGTAATTCCGTATTCAGCCGCTATCACCTCCCAGGTGGGTAACTCCCATACTATCATGCCAAACGTGCCTTTGGGATTATTTTTCATCCGTACTGCACCATCAAAAGACAGGACATATCCAGTACTTTGGCGACGCAATCCTGGAATTGGTCTAATAATAGGCGTATCCTTCAGTGTCTTTAGTGGAGCAATGTCTTCTAATACTTCATTCATTCTTTCCAGAGGCACAATCGATGCGGCCAATTAATGCGGACAGGCCAACACCTTCATGGTCCATTCTAATAATCTCTAACGACTATGGGGATAACATCACCGCCCATTGAACTCCTCTCCCAGTTAAACTTTTAGACGTGAATAGCCATAGCATCGTGGAATACCTTGCGTATACTGTTATATGCTGTCCAAATAAAATATGACTAGCGTCATGTAACGTCTTCAGCAAAGCTAGCACCTCCTGTTCTGCTCCTGTGTATCGTGTCTTCGCATCTTTGAACACTTTACTGACGTATCTTACTGGGTGCAAGATCCCATCGTGTTCTTGACACACTTTTGCTCCAAATGCCCACGTATTAGTGTATATAATTACACTTAATGGTTTCGCACGCTCGATATGTCGTAGCAACGGTGCGTGCACAAGCCGATCCTTCAACAATTCAAAAGACTTCTCAGCGTGTTCCAATTGAGTTCCATCCCTTAACTGAAGGTCATGATATTCACTTTTATTTACGGTAAGATTTTCTTAAATTCAATATTCCGCCGCTATCATAACCCAAGTCGGTAATTCCCAAATGATCATACAAAAAGCACCCTTCGGCTTGTTTTTTATCCTCACAACACCATCAAATGACAAGACATATCCGGAACTATGGCGGTGTAAACTAGGGATTGGATGAATGATTGGTACGTCTTTCAGTGTTTCCAACGGAGCGATGTCTTCCAATACCTCATTCATCTTCTCCACAGGAACTATAGATGTCGCTAATAACGCGTGTACGCCCACAGCCTCATGATCGGTTTGTATAATTTCTAAAGGCCATGGAGACAACATTTCTGGCCTCTGAATTCCTCTTCCATTTAAACGTTTTGAAGTAAATAACCATCGCATCGTAGAGTATCTTGCGTAAACCGTTTTGTGTTGCCCGAACAAAATATGAATAGCATCGTGTAATGTTTAAGTAACGCCAGCACTTCTTGTTCCACCCCTGTGTACCTCGTCTCAGCATCTTTAAACACCTTACTGACGTAACGCACCGGATGTAATACTCCATCATAATCTTCACACACGGTTGCTCCAAATGCCCATGGATTTTTGTATAAGAGTACACTCAATGGCTTCGATCACATGATGTGTCGTAATAATAGTGCGTTCACAAGACGATCCTTCAGTAAGAAAAAAATGACTTCTCAGAATGCTCCAATTAAGTACCGTCTCTTAGTTGTATCTCCGTTAAAAGATGCCGCTACTGTCGCAAAGTTGTCAATAAACCTTAGATAGTATAACAAACTACCGGTGAATCTATGAACCCCTTTTAACGTCCGTAAAATGCCATTTTGACGATAGACTCTAAATTTCCCGGGGAAGCCTTTATTCCCGCTGCGGATATGCAATGACTTAGAAAATCCACACTGTGCTTACCAAAAGCGCTCTTTTGCAAGCTTGTAGTAATTCTACAGTACGTAAATGATTCCAGATTCATAAGCATGAAGCACAGAGTGTACCAGCTGTTAGCGCCAAAAGTAATATTGTCAATATATGACTGCATCCCAATGATAGGGCGCTCATCAATCACCACCACTTGTCCGTTATGAAAAACATCTTGAGTGATGGATACATCTGTCTCCAAATCACATGCCTCCTCATTATTAGCATCCATGACTTGCTGGTTGTTCATCCGTTTGCACGTCACTCCCATCTGCTGTGATCGCCGTACCATCTTCCACAAAGCATTATATACTATACGCTGGTATATTTTAAGTGTGTTTTTTAGACCTTGGGGTATCCGAAGCCATTCAAAGTGTCCTAAAGGACAAATATAATCCGTAATCAACCGAGACCTCTTTGTCATAGGTATAGCTCAATATCCGCTCGCATTATCCATTGAGCATAGCCACTTCACCCCCTCGAAGTTTTCTAACAAGTCGTCAGTTAGAGGCATGACATACACCATCACTCTCGTCTTTTGGTTCACCGCTCGATAATCAATGCACAACCGCATGTCCGTTTTATTCTTTTTAACCACTATGACGATTGGTGATGCCAAATCAGATTCCAAATTCCGAATTAGCCCTGCTTGTAATAAGCCTCGTATTAACTCGTATAACTTCGGTAGAAGTGTAGGTGGTACTTGCGTGATCTCTGTGATATAGTTTAATATCCCTGACATTCACATAGCAAACTACGCTCTTAGCTGGTGGTGGTAACGCATTACCGGAGCTTATAAAACCATCGGGTACTCATACAATAGTGCACGTGGACTGTGTTCCTGTTCCTTATTGGTAACCCCTGGCTCTCCTATATCCGCGGTAGCCATATCAGTTGGTTTTGTTGGACCCTTTTTCACTTCAGGAATAAGCGCTAGCTGTTCTTCCATAGCTTCAGCTGATTTTCAACTCCTTCATGCAGGTAGACCTCTCTTTCCAATTTCGTTCGATATACCTTTATCGGGTCTATGACATCCATCACGTAAACAGCGGGGGGTTTATCTCCAACCGTCCTTACTGTATGAACATTAATCCAGTTATTCGGCATACCAGTACTCCCCATCACTTGTTTATACACTTGTAGATAGTCCTCAGAGATTAGGTCCTCTTGTTTCATCAATGGTAATGGCTTTTCCATGGGAATCTTACAACTTTGATCCTTCATATTCAGAATTACCCCCGCTTTTACCAAAACGTATGTGCCAAGTATCGCTAATGCACGCTAATCAATAATGGCAACTCACATGTCACAGTTGAATATCACTGATGGACCCACTCGAATCTTGACGGTAGCTAAGCCTATTGCGCCAATGGTACTGTCCGTCACACCACAAAAGCTAGTTGGAGTATCGAACATTCGAACTGCTATTTGAAACTTCCGTGCGACATTGGTATGAAAAACTGATATATTTGCACCAGAGTCAAGCGTTAATGGCAGCTCCAAATCATGAATTGCTCCATTCAAATAAATTGGAGTTGCAGGCAGCTTTACTTCAGTACACTGCTACCACCCTTCTCGTTCTCCCATTCTTTTATCCACCAGCGTAACATATACTGAGGCCTCCATTGCTCCATCAATTATCAACTTATCTTTATTACTATCTTCATCAAAAGTAACTTTCTCTTCTATTTTTTCTTGAGTTTTTTTTTATTTTTTTGATACTCGTCCAGAATGAGTGATCCATTCCTACCACATGTATTATTTTTCTCGATTTCGATATTGACGCAGGGTGACAGCGGTGTCGTTTCCAGATTACTTGACAATGCCCCCTCTTTTCTCTTGACAGTGGTTGCAACTCACAGCGGGGTTAGGCGTTTAACTGCTCCGCCACCTGAGCTTTAGTCGTCTCTCCCGATTTCAGCTTACTGCGCATTTCAATCATTTCTTCAATGAATTTCCGGCAATATTTCACATCATGCCCAAGGGTATCACAGTGTTTATACTTCAATAATTTCAAGCACTTGTTCTTTTTATGACCCTTCCGATTACAACGTCCATACACCACACCACCGTCTACATTGGGATTCGTATTATGCCGCGCACTTCTGTCATCATACGCAGGTCGCATCTGCGGCCTCGCATGTACTTTTCCACCCAGCATATGTACGCTGGGTTGTGGGTCTTCATGAATCACCTCATCCTTCTTGTGTGTAGCTGTTCTTCCCAGGTCTCATAAGGCGCGTCTCATGTTAGTCAGCACCCTCTCTAACTCCTCAATACTCGTGAAAGTCATATGCTGGTACTGCAACTGTATGGTGCGATCATGAATTGTGTTAAAAAACTGATGGATATGCTCTTCCAACAGTGATGTGTTATACACATCTCTAAAATCCATTCCCGCTCGTAACGCTGCTGCATTTAGTCGATAAAAATAGGCAGTTGCCGATTAATCCTCCTTTTGTATCAACTTGGAGTACATAACTCGGGGAGACACTTTATCTACGCAAAATTTCCTCTGGAAAAGGTTTATTACCGCATTCCAATCATATTTTACAGCATCCGATAGTTTTTCATACCACCATGAAGCCGTACTCGTCAAACTTTTGACGAATATTCCATAGCGTTGCTTATCATCTCAACATGGAATTTTTGCCACATGTGAGAATCGGGTGTCCCATGCCCGTGCTCTTCCAGCATCCTTTCTATTTCCGTCAAATGACTTTATTTCGGTATTTTGAATGATGGAGATAACCGGCTGACCTGATGACGCCCACGCGATTGTAGTTCCACCGGACATACCATATCCCGGTGTACTGTAATGTTACCGTGGAGTGGCAGGTGTGTGATATGGTACACTAGTCGCTCCTCTCATAGTGTTACGTGTGAGACTATCTAAAAGAGATGCTGTTATTTTCGCCAACTCCTCAAAACTCAAATGCCCATCTTGAATCATTTTAACCAGGTTAGCCACTACTGGATCTTGTTTAGGTGAAGCTGGTTGTGGCGAAGACAAAATCTCATCTTCGTCTGGGGAAAACTCCAGTTTTTTTCTTGTCTTATTAAATTTCTTTGGCCGTATCTGGAGTTACCACCAACTCATCTCTTTCACAGAGCTCTAGCATACCCTGTGGCTTCGACTCCTTAACCGGCGTATGCGTGGTATCTGGTACTATCTAATAAGTGGTATTAACATTGGTTGTCTCTTCTCGATACACCATTAGTGACGTTTCCCACTGATTTTCTGCTAGTAATAGTGATACCATCAATCCAATATCATCCGCGGTACGGTCCAGATTAAAATCACACGCGCTATCAAACTCTTCTCGTCGAACAACCTCATATCTACACTTTGGAAACAATACTTCCAACGCTTCAAAAAATTCTTGTAAATCTCCAAACGAACTAAGATCTTCTCTGCCTCTAAAGTTGGGCGCAGCTTGCATCACCTTACGTATTCATATAGTGAAAACCAACTACCTGACTCACCCGGTAACTTGATAACCTGTTGCTGGTACCGTGCCATCTTTGTACAGGCCTCCGAGAAGGTGTATGTTCTGTTGGTATCATCATGGGAGTCTGCAATGTAAAACAGAGCGCTTTGCCTTTCCCTTTTGATAACAGAGCCATTTTATGTGTTGGGACTCAATGTCGACGTTTTGCCCGGGTCGTGGCACCAGTTGTCGTGAAGGAACTTAAAATTCAGTGTTTACACTCAAATTACAACACAAGAAGGCAAGAAATATATCCTTCCTGATTGAACTTCCCAGGTTCTTAGTACTAACGTTCAAACCGTCACCATAAACTTTATGACAATCTTCCCGAAGTATCTCAGGCTTCTCCCAACTACAGTACTCCCAGATGACTGTCGCCCCTCTCACTTAGATGCTCACTTAACGACCTTCCTGTATTAAACTTTTTTTCATTATAGAACACCGTTTGGCAAGATTGCTGTAAGGTTGCAGACGACTGTTCAAAAAGGGGGGAAATTAGAATCTATTTGAGTATTACTAAATCATATATCCACCTCAAAAAACTTTTTCACCTACTACTTCTCGGTTACTTCAGTGCTGGCTTCAATACTCGATAGTTACTTCTTAACCGACTAGAACACCTTTTACCCTTTCAATACATGACCCACATCTGTTTTCCATAATTGAAAGGTCACTTCACCACAGCAGCGTACCTTTCCTCCGCCACCCCTCCCTCTTCTTGATAGTAATAAAAAAGATCTTGAGCGCTTGATTACGAAGAGATTAAGCGAAGTTGAGCGAGCATCATATATACTTAGTACGCCGACTTGGTTACCTCAATCTAGGGGCGACTCGACTTTACTGATGGTGGATGCCCCAGATTTCTTGGAAGCATTCGAGTGGCATAACTCCTGTTCGACTCAATTTTTTTTTCAGTACACTTCTGGATTCCCAGTGAAGCACGTCAATCCAACGTGCAAGTGGTCTGGTAATGTGCAACCGTAGTACCTGCGCATCCCCGACGAGGGGTTCTCAGTACTCCGTTTGAGCATCGGGGACACTTTAAATGTGCGAGAACTTCACAAGGAATTCCTCTCCGCCATATCTTCCGCGGCTCGCACAGCATTAACGTGACGGTGGGGAGGATACTGGATAGGAGGACATATAAGAGATAAAAAACGCGCATATTTGCCTAAGCTCGAGTGCTTCAAGAAGCGTTTCCGCCGGATTCGCACCTTGAACAAGTTATTTGTTTTGTCTTCAACAAAAACATTCCACGATTGGCATTGGGAATCCTATTTTCACTATTACTCCTTGATACTTCCGACCACCGAGTTAGTGATTGGGCCTGGAAAATTAGTCAGTCAATGAAGTACCAACGTCTATCATTGGTACTTTGATCAAATTAGTGCCCAAGGAGGTACATAAAGACATAGACATCGAACAAGATATGTCGATAATCGGCGTTGTGCTTATCTTTACTGCCCAGTGAGAGGCCAAGCGATGTCCCCAATAACCCCCTATGTGCGGAACACGCAGTTTTGCATACAATGAGTTGGCGCAGCTCCTGTCGGCTACCTCTTCTCAGGGGGTGCACTAGGCGTAGAAACACTTCGCACAGTCTTCACCAGGACTCCGCGCTATTTAAAAGATAATACAGCCTTTAAGACTCTGCTTGTTAAGTCTTCGTCTTAGGACCTCGCTGTTGATATAATCGACAGGCGATGTCGTGATCGGCATAGAACATTTTGTCGATATGCTTAGAGGAGATACTGATGTACTAGATGTCGCCTTATCAACATCTGCATCAGGGTTGACACTGTCCTGGGACATATGCGTTGAAGATAACTTTGCAGCATCTGTGCTAGCAGTCAAGCTTTCAACGGGTATGTTAGCATAAGTCACTAAAGATATTAACATGAGTCGTCAAGACCCGCCGTTCTTTCCGCTCATTCTGACATCAGATAGAGCATTATGGTGTGTCAAGTTTTGGTAAATTCCCATGACCAGCTATTGCCACCTCTGATGGGAAGATAAAACTATCAGCGAGTCCCTTAAGAAGGGTGTGAGATAATGGGTTAAATATCGTTGTTCTGCTTGGAACATTCAAGAGTTTTTCAAAAACACTCTCGAATGTTACGATTTTTTGGTAAATATATTCGTATAATCCATTGGTAATTTGGAGTTGCTCCACTTAATGGACAACTGAACCGATTCAATTTCATAATTAATTAGTAAATTTACTGCACATTTGTATATTTTTAGATTTTGTTATACTTAATCTAAAACCACTCATAATATATTAATATTTAATCTTCGTCTTGCAGCTTAGTCTTTTAGTGTAGGCCTAAAATAGAAATACATAAACAATGAATTTTTTATAATATTTTTAATAGAGAAGGAAATGATAGGAAAGATGAAGGCGGATTGAAGTCGAGGCTGCAAAACTAAAAGTGAGATTTATTCATGTGAATTAACTGTTGTTGCTCCTAGCCACTTATTTTTACCTATCTGCGATTGGTTGGTTTGCTTATAGTAATTACTAAGGAAAGACGTTGTGGCGACTTCAACTTCAACTTCAATGTAAGGACATAACCGAAAAATACAAAAGATGGAAGGGGACGTAACTTGGGGGGAAGAAGTCCTGGTGAACCCTAAACACTAGTTACCGTATTCAACTTTACCATTGTGGGAATCGAACCCCAGCCAAGTGATCAGAGATCAAGCCCCCCGGCACTAACCACTTCGGCTGCAGTTCGATTGTAATTTTGAGTTGCTGCACGCATACTTACCACCTTCCATCAAGTGTTCATCACTCAATTAATCGATCCCCATTAGTAAATGTAGACGCATGCACGGAAGACATTATCTTCAACACTCTCCCGTGATGGATACGTGCATCTTGTTAGGATTGGAGTCCCAGACCACCAAAAAAACGCTTATGTTTCACTTTTCTAAGCGCCTTGGTCAGCCCGTCCGCTATCATCTCATCCGTCGGTTTGTACTTGAGTTAAATAACACCAGCTTGAACTTTTTCGCGCAGAAAATGAAACTTGATGTCAATGTGCTTCGTTCGCGCATGAAACACTAGGTTTTTGGCTAATGCGATGCATCCCTGGTTGTCTTGAAAAATGATTGTACCCATGCTTGATGCGCAATACAAATTGCTCAGTAGTAAACGCAACCAGATCGCCTCTTGTGTCGCGGAATACAATGCCATGTATTATGCCTCGGTGCTTGATGTCGCTACTGTTGGCTGACGCTTGGACTTCCATGAAACCACGCTGCTGTTCAAAAAAAAACTTAACCCGTGGTCGATCGACGCGAGTCCAAATCGCTTGCCCAAGACGCGTCCGCAAAACCCACAAGATCACCCGGACTCTTGCCGTCAAAAACGATACTGTAGTTTGCGGTTGTCTTCAAATATTTGAGCACGCGTTTATCTGCTATCCAGTGCTGTTGACCATGACTCTCGCAATACTTGGCCACCTCGCCGACTGCGTGCATAATGTCCGGTCGTGTACACGTCGCGACGTACATCAAAGCCCCTATTAGCTCACGATACGGCCACTTCGGCAAAAAATTGTCATCATCGTCGAGCTTGATCAGTTTTTCGCTTTCGTTCATTGGTGTGTATGTGTCCTTGCACTTGTCCACGCCAAACTTCTCTGCCAAGCGCTTTATGTACGCGCGTTGTTCATGTGAATGGTCTTGTCTGCTCGATTACGGCACAATTCGATGCCTAGGCAGTACTTCAACTCGCCAAGCTCCTTGATGCTGAATTCGGACTTGAGTGCGCGCTTGATCTTGTCAATATTTTCTTGCGTCCGCGCAAAAATCATCAAGTCATCGATGTGAATTACAATAAGACTAAACTCTTCTTCGGAACGTCGTACGTAGACGCATAAGTCTGCCGCAGTCCGCGTGAAACCTTGCTCTTCAAGGTGCGTATTAAGCCGATTGTTCCATTCACGTGCAGCCTGCTTCGTGCCGTATAGCGCCTTGCGTAGTAAACACTTCTTGTCGGGAAATCTTGCGTTTTCAAAGCCATCGGGCTGATTCATATAAATTTCCTCTGTGACGTCGCCGTACAAAAATGCCGTATCAACGTCGACGTTTTCAATTTGAAGATCTTGTTCTACCGCGAGTGCGAGCACTACGTTAATCGATTCCTTGCGTGCCACTGGCGCGAAGGTCTCAAAATAATCGATTCCTAGACGCTGAGTGAAACCCTTGGCGACAAGGCGAGCCTTGAATTTCACAATGGCTCCGTTTGTGTCACGCTTGATGCGAAAGACCCACTTGCATCCGATTGCTTTCTTGTTTTTGGGTAAATATTGAAGCGTCCAAGTCTTGTGCTTTGCCAACGACTTCATCTCACATTCCATAGCGCGCATCCACTCGTCCTTGTGCTTACTCTGCAATACTTGCGAGTAGCTCGATGCACTTTCGCCATCGTCCTCAGCGTTGAAGCAGTAAAGTGCGTCGAGCTCGGCCTCAAAGTCTTCAAGGTTGAACTGACCTAGCCTTAACTTGGGATACTCTTACTCGTACCGTGTCACAGCTTTCTTTTTGCGCACCGGTCGCACATTCGATTCTTGTTCACCGTCGCGTCCTGGCGTGCTTGATCGATGCGTTGGCACGGCGCCTGTTGGCCGTTCCGTTGGTTCTCTCCGCTGATTAATCGGTGTAGACCTTGGACTCATTGGTGGTGTTTGAAATTCTTCTTCTTCGTCCACTCCTTCATCGCCATCGCCTTCACTGTCACTAATAATGTCGGTCACTCCCGGTGCACCTTTGTCTTGAACTTTCATCGTTTCTTGTTCAGCGAATGTCACGCTTCTTGAGATGATGATCTCTCCCGTGGTCGCATCCAGTAGCCGATATGCCTTGTGTTTCTTCGAGTATCCAAGAAGTTTGCATCGTAGCCCGGCATCGTCATTTTTTCCTCGCGTAGCCTTGGCTATATGTGCATAACATTGCCTGCCAAATACACGCATGTGTTGAATTCGCGGATTGCGCTTGAACACGAGCTGAAACGGGCTTCCACTTGGGTTGGACGCATTGGGTAACACGTTGTAAATGTCTACTGCTGTCATCATTGCCTCACGCCAGTATACCTTGCTCATCTTGGCTTCACTCAGCATGCAGCGTGTCATCTCGACCAGCGTGCGATTCATCCGTTCCACCATGCCGTTTTGCTCCGGGTTGTATGGCACCGTGAACTCCTGCTTAATCAACTTGCTTCGGCAGAAATTCTCCATCTTGGCGTTTTCGGTACTCCCCACCGTTGTCGCTGCGCAAGACCTTCACATCAATGCCACACTCGAGCTTGATATTATGGGTGTACTTCATAAAAGCTTCAGGTACGTCCCTTTTCTTGCGCAGAGGATAAATTATGGTAAAACGTCTTTTCATCATGATGAACGTCACGATGTAGCGGTATCCACACTTAGAAGCTGGAGTTATCGGTCCTAGCTCGTCCGATCACACAGTTGTATCTTTTCGACGACTCTCTCTCTCTCGATCAATTCCGTCTTTCCTTCCTTGAATGTTTTCCGTACTTTCTTTGACGTAGCGCAAACATCGCATACTCTATACTTGTCCACACACTCGCCACTGATACGTCCATCCTTAATCAACTTGTTTATCGTCGAAAACGACACATGCCCAAGACGACGATGCCACAGCTCAGCATCGCTTTCAGCTATGTGGAACTCATCACTCGTATCGACGTTCAGCATCATCAACATGCCGCGTCGTGATCCTGTTGCAACGACTTGTTTTTCTATTCTCACAACGCATTCATAACGGGAGATCTCAACCTTCATTCCGCGTGATGTCGCCGCTGTTAATGAGAATAGATTCTTGGTTAAATCTTGAACATGCAGCGTGTACTCGAGCCGCGAATTTGTCCACTTTGTGCCGTTCCATATTCGAATAGCAACTGTTCCTTGTCCTAGCACTTTCATCTGCGAGCTGTTCTTGGCACTTGAAATGTTGCGCTTCGTTGTTGCTCTGGTATACTCGACGAACGCTTCACGGTCCCTGCACATGTGAGCCGTGGCGCCGCTGTCCATAACCCAGCACCCATTCGAGCCTCCTTCTACTGCGTTGAATGCAACGTTTGAGTGGTCTTCATGCCGCTCATGCTTGCCTTCTGTCTTAGCCCAGCAGTCGCGCGCATAGTGTCCGTGCTTCCCACAGTTGTAGCACTGGACTCTCGCTCCATTCTTCCACTGTCCACTGATTTTCTTTCCAAAATCACGCTTCTCCTTACGTCTGCCCACGTGCATCGCCGCTTCTTCTTCAATGCACGTCGACTCGTTCTTGCGCACTTCTTCGGCAATTAGCTTGCTGACGAGATCACGAAAGCTAAATGCCGTAACACTCATGCGGAACGCCTGCACCAAACTTTCGTACGACGCCGGCAGACTGCGTAACATTGTTGCGCAAATATTTTCCTCGCTCGGCGCGCATTTGGCTCCTTTCATATCCATGACGAGGCGTTCCAAATCCGTCACGTGAGCGCTTATGCTCGTCGCAGTGTATTTGAAGGAAGCGAACTTCTCCTTGAGCCACAGACGGTTTGCCATATCTTGGGTGCGGTGAAACGCCTCCAGTGACCCCCACGCTTCACGTGCGCTGTTATCATCGATCACGTGCATCAGTTGCGAGTCGCTCAGATTTAGCACAATAGCCCAGTGCGCTTGCTGCTCCTTGGTACTCGTAACACTGGATCCCCCAGCCACAGCCTCCCATAGTCCCTTGGACATCAGATAAATCTTCATCTTGAACGCCCATAACGAGTAGTTGGTCCCGTCGAATGTTTCGATCTTGGGGGCGTTGTCCGAACTTGGGCTCATAACCTTTTAATAGCGAAGGAAATGATAGGAAAGATGAAGGCGGATTGAAGTTGAGGATGCAAAACTAAAAGTGAGATTTATTCATGTGAATTAACTGTTGTTGCTCCTAGCCACTTATTTTTACCTATCTGCGATTGGTTGGTTTGCCTATAGTAATTACTAAGTAAAAACGTTGTGGCGACTTCAACTTCAACTTTAATGTAAGGACATAACCGAAAAATACAAAAGATGGAAGGGGACGTAACTTCGGGGGGAAGAAGTCCTGGTGAACCCTAAACACTAGTTACCGTATTCAACTTTATCATTATGGGAATCGAACCCCAGCCAAGTGATCAGAGATCAAGCCCCCCGGCACTAACCACTTCGGCTGCAGTGCGATTGTAATTTTGAGTTGATGCACGCATACTTACCACCTTCCAGCAAGTGTTCATCACTCAATTAATCGATCCCCATTAGTAAATGTAGACGCATGCACGGAAGACATTATCTTCAATAAATATAACATATACTATTAGAATTAAATTTAAATTTGTTTCTACCTAACTATTGCGAGCTTCATCACGCAACATAGTGTAAGGCAGTAACAGCAGATCTGTTACACTTGGTGTCTTTTGATCAATTTAGGCAACAAAGGATATGGTGTATTGCGATCACTTGAAATGGACACCTCGCTATGTTTCCAGGGGACTTCCTTGATCAGAGGTCGTTTCCTTCCAGTTCCTAAGTCTATAGATCTTCCAACTTGTTCCTGTACACTTCGATATAGATGGCGTCTATGCAACTGTTGACGGATCCGCTGGTACGTTATTACAATCCTTTGTGACTCCTTGATGACCTCAGCATGGTAATGGCGTACTACAGGTTTTGGGTAACCAACTCGGCTACTTGATTATGTTCAGAGTTGACATGATTTATCGCTAACAAGAGTCTGTTCTTGTCTACTTGATCATCAGCGGCGACCTTCGCACAATCTTTCTCTTAGATAAGTTTTTGTTAGATAACTTCATCATCGTGTAAATCCCGGATAAAACTCGAGAAATGATAATTGTTTAGATAAGGTAGTAATATACTCAATATATTTCAATTGGTATTATTAAAGCGATTACGTGATTCAGATATATTTTCTAATTCATCAATAGGTGGGGTCAGACATAAGAAAAAAAGTGTTTATTTCGTGAAATAAACACTCGCGATATGAACGTTTATTTCACACGATATACACACTTACACACTTTAAAATGAGCAGCTCTCGAGCTGCTCATATCCGAAATAAACGTTTATTTTGGGTCACTCAGATCGGCAGGGGTGCATATCAAAGTTGATCTAAACCTGATATTTGATTGATATAAACGTTTATTTTTTTTATTATTCCGAGTGTCTATTTAGTGTTTACAACTATAAGCTACTCGATATTTATGTATATACTTGTAAAGGGTCGTATCGTCATCTGGGTTGGGACTTCGCTTATCTTCAACTTCGCCTGCTCCTACGATGTGGTGTGCTTTTGGTTCTTTCTTAGTGCACTGGAGGCAAAGTGTGAGTCGAAGCCCGTCCAAACGGGACTCCCCATTTCGGATTTCCTGCCCGCCCATGCCTTCAGCTGATTCCAGCATATTATCCATGTTTGGCGTACTTGTTTCGCTTCGGAACGCGTTTCCTGTCTGAAAACCGCCATATTGCGATGGTTCCAAAGACAAGTAATGGCTACACTGCATAGTGTCCACAATATAGGTTCAAAGTGGCGTTCTATATCCTCTGCCGGTCTTCGGCATACTTAAGAGATGCGTCTCTTCATTTCCATCGTAACCTCCGGCGGTTTCCGTGTCGCGACTGCATATGCGTATCTTTGCACTTGGTCTTTGGTGACAGTCTCACCGTTCCATTTAGAAATATTGAACTTCCAAAGACTGATGTCGCTTGAACACCCCCACAAGATATGTGTCACCCTTTCCCCGGTGCCATACATTTCTCGTCAATCTGACATGGTCCACTGATGCCATTGTCCATAGTGAATGTATTTAGTTGAAGTGTCGCCACTCTATAGTTCAACCAGAGTTGATAATCTGTCAGCTCATGTCGATGTTCCCATAGTTGCTTTGGACGTTGTTCCTGCACCTCCGACATCCATTTGTCTGCTCGGCACTTGTCTTTCCATTTCTCCATAACCTGTCCCAGTTGTCGTGATATATATCTTCATGATATAACCGCTTGAATGCCCTTCGCATTTGAAAGGGCATCTTACTTATCGGTGTTCCATCACATAGGCGCCAGGGAACTCCATGTATTGCCGGGTGTGGTAGGAAAACAGACACATAGTTCATGTCACTGGTATTGTTTCATAGTATCCCATTGTTGGATTGCTTGAAAGTCACTGATGCCGTTCCAACCCTGGCGAAACCTGCTACCAATCCGTCTTCTAGCTTCTCCCATGTCATGTCCGCATAAAGGATATTAGGTTCATACATCTAGATAGGGAGGAAATCCCCGATATATTTGCCCACGTCCACCCTCAGCGAGCAAACAATAATCCAGCACATCCACTCAATGATGATGCGCCGTACGTGACTGCTCTCTTCAATGGCTTGTACCTGCCACTCATATACAGCTCCAGATATACGTCTGATCCGCATTTCATTGATCGATCCTTGGCGTATCTTCTTGTATCTGGCCACCCGTAACATTTCACCTTTCCCATCTATAATCCAGGGATTTGAATGCCATGAAAAGCTACCCCAGAAGGTTTCCATCGCCTGCGTGAAGATAGTATGCATCGTACGGTCCTATAAATCAAGATTGATCGTAATTCGACTCCTATTTCGTACCCTACTACTGTAGTCCATGCAACCTATGTTCCGAAACGAATCTAGTTGGAATGGTAAACTCTGAATATACCGCTGTAACTGGGTAGATTGAACTTCATATGGGCTCATCCACTTTCCGAGTTCCTGGCGTAGATCAGTCCATTTTCCTCTGGAGGCCCCAGTATATCCTTTACTCCGCTTCTGTGTATAAGGAGTAAGGTTCCTGAGTTGGTTTACATCCATCTGCACCCGGCTCCAGCTTAGCCACGCCTGTTTGTATACAGAGGGCGGTTCGATTAGACAAGATGTAGCATCTCTTATCCGTTGGACTCGGATAGCCAGTGGGATCGCAATCAAGCCCATCCACCCTGCCCCTTCTGGCGTATACAGAAGCGCCGGTGATATTTTATGCCGTACAGTATCCCCTGAAGTGTCCTTCACCCAAATAAACTGCTTCTGAATATGAACCAGTTGTTGCAGGATATGTTGGGGGGAGGGTATATATTCGCCGTGAAAAGGATGGCAGGAAACGCAATGGTGTTAAATAACAGAACCCTTTCCATGACCGTTGTACCACATATTGTAGCCACTTGGAGTCGTCTCCATATGCTTTGAAGTCTCTTCGCCCAATTCACTTCCGTAAGGTCCGTCCAACCAATAGCGTAACCTAGGTACTTTGTAGTCTCTGGCGGTTTTAAAACCGGGATGCCATGCCATTCTTGAAGGACTATTGCCTTGTTCAGGAGCAACAATTTGCTTTTGCGAACTTGAGCTTTCAGCCCGGCAATTCCCCAAAGCTCTTCACTAGTTGGAGAACTTTTGGGGCCTATCCTGACTCTTGTAAGAATACTGTAGAATCGTCAACAAAAGCTGAAAACTTGTGGAGCGTACCCAGTCGACACGGTTTGAGTCCCCGAATTGACTTCTCTCCCTGGATCGATAATGATAAAGGTTCCACCGCTAGGATGATCAGTAGAAGAGACAATGGGCAACCTTGACGAATCCCGGAGGTTATCATGATTGGATATGATAATTCTCCATTAACTTTGAACTGCGCTGTTGTGCCAAAGTGTAGCCTTTCCACCAATCCAATGAAATTCGGAGAACAACCAAACTCTTTCAGTGTCTTGTACAGATAGATTCTGTCCACAGTGTCATATGCTTTTGCGAAATCGAGAAACAGGACCGCTGGACTGGCTTCTGGTGCCAAATTTATGTCGTCTTTCCCCGTTTGCAATACTGCCTGCATAAGGGTAACTGCCCGGTGTAGTCGTCTCCCGGCGACGAAGCCTTGCTGGGAGGCCCATATCAGCTCCCCTAGTAATTGCTGAAGTCGGGTTGCTAATATCTTCGCGAAGATCTTGTAACTCGATTGTAGAAGGGATATAGGCCGGTCCATCGCATTGGCCGAGTCTCCATTTTTTCGTAGAGGAATGACTAGAGCTTGTAGGAACGATTCCGGAGGCTTCTCTCCTTCAATGATCCTGTTAAATAAAACCC
This sequence comes from Peronosclerospora sorghi, assembly GCA_026184515.1. Classification (NCBI taxonomy): domain Eukaryota; phylum Oomycota; class Peronosporomycetes; order Peronosporales; family Peronosporaceae; genus Peronosclerospora; species Peronosclerospora sorghi. Next base: position 12,323,373 of record CM047588.1, read on the forward strand.
TTAACGGTTCTATTAGGACGGTATAAAAGTCCTTGTAGAATTCATATCATATTCCGTCCGGTCCCGGTGACTTGTTCCGCGACAGCAATTTGATTGCTGTGAGGATTTCCGCCTCGTCCATCCTACGCATAAGCATCTCATTCTGGGACGGCATCACCTTCCTCATGACTGATCCGCGCAGGAAACATTGAAGTTTTGGGCCCATCTCGTCTTTAGTAATGATACTATGTCGGACCCCTAATAATCGGACCCATGTAGCTGCGAATTTGTCTGCAATTGTGACTGGTGAATGTCTTGTCTCCTCGCTATCGAAGTCTATTTTCGTGACTGTTTGGTCTTTCTCCCAAATTGCGACACGTTTATATAACCATCAGATGTCTGCTGAAGACCGATGTAGAAAACTCCCTTTCTTGCCTGACTTGATCATCTTTCGATCTACTATGCCACACGCATCAGTTCGTCTCTTGTAGTGCAGCTGTCCCGCAGTCGTCGTCTCAAGCTGCTGGATCTTCTACGTCGGTGTTACTTGAGACGTCGCCTGGTATGTTGCACCGCCTGACGGTACTTCCCCATTAATCATTCCCAAGGAATCTGGTGATACTCCCACACATTTGTCACCTTTTGGATGGATTTACGCACTTCTTGTTGGACTTCAACAACACCGGAACTTCGAAAAGGGCATGCCGCTGTCGGAATCCGTTTAGTGATCGTATCAGTCCGGGGATACCGAAGGTGTAATTGTAGCTCCTCATGGTCCGAGTGTTGAACTGGCTACGTCTTGTAGAGCCATTGGATCCAACCCACGAGACTACTTGAAAGATAGAACCGATCTATGCGGTTATCTTGTCCTCCTCTACAGTACGTAAAGAAGTTCACTGACGTGATCGGGATGATCTCTTCAAGTGCTGAAGTCATACTTGATCGCGCGTCTTGTAATCGTAGTAGCTCCACCATTGATGATAACTCCTTACTCTCCGTCTGTGCTGACCTGTGTCCTCCGAGCCTATCTAACACCGGACTTTCCACGCAATTCAAATCTCCGCCGACTATTAGGTGTTGATCAGCCGATGGGCATATCATTCGGTGCGTGTGGAAAAAAAATTCCTTTTCCAGATTATCTCCTGTTGGGCCGTAGATGTTTACCAACGTCCATGTTCGAAAAGTCACTCCAATAATTCGTGAGCTACATTCTTATGTCTTCCAAGGTTTTGCCTCTGACGCTATTCGAGGATGGAGTAAAATCGCCACTCCTGCCGCCTTGGTTTTTGAAATACTCCAGTACGAAAGTCGTTGCGAATTACTGTTATTGTTCCACATACGTTCCCAAACTATTGTCATTTACTCCGCCGCGTCAGTCGAATCAATATGCGTTTCTTGGAGGAAAATTATATCAGGCAACAGTCGTCTCTCTCGCCACGCTTTCAACCATTCCAGTCGAATACGTGCCGGAAAACCCCTCACGTTTTGGCTAGTTATACATATGTCCTGAGGTCGCCGGACTGGTTGATCTTGTGGTGGAGCCAGCGTATATTCCTTGTCATGTAACGATCGAAAGGATGTATATATATCCGACTTCCGAGGGTCACACTGAATGGGAAGCTGGAATCGTGCCTTCGTCTGAATGCCCTTAGCATCGATCCGAGCTCCCACCATCCGAGCACATCTGAGTCACTGTGGATATTTCCTCCAAGTTGGTGTGTCTTTCCGCTTACTGAAGAAGATAGACAGATTCCACCACGCTCTCGCCCCTCCACTCTCGATATTTCGGATTAAGTTCCGATAGTCCACGTTTTTCACCGCGAGAGTATGGTGTCGTTTGAGTGATGTAATGATCGAGTCAATCGGCCGGAATTCTGCACCTAGTAGCTGAGCCTGTTGTTCCCCAAACAGATGCGCACAGAGGATGTTCCGTGCCAAAGTCGTAGTATGTTTCGGCGCACATAAACGAATTAGTTTATTCTGGCCATACTGCACTTGACGTATCTTCTCCCAAGATGTCGTGCTGTTCCTGATGGCCGCTATTAATTGCGAGGTTGGAACACTGGAGACCCGACTTTACCAATCCCGGAACCACGACGCCCCGATTCCTTCACATGCTCCTCGTTTCCCGAGGTCTATCACCGCATACCAGCACTGTTACCGAAAGGGACCGTGAGTTGGGTCAGCACTGCTTCGTCCACTAGATCTAAGATCTTGGGTCCTCCTCGAGTCGGTTTGAGCAAGTGTAGTAGTTAATTTTCTTCTCGCTTTTCCGCTTCCATCCATGTCATTCTTGTCGCTGTTACCATCGGAAATTCCACCCGTGTATGGACAGTCCAATATGCCTTGAGACTATTCCAGGCATTCTTCCATAACTGTTCCTCCACTTCAGTCACTAGTTCGGACCGTTGAAGCCTGGTCCCTTCCCCTCTTGGTAATGGATCGCGGCCACTAGAAAGGGGAGCCGGCGGCCTTGTCGGGTCAAGTTCGCATGCAGATGCCATCTGCACGTCTGGGCGTTCAGTAGGCTGTAACCCTAGAGCGCATGTTTCTACCCGCACGATGCACATGTCTACGTCCTGTATAGTTGATCCTGAGGCTCTGTCTCCCCCCCTTATTCCGTGCAGAAAGGCAGAGTAGTGCGCCTCTTCGAAGTGAAGAATCAGCGGCATTTGCTGTGTACAAATTTCCGCCTGATTCTTCAAATCCTTGACTTTTTTAACACACTCGTCCAGTCCGAGGGTTTATTCGCCACTATGTCGGTATGTAAGAGAGTTAATGGTCCGCACCTCAGGGTGGAAATGTACCGCCCCATATGACACTCCTCCTGGTAATGTGTTTACCACGAAAATATCCCGTTGTAGCATCGCGCAAATACTTGCTAGCGTGTCATTGCTTCCCCATGCTGTAACCGGGACGATGTATTTTAGTGTGGAACCACTGAATGCATACTCGCTTAGATACCTCCGGAACTACCGTGCTGATACCTTGGCAGACATTTTGTCGTGACCCCGCCCCAACGCTGTCAATGTCTGTTTGCGAATCCCGACCGGGAATTTCCTCTCAAAATCTATCAGTGATCTGGCTCGGCCTCCGGCTTTCACGTTTTCGGCTAAGGTCGCTAGTACCTTTGGGGATTTGTCCAGCTGTGAGCTCGCCAGTGCCTGTGCTATCTCGTATGCTTGACAGTTCCCGGTCGCCGGTGTCCGCACTGGTGTAACCCCCATCTCTGAAAAAGCCAGGGCAATTTGGGTGATCTTCCTCTGGGGTCGTGACCGTTGCCATGTGACTCTGTTCCAGCTCACTGTTCCTTCCACCTCATCCAAAGACGCTAGTGTCGATATTATCGCTTGTTTGACCGTATGTTCTCGCATTCCAAGCTCCACTTCTTCCGAGTTTGTCGATTTTCGCTCCACTTGTCCTGAGGTGTCTTTTAATACAGGTGGTCTTGGACCGGCTGTCTCCCCTGTTTGTGTGTCCACCACTTTCTTCTGGCTGATCCCGGTGGTACCTCCTTTGTTAACCTGTGAGACGGGGCCTTCTTGTCGTCTCCGTGAAGGTTCTTTTGTGATCCAAGTTGCCTTGTTTGGTCCCGCGTGTTGGACGCTGACGCCCTTCTCCTCCGAGGTGGGTGTGTCGGGATTCTTTATCTCCTTTCCATCCGGTTCCTCAGGGGATGGTTTGGTCTTAGGCGGTAATTCCAGCTGTCCCGTTGGACCCGCACTGGGATGGTCTGCCTGACTTCGCTGCAGTTGATTAGCCGCTACTTCAGTACGAAGTTGCTCAAAACTAGTGAAAGTAGGTGTGGGGGCCTTGAGCTCCCCAATTTCCTTCGTTGTGATGACTATGCATCTTTCCTGTAGAAATTGTTGAAAATCTGTGGTGCAGGCTCTGATTTGGTGGTCCGGTTGACCGCAGCGTGCGCACGGTTTTCTTCCCCGCATGGTGGGATGATCGATAGTGAATAGCGTTTCGCCCCAAGATATTCCCAACTTTCCGCGCATACCTTCCGGACATCCCACAAATTCGCACACCACCCTCCATTCCGTCGATGTCTCGGAGAAAGGTCCTCCAGTGTCCATGTTCTCCAAATGGAATGGTCAGTGGATATGCTGCTTGAGCAGCATATGGACTTTAGTCATATCCACCAACATGGAAATATTCCGGATTATCATTGTATACACGCCCTGTAACGGTCGGTACGAACCTTGAGCCTCGCTCTGTCGTCTCCATGTGGCATCCGTATCACCACGGTTATCTACCTCCTCGTTGTGCATGTTGGATAGGCGATGATCTTTCCTAAAAAAGGTACGACAACCCCGACATATCGTCGCGCTATTGGAAAGAAGAAATATATTGTGTGGTTCGGCTTGTCGTAACTTATTGTGGTTACCTGCGCTACCATTTCCCATGGGCGCGCTGACCCGGTACCTCGTGCTGTTGCTGCTGTGGCGATACTCTCTTGTAATTTCCGGGTACTTATAAATGCCTCCTTAATCTCGTTTTCTCCATGTAGCTCCATCGCTAGGCAGCCTTCTACCTGGGCCCGTATCGTCTGCATTAGATGGAGCCTATCATCCATGGTCATTATCTTCCGTAGGAACTGCGGCAAGGAACGTGCTATGATCGTTCCTTCTGCCAGTACTTTGACGATCAACCATTCATCGTCCGTGCCGTCGCGTAGATCTTCATTCATGCACCAACGAAACTGTTGTTCACAAAGAGACCGCAGACGCTTAATTGTGTCCGGAGAGTACACATGCGTTAAAAACATGAATGGGCGTTGAAATTGCTTTTGTTTGTGCTGCTCTGCTTGCTGATGTTGGCCCCGAACCTTGTCTGCCCATCGTTTCAATGGTTGTGGCGGCTCATCTGATTGTTCCGCTATGTGTACACGGGCTTGACCAATTTCTCGCTGTAGCAAGGTGGTCAATGATTGCTTAGATGACCACGACAACTCCACCGCCTTTACGACTCGTGAAATCCATCTCGTCCACGGCTGATCCAATTGGATAACTATCATTTCATACAATTCCAGTAATTTTTTCCGTCTCCTTGACATTCACCTTTGGCAACCTTTTCTGATCCAGTCTCTCAAATGTTAAATGTTTCTTCTTGGTTAGTTTGTTGTTAAAAATGCATACGAAAAGTTGCTGGATCAAATGTTTCCATGTTTGAAGCCAAGGCCGTCGTGCTTGCGCCTCTCGCATCCCGTGTTCAAGCGCGGCCGATACTTGTCCCGCCTCCATCTCCGTGGGAGTGACATCCTTGTTCTGGACCGGTTTCGTTCTCGGAATATGATTGGCTGGACTATTGGTACATTGTACCGACATCTCCGAGCCTTCTGATGCCGAATCAGAAATTTGGCTTTCCGACACAACCTCATCGAGAGGTTGTCCTCCGCCTTGCTGCATACCCCTCCCCCCTACCACCCTGGTTCGTGTGGACAGGGTGGCAGTCAGGTCGGGAGGCACTCCCCCCGGCCCTGGGTCGTGCCCATGCATGTCCATAATCTTCTGGGTCGACCCCAGTTTCATCGCTTACTTGTGTCCTGATCCACCAACTGTTGCTGAGTTGGTGGGATTTGTTGCAAATCAGAACTGATTGATATAAACGTTTATTTCGTTTGGGCTAAACTGTAAGTTTGACCCCCCCCCTAATAGTCAGTTTTGCCACATCTCTATTCAGATGCAACTTCAATTGTGCGATCCATTGCTCTTAATTCTGCGCCAGCCGGACTCAATTATCCCACAAATATGTACCAACTATTTTTTCAGGGATGTGCTTGCTTCTGCCCACTTGTTCTGAATTGTTGTTAAATGCGCCAGATCCTAGTGGGTCTTGTTGTTTTGAGATCCCAAAGAATAGCTCTAAATACTAGCCGATCCATCGAAAGCTATGATCCGCTCCTCCCCTAACTCGATTATGGGTGGAGCCATCATGACTATCTACCGAGAATGCTTCCTTGGCGCGTTTTGGGTCATGACTTCATCTACTTTCTCACGGGAAGTTCTGGTGGTAAGTGTGCCCATCTCCTAGGGACAACTAATCACTTCAAATGACCGGGGTGCTAATAGAGGATTGATAGGATCAGTTACCGGGTGCAACAGACGTCTAACACACGCGCTAGCGCCAAACCTTCTTCACCAGCAATTCATTAATTCACTTCATTCAACCTAAAATGATAACCGCTACTATCACCCGTCTCAAATTTCTAGTGTCTTGATCATCCACCTGAACAGCACGTTCATGTTATGAACAATATCGATCTCTCGGAGTTCTTATAACTCTGCCGCATAGAATATGAAATCTTTGGTGAAGAAGCTTTAATAATTGAAATTTCCCAACCATTATTACATCGCCTTCAAAGCTGGTTGGGTACCGTAGATCATTGAGTGACTCCAAGTCCATCGCCTTCAAAACTGGTTTGGTACAATAGATCATTGATTGACTTCGAGTCCTTTATGCTGACTTCAAGGATGTCTATCGTCTGAGAAGATAGGCAACATTAGTTTGCTCCCTGAAGCACTTGGAGACACTGATCGATAGGATCCAACGTTCGTAGGCATCCAAACGCTTCTATACCTTTGCATAGAAGACGAACCGCGAAACTCAGTTTTTAAGGTCCTAAGTGTGGGAAACGAGCTTAGTGAAAGGTTTGCGTGACTTTTCTTGCGTTCAATGATAACGTTTGGGTCACTTTGGTTAGCTACAAGTACTCGGAAGAGACCAATGACAAGATTCAGGAGCTAAGGAACCATCAAGAAGCTGTAAGCGCGCTGCTGTTTGCTCCTGATGGAAAAAGTACGAAGAAAATAGTTATATACGTTTTGATCACGCCACAAATGCTCCCGTTTTGTGTTTCCCACAGCTTTGTATACATCATCAGCAGATAAATCTATTCGACCTTTTGACACGCTTGGAAATATGATCTGGGAAGAGATGCGAGCGCACGAGTAAGTGAGAAAGCACTAGACTTGTGTTGACGACGAATGACATCCTTGTTGGGTGCTTCAGCCATCCCGTAAATCGTCTCCATGAGTTATCTGCGAAGGTGTTTGCAAGTGGGGATGACCAAGGCTGCATTAAGATCTGGGACACATGGCAACATCGCTGTTTGGAAAGTTTAAGGAGCATACGGTCTGTCTGCTCTTCTCTATCCCTCTGCAGAAAACAAGTACTTTTCTAAACCTTGCTATTTTTTTGCAGGACTACATTTCTGGCTTTGCGACGAACCCTGCCAAAGATCATTTACTGGCAACAAGTGGCGACGGTTGATTGAGTGCCTATGACTTGCGTAAAAGCGTACTTGCTGGAAAGAGCGACGAGTTGGACGACGAATTTTTGTCTGTTGCAGTGATCAAGAATGGCCGCAAAATTATTTTTGGCTCAAAAGACGGCGTGCTTGTGATTTTCAGCTGGGGCACGTAGGGTGATATGTCCGATCACTACCCTGGTCATTCGGACTCTATTGAAGCTTTTCTTAAAGTTGATGAAGATACGGTGTTGACTGGATCAAGTGACGGGATCGTTCGGTACGGTTGGTAATTCTGTTTGTCAAACTTTATCGCTAAGAGTGGTCGTTGTACCTTCAACATGGCGCTGTGTGTAGGGTCGTGTGGCTTCATCCGAATAAATTATTGGGACTAATAGGCGACCACGAAGATTTTCATGTCGAAATATTAAAGTTTCCGCGCGACAAGAGGATCATTGGCAGCACTTCACACCCAAATAAGGTGCACTTTTGGGATGTTGGATATCTGTTTTAGCTAGACGACGTTGAGGTTGACACTGGAGACAAGAATGAGGAAAAAAATGTTTCTAGAGTGACTGTGTATACGGAAATGCAAGAATTGGATAGTGACAGCGACAGTGATGATTCCGACATGGGAACGCAGCCGGAGGTCACCGAGTATTTGCTACGGCCAACGAAAAGTTATTTTCCGACTTGTAGTAGGTTGAGCAGTGAATTGATCCCCAACTACTTGTACTAGCAGCATTACAATATTAGTCAGGTATAATAGAAAAGATTCATCTTGCTCTTCATTTTAATTTCGCCATTCATTTGAGACTTTGTGTTCTTGACACGCCACAAAACAGACGAGACGGCAACCATGAAATCTGGGACCAGGCCGAGCCGTTTATCACTTTCTTCTGTTTCAGACGTTGCGTTTTCAAACACTGTCAAAATTATTGCGGATGTCCAATTAATAAAGCTAGCATAATTTAAAGGCTCAGTTTTGAAGCCCAAAACTTATCCATATTTGCCGCATTTGGACATAAAAGGGAGGGGTGTGTGGCCCTATCAATTTGGGGGTGTGGCCAGATCAATTAATACTTTTAATGTAATAAATAACAAAAACACTTTAAAACAAATATAGAACGTGCAAAAGTTGCGACCTAAATCATAACGCTTAAATATCCATAAAAGCAGTTTTAAAAAGTTAATACATTTCAGAACAGAAAAAACTACAAAACTATTTCCAGATCGTCCTTCAACTTGTCAATCAGCGACCTCGAATAAATAAACCAGCAGTCGAGGTAATCGAATAACGATTCGATAGTTGATACACAACCGGATATCATCCCCTCACCAGGATAACGATAGTGGAATCCGAAGGGGATATCGACGTCTGAATAATCTTGTAGATAGTAATTCCTTGATCATGACAGGCAATTTTTTGAGAAGCGACGCGACGGTAACACGGTGCGATACTTTTGCATCTCCAACCACATCGCTTTAAACGCTTCAAGCAGTAAAGCATCCGTTTATGTGACTACGCTCCGGATAATGTTACTGAGTTTTCAATTTCTTCTACTTTGTTTACTTTATTAATATAGGGGTCGCCGACTAGTAGACCCTCCATGCAATCTCCTTCCGTCTGTGGAGACACTTCGGGCAATATCGCTAATAGTTTTCCAGTTTTCGGTATAAAGGACATCGTCCTCAACGCGCACTGCTTCTTCTTGTATATATAATCTCATCTGATCATCCAGAACTTTTCCTCATTCAATTTGATGAAGGGGACAGTTACACTTTGCCTCCTTTTCGTTTGCCGGTTAATTAGGGGCTGATCAACATCAACTGTGGAACTACGCTGATCACTGTCGGTTCTGCTTTCATCTGCTTGAGGAACATTGGTTATCACGCTTCCTCATGGTGGGTCGTTGTCCGTGCGGGACGTCGGAAAAAGAACGTTACGAACTCCTGGAGATAATCCGACGGTAATCGAATTATTGGAGGTGTAATTGCTTCGAAACTAGCAAAAATTCTGATTTCACATGGAAGTTACGGGATAAGACGGTACGACATCCGATAATATAAACCAGCTGAAGTTAACTTGGAAAGGTTGAGTTCTTTTTCCTATCGATACATTTTTGGATCGATATTTGTGGTAAGTTGATGCCCGAAGAAATGGATCTGCAGCGTCAATTTTCAAGCATAGTAGTGAATACTGTCGATGAACGGTTGAAGATGATATGAAAAAAGGATGCCACTATCATTTTTCACGTCTGGCTGGCTCACCAGGCATTGAGAAACTGGCCAGCGACCCATGTCTTTAACACATAAAAAATGCCAAAGTGTCAGACCTACACGGTGAGGGAAAAGGGCAAGAAAAACGGTCCAGAAATGACCCTGGGAAGATCTAGACAATCGAATGTACATGTGATGTGATGTACAAAGATCTTAAAGGTCCGATCACGCCGCGCGTCAGACGTAGGCATCTTGTCCTGGTTTTATTTGTGGACTACTTCTCGAATTACAACGTGTTTTCGCTGCTCGCACCAAAGAGGGGGGCGAACGGCGAAAATGTTCGAAATTTTTTGACATGGTTCGAAACGAATTCGATTGCAGAGTTCACGCACTAATAACAGATGGTGGCGGTGAATATCGAAACGTAGCCTTTTTTTTGCAATCAAGTTGGAGTACGAAGGCAGATCACAGAAGCTTAAGATTCCGCCTTAAACGGAAAGTGTGAAGAATGAATCGGACCATTTTTAGTTTGCTTCAGTGTATGATTTCTGATGAGGAATCCAATTGATGTAATAGTCGAAGGAGGACGAGTATGCCTCCTATATACTCAACCGTACTCCTACGCATGGTAATCCTAGAAGTATGTCACTGTTCGAATTACTAACGGGGAAAAACCTCTCGTGGATATTGTGGTTTTCGGGCCGCCTTGCATGGTTTGGAGATACCAAAAAGGAAGGCTCTCGCAAACACGATGAACGCTCCCTAATTCTGGGAAAAAGTGACGAAATGATGTTACAAGGTCCGGTTTCTGGAGGACAAAAGTAGTAAGTATTATAGCATGTCATGGATATCGAAACGCTCGATAAGGAAGCCAGTTAAAAAAAACGGTGTCTGGAGAATGCGGTAGAACAAGAACCAGAAAATGTAGAAGCTAACCGCAAGAAGGCATGCGAGCGTCCTCGCATGAACGTCAAATGGGGGATAGTAGCACGGAATCCCAAAGCTTTCACGGAAACCAAGAAACCGCAGGACAAACGCGCAGATCAACAAGAAAGAGGGAAAAAAAGAAGGCAATGGCTCCTGCGGTAACGAAGAAAGCAGGGTACAAAACCAAGCAGAACAAAATTAGTGAACAAAAGAGAAAACGTTTGAAAAACAAGAAAATCTCGGGCGACCCGCAAGGGAGGAAGCGCCCTATTTGTCTATGCGGTGTCTGACGATGCTCGTATGAAAGCGGTATGCGGGTAGCCGTTCTGGACCAAAGAGTTACATAAAAAAGGAGAAAATTGGATGTGGGGAAGTTTGCAGAAGAAGCGGAGCTGAAAACTCTTAAAGATCTTGGAACTTGAAAATTGGTGAAAGAGACCTGGCAAGAATCCTTTTGCCCACGAAGTATTTTTTTCTTACAAGATCCAGTTTAAGCCAGATAGTACAATTAAACGTACAAAGTGCGGTTGGTGGTGAGAGGCGATAAACAAGTTTACGGTGAAGACTATTATTCACGTTTTCGACGGTGATGAATATAAAAATGTGAAGGCAATTCTCAGAATGGCGCAGATCTGGGGTGTACCTGCACGGCACGGCGACGTACCAAGTGCCTACCTTAAGGCAAAAACTGAGGAAGGGTATGACTTCCACCTCAAAGTGCCGCAAATCATGAGAATTAAAATAAATCAACTGGAAACTACTTTTGGGTTGGAGTTCTTGGATCTATAGGCGTTGTAGCTAAAACGAAATCTCTATGGTCTTGTATTCGCTGGTACCAGTTGCTTTGTGAAACTTTGCAAGAAAGAAGTTTTCGCAGTGTGTCATCAATCCATGTGTTAACATAATGAAACGTAAAAATGAAACAGTACTTATTGGAGAATACTCAGATGATCTTTTGGTTACAGGAACGACGGAACAAATTGTTGCGAAATTTATGTGGCCATGAAAATCCTGGAACTAAAGGAAGGATGTAGCTGGAAACCAGAATCGTTGGAGGACCAAAAGAAGGCCACGTTTTAGACCAAGAGTCTACGGTTTCTGAATTATTAAAGACATACGGTTTAGGACGCCAACCTAGCAAAACAGCCCGTTTATATCACGATGATATGAAAGTGTTGAATAGCACTCGAATCCATAGCTTAGATGTAGTCGAAAACTTAAGTCTTAAATGTCCAATAGTGAATTAAATATAAAACGAAAAGTAGTCACACTTGATATCTCTACAGTCACACACACGTTGCCGGCGAGAAAGATATCAGCAAACATTTCGTAAACAACGGAAGAAGATGTCCAAAACAGGGACTTAATCAATGGGATGTATGTTGAGAAGTGATTAACTAGCTAACATCAAATTATGTAAACAGATGTTGAATTTATGGTAAACTTCCATATGTGTATGGTATACATGTCTTAAACGTAACAAAAAAGTGTGTACTCAGAACCGAGTACTAATGCACTAATTATGCTACTGATAGACGAAATGAAAATTGCTATCTAAAATAGTCCTAACTAATCTATATATATAAGAATACCGTGTTGACGTGATCCCGTACCTAAGCGAAGTCGTAATGTACTATCGATCTATTTTAATTGGTTACAAATAGCGCTTTTACAGTTAAGTAAAAAAAACTATTCAACTTTATCATTGGTTAGAAATAGCAGCTTTATCTCTATATATAAAAGAATAACGTCTGGAAGATGGTCCTTTTCCAGCCTTTTGATTGGGCGGTGCTCTGTCATGGGGGAAGTGGGGGGTACTGGGGTTCGGTTAACTGGGACAAAAAAATAGCGAAAACATAGGGCGAGAACCACCCGGTGGTTCTCGCCCTATGTTTTCGCTACCCTAACCCTGGAAATACATAGGGGGCAACTTTTGTAGACCGACAGACGGTTTTTATGCCCTGCCCCGTCGGTACGACGGGTACCTACACTTGTTATAATATAAGATTAAAATAGACCGACTATTTAACACTCATCCGCAATGCGAATTTTTAAATAAAGTCAAATATCTTGAAGGGACAGTGCTTCGCGTAGCTCTTCGAATCTTGGGGCAGGTAAGGGCTCAGTTAGACCATCATCAAGCATATCCTGTGTAGATACGAAGATAGCCTTCACAAGTCCATATTTTAACTTTGAAACAAGAAATTTGACGCGAGTGACGACATGCTTCATTTTGGAGATTGATTCAATCCCCTTCAAAACCTTAATTGCAGCTTGGTTGTCCATGCAAAGTTGCATGGGTAGCTTTATCTTGACTTGTACTTCATCAACTCTTTGAAACCTAAAAGGTTCACCACATTTGTGGAAGCACGAAACCAACATGCCATCAATGAAATGAGTCCACTTGTAGTGGATTTACGATCCACCTTTCATCCACCGTATTCAGCGTCGCTGTAGCACTTGGTGCTAAAAAAAATCTGCTTGCATCTTGAGGGCACCCCATACAAAATTTAAATATTTTGTGCCCTTGAGATATCGCAGTATTCGCTTTGCGAGCTGCCGATCGAAAAAAGTGGGCGCATGATTCCGTCGAGCTGACTTTTTCACTGCGTATGCGATATCCGGACGCATGAACCTCATCATTCATAGCAAGCTACCGACCAGAGACTGGAAGTCTTTAATTATCACTAAATCAGTGCTTTTAAGGACTTCGGTCGGTTGCAGCGCAAAACCTTCAAATTCCTGTCCAATTGGCGTTCTAACTGGGTTCGCATCTTTTAGATTGAAATCCGAAATGATGGCATCAATCGCAACCTCTTGGTCGAGCTTGTATCCGACGTTATCGATAAAAATAATTCGCATTCCGAGAAACTTAGAAACTTTTCCCAAATTTTTAATATCCAAAGACTTCATGTCTTCGAAAAACTTGTAGACCAGCTCCTCCTGTGTGCCAGTCACTAACAGGTTATCAACGTAAATTCCAACAATGATTGTGTCATTATCCACATGCTTGGCATACAGACACATGTCGGTAATACACTGAAAAATTCAAACCTATAAGTTTGCCATGTATAGGTGGGTTTCACAACCTCCCGACCTATTTAAAAAAGCCGTAAAGTGTCTTTTTTAACTTGAGTACTTGTTTTTCCACATGAACCTTGACTGTCCTCAACGTTTTCCATTTGTATACCTCCGGTATAAACAGCGTGCTCTTTTTTCCGTTGCTTTTACATAATTGTTCGGAATATCTTCGTGCCGAGCAGGCACATTCCCCTTTACCGCCAAACCTAAGACCAGCTTAACGGTGTTCATATCAATCACCGCGGCGAAAGTCAAAGTGTAATCGATACCAAAATGCTGCTCGTTGCCACGTGCAACGAGTCTGGCTTTGTACCTTCCGATATATTCATTTTGGTCCAATTTTGTATTAAATACTCACTTAGTGTGAAACCGTCGACAATCCGCAGGCTTATACACCACACTCCAGACTTCATTCTTCTTTAGGGCATTAAGCTCTTCTTGAATTTCCACTAACCATTTGTCCTTGTTGCTTGATTTCATCGCTTTAGCGAAATTCTTGGGGTCCATTTCCGTTAAAAATTAACGGACCCCACATCTTCAATTCGAGATGGAATTTCGGTCGAAGCTCCATCAATACTTGACGGATCTTGGTGATTTGTTCGCGCAGCACTTTAAGTTTCACAGCAATCGCGTTACCAAGTTTTCTTTTTGAGCGGCTTCTTCTGCTTCTTGGTGGTCGCACCCCCCCCGATTGACGATCGTCGAGCAATTGATCTTGAACTTGTTTGTTCTGAGTCTCGCAAGGGTTTCAATGTTTTTTAACGAGTTGATACACGACAACCTTGCGTTAACCTTTAAGGTAAGCTTTATTTCATTTGACTTCATCGCTTTTTCCAACGAGGCCTACCACTTGAGCACGGTGTGATAGCGAATCCTTACCGGGGTTACGATAAACGGAAAAACAGATTCAAATGCCACAATTTGCCAACATTCGGCTTTTTCCTGGTGACAAACTCCATAGGCGATTGCCTGCGTAAATTTGCGTTACTTGGGCTACGGTTCAATATTCAAGCGGCTATTGAACCGCATCCCCCCAAAACATCAAAGGTAATCCACTGGCAAACAACATGTACCTTGCTATATTCATGACCGTGAGATGCATGCGTTCTGCCTTTCCATTACTTGACTGGTTTTTGGCTTCTCTAATCTGATGCTCAACACTAGTCTGGGAACAAAAGCCATCGAGATTCTTGTACTCGTAATCGCCATCGGTATAAAGTATACAGACTTTCCAATTAAATTTCCGCTCGAAGAACGCCAAAAAATGTTCAAACTTTTTGGACGCTACATCTTTGGCTTTCGCCAGGAAACCTCTGACGTAATTCGACTTATGATCAGCAAAGTTGATCATATATCGGTTACCGAGTCGATCTTTCGGTGTTATCGGTTTTTAGGGTCTTAACATATGACGCCACCAATCCGCACGATTGGAGAATCAGTACCACTGTATCTGACACACCGTGTGTTATTTGTCAGTTTGCCCTGTTCACACGTCACACAGTTCATACGCGCGCGGTCTGTCAGCTCAATACCACTTGAAATATCCTTTACAAGTCGCTCAATGAATCGTAATTCAGATGTCCAAGTTGTGCATGAAAATACATTAATGCATACAGTATCTCTAATATTTTGCACATGCTTAAAGCGCTTGATGCAGTGCCCCTGATAGCACAAGTGATGGTTTCGAGCAAAACCGAACTTCTTGAAAAGATCTGGGGTGTTAGCCCTCAAAACCTCCAGTGGCTTCCAAGTGTTATTCTGCGGACGTAACGTATCCAACGCACCAAAAATCGGTACGCTCCTCGCGCTCACATTGCACCAACAGCTTTTCCAATGAGCACTCCAAAAAGATAGCAGTTATTACCCTGGCTGTGATGATGGCGTTAGGTAAAAGCGCTACCACTGGATTTTCAAAGGCCGAGGCACGTGTTCATAACTCGAGAAGAGCCACGACGCCAGCAAACAAGGATGATTTTGACCCCCAATGCCAACATTGACATGATGGAAAAGGCGCTACATTTGATACGATCAAAATTCGACTTGTTGAAGGCGAATCTTGCTCTTAAACAAAAGGTTAATCGTCAGTATATGGGATATGAACGTCAGCTGAGCTCCCGCGACAAGTTGAAGTTAGACTATCGCATATCACTGGCCTAGAGTGTCACGACACTCCGAAGCAGTTTCAGTACTGTGGAAATGTATAATGTATATATATTCCAACACGCTAAACTTTAAGGGTCCGATAAAATTATTCATGTTGAAAAATCGCAGATTGTATTTGTAGGTTAACTGTTCACTTTTTTCAAGGTTTTCGTTCTAACGTCCATTTTGGTTTTCTATTAATTATCTTCTGATTATCAAAGGAAGAATCAATCCAACTTCAATACAAAGTTATCTACTGAGTAATTGCACCTTCTTCTTTGCTTGCACAACATGTGCATACTCTTGGAAGGTGTTTTCAGCCATTTAGACTGAATTCGAAACGGTAACGTCTCGATTGAAATCGTTTCTATCTTGGTTTCCACTTTCTATTTCTTTTTTTATAATTACAAAATAAATAGTCGCGGCGACTTGTGCATCCCATACTTTTATTGCCGTGAAGCCCTGAAGGATCTACAGAACTTTTCTTAGTGTCTTCGCACCACCTACCTCATGGTCGTTTTGGCTACGTAAATTGGCGTGCATGTAGACTTCTACACTAATGTGGCTTGATAGCTCCCTTCCGTGTGTTCTAACGTCGGTCTTGTTGCATGATCTGGGTGTTTGTCCGCTGTCGCGACGCACCTTTGATTGCCCATACAGGTCTTACGAGATGTAAATCTAGGTGAATTGGCGTTTTATCCGTTGCTGCTCTAGCTGTAGTAGGCACATTTGAAGGTTTATTTGGAAGTTGCCATTGTAACTAGGGTTCCGTTTCTATCAAATCGCTTAAACTTGAGTGTCCACTTGATTTGACGTACCGCTCAGTAACGCTAGGGCAGATGGATGCATCATCGCATTCACAAATACCTATGTATGCCTTCTTAAAGCATGCACTGAGTTATTAGAGGCAAACTGACTGAGTGGCAATGAAGTTAGTCAAGGCACGCGTAGATATCGCATAGAGCCCGGTTAACCCGTTATACTTCTTCATCCGTTTCCGCTTGGTCTGCAGCTGAAATTTTTAACTACGTGCCAAAGAGAGAATATTCCTTACAGAAACGACCCGTAAATCTCGGGTCTGTATGATATAATGTTTTTGGCGTTCCATGCAAAAGGAATACCGTGTTGACGAATATCAGCGCTTTTTGCGTCTATTACATTCACTGACACCGTAGTAATGTGGTGTAGTGCGGATAAATGTAAATCAACTGGAGTATGCGGTTCACATCTGGAAGAGGATTGGCTAAAATGGGATCAGAATCAATACCAATTAGTGCAAAAGCCGCGATTGATCCCTTTGAATGATCAGCAAGTTCTCGGAGTGTAAAAGTGATGTTATGGTTGACCATCCCACCGATTACTTTACACCCCACTTAAATTGGCTAGACAGTGGTATTGATTCACCAATCGGAGATGACACTTCTTGGTCCTGGGAACTTTCCAAACTAATAGAGCGCTCTATCTGGTCTCAAAACGAGCGGCAAAGACGATGGCGCCTCCGAGGCTGGTGAAGACATATTAAGAACTTGAAACGCTTTCGGCCGGGACTGCAGAACCAAAAAAAGTGAGCTTTATTCTTTAAGTTTTGTTCTAGTCGTTTTCTGTCACTATTTATGATAGATGTGATAGATGTGCAATATCACTTTCTAACACACATCTATCTATCTATCGTATTTCTTCGTAAGAACCATGATGGACTATGATGGATGTGATAGATGTTCAACATAACACTCTTCTTTGATGTGCACGCTCGTGAGGACTCACGCCTTGATGTGTAGTCCGTCGACAAGATTCCTGTGCTTGTCTCTTGGTAGCGCCTTGGCTAGCCCGTCCGCGCGATCTCGTCCGTCGGCTTGTACTCGAGCTCGATCGTGCCTTGATCTACTTGCTCGCGAAAAAAAGGTACTTGATGTCGATGTGCTTTGTTCGCGAACGGTAGACGGGGTTCCTAGCCAGTGTAATACACATTTGGTTGTCTTGGTAGATGGTTGTTTCCGCATCTCCAATGTATCTCAAGTTCTTGAGAAGGCATTGCAACCAATTTGCTTCTTGTGTTGCCCCGTAGAGACTCATGTACTCCGCCTCCGTGCTTGAAGTATCACCGTTTGTTGAGACTTGGACTTCCATGATATCTCGCTGTCGTTCAGTAAAAGACATAACCGGTGGTCGAACGCCGCGTGTCAAAGTCGCCTGTGCAGTTCGTGTCTGTAACAGGGTTACATTTGGTTACATTTAGTTATGTTGTGTACGTAAGTACACTACGGTTGAGATCAGTATTGACCGGTCCTAAAGGTTTGGACCTATTGGTTATTTTAACCAATCAGGGCAGGATCCCTTGGTGGAGGCGTAGCAGCCTGCCACGTGTTGGTACACAGGTGGTGTACATTATATTTCAGCTAGGTACGAATGGAGTAAGTTTTACTTACTATTACATATAGTTTACATTAGTTTAAATTAATTTAGGCTAATTATATATTAAAAATACATTCAGCTTACAAAATACACTAATCCAGCTAGACGCACGACCTCTACCGGTCGCGCGTTCTGTGAGTGTTTGTAGCCAAAGGGAATACCTCCCTTAGCTACTCCTTTCTAAGGGAAGCCTTGTGTGGTAAAGCGTGCTATAATTAGGCCTAATTAGGGGTCTGATTGCGGGCACAAATTGGGTACGTACTTGTATACGATTGTGTGTGCCACGGTGTATACAGTTGCGTGTACCACCGTGGCGCACATAGACAGGACATAGACGGGGCATGAGAAGATGGGACGATTACGTACAGGTACTCAACGAACACCAACGAACACCGACGAACGACGGAGGAATCAGGTTGACTGGTGGACGGAGGACGCTGGAATGGACGGTTCTGATTGGTTGAAATTAGGTAAATGGTAGATCGAAGGCTTTACGTGATAATAAAGTTCTCCTTTTGCGTACGATCGAGTATATCGTTTTAGGGACGGCACCTTTGCGCCTCATTCATTTGTGGTGAGGTGACTGGAATTTACGTTTGAATGTATACGACAAGTATGCATCGGTCGCATACGATTGGATGGTTTTGGCCAATCACGTGATATTTTTTTTAATGGTCCACGACATCATGGTCCACGACAAATGGATAAGTACGCAGGATATGGTCGCATATGATTGGATGGCTTTGACCAATCACGGGATATTTCATGGTCCACGACATCATGGTCCACGACATC
>CM047588.1:12357183-12370293 GCA_026184515.1 Peronosclerospora sorghi
GTAACAAGGTGAACAGATACTGGAGGTAGATATAGGATTTCTTAATAATTTGAAAATAATCAAATTTCCCCCCTTACGAGCAGTCGTCTTACCAACCAAGGAAACCTTTTCAAACCTATACAAAGACTAAGTACAACCCGAGGACACCTTTAAGTGAACGCGGGTTATAGCGTGATAAATATCCTCTGCGGTTACCTAAGTTAAGGGACAGTCTGAGTGTTAACAGGAAGTGTTCATTTTCAGTAACTTTATATTAAGATTCGGACGTAAGTACCAAGAACCTGAGAAGTTTAAGCAAGAGAAGTGTATTGTATCGCTTCCTTGTGTTGGTTTTGAGTGGAAACCTCGAAAATTTAAGTTTCTTCACGACAATGAGCACGAGGGACACGAGGGCGCGTATGTTTTAAATCTAAGTTTTATTTTTGTGAAAGTTCACGTTATGTCGTGTCGTTGAGTGGAACAGTCTCCTGGAATTGTGGAGAGAAGTTGAGTGTTACGTTTAGCTTACGTTACTATCGATACGTTATCTTTTGACGAGATTTCTCATTGGAAGATCGGAAACCTTCGACCAGGAGAGCGCACTGAAGGCGCTTCTCATTCAAGTGGGAAAGGTTAACATAATATTGGACAAATGGAAGAAGAACGATCGCAAGGTCGGGCCGGAGTGTGTCACCGGTTACGGCAAGGGATTCGCCGGTTAGAGGTCATGATATCCTGTTTTAAGAAAGTATAAAGAATTTTGCGCTATTAGGACACCAGATTACGTTGAATGATCTATCTGTTGCTGAAAGAATAGAGAGAGGCTGATTAACTCAAATAGGAGTACTGCGAGAATCCACTGGCATGCACGCAAGCATTGCGGAAGAACAGGCGGCTGGAAATTTTGCAAATACAGGCCTACAGCCGCGCCAGTACAAGATACTAAAGCTTGTGGTACAGGCGTTCTCAGGGATGGAAATTTACCGTGGACTTGGCCCTGGTTCTCGTGACTGGACACACGGATTCATGGAAGCGCTTGAGCTAGCAAAATTTTCGTCTTGGATTTGCTTGGACTGAGAGGCTTGAAGTCAATAAGTTAGGCGAATACCGTGATGGGGCGGCTTCCCGGTATTTTCGTTCAAATATAGGGATCTGGTGGCAAATTTCACAGACGTTGCACTACGTGTTGGACTAGATGTGGCGCGTGTTTCGGTTACGATTTTGCATCTGCAAGGTGCTTCAGAGTTATTTGCAGCTGAAAAAGACACAAGAAGGTCGTGGAACGAGCGTTTGTTGTATTCGACGGTATTAGCACGCTAAAGTGGATATAGCGAGAAGATAATAGTGGAAAAGCTCGTGGAGTACGTTGTTCCAGCATTAATGTACGCGATGATGACGCGGTACGACTTGATGAGGACAAATTTTATTTTACATGCACAATAATTAGTGTCATGGACTCAAGAAGTGGAGGATAACCATGTGAAGAGCAGGATACACCAAGGCCAGGTGTGAACGCTGTGCATGATCATAAAAAGATGGTTACATTTCATAACTGTGGTGGAAAGGGTAATATCCGAAGGAAATACCCGAAGAAGTTGGACAAGCGGGAAAAAACAAGTTCATCGGAAGATGCAAGGTAGATCAGAGAAAGAATATGGTCTAGCTAAGGTAGAAGAGAGCCATGACTGGTCTGAATATTTAAGTTCAAGTGCAAGTGATTAAAATGACATTTGGATTCTCGATAGCGGTGCCAGCCGTCACCTTGTTGGTGATGAAGATCTTTTAGAAGATGTGGTTTCCTGCACGGGAGATACGAGGCTGACGTGACGTTACCCGATGAATTTTTTTTGCAGGTCACCAAAGTCGGAAAAGTTGTTTTATGAAGTATCGACGATCTTGACACCATTATAGTTCACCAAGAAGTATTTTTTTTCCCGAATTTAGCAAGGAAATTGATCTCACTTGAGAAGTTAATACAGAAAGGTTGGAACTTAGTGTACCAAAGCAACAGGGTGTAGGTCAGACTAATAAGGGATCTACCCTTAACTGTGAAGGTGGATGAATCTGTTTGGACGGTGAATCTGACTACGACGCGACATATAAGTCTTATAGAGACGCTGGATTAAAAATCAATTGAACAGGTTGCGAAAGCATTAGCTGGAGAAAATTTTTCATATGTTTCTGTGGAAGAAGATGTGAAGAATCAAATGGTATCGCAAAACATAAGTGAAATTGGACGTTCCGGGGATACAAGCGACCAAGTCGAGAACCCATCAACGCAAGTCACTGAAAAATTAAAAGAAACGTACGCGAGACGCCAAGATTCAGTGAATATAAAAAAAACTATGAAAGAAAGGAAGACCAGACAGAAGTCAGGCGTGGAAAGAGGTTTACATACAGGTGAAGAAGTAAACGCAGTGGCTACAACGGACAAGGAGCATGCGTTGGCGGTATACGCAGTGCTGAGACCCAGTGATGTTAGAATGGAGGCTAAGTACACAAAGGACCCGCGGAGTTTCAAGGAAGCACACAAGCGCAAGGACACGCACATCTGGAAAACCCAGAAGAGGCCGATTTGAAGGCTTTACAGGACACATGGGAAGTAGTCAAAGGAAATCTAGCGATATCTGCAGAATTGGTATAAAAGACGAAGTTGAAGGCAGATGGTATGATTGAACGCTACAAGGTGAGACTAGTGACACGTGTAGATAAGCAGGTGGATGGAAGATATTTTGTTTCTACGTTCTCGACTGTCATGGATCTGAGTAACGTGAATGTGGTTCTTGCTATGGCACAAGTGTGGAATGTACCAGGGAGGCATGGCGACGTACCAGTACCAAGCGCGTATCCAAAGGCACACACGGACAGGAATTTCGAGATTTAATTGAAGATACCACAAGGCATGGTAATAACGAATGACTTACGGAAGAATTTTGGAGTTAATTCGACCAAACATTTGGCTTTACGTTTGAAGAAAAAATTATACGGTTTGAAACAAGCTGGACGCATGGGGTATGAATTTGTTACGAAGTACACTTCTAGACCTTGAATTCACGCATTGCATGACAGATATATGCATCTTTTTCAAGGAATAATCACGATGGAATTGTTATAGTTGGAGTATACGTGGATGAATTATTCGTAACAGGTACAACGGAGCAACCGGTGGATGATTTTTTTTATCAAGATGAAGGTACTGAAATTAAAGGACCTATGACCGGTGGAAAAATTTCTCGGTAGCTGTATTTGAGGAGACCAAGAGTGTGGACATACCATGGAACAAGAGGTCACTATAAACGAGTTACTGGAAAAGTACAACATGGACAGTAACTCGAAGCTCGTGAAGATGGCCGAAGACGAAGCGTTCGTGCCCAAGTTTTCCTATCGCGATCTTATCGGAGCACCGATGTACGTTGGGACGTGCACACGTCCAGATATTGCGCATACTGTGGGTGAGGTAGAGAAGTTCTGTGAGCGATATGACAAGTCTCATTGGACGGCTGCTAAGCGATTCTCAAGTACTTCAAGACGACTCAATATCTCCGAATTGCTTTTAGTAGTGCAAACAAGGGAGAGTTAATCGGCTTTGCGGACACTGTAGCCGGTGCGTATACGCACGGTGCGTCTAGCGCACAGAGGAAGACTTTCCTAGAGCGGCGATATGCCGCTACTTAGCCGATACGCCCTTATAAAAGGGCTTAGTAACAGAGCACTCTCTTACTCGGGACCAAGATTTCCCTTGGTTTACTTGTTAGAATTAACTAACGCCTTGAAACAAGGCTTCCCTTAGAAAGGGATAGCTAAGGGAGGGAGGTATTCGCTTTGGCTAAAAACACTCACAGCACGCTCGACCGGTAGAGGTCGTGCGTCTAGCTGGATTAGTGTATTTTGTAAACTGAATGTATATTTAATATAAAATTAGCCTAAATTATTTTAAACTAATGTAAACTATATGTAATAATAAGTAGGCTTACTCCATTCTTACCTAGCCGAAATGTAATGTACACCACCTGTGTATCAACACGTGGCAGGCTGCCACGCCTCCACCAAGGGCTCCTGCCCTGATTGGTTAAAATAACTAATAGGTTCAAACCTTTCGGACTGGTCAATACTGACCTCAACCGTAGTGTACTTACGTACACAACATAACTAAATGTAACCAAATGTAACCTGTTACATCCTCCCCCATCAAGACTATTGATTACGCAGTAAATCAATTATAGTTGGAGAACTCCAACTGCCAGAACTTCTGGCTAACCATGAGCACCTTTAGTGTTGCTGAGGATTCGCCTCAAGAAGAGGAGGTAGATTATTCCGATTACTCGGAGGTGGATGCCCTTGGGGATATCTTCCCAATGGCTGACCACTCCAACAACGCCGAATGGCGATGTCGGGAACCCAATCCGTTCCCAACACGTGGGGAAAATGCACTAGCTAGTGCGCCACCCCTACCAATGTCGGATGATTCATCCGGATCGCCGAAGACGATCATCACCAATGAATTGGATGCGGCTCAAGAATCCCAACTTGCCGCACAGGCACGAAGGGCTGCGTTACGAGCCCCCAAACTCCCGCCACGGGCGGCATATAGTTTTGAGGGTCCCCGTGACCTCCCAAAGTGGGCTAAGACTATGGTAAGGAATGGTTTAGCATTCTATACTCCTGGCCCTGCGGCTGAACAGCCGTATCAATACGAACGCCGAAAGAAACTCTGGGAACAACTGCTCGCGCAGAAACAGTTCACTGGCGTCTCATACCGAGAGCGCCTCGACAGGCAGGCACAGGGTGCCCCTGTTGAGAACCTCCGTGAGGTTCCTATCGTTTTCTTTGCCGGAGAGAGTATCGAATATGCAGAAAGGAAATTCCGCACTTGGGAGGAAGGGGAGAAGCTCCTACCTAGTTTTACTGAGCTGCACAACATCTATTCACGCCGTGACGTTCGGATGGAGAGGGCGTTGCGCTTGGCATTTGCCAGAGCCAAAGCGATTGGGCCATTACGTGCCCCATATTACACGCTCTATGCCAGCGCTCCTGCCCCCACCGCGGTGCCAGAGAGCAGTGTGAGCACCATATCTTCCTCCGGCGAACTCCCAACTACTGGGAGTGAAGGGGCTTCTCGCGCCCCTTTGGTCGTCGGCTCGCAGCGGGATTCTCCCGCTTGAAAGCGTCAACGACGTCACGGCAATCCTGCCGCAGGGGAGTATCGGACTCCCACGAACTCTGTGAATGTGGATAACCCTTCCACTTCACCAGATATTGGGTTTGACCCCGATGGTGGCGTCGCGCCATCAGACGCTCTGCATGGTAATATGGAGTACCCTCCGTATCGAGAATTGGAGAACGAGGTCGCGCAATTGCGACGCGAGATACGCGAGCGCTGTGATCGACACAGCCATCGCATCCATGATGTCCACGAGGGACTCCGCGATGAGTGGGATGCCATTGAACGCTTGGAGAAGCGGTTTGGATCTCTCGAGTTGACCGTTGCGGAGCTTCGTGGTCGCATTTTTGCCCTGTCGGACTTATTACGCCCTGCCGTGTAGTACGGCTCTTATGGCTACCTGCCTTTTCAACCCCCCCCCAAGAGGGGACCCGCCTCCGGGTTCTGGTATGGCTTAAGCATACCCACATAGAAGGTTGGATGCGTACGCATCGCCTTCGGGATGTCTAAGGTGTACGCCAAGCCCTTTCGGGATAGCACCTTGAAAGGCCCCACAAACCTGGGGCGCAGTTTGTTGCTTAACACATTCGAAATTGCATGTGTCAGAAGGTTTTTAGCATTTAATAAAACACCGTATCCTACTTTGTACGCCCTTTTGTTACGCCTCCCCTTGCGGTCCGCTTGATCCTTCTGCTTGTCTTGGCTTTCCGCCATGGCATCGCAAACGTGTCGTAAGACACTAAGGCGCGTCGATAAAAACTTATCGATGTGCTTTCGCACAGATACAGGGCTGACATCGGGGAATCCTCCCCCCTCAAGCCCTGGGCCACACACACGTGGCGTCAACGGAACCCTCGGATTCACTAATCCGTTCACGTAAAACGGGTTAAACCCCGTAGATTCATGGACCGAATTGTTTATAGCAAATTCGGCCATAGAAGGCATCTCACTCCAACTCTTTGGAGAATCCGGACATAAACTCCGGAGAATATTCTCTACAACGCGGTTAACGCGTTCTGTTTGCCCGTCCGTCTGAAGATGATCCGCAGTTGCCATAAGGAGCTTGGTGCCTAGAACCTTAAACAGCGCGCCCCAAAACTGTACCGTAAAACGGGGATCCCGATCCGATACAACGGAATCGGGTAGACCATGCTGTCGAAAGACAAGTTTTAGGAACACTTTCGCTGTTCCTTGTCCGTCAATGGACTCTGGCACCGCCGCCAGGTGATCCATATTGCTAAAACGTTCTACAAAGACCAATATGCCGGTGTTACCGGCCTTATCCTTTGAAAAACCGAAGATAAAATCCATACTGATGGATTTCCAACACTCCGTAGGAACGGATAAGCTCGCCAAAGGCGCAGCTAAATCTGCAGAGGGTTTGACCCTATGACACTTCTCACAGGTGCGAATATACGCATTGACCCACTTATACATTTTGGGCCACCAATACAAAGCGCTTAGAGCGCTGTAGGTCTTTTACCGACCTAAATGACCCCCGGTAGGGGCGTCATGTGCCTCAAAGAGGACTCTATACTTCAGTTCCTCATTATGAGGAACAACCACCCGCGGAGTGTCCTACGCACTTGTGCTGTAATATAGCAAACCGTCACAGTACCTGTAACGGTGTAACCGAGCTCTAGCTTGACTTGACAGGGTAGACTCAGACAAGCCAAGTCCCTTTCCACCCAACGCGCTGATAAGCGCCGTACATTGTGGGTCTTTCTCATACGCCTGGCGTATGAGATCCACCACAGACGAGGTGATGAATGTCGCGTGAGCGAGCTCGTAGAAATTGGGACGACGCGACAGCACGTCTGCAAGCACTTCTGCTTGCCAGGTTTATACTTAACCTCAAAGTTGTACTCCGCAAAGAAGGATAGCCAACGGGCCATCCGTTGAGAGAGATGAGGCGACTTTGTCGCTGTCCTTAAGGACGCGTGGTCAGTATAAACCACGAACGGCTTAGAACCGAGTAGGTGCACCCTAAATTTGATAAGAGCATACTTCATTGCAAGTAGCTCCTTTTCATGAACGGGATAATTCCGTTCCGCAGCCTTAAGCTGCCTCGACTCAAACGCGATCACGCGTTCCATTCCCGCATCGTCTGCTTGTAACAAAGCACATCCGATTACGAAATCGGAGGCGTCACAGACGACGCTAAATGTTTTCCCAGAATCTGGGAGAGCAAGAACGGGAGCTTTTAACAAGCTTCCATTAACCGCTTCGAAGGCGGTTTGGTATTTGGTTTCCCAACACCAATCCACGTCCTTCTTAAGAAGGTCAGTTAATGGCTTCGCCATCTCAGCGTAGTTCTCGCTGTACTTGTAAAGATAATTGGATAATCCAAGCCACTTCCGTAAATCTCTAAGATTTAAAGGCGAAGTCCACTCCACAATGGCTTTCACCTTCGCGGGATCCGCCCGCACTCCATTCTTACCGATGAAGCATCCGAGGAAAGGAATTTCCTCAGCACCAAAAATACATTTGGATGCGTTTGCATATAACTTATGCTCCCGCATACATTCGAGCACCGCTCGAAGATGTATTAAGTGCGTCTGAACATCAGACGAGTCGCCTTCCTCACGACTATGGACGAATATGTCGTCGAAGTACGTCTGAGCGTACTTCCTATGAGGGCGGAAGAGTTGAGTCACCAAGCGATTGAAAGTCGCTGGTGCATTCGAAAGCCCCTGTGGCATAACTAGCCACTCCCACAGCATGCCACTAGGCGTGCTAACCGCTGTAAGCGGAATATCGGACGCTCGCATGAGCACCTGATAATACCCGTCCACCAGATCTAAGGCACTGTACACAGTACAGCCCGCCATATTGTTCTGGAGGACATCCTTCCGAGGAATCGCAGTCTGCGTGGGTACAGTAGCTGCATTCAGCTTGTTGTACGCATGCACAATGCGCACTTTCCGTTCGGTTTACGAACACAAAAAGTGGGAGATGAATGGGGAGACTTGCTCTCCCGTACCATCCCTGCCTCTTCTTTTCCCTTGAAGAATGCGTCGATGACGTCGCATTGCTCCTTGGGGAGAGGCCACTGCCTATTGACGCAGTATTTGGTTCCTGGAATCAAATCGATTTCATGTCGGACTCCCCGATCCGGTGGTAACCCCATCGGCGGGTTGTCACTAATGACATCTCCTAATTCCTTTAGTAAGGAATGGTAAGGGTCCTCAGGATCCCCGAGGAACTTGAGGCCGCTTCGGGCATTTAATGCATGTTTGGTTTTCACCAAAACTGACTCGTCCATTGTGGATGAGGAGTTCAACTTCTCTTCCGGACGCAACACGACGACCTCGTCGATTTCATCTGCTTTCAAAGCAGTCTCAAACTCGTTGAAGGACATCTCCTCCAACGACAACAGTTCGCCTACCCCAGGCAACCGTTCCAGGCTTACGCCTTCTGTGACAACACCTGTCACACTATTCAGCATCCTGTAGGACTACTGGCCTCGGGACTCATCCCGAGACCCAGATGGGGGGAGTCAATTGCCCCATCTACTGGAATCGCCACGCGCCCATCCACAGAGGTATCTACCTCTACCACCGGTGACTCGCCGGTATCACCTATACCGGAGTAATCGGAATCATTTCCGACGTGCGAAAGACACAAACTTCGGGTATCTTCTCTAGGAAGCGCCTCTCGCTTAACCTCAGAGGAATCCACCTCTACCACGGCGACTCACCAGTCTCGCCTATAACGTCGTGGGGATTTACCGCCGAATCCCCCTTGTCAAGGAACACTTCCTTGACCTCATTGGGACTGATCATTTCAGACATCCCAATCTCTGGCATCTCTCGCCAGAATCGCTTTTGCGATCGATCAAAGGTGGGTTCATGACTCGCCAATGCTTCACCCGATCGCGGTGCGTTGAGCCAATGGACTTAGACTTCCAGTCTATCCATGGCTCGTGGCGTCGCAGCCACTTCATGCCCAGAATGAGGTCATACCTCGAGTCCAAATCCAGGACTAGGCAATGTTCTAAGCTGTCGAAGTCTGTAAACTTCAGCTTAAGATCAATCGAGACCTTGGGTACAGAATCTTGTACGCCCGTCGCTAGACGGCCGTGACAACGTCACGAGAACGTGCCTCTAGGGCTACGGCATACAGCCGACTCTTCTCAACAGAAGCCCGTCTGACATATTTTTCAGACGCTCCAAAGTCTATCAAGACTCTCCAAGGCTTATCAAAGCCTTTCACGTCCGCAAGGACGACCAGCAAACCTGGCTGGTATACCAACTCGGTGCTAGAAAACACCTTTTCCCTCGGGGCTTTGTGCTGTCGTCCCCTACCTTGGGGTTTAACAGAACTGAGGGATCCCCCAGTAGGGCGTCCCGCATCTACTGGGAGACGTCGTTTCCCGACGGCTTGGGCAAGGGCTTTTTCCCCACCCTTGGTCCCTTGTAGCGAGTGTCTCGCTGGGGATTTTTCGGACATATGTTCCGCAGATGATCCATGCTTCCACACAGGAAGCATCTCAGCGGCCCATGCCGCTGCATTATTACAGGGAGCTCCACTTCGAAGCCCTGCGGGAAGGAGTAAGAGTGGCTTCTAGCGGGAGGTTTCTCCTCCGCTTCGACCTGACTCAGGTCCATGGTTCGGGACCCACCTTAGAGGAACGAAAGTTCCTTTCGGCGTTGAACGCCATCTTAAACGCCTCCTCCAGGGATTGGGGTCGGTATCGGAAGAGCTCCGAACGTGCTGGCCCTTCTTTCAGGCCTCCCATGAACACGGGAATGGACACATCGACCGAATACGCTTTTGCGTACATCCCTACCAACAGGGTCTTAAGTTCTTGGATGTATGTTTCCAAGTCCCTAGTGCCCTGACGGCACCTCAGAAACGCCAGCTGATTCTGAGAAACCAAATCAGGCGTGACATACATGTGCATAAGCTTTTTCTTAAGGACTTCCTAGGTTGGGAACACGTACGTCACCGACTACGAACACGTGAACGCCCATGCACGGGCTTTAGCCGTGAGATGGGTCAGTGCAAGTCCTACTTGCAAATGATCCTCGATCACATTCGCTGTGACAAAGGCCGTTTCGACCTCGCGAAGCCACACATAAATGTGGTGGAGTCAAGTTCAAAATCGAACACGGTTGTATCGACAACCTGACCACCACCATCGTGCCCAGCCTTCCAACTTACGGGGGGGGGTACCCCGCGGACCTCCATCGAAATCTGGTCCGATCGTCCGCTGCTGGCAGACGACCGGTCATCATCCAAAGACACTTGGTCCGATTCACTTAAGTTCATCTCACCTTGTGTACCCGATGGAATGGGCTAGTTACACACTCGGTGGATCGGGATCGCAGATCGATCTGATTCGGTCTTGAATATGAGACCGTGCTGGATAGGTGTACCTAGGGCGGAACTCTTCACCACAGGTACGTACAGACCAGAAAGACTTCCAAAAGATAAATTCCAATAGGTCGATCGTCCAAACGATCTAGACCTGACCAATACGAAATAATAGAGGGTAGACCAATCAACCAGTCTAGCCCCTGACCAATATGAGAGAAGACCAAAACCGGTCTAAACTCCAACCAATGTTATAGTAAATCAATATGTCCACGTAAAGATCCAATATGCTCGTGAATTCCACAAACGATATCTCCACGTAAAGACAAATCCACTTGTTAGTACGTTCCAAACGTACGTGACTTAAACTTGAGGAAGTAGACCAATGCGTGCTCCCGTCGAGGGACTTCCGGCTGGCCAAATGCGCGTGTGGCGCGTCCAGACCGGGTATAATGAGCTAGAGGGGATTACTCGACCCTCTGCTCCCAAACGCTCCGCGGTGGGCGGAGGCGACTGATGCACATAGCAAAGGTTTAAACAACCTCCTGTTGAGGTGTTAGCCCGAAGGAAAAACCAAAAGATTCCAAACGACTTCTTCTATTTTAGGCAAATCAACAACTTTAACCAATACTACCTCCTTACGGTCCCAATATGTACCCACATGAAAATATGTAAAATACCCAATGTCAGGTGACTCACCCAAGACCTGCGTTCTTGATAATCCTTGAATCTGATAGGCTAAAAAGCCCCCCCCATTGTTTAGACCAATCGGAAACTCGACCAACTGCCTTGACCAAAAGTGACCAAATTTGTGGTACACTTCACCACATAAAGGTTATTACCTTTTCACAGGTGAATTCAGTATATCTTAAAGGATAACGGAGGGCGCACCCCCGTAGACGCAGAATGACTTGCGTACACACTCGCCTCATGGGCGAGGAGGGCGTTAACCCTCTCGCGAACGGCATCAAAGCCCTGCTCCACTAGATGGAGCTTGCCAGCCGAACCCAGTATGGGTACTAGCCTATTAACGGCTTCCTGTTGAACGGGGCTTAACCTATCCCAATCGTCCTGTTTCATCATTTGCAGAGGATGTTGTTGTCTACCAACACAGGTGTTGGATTGACTACGAGTGATACCAGATGTAGCTGGTGCGTATACGCACGGTGCGGCTAGCGCACAGAGGAAGACTTTCCTAAGCGGCGATATGCCGCTAGTTAGCATATACGCCCTTATAAAAGGGCTTAGTAAGAGAGTACTCTCTTACTCGGGGCCAAGATTTCCCTTGGTTTACTTTTTAGAACTAACTAACGCCTTGAAACAAGTGTGGTGGAGCGGCTGATCAAATTTTTTGACGCTTGATCAGGCGGTACCACGGCGTCCGGACTGCCGACTAACGAAGGGGTCCTACGGTTGTCCTTGACTGCTTGTGTTTCTGCTCACCTTGTGTACCCGACGGCTTGGGCGTGGGTCGCTCTCCAGGTGGAGGGGATATAAACACGGCAATTCCTTGATGCAAGATTGGGAAAACTTGTTACGAGTTGACCTATGTGCTGATCAGGCGTGATCAGGATCAATAAAGCTCGAATCAGGTGTGATCAGGATTGATCAGGAGTGATCAGGCTTGAGCAGGCGATAAAAGTCGTTGATCAGACTTGATCAGGCTTGATCAAGTACTGAAAGACGTTGATAAGCTGTGATCATACTTGATCAGGCTTGATCAGATGCTCCAAGTCGTTGATCAGCCGTAATCAGACTTGGTCAGACTTGAAGATGCTCCAAGTCGTTGATCAGCCGTGATCAGACTTGATCAGGCTTGATCAAGTGCTAAAAGTCGTTCAGGCACGAGTTGGCTCGAGTCGCAAGCAGATAAACGCGGTTCGCGAGTTGCATAGTGTCGATCAGGTTTGATCGGCGAAAGGGGTACTTGATCAGGCAGAGGAAGTCTTCACTGCCCGATCGTGGAGACTTTGAAGTCTTAAAAATCTAAAGGAACACCCAAATATATGTATTCCTAGCCTAGAACTACGAGGGGGGGGGGTAAATTTCACTAAATCCACCTAGAGTTCACGTGGGGCGCTTACAGCAGCCGAAGTCTAGGGGCCAAACTTGAACCAAACGGGGAAGAGGTGAGAGCACTGCTCAATCACGTTCCCTAGACCAAAACCCTTTAAAAAGAATAACCGCTGACACAGCGGGCGGAGTTGCGGAGAGCTCTCACACTCTACGCCTACCGGTGGGCCAAAAACGCACAAGTGCTCCCGCCCGGGACGTAGCGGTATTTATTAACGTGTCGTGAAGGAACTTAAATTTTTTTTTTCGAGGTTTCCACTCAAAAACAACACAAGGAAGCGATACAATACACTTCTCTTTCTTAAACTTCCCAGGTTCTTAGTACTCACGTCCGAACCTTAATACAAAGACACTGAAAATGGACACTTTCCTGGTAACACTCAGGCTTCCCCTCAACTTAGATAACCGCAGAGGATCTTTATTACGCTGTAACACGCGTTCACTTAAAGGTGTACTCGGGTTGTACTTAGTTTTTGTATAGGATTGGAAAAGGTTTCTTTTAGTTGGTGTGGCGACTGCTCGTAAAGGGGGAAATTTGATTATATTAAAAGTATTAAGAAATCCTATATCTACCTCCA
>CM047588.1:12380293-12391843 GCA_026184515.1 Peronosclerospora sorghi
CACTGGCTTCGATACCGAAAAACTCACTTCATGATCGGCTAAAAACATCGTATACTCTTTATGCATACTTTTCGTATACATTCAACCGTAAATTCCAGTCACTTCACCACACATAACCTGTAGGAAATTGACACGGGTTGGGGCAAGGTCAATATTCCGTAATGAATATACCGGCCGTTAGGCCAGATAGTCTGTGAGTAAATTTATGGAGAGAAGCGCGCCCTACTTGATCAGGGTAGGTGCGCACGGGAAGCAAGTAAGTGTTCTCTGGGTTTTAGAGTAAAAATATACTAACTATAAATGCGTACTTAAGAACCTAACCTAAGATTCATAATAAAAAAAAGTATACAGTTAAAATTCCAAAGTAACTAGAGTGAATCTATATATATAAAAGAATACCATGTCGTCGTGCATGCGCGCTCCCGCACCTAAGCGAATAATTTGATCTAAGTATAAAATTCAGTGAAGTACGTACCTAAGCGAAGTCGAACCGTACTATAAGTCGGGCCTAAATGAATTCGATTTTATAATTGGTTAAAAGAGCGCTTTTTACAGTTAGGTGAAAAACTATTCGGCTTAATCATTGGTTAGAAGTATCGCTTTACATCATATATATATATATAAGAATACCGTCTGTACGATGGTCCTTTTCCAGGCTTTTGATTGGGCGGTGCTCTGTCATGGGGAGAAAAAATAGCGAAAAGATAGGGCGAGAACCACCTTGTGGTTCTCGCTCTATGTTTTCGATACC
Organism: Peronosclerospora sorghi; assembly: GCA_026184515.1. NCBI lineage: Eukaryota > Oomycota > Peronosporomycetes > Peronosporales > Peronosporaceae > Peronosclerospora > Peronosclerospora sorghi. The sequence continues at coordinate 12,381,045 of CM047588.1, forward strand.
CTAACCATGGAAATACATGGGGGCAAGTTTTGTAGACGGACAGACTGTTTTTATGCCCTCCCCGTCGATACGACGGGTCCCATCCCCTAGTCTATATATATATAATAATACCGTGTCGTCGATGATCCCGTACCTAAGCCCAGTCGAACTGTACTATCGATTTATTTTAATTGGTTACAACTAGCGCTTTTACAGTTAAGTAAAAAAAATATTCGAATTTATCATTGGTTAGAAATAGCAGCTTTACATACCGACATTTTGTAGGTGGTGAAATTGCCACAAGGAGCCCGGATTGTTGTCAATGGTGAGCTTTTACTATTTGATTTATGTTCCGTGGATTTGCTCACTTTTTTGTTGCGGCAGGCAAGCAGGTACAGGGGCTGTATGAACACCTAGCGCAGGTGCATCGACTGCTCAAGACGGCTACGAAGGAAGATTTAGAGGCTACATGATACTGCATGCCGTAACGGCGTGCGACCCAAGGATTTTGATCACATTAGTATAATGTAGAGTATATGTTTTCGCTACCATAACCTTGAAAATACATGGGAGGGCAAGTTTTGTAGACGGACAGACGGTTTTTATGCCCTTCCCTGTCGGTACGACGGGTACCTGCACTTGTCTATCTATATAACAACAGAATCCATGTCGTCATCGATGATCCCGTACCTAAGCGAATATGTTGATCTATGTTTATAATTCGATTAAGTACGCGATCTTGTACCTAACCGAATTCGAACTATACTATAAGTCTGACCTAATTAAATTCGATTTTATAATTGGTTACAAATAGCGCTTTTACAGTTAAGTGAAAAACTATTCGACTTAATTATAGGTTAAAATAGCGCTTTTACACCTTCTTCCTACATAAAAGGTTTCGGTCCGTCTCTTGATCACGTGCCCTTACCGTAGCACGTCGGTACTACGGGTACCTACACTTGAAGTTTTCCGTCTGTCCGTCAGTGCGACGCTCCTGGCCAAGACTAGTTACTGTTTTCAGCATATATACTATTTGAAACACACTTTCTTCCTGCTCAGTGCTTTAACAGCTGCCGTGAATTTTGAGTTCAAGTGTCCTTGAATGGGGGGAAACCGTCACAGGCATGAGCGACGTTCAGCTCGAACAGGTGCACATCAAGAAGCGGCCAATGCGCACGGAGGAAAAGGGATACAGTTTACGCAAACAGCAATGCAAGCAGCAACACTTGAAGTGCAGAATTATCAGTCCTGACACAAAAGCACCCGCCGATCGAAGGCCGGATGAACAGGATGTACCACGAGTGCGGCGTGTATTCGACGGGATTGAGCAGCGGCTTCGGCTAAAAAGCGGTCAAATGGAAACTGGATGCATTGCGATGCGCTGCACTGGATTGAGTTACGCGTAACAGGATCTTCGCTGTGCGCACTCACATTTCTCATCTTTCTGCAGTTGTGGTAAGGTTAAACTACCACCGATAGCTCCACCGTAACCAATGTTGTATCGTCAGCTTGAAGACCAGACTTGGAGGGGCAAAAACGTTCGTGAACATACAACAATGCCTTTTCTTGGACGTCCGTTGATGAAGGAATATGGCTCAAGCGGCATTTACAACATGGGGAGCTTGACAATCTCAACGGTAGCCTCTTACTTGGCAACGAGAATGCGCCCAAATTTGCACAGATCTATCTACATACATGACCCGCAAAGACAAGTCGATGGATATCTTGCGCTTGTAGACCATCTTAATCTGATACCATGGAAGAGATGCAGCAGATGCTTCAAGAGACGCTCGAGTATACGAAGGGCAAGGTGAAGAAAACATGCCGAGTCTGCAGGTCTGCAGCGATAGTATCCTTACGTTTGATTTCATTGCGAGAAAAACATGCGCTCGGTTTTATTGGCCGTTGGAGTGTTATAGTGGCGGGATTATCCTCCCAATAAAAATTTGTTCCGTTGGTGCAACGGATTAACTCGAATGAATGTCTTTTCTTATCGGGATGGGCATATCATGGGGGAACTTCAAGCCATTCTCGAACAGCAAAACCCGTACGTGTGGTTGTAGGACAGGTGCGGCATCAAATGGAGGGAGATCAGGTGGTGGATCTGGAACTCCGTCTGCTTTGCCTGCAATCGAACGACCGAAGGAGGTACAACACCCCGACTGTCAACGAGATCATCGCCATCATGGCGGGAAATGATTACGACGGTAGTATTTCCGATCGCGACATTATTTTGAAGTGCCACGACTGACGCCTCCAGCGCATTTCATCATTGCACTCATCGTATATACCGCTTATATGTGTGATTCTTTAATGGGATTTGCAACGGCAAGCGCCTCATTGTCCGCCGGTGTTCCACACGTGTGATTGAGGCTTAATTCTTGACGGGTGATGATGAAGGGAACGTTTGATTTATCCCACGCGTTGCACTAACATCTGAGAAATCAGGCCTGCCATGCAATATCCGTTGGATGCAGTTTCCTGTGCGCTTAGCCTATGCAATGATGATAAACAAACCACTGGAAAAGATGCTTCACAAGGTCGGCGTATGTCTCACAAGGGACGTGTTCTCGCATGGCCGTGTTAAAAGGGCGCGCAATTCCTGCAGCTCCCGGCGTCGCCGATGACTTTTATTTGGTAAGTGACTTTTCGGTAAAAAAAAAACTAGCAAACTGCATATATGAATATTATTAGTTTAAGTACTTAACTTAACACTAATAAAATCACTTTGGATTTTGATTTGCTTTACGTGGAGTGATTGAGTGGAGGCCAGTACGGCGCATCTCGCTTGGAAGTTTCTCGTTCTCGATTGTGGATTGTGGAGAAAGTTACGGCGTGTCGTTACGTATTACGCGGTGTTGATTAAAGTTAAGCGTGGATAATATGGATGTTCGCGTTTAATTATTGGCATTGCATTACTTTCTCTGTCGCTATCGTCTACTCTCGGAAACGCACGCGCTAGTACCTGCTGTTTATCTTGGAACGCGCACGCGTAAGTACGCAAAGTGAAATGAGCGATTTAGAGCAAGTAGTACGTCGCCTTTTACGGTCAACTGCACCAGAGAACATCTCCGTCCATTTGGAAGCTAAGTTTGCAGAACGACAAGTAATGCGCAACGTCGTTTATGACGAAGCACTACGTTGAATGAGGTTGAAAAATCTCGCAATGATGGGAGCAGTCAGTGTCCGAGATTGCACACGCAGTCGTTAACAGCAAAAAAATAAGGAAAGCGCTATTCCCCCCAATTTTGGCTATTTTCCGCCAGAAAAATTATTCAGCCAATCAAATTTTACTCCGATACTAAAAATATTCTTAAAGTACGCAAGGAACAATTCGAGCCCAGACCTGGGCCCGCGCGATCTCGCGTTACGACTACCAACCGGATGTTTGCAAGGACTACAAGGAGACGGGTTTCTAAGGATACGGCGACAGATGAAAATTTCTACACGATCGTGGAGACTATAAAAGTGGGTGGAATATTGAGAAAGAGTTTGCTGAGAAAGAAAAAAAACGTCAGAATCGTCTCCAGAAAGGCAAGGTGCGTTATTTAAATCTTTGTGTTTTTTGTTTTTGGTTGATGCTAGTGTAAGCATGACTTTGGGTATGTTGTTCCTAATTTTTTGTGCACAGACCCTAATGAAGAAAGCGATAAAGCAAAAAAAGTTGTTTCAGAAAAAAATGAGCAATTTGCCTGCATAATATGCCGTGGTCCCTTTTCTAATGCCGTGGAGACCATGTAGGTTGCCGGAAACGGTAGTATAAAGCGCCTCTATGGTTCCCGCATGCTTACACCGTCTGCGCGTGTTCCTATAAATGCCGTCACTATTTCTGTGAAACATGTGCTTTGAAGCAATTCAAAACGTCTTTGCGGTGTATAACTGTAAAAAGCAGACCAATGGTGAGTAACTGATGCAACTCCTCCAGATACTGGTTAAACATCACTTTTTTATTCCGTTTAGGTATTTACAATTCCGCTACAAAACTAAGGAAACAATGTGCTGAGAATACAAATGCAGTTGTTGAGACATCCACAAAGGACAATCATAATCTTCGGTTAAAGCTCCTTCTGTTTCTACTTGAAGTAGATAGAATTAGCTTCATGAAGAGTGCTGTAGTCGACAGCACAGTTGAATATTCTTTGAGATCTACCTTCAATGGTCCTTCACCCAGGTGCACATTCTACTGTAGTCTCACGAATACGAAAAAAAGTCACCCACAGCCGAAAGACACCATAAATTCCCTTTTTGCATTAGTCGGCCGATATGCGGGTCACGTATTGTTTAGAAAGGCGATATTAAAATTTGATTGGCTGTATAATTTTTGGTCGGCAAATAGCCAAAATGGGGGGGGGCAAATAGCGCTTTCCAAAAATAAAGGTTCGCCCTACCGGCACACCCCTCCGCCCTACGGGCACACCCACGTGACTTTCGACCAATAGAAATCCGAGAAAGTGGTAAAAAAAACATATTGTTATAGGGCGATAACATGTATTTTCGATTAAGGAGCAAAAGAAAAGATGGCTAAAGTAATGCTAACAAGCGAGGCTGCGAAAGACCCCAACAAGCCTTTTGCTCTACGTGTAGAGAACTTCTGCACCAAATTTGATGTATCTGATGACCAAGCTAAATCTTACGAGATGATCGATTGACGGTAAAAAAAATTGAGTTTGCAGGAGCTCGTTGCCGTAAGAACTCGGATGTTTCCGCTTTGAGAGCACACAGATGGCATTCGTAAAGACAGGATATAGATCAGAAACATTAGCAGTGCACTTCTCCTGATCCACTTCAGTGCGAAGCTTAAAACGCTGACCATACTTTCGTCGACTCACTTTCTCGAGGCGAAATTGCACCAAAGCCTTGCGTGTTGAAGCTCGAATCACCACCGAGTCATAGTCGTTGCCCACAAATCCAAAGATCTCTTGATCCGTGTCGTCCACGCGCTTTCCATATTCGAAAAAGAGCAAGATACGTAATGGAATGTCAATGAAGTCTTTGTCATTCAATCGAGCCGGCTCGCCCTGCTCATCGAGCGTCACCTCCACTTCCAATGTGTTTCCCACCTTCATTCTTGTAAAATTCCGACGCAGGTTATTTTTTAATTACCAGACGTCGTGTCCAGTTAAGTCGTTTGGACGAAAACTCACCAGGAACAGTCACTGAACTGGGAGGGGAAGATGTGCATGTCGCCGGCGACGTTGCCACCAAGACAGACGACGTTGTTTCTACAAGATGCGGTGGAGGACCCAGTGGCCAGCCAACGATCGTCATTGCATTCGCATCCGAATGGAGGTTCACTACTCCGAAATCTGGTACGTGAAACTTTGGTTTCGGTGGAGACTCACGTTTGGAACCGCCATTGATGTGTATTTTTTAATAGGTAAGTAACAAATTGACGATGGAGGTGAAAGCGTCAAGCCCATCAGGATGTCGTCACTGTCGTTGGGACAAGCAGCTATCAAGGCGGAAAGCGACTGCCAACGTTCGCGTGTGAAAGGCATCAAACGTATTTTTTTCGTTTCTATTCTAATGTGCCCAGCCATTTCTAAAGTCTAAAGGGTCGCCCTACCGGTGGTTTCTCGAATTTCTATTGGTCGAAAGTACGTGGGGTGTGCCCGTAGGGCGGAGGGGTGTGCCGGTAGGGCGACCCAAAATAAACTCTTTTATTTTTGTTTCAACTAGCATAGTCCCCGTTGTACCAACGGGGCAATTAATCTAATATTTGTAACACTGCAGAGTGTAAATTGGGGTTGACCTGAAAAAAGGTGAAGTCACGGCAAATAGATATACACTATATTCTATATTTTATCTAATTTAGCGCCTCTTCATATACAACGTTTCGCATGACGTGGACGCCAGATCTGTTCTCAGCAGTTAATAGCACTTTTATGTTTGCGGGAGACGTTGCTCTTGTATGCATATATGTAAGTTGGTGTACCTAACAGGCTGGATGCTATTCTACGTAGGTCAGTCAATTTCAGCCAATCCAAATGAGAGCTACGTACACCAAAAGACGGATCGAATTTTATTATATGGTTTAATTTATTCGTCACCAGTGGTGACAGCTCTTATATGTCACCACCAGGTGGTGACACAGCTTATTCGTTACCACCGTACGTATTGTAGTTCGAAAGTACTGTACAGTAGCCGTCGAACGTACACAATCAAAAGCGAACGATCTAACCAAACCATGGCAAAGCAGTTGTCAATTACCCCTGGATCCATACGTGCCCGTGAACGTCGCGCAGCGCTGCGCAAACGTGCTGTCGTAAAGGACAACAGCGACGATAATGCCAAAGGTGAGGTTTGTTTCTACACTGACGACGACAAAGGTGCTGAACTTGATACTGACGACCACAAAGGCGACAAACGCGACTCCGGCGAAAGCAAATTCAACAACAACAACACCAAGTGTGAAGCAGCTTGAAGCGATGTCGCCATTGTCACACAAGGTGGTGAACGCGGCACTGCTGACGGCAACGCTACTGAACACAACATTGATGACGACCAAGGTGCCGAATGCGAAACTAACGGCAACAAAGGCGCTGAACGTGATTCCGGCGGTGACAAAGACGTTGAACGCGATTCCGGCGGTTCCAAAGGATCTGAACGCGATTCCGACGGTGACAACGGTGCTGAACGCGAACGGCAATGGCAAAAACAACAACAACAACACCAACTGTGAAGCAGCTCGCGATATCGATGTATGTTTTAGTTCTACCTCAAACATCTTTTTATTTCATTTCCATTTAGGTTTCTAACTTCTTTTTTCTATTATGAACATGCAGTACCGTTGCCCTGGGCGGAAGAAGAATATTGCTCGAGGGAAGAAAAGTACCATTCCCGCTGACGGTGCGTGTCCACCACCGCAGACAGCAGCTTGCTTTCCAATTCAAATTGACCTCTCCTTTCAAGCAGCCAACATCTAAGATTTGGGAGCGCCGGAACTTGTCAATGCTCTCAGTTCTTTGGCTGGCGATCCTTTTTCTAACGAGTGGTTGGGCAACAAGACGACTCAATTTATTATGGATCTCGACGTCCATCCAGAAAGCGAAAGCAAAACTTTCTCTGTGGTGTGGCTGCCAGACGAGCCTGGTTTCCCGTCGGTACTGGCACTTTTAATGATACCGAGAAATGTGGCTTTGAAGGTCTACGAAGAAGCAAAGGTTCACCTGGCAAACGGCAAGGATCAACACCTTGGAGTTGAAATTACGATGAACGCGGCGATTCGACTCCCAACACGTGTACTAGGAGGCTATGTCAACAACATCAACAGTGTGCATAGATACAAGCATGGCTCGAGGAAGATCATGCAATGTCTGAAAGAACATCAATGCTCACAATCGTCAATAGATCATTTCCTGGGCATGCTATATCGCAAGACGTTGACGGGAACACCTGGATGCCTGACAGATGTCAGTAACTATCTCCTTTCGGAATTTGTCGGGGAGAGCTACATCAGTGGATCAATCCAGGATTTGATGAGTGCTGCTTTCTTTGAGGATCACAATGAGTCAATTGTGTTCTACGTTACAGCCCGTGGTAAGGACTTTGAGTTTCCGTCTGTCGTTCATTTTATTACCATTTTTCTGATACCCTTGAGTACCAGGTGCGTTTTACGCTCAGCTTGTCAGCGACTACAGTCTGCAAGAATACAGAAGAACAACGACGCGTATTCGGGAAGCTGTATCGACACATCAGCCAAAATATTTCTTCAGTTGGATGTGGTGGCCAAGCCATTATGGTGCAATTATCGTTGACTTCGTGAATTTCAAGTTGCTGTTGGGCGAAACTGTTGGAGGCTTTGCGTTTCCAGAAGACCTCGCAGATCATATGAATTAGTTGCTTGCAGATGTTTCCACGTTTGATAAGAAGACGTTAGCAGTTGAAGATGCTGCCGTCCCTAAGCAAGGTTCAGGGAGTGGAAGTTACGCCATAAACTCTTTTGCAACCTTCCAGCACCTGGTCATCCCGCAAAAGATATCGCAATGGACAGAGGGAAATTCAACGACCTGGCGTGCTGCTTGGATCGAACGCCTCCTTCTTGGCGACAAGCATTACTCTGAGATTCACACCGATGATTCCGCTTTGAAACTTATGGGGGATGACGAACCGCCAGAAATGCTTCATATCAACGGTCATGATGTTCAACATTTTCCGTCAACGGCCCTCTGGGTTTCAGACAAGGTAATTTCCCGTGCGGGACCCAAAACATTTTCGGATTGTCTGGCACAGCTCTTACTGCATAAGGGAGCTAGCGGCGGCAAAGGAGAAACAAAGGTAAAAAGCACTTGACTTTTTACATAACCAACTGTGATAGATACACTAATCATTCGGTCTGCTCTTTTAAACAGAATGTGATTGCCGTTCCATTGGACACGAGATCGTGCTCATCCCCCCGGATGGTGCATCAAATTCAGGCGATGATGGTGATGATTTTGACGAGGCAATTGGCAACGATATTGATAATGATTTTGACGGGGCAGCTGGCAGCGACGCTAACAATGAAGCTGGAGACTGTCCCAATGCAGAAAGAGATGGACCCCTCTTCTCATTGATCTCGGCCAAATGTTTGATGATTTTGATGAAGCGCACAAGTACATTTCGACTTTTGTCGAGCGCAAGGGGTTTAACATCAAGCGCCAGAGGCTACGCCGGTACATAGCAACTCAAAATACTAAAAGTATGACCTTAGCGTGTACGTATGACATGATGGACCAAGTTGAATCGCGACCTCTTAGATGCATTTCATTAATCTCCTAAATTGGCGGGTGAATATTCGGGGAAGGCAAAAAGATCGAAAAGCACCAAATACGACCCATCACAGCATCGTAACAAAGGCAGAAAGCGTGCTGGATGCACCTGGCTTTTCAACTTATGGTACCAGCCAGAGTTTCACCATGTCTGTGCGACCTCGCTATGTTCTGACCACAGCAATCATGAATTACGACCGGAAGACTCTCGTTTAACAAAAAAAATCTCGAATGCAGAGAAAGATGCCATCATTGAACTTTCAAGTGGAGTACCACTGAGTCGACGGAAGGTTATAGACTATTTGACAAGGCGATTTCCCGGCCGATTTTTTGATGCGCAAATTATTTCAAATGTGATGCAAGCTTGCCGAAGGGAGCGACTGCAGCCCATTATCAAGAAGGGCGATGCCAGGTATCTCATCGAAACTTTACAGTCTCTTCAACAGCAAGATCCGCGGTGGTTTTTCCGAATGGACATTACCGAGGAAGGCAATCGCTTGGCTAAAGTAAATTTTCAATGACGGAAACTTTTGGTAGCTTCTACTATTGTTCACAGCTAACACTGAACTTCTTTGACAAAAGATTGTGTGGGCATCGCCGAACCAGATTTCCCTCTCCCGACGATTCTTTGAGGTTGTGCTCAACGACAACGCTGGCAGCCGAAATTGGTTTTTAACATGGCCCTTGGAAAGTTTGTCGTTATTGACAATGTTGGAAAAATCGTAATATCATGTACGCATTGAGTGAAAAGAAGGACACGGCTGCCCACACCTGGATCATTGAACGGCTGATTGAAGCGGTTGGGATTGAGCCAGAGGTCTTTGTTTCGGACATGGATCTGACGATTGAACATGTGATCAGTCTTCGATGCCAAATTCGACATATTTTATGGATCCAGCATATTGTTACCAATCTCCCAAACAACTTGCGATTCAAACTGCATGATACGTTTTCGGATTTCATGAAAGCATATTGGCATTGCTACTGGTCTAAATAGCAAGCTGTTTCTGAAAATCTATGGAACGCAATGCTTGAGCATCATCCAGCAGTGGTCAGTTATTTACAACAGGAGCTCCACCCAAGGAAACAGAAATGGGCATGGTCATGGACGGGGTTAAAATTCACTGCAGGAACGAGAGAGAATGGCCGTGTTGAATCCGAAAACGTAGTTCACAAGTACTTCCTGACCGCAAAAACACCGCTTTCGGAGCTTTGTGTACTTTTGAACGACCGCGCAATATACCAAGATAATAGATCCGAGATAAAAGCGCTTCGGCTCCGACGGGACCACAAAGTAAAAGCTGGCGTTGAGGTGCTTTTCGGGGACGTTTTGGACCAAATGCGCGGAATTGTGTGTCACTATGTCCACAAGACAATCCATGATGAAATGGAAGAATCGTTATATTACTCCGTCGTTAGTGTTACCGACGGACATCACGAGGTTAGTAAGTCATATTGCGCAAACAGAAATCACTGAAACCCATTTACGGATAGATTTTCTATTAACGGATGACAGTGACGATGATGACAGCGATGCAGAAAGCAACTCTTCCATGGATCTACCTCTCGACGAATCTGAGGCTGCCGATTTAGCGGAAAAGAGGGTGTCGATGCGGCATCTGCTGAAGATGATTCCAGATGTTGAAGTTGTACGATAATATCATGTCAAAAGCCGCCAAACTGAGCGAAACCAAGTTGTGGCATTGCTGTCGAATGGAGCACATGTTTGCACATGCCTCCGATTGACTAATTGTGGGTTTCCTTGCCGTTATTTCTTCTGTGCGTGGGAGTCTCGACGTGATATCCCTTTCCACCTGTCAATGGTACGTCGCCGATGCTTTGATGATTTAACGACGGATACCACAAAGATTCCATATATCATGAAGATCGTCACCTTCAAAGACGCGCATGATCCCCTTCGTTCGCCAAATCCGATCGAGGAGCTTCCTATTCCAACACTGCAGACACTACCGGCAACGTAAACGTTGACTCCCCAAATGACCTGGGGAGCAGCAAATACGTGGTTAAAAACAGTCCTGCCGGCGATTCAAAATACACGGGATTTGGAAA
>CM047588.1:12401236-12493092 GCA_026184515.1 Peronosclerospora sorghi
CACCGAGTTATTTCGATGACGTGTTCATCCATAGTAAGGGTGAACACGATAAAAGCGATGTTGATGTCCATAGGGAACATCTACGTCGAGTGTTAGAGCTTATGCGTAAGCATAAGCTCTATGCGAATCTAAAGAAGTGCACCTTTGGAGCACCCGAGATACCCGTTCTTGGATGTTTTGTGGGCAAGAACGGGGTGCGCTCTGATCCAGAAAAGATCAGGGTGATCGTGGAATGGCCTACGCCAAACAACGTTAAGGAACTTCGAAAGTTCCTTGGGTTGGCAACATATTTGCACAAGTATTCGTGCAACTATGCTGGGTTAATACGACCTCTTTCTCAATTACTTAAGAAAGATGTCGAATGGCATTGGGTATCCCAATGCCAAGATGCTTTTGATGCAGTCAAGCAAAGCTTGACTGAAGCGCCTGTCTTGTCTATAGCCGTTAACGAGCGTCCGTTCCACGTCGTATGCGACGCGAGCGATTTCGCTATCGGCTGTGCTTTGATGCAGCGTGATCACGATGATCGTGATCGCGTAATCTGCTATCAATCGCGTCAGTTGCGCCCAGCCGAGCGCAACTATCCATTGCATGACAAGGAACTCCTTGCCATGAAGTACGCACTGGCTAAGTTTCGGATCTATCTATTGGGAGATAGACCGTTTGTTGTTTACACGGACCATGCGTCGCTACGCACGGCCGTGAATTCACCACACATTTCTCAAAGAATGGCTCGATGGCTGTCATTCTTTGCTGAATACAACTTTACGGTTGAATACAAACCCGGAAAGTTGAACGTGATAGCGGATGCGCTATCACGAAGGCCCGATTACGAGACGAAACCGTCCGTAACAGAAGGTGCCAGTGCAAACGCTATCCGTTGCACTGCTTTTTCGTCGTCAATTATACGACAAGTACGCGAGGCGTACAAAACAGACGAGGAGACACGTCTGTTGATTGATTACTTAAATAATCAATCAAGCGAAAAGCGCGACGAACTCCCAGAGTTCCTCCCCGCTTGCGTGCATCGATATCGACTGCACGATGGTCTGCTGCTTTACAGCACAGACCAAAAAGATGAAAGTCGCATCGTCGTTCCAAACGACGATGATCTCAAACATCAAATTATGTTTGAGTATCATGATGCACCGATTTCGGGGCATCAAGGTCGAGAGAAGACATACGCTTCTCTCGCACGTGACTTTTACTGGCGAAACCAGTACAAGTGGGTACGAAAATACGTACGCGCTTGCGAGATTTGCCAGCGCGTTAAGCCTGCGCAGTCTGCACAGGATCCGCTGCAATATCTGCCGGTTCCGACAGAGTGTTGGAAGTCCATTTCAATGGACTTCGTATTCGGTCTTCCACCCGACAATAGTCGGAAGTCCGGAATAGTGGTCTTTGTAGACCGTTTCAGTAAGATGGTACATCTTACTGCAGTATCAGCGAACGTAACCGCCGCTCAAACAGCGCGGATATTCGTTGATACGGTATTCCGTTTGCACGGAATGCCGGAAGACATTGTCTCGAATAGAGATCCGAGATTTACAGGACGTTTATGGCAAGAAACGTTCTCATTGTTGGGAACCCAGTTGAAGATGTCAACTGCGGACCATCCGGAAACGGATGGGCAGACGGAACGGGTTAACTGCGTTCTCGGAGACATGTTGCGATCATACGCACATGCCTTTGAACAGTGGAGTGACTATCTGTCACTCACTGAATTCGCGATTAACAATTCGGTGCATGCTTCAACTAAGCATACACCGTTCTACGTGAATGCCTTAAGGCATCCACGAACCCCAGCTTTACTTGGCGGTACGCCAAATCTAAGTGGGGGAGGGACTCGCTCAAATTTGGAGCGAGTCAATGCGCAAGTTGCGACTGCAACTTGTGAACAAAACGATGGCCCTTCTACTGAAAGTACAGTAGAAGCGGAAGCAGCTTCAAATTAAGCTGAAGCTGTATATGATGAATATGTGTCTGCAGCAATGGCTGCAGACAATGAGGACAACGCACCTACTGCTGATAAAGCAGTAGATGAATTCGTATTACAGCGCCAAGCTGTAATACGCTATATAAAAGATGCACTTGCCTCTGCTTTTGATAAGCAGAAGCAAAATGCAGACAAACAAGGAAGGAAGAACAAAAACTCATTTCTGAAAGGTGAATTGGTATTATTAAGTACTACCAATTTGTCTAAACATGCAATAAGCAACTTCCCTACACGGAAGTTGCTTCCTAAGTACATTGGACCTTTCAAGGTCCAAGAGATTCGGGGGAATGCGTATACCTTAGACATTCCCACAGCAATGCGGCTCCACCCAACATTCTATGTTAAGCGGCTCAAGCCGTATCATTCGTCTTCGTCTTACGACGAGACGCAGAACCACGGAAGATACCGTGCTTCTCCAAGTCTCCCAAGAGAGACTTGTAATCGGCTTCCAGCCGTTGATGAGCAGAGCGGAGAGTCACTACCTCCGCCTTCGACTACTCAAGATCATCCTTGCGCCGATCGAGCTCTCCCTTATATCGGGAAAGCTCAATGTACAGAAGATCATTCTTCTGCTGAAGGGCAGTGTGCGCCCCGAAGATGTCGCGGACATCTTCGCGAAGAGACCGATATGTCTTCACAGAGTGAGACATATCGCTACTCAAGGAGGAATAACCATCCTCGAGCTTGCGGAGCGAAGAACCATGCTCCGCAACAACAACGGCGAGGGAATTCTCAACCCCCTCCGCCCCTGATCGACAATCAAGGGAATAAGCGATACATTCTCGAGCGCTTGATCTCAAAGCGCTCGGTGCCTTCGAAAAAGGGGCAGCGTACCGAGTAATTGGTACGCTGGCTGGGTTATCCACAAGAGTTCGACTCTTGGGAACCGATTGAGGTTCTGAGGGCCGACGCCCCAGACCTTTTGACTGAGTTTGAGAAGAAGTCTCAAACTCATAATGCGAATTAGCATCAACAGTAGGTGTTGATGCATTTAGGGTATCAATTAAACCCTGAATTTCGGCGGGTACGGAAAAACCACCGTACCCCCGCAACTCCTCCTCTGACAGACGAGGAGCGCCCTGCGGACACCGCGGGCAAACGAGGTGAGAAGGGACACCACAGTTTAACCCTTCTTTGATGCAAGCAAAATGGATGTATTCCATTTTGCCTGTTCGCGAGTGCTTTAAAAAGCGCTCGCGCATTACGTGAACTTTATTCACGTAATCATCTGGGCTTTTGTTGTAGTTGTCAACAAAAGCATTCCAGCTCTGAGTCAGGGCGTCTTTATCGTCCCTGTTCCTCCTTGACCCTTTCCGGCTCGAATAATATCGAACTGGAAAAAGAGGTCAATAAAGTACAGACGTCTATCGTCTGTACTTCGATCGAATCGACGTGACTGGATGTCTTCGCAGTCATCCAGCACGTTGATATCTAACAACGCATTTTGGCAGTCCCACTTGCGGTGACCGCCACTGTTGGGGGCAATAGCCCAGCCATGGGTCCAAAACCCCACTCTGTACGGAACATGTGGTTCCGTACGATGATACGCTTTAGAAGCGGCAGGCGCCGCTTCTGTTCGAGCTCTTTTAGTAGGCGGAGCACCGCCTGCTTCAACACCACGCACCGGGGTTAAATCACCCCTACGTGGAGAAGTACTTGGTCCAGGTGGGGATCTGCGTTCCCGCAACCACCTGTGATGATCATTATCGCTGTCATAGCAGACAGCGACACCAGAGTCGTCATCGCTGTTAGGCGATGAGCACCTAGCGAGTTCCGACTCGCTAGATCCTTTAGTGGGGACAGCTGTACCCCCATCACTTTGTTCGGAGTCAGAACTCCCGAACATGGCCCTCTTGGAAACATACCATTCGGAAGTTGCCATCGTGCGAGATGTTTCATTAGCAACATATCCCTGTTTCTTGCCAGATGCCGCCTTGGCAGCATCTGTGGTCGAAGACGGTACGTCTTCCGACCTTTGCGTAGTTGACGCTGCTAATGCAGCGTCACTGTTGTCACTCAACACCTCAGCACCTAGTGCTGAGGCGGAGGAAGAAGCTCCTTCGATGTTTTCAGCAGCGCTCTTTAGAGCGCCGCCGCGTGCCTTGACCATCGATTCGATGGTCAATCAGTTGGTAAATGAGAACGACCAACAAGTGCCACCCATGATTGACCAAAATAAGAATTATTATTGGCCAACCACCTTAAGTGGGGGGTGATGTAATGGGGTGCCATTACATAATTGATATTCAAGTTAGAATATCACAGTTAAATTTCAGACGCGTTGTCTGAAATTTAAAAAAGAGATTTATAAGCTATTGTAATCTACGATGAAGTCGATTCGGTATAAATACCGAATCATTCAGGTTAACTAATAGTACAGTTAGTTGAATACTTGATATTATTATATTACTTAGGTAATTACTATACCATTAGATGCTAACCACCCATTAAATGAACACTCTTAATTTTGCGTTCTTAAGACAAAGTGAATATTTATATTTACTTTTAGTATATGATTAGTTGTTATCAACTAATCCTGCCCTATTGTTTTGCGCGCTTCCTCGCACAACACAGTGTAAGCCTGTAACAGGATCAGTCCTGTTACAACACCCCCCTCCCTTTAATGTCCAATGGATAAGTTTTGGGATTCAAAAATGAACCTTTAAATTAGGGGGCTGATCGGGCCACACACCCCAAGACATCTGAAATATCTGACGTTAAAAGAAGCATCTTGAAATCAACAAAAAAATGACGCAGCCTTACAACTTTCGCATTCCATGGACTCGTTAGAGACTATAGTTATCGAGGAAAACTATAGTCTCTAACACGCTAGCATAGAACCCGATAATGAAGCTCCTAACGCTAGTCGTCGCAACTGACGCTGTCATTGAAGAAGTAACAAGCTCCGCAATTGATGGATCTATGTGTAGCAGTCTCAACGGACCTTTCTGCGCTGTACTTGGATCCGTATATGAAGGGGAGCCGCTACATGTGAGACAAAACCTCGATTTTGAATGAAAAAAGGTCAATTTACTAAGGCAACGAAGCACCGTATCCTTTTTGGGCTCTTCATACTTTTTTACTATGAAAATGATACCCGACGATTTTTGATATATATACAACAGATGATAGCGGCCGCGACAGCGAGGAAATTAAGGATCGAAAAGGTCTTGATGCATTACCGGATAGAAGCGGGTTTGAGTGATACGGAAGCACTGAAAGACGATAACACCTTCGACATTGATACGGCACTGGACAAGATAATGGCTATTTTGAATGGATGGGATGGCAACGAGGAGAGTTTATTGGATGATTCACTCGCTTCCAGCTCTCACTTTGGCGCTCTGAATCTGCTAGAAACGATGGACGGAGACGGGTTAAAGGTGCTTTTTCTGACGATTGACATATTTTACTGAATTTGCTAATGCACTCACGACTTTTACGAAATACCTGTGGTCAAGAGTTTTTCGAGATGGCACTGGCGGAGCTATTGGTCTCGGTCGAATCGGTGGTGAAGGAAACTTCACCTGGTGTAATGGAGGGCGTTCGCACAGTTGTTCGACAGCTAGAGGAACCGAAGGATTATTTGAAATATAAATTTCAAAGGCTGGACGAGTCGCAGCTCGCGAGCATCCAATCCGATTTTGCTACCCATCGTCTCGTTAAGCTACAGCAAACGTTTGAGAAACTCGTGAGCGCTGGAGACGCGCAGGACCGGCAACTGGCTTTTGAAACCGCGATTTACTTGTTTCAGCTGGCTCAAGAAGAGAGGGTCGCAGCAAAAGAGTCAGCAGCAAAAGATATCGAAGCGGACTCCACTACAGCCGTCACTGATGCGCTGTGAATTAGTTTCGGAAATGCAGCGTCTGATGTAGTATCAGATCTAAGGTCTTATGCTAATTCGCGCAAAAAAGTTCTTTTCATTTTACCAAAGGTTCACTTATGAAGCCCAAACTTATCCATTGGACATTAAAGGGAGGGGTGTGTGACCGCAGGCTGACCCTATAGATATACTAGATATACTGTAGTTTCAATGAAATCTCAACGAAATACTTCGTCGGAACGACGGGTACCATCCCCTAGAAAATGCATAAGTGACCACTGTGGTCGCGCTTCACTTGAAGTTTGTATATAGTTATAGTCGCATGCCAGACTATATGCATCACCTGAAAACTTTGACAGCTAGTGATATTTGAATCAACTAATAGCTAAGTACGCTGAATCGACTACGCTTCTCGCTTGTCATCTACGCATTCTCCCGACTAACGTAACGTATTTTCAAGAATAGAAGATGAATTGATATCTTTATTTTTGTTGTGGACCCCACTCAAAACGGCACCAATTCGTGTAAATACGCTTGTATACATGTAGCTACATCCGCTAAATTAGGACAATGGAAAGCGAAGGCGATAGCCGAGTCCACTTTTCTGAAGTAAGCCACCCATGGTCGAGCTCCCGACATAAATCCGTGTTACAAGCACTTAACGGCGTTGAAAAGGTTTGTGTTTGAAAACCGTTACGAAATCTTGGGATCAACCTGTTGCGTTGTTTGTAAAGAAGACGTTGCTTTCGTTGCATGTAAATGTTAATGTTAGAAATTAGTGACGGCCCTGCGAACAGCTGCCAGAGCCATGTCTGTCATGGCCCCATGTGTATCGTCCGAGGAAAGCTCGTCGCTGGCCTTCAATTCGGCGTGCACCGAGTTCTTACAGCTAGTCAAAGAGATCCACACCGAGTTAGCTAACCATATTCACCTTGTCTCGGATTATCGCACATTTGCGCGTAGTACTTATGGCGCCGAAAAGGATATGGAAATCTGCCGTGAGAAAGTCAAAATTGTATCAGAGCAGTTGCAGACGATGTCACGCTTCCTTGAGGACCACTACATGCCCGAAGAGAACTAAGCTCTGCAATTGACAAATAAAATGCTGCGCAATCTTCGTTACCCCATTACGCATGGTATTAATATCATATAATTGCTATGAGACGTGGAAGAGCTCGTTTGGACGTTCCTTTTCCTCAGTTTTAAGCACTCATGTTCTTGTAGTTGCCACGAGAGGAGCAAAATGGTTTGAATCACTATAAAGTGATCTCTTGCGTTTAAGCTTCTTACTGTGGGCGATATCTCTTATTGAAACAGAGGGAAGATCAACGTGTAGCAAAATGAAAAGAATGGTGTGCATTTTTTTGGAGATACATGCGGGAATAAAACAAGTGCCCAGCAAACAGTCCATATTACTGCTGACTTAGTACCCTGC
This sequence comes from Peronosclerospora sorghi, assembly GCA_026184515.1. Taxonomy (NCBI): domain Eukaryota; phylum Oomycota; class Peronosporomycetes; order Peronosporales; family Peronosporaceae; genus Peronosclerospora; species Peronosclerospora sorghi. The sequence continues at coordinate 12,408,491 of CM047588.1, forward strand.
GCAGCAATAGTTGAAAGTGCCATGTTTATAATGTGAGTCTGATTAAAGGTACGAGTCCCCGAAAAGTTATACTTTCATCATGTCATTACGGAATCGCAGTTTGATCCCAATGTGGACCCTGGCAAAGTATTGTAGATCAGGCTGACCTTCTTCGCTCGGCAAAATGGTTGTAAGAATTTGCTCTTACGCTACGGCCTCGTAGCCACCAACAAACTATATTTGATCTTCGAGCACTTACACACTTCCGAACTTGATGAACTAGGATCGTGCCATTATAACGTTCGCGTTGAGACAACCTACTTCAGGCTAACTTTACTTTCGCGGTAGGTACACACCGCCCGCTCGTGACACCCAGGTCTCTGGTTCCGGGCGATAGAATGGATCAATCTTTCGTGGTGGACTTGGACTACGGTCATCAAAGGCGCCATGAGTCCATTTTCGCTCCACCGAGGCCAATGAGCGTCGGCGATGGAATCGAAATGAGGGCGGACTTTGACATCCGGTTCTTCCTCTACTTCTAGAACGACTCTGGGAGGAGTCGCGACGATAGCGAAAATGCTGTTTTTCGTGGCTTTGATGATACGAGTGTCGACGCGAACCGGTCCTGATTCGACATCGACTTCGACATCGACATCGACTTCGACTTCGACTTCGACTTCGACTTCGACTTCGACTTCGACTTCGACTTCGACTTCGACTTCGACTTCGACTTCGACTTCGACATCGACTTCGACTTCGACTTCGACTTCGACTTCGACTCCGACTTCGACCACTATCGTATCGGAGACGTAACGAGTAGTTACCTCGATTTTCGTCCATCTATCAACACTTGTAACGATAAGAATAGGCTTTTGCAAATCAAGAAACATTGAATCTATCGTCTACACCTGTGGACGAAATGGGTCTGGTGGCGGAGGTGTTCCAACAAGGCGACTGTGAAAACTCGGCGATCTCGACCTTTTACTACTCTTGTTTCGCGACAACTGATATTTTTTCTCTTTATGCTTGCGCGTTCGCTCGTTCTTCCGACTTTCTTTTCTTTCATGCTTCAAGCTTTTGTGTCGCTTCTGAATGAAAACTTCCACGTCCCGACCAAACTCGTCCTTTTGGAGTACTTCCGTCTGCGCCGACCTAGTTTTCTGAAAAGAGATGATTCTTTGATCTAAATTAGGTAACTCTCGCTCACTCTTTAGTGCAAAGTTATCAGTATTGGCTGTTGGTGCTTCCGAGGAACTTTTGGCTGCATCATTAGACGGCGTGACCTTCGACTGCATGATTTCGCCGCTATCATCACACATTTCAGTCACATGCGAGCAACATGAAGGTCATTTTCATGTTACATAATTAACGCAGCATATTTAAAACCGCACCGCCAATTTCGCAATCCTGAACTAGTCATAATTGACTGTACGCAAGCTTCGTACTTAATGGAACTCTTTTGTTTCCCCCCACAACAAAAGAAGAGCACACCAACAAAAATACCCGTAGAGATGAGCAGCACCCCCACTAATGACGAGGATTTTGTCATTAAGACAACGAAACATCGCAAGAAACAGCAGCAAGTGTCAAGTGTAGCAGAAGTGGTCAAGAAACCGCCTACTGTAACTTCTTCAGGTGCCGCCAATGGATCCGCTGCTACCAGTAGTAACAATACCAGCAACATTTCACTGCGACCGCGTACAATGTTCGCTATGAAGGGCCGAGGGCGTACCGAGTCCGAGGGATCGGCATATCGTCCGCAATGGTCCAAAGATGGTGAGGGATTTCTATCTTCGACTTCAGGTAGCTGTTCTACGTCTAGTAAAGATGCAGCCACTGGAGGTGGTGAAGATCATCGAGTTGACCGACGTAAGAACAAAGTATTGCGCTACAGTAAAGAAGAACTATTGGCTTTACATTTTACCACCACCGAGCTACCGATGTTTCCGGCGGAAACGACGGTTGTGTCAGAACACAGTCTGCCACCAGTTAGTACACTGCCATTTGACTACGAAGAGATTTATAAGCAGTGGTCACTGAATCGCAATCGCGTACGTGGTCGTGGACGAGGAAATACGCCTTCTGGAGGAGGGATACGTGGACATCAGGAACGTGGAGCACGTGGGGATGAAACGGAAGGACTTAAGCAGCATAAAGACGAGAATCAACGATGCTGTGGAAAGGAGTTAAACTGGACGCGTGGAGCCAAAGTTACGGACGGATATGTTGACGATGTCTGGGATAATGTTTTGGATGCAGACCCGAATAGCAACGAAATGGTGCGCTGTTGTCGTTTTTTTATCGTATTTTTTGTGTTAATGTTGCTCTTTGTTCTGGTTTTGTTAACAAGGACCTGTTAAGTATGGCAGAGGCAGCAGAAAAGTTTCGACAAGAGATGGATGCGATGCGAAAGGAGCTTCAGGAGCCAAAAAAAGATCCGGTACGTCTCAAGATACCGGGGATTTACTTGTGTGGCTAAACTATGCGATGAAATAATAGGACGAGATGAAGGACAATTTAGATGCTTTTGATAAAAAACTTGAGGACGCTGCAGCTGCTGGGCAGTTTGATGACAGTGATGATGAAGCAGCGCTGTGGGATGATCATACTCCTGAGATTATGCAAAATACTAACACTGCTGACGGTCCATTACAAAGTGACACAACGGAAGTGGTTGAAAGTCAACCAGGCGGGAGACAACTCTTTAACGCACGTGAAAGTGGTGAAGAACAGTTGTTGCCTGAGAGGAGTAATTTCTCTCAGTCGCAAAAGCTTGCGGATAAAGTTTTTGACGGGCCATCTTCATTGCGTTTCGAAGTAGAAGATGAATGGTTTTACTTAGACCCGCAGGGATTGCAGCAAGGACCATTTAAGACGGCTGAGATGCGTGAGTGGTTTGAGGCTGGCTACTTTAAGCCACACCTTCCGATTCGGTTTGGCCAAGAAGGCATATTTACAGCACTAGCAAATCATTTTGCTCACGGACAAATACCATTCGCTTCCCCGCCGACACGCACGAGTAGCTTTACGGAAACGAATGTAGAGCCTCTTCATGGTGACAGGCAGCATCTGCTAGAATTACAGCATGAGCAGCAGCGTCAACAACAACAACAGATGATGCAGCTTCAGCAGCAGCAATTGCAACAACAACAACGCATGCTACAGCTAAACCAGGAAGAAAAGATTCGTTTGGAGATGCAGCGCCTCGAACTCGCGCGTCAACAGCATCAAACGCAGCTGTTTCAGCAACAACAGATACTACAACGCCAGCAAGAGCAGCAGCAGCAACAGCAAATGCTACTCCAGCAGCAAAACTCGTGGCAACGTAACCAGCGTGAAGGAATTATGAGCGCTCTTGGCATTTTTGAAAAGCAAGACCGAAACGACAACTTTAGAACTGACGGCTTACAGGTTCAATTTCAGTCTGACTACCGCCTACAACACCAAATGAACGTGCAGAACACTCAGCTCCAGGCGCAAGACTCAATTTTTTCAAATGATCAAGATCAATGCCGTGATCAAGCTTTGTGGTCGAACACCGTCGGGAAAATATCTGGTATAGATAATATCACTCGATCACTAGATGAATTGCAACAAATACATGCTGCCAGCTCAATAAAACCAAAAGTAAAGCAGCCAAAGAGTCCAGAACCAGATTCAGTGCAGGAAGCTTGGGGATCGAGGTTAATCTCACCGCAACATCTGTCATCGGCGCTTTATGATGTTCAGAATGGAGAAAAGCGTCATGCTGCGCCCGAAACTGAAAATACTCGTCAGACTAGCTTTCAGCACAAACATCCCAAGAGTGTATCACTTGCTAAATCATCCACACAAAACAGTATCGGGGAAGGCAGTAAGAAGATCTCAAGCTCTATGAAGAACGGCAAAAACGCAGACAGTGTCGAAAGTAAGGCTCACGCCTGGGCTGTCAAGCCGACTTCAGCTCTTTCGAAGGCTGTGTCGCTTAAAGAAATTCAGCAGCAAGAGCACCGTGATATTCTTAACAAAATGAGCGACGACAAAGGCAACACGGCAAATCTTGCACAAATGGGGGCTCAGTTGAAAATGATGCTGGGCGTGAACTCAACGACTACGACGTCGAATACTTCTTCAGTGCCCGTGCTGCCAACTCAGACAGCTAATCAAATGTCAAGACCAATGCCGCTGCCAACGTCAACATTAATATCGGCTCGGACACAAAATCCTCCTTCATCGGTAACAAGTCCATGGGGTACACCTGCCTCAGTCTCCAAGGCCAGCAATTCAAAATCGATGCGCGATATTTTGGCAGAAGAAGAACGATTGGCGCAAGAGCGAATAAAAGCCAGTGAGAAGGCACCCACCACCTCGCACTGGATGAACGTGGTGGCCGGTAACAAAGTCGCCGCTGCAGCAATTCCCAAGTTGTCCCGATCTGTTTTGGGCCCTGTTCCTGCGTCTGTACTTAAGAGTCGTCAGCAAATCCGGTCTACCCACGGCGCTCCTAAGCCATCTCCGCAAAAGAATGAGAGTGATGCGTCGTTCTGGAACTTTGGCGCAGCTCAGTCGAGTGACAAACAGAGAGATGCACAAGTGGGAAGTTCAAATGCGTTCGGGTCCAACAACGTGTCTTCACAGTTTATGACATGGGCTTTAAAGCAGATAAAGAGTATCGACGGCAATGCTAACGTGACTTTGTTAGAATATTGTGCGTCATTGGAAGACCCTGGTGAAATACGCGAGTACCTCGCAGCGTACTTAGGCTCAACACCGCGTGTATCGGCATTCGCTACCGATTTCATCCAGCGTAAGAAGACGCAACACAGTGGCAAAAAATACTGAGTAGGCCAAACAGAGTGCATCGCAGGCTGGCAGGTTCCAAGATACATAAGTTGATTCACTGCTGCCGGAATACTTTGGGTTTAGGGGACCCTCTTCTGATATGAGGTAGTCAACAAGGTAAAGTACGGTACTGCCGTACATTACGTGTACAAGTAAATCTACCAGTAATGACCATCACAGATCGATATTGAAGTGCATAGGCGATATTTGTGGAGGAAAAATAACGAAGGAAAAAGGTAATCGAAAAGCGAGAAGCTTGGATAATGTCGAGTCGGCGCGCAGTAAAAGTTTCTCTCGAGGCGTACCTGGATTCCGCAACGATCCCCATCTCAAGAGGAATAAGGGCATCATATCGAAGGGATGGTTATGAGCCCAAGGGGACACGGCAATGAGTTTTAACCGTGATTCTTTAATAATATTTCGGAGTTTGTGATTTGGGAACTTGTAGAAAATCCTCTGCGTTGGAGGGTTACCAGCTACGAATTTGTCGACGTTGGTTATCTCTTTACGCCCACTAGAAGAGGAAAAGATATATCATTCGGACGTCATAAAGGCACTCCTAGATCAGGTTATCAAATGAACAAAACACTTGAAGTAATGGTAGGAGAACTATCGCAAGCTTTTGCCCCCAGTACATCAGCTGGGTCAACGAAGGCCTCGCCCGTTGCCAAGCAGACAGCATTTCACGGAAACCCTAAGAAACAGCGGTCCTTCGGGCTGCAAACGACAAGCAATGTTTTAATTGTTAAAATAGTCGGTCTATTTTTAGTTTCATATTAAAACTGAGTAGGACTATTTTAGGTAGCAATTTGCATTTCGTTCGGGTCAACCAGAAAAATAAAAGTACTTTTTACCCCGAGTTATCTGTACAAATAATTTGAACCTGGGGTTGCCCTTATCGACCATTATAAACCTTGAGTGCCCATCCTATAAGACGGGGGGAGGGGGTTGGATTAACTGTTATCGGTGCTGGCGTACACGGTCGCGTAAACAACCGCGGAACAGAACACCATGAGAACCTCACAACCACACACAACCATACAACCATGACACGTCCGGAAGCGACGGCGGCCGGAACCCGGCGTCGGGTGAAGCCAAAGATAACAAAGAATCAGCGGTGCGCTTCAAAACAGAGCAATTTTATTTCATGATGCAGTTGTTTAGTTTTCGAGTTCGATTACTCCGAGTTTTCGGGTTCGATTACTCCGAGTTGCCAGGTTCGATTACTCTAATCGTATCGGTCACCTCCGGAGGCGACCGATAACTTTTATAGGTACAAATAATTCTAATCGAACCCCGTCTAATCGTATTCGAACCCCCGGTTTATCGACTAAGAATTTCTGAGGTTTGACACCCCTACTAGTAGCATAATCAGTGCATTAGTACTCGGTTCTTAGTACACACTTTTTGTTACGTATAAGACATATATATCATACACAGATGGAAGTTTACCATAAGTTCAACATCTGTTAAATATTTTCATGTTAGGCTTAGTTAAACACTTCTCAATAAGTTCTGATTTTGCAACAAAGCCCACCAACTCAGCAACAGTTGGTGGATCAGGACATAAGTAAGCGCGGAAACTGGGGTCGACCCAGAATATTATGGACATGCATGGGCATGACCCAGAGCCGGGGGGAGTGCCTCCCGACCTGACTGCCACACTGGCTACACTAACCAGGGTGGCAGGGGGGGGGGTATGCAGCAAGGCGGAGGACGACCTCTCGATGAGGTTGTACCGGAAAGCCAAATTTCTGATTCGGCATCGGAAGGATCGGAGATGTCGGTACAATGTACCAATAGTCCAGCCAATCATATTCCGAGAACGAAACCGGTCCAGAACAAGGATGTCACTCCCACGGAGATGGAGGCGGGCCAAGTATCGGCCGCACTTGAACACGGGATGCGAGAGGCGCAAGCACGACGGCCTTGGCTTCAAACATGGAAACATTTGATCCAGCAACTTTTCGTATGCATTTTTAACAACAAACTAACCAAGAAGAAACATTTAACATTTGCGAGACTGGATCAGAAAAGGTTGCCAAAGGTGAATGTCAAGGAGACGGAAAAATTACTGGAATTGTATGAAATGATAGTTATCCAATTGGATCAGCCGTGGACGAGATGGATTTCACGAGTCGTAAAGGCGGTGGAGTTGTCGGGGTCATCTAAGCAAATCATTGACCACTTTGCTACAGCGCGAAATTGGTCAAGCCCGTGTACACATAGCGGAACAATCAGATGAGCCGCCACAACCATTTCAACGATGGGCAGACAAGGTTCGGGGCCAACTTCAGCAAGCAGAGCAGCACAAACAGAAGCAATTTCAACGCCCATTCATGTTTTTAACGCATGCGTACTCCCCGGACACAATTAAGCGTCTGCGGTCTCTTTGTGAACAACAGTTTCGTTGGTGCATGAATGAAGATCTACGCGACGGCACGGACGATGAATGGTTGATCGTCAAAGGACTGGCAGAAGGAACGATCATAGCACGTTCCTTGCCGCAGTTCCTACGGAAGATAATGACCATGGATGATAGGCTCCATCTAATGCAGACAATACGGGACCAGGTAGAAGGCTGCCTGGTGATGGATCTGCATGGAGAAAACGAGATCAAGGAGGCATTTATAAGTACCCGGAAATTAGAAGAGTGTATCTCCACAGCAGCAACAGCACGAGGTACCGGGTCAGCGCGCCTATGGGAAATGGTGGCGCAGGTAACCACAATAAGTTATGACAAGCCGAACCACACAATCTATTTTTTCTTTCATACCAGAGAGATAGCGAGACGTTATGTCGGGGTCGTTGTACCTTTCTTGAGGAAAGATCATCGCCTATCGAACATGCACAACGAGGAGGAAGATAACCCTGGCGATACGGAGGCCACCTGTAGACGATAGAGAGAGGCTCAAGGGTCGGACCTACCGTTACAAGGCGTGTATACAATGGTTATCCGGAATATTTCCAGGATGGTGGATATGACTAAAGTACATATGTTGCTCAAGCTTCATATCTACTCACCCTTCTATCTGGAGAACATGGACACTGGAGGACCTTTCTCCGAGACATCGACGGAATGGAGAGTAGTGTGCGAATCGGTGGTATGTCCGGAAGGTATGCGCGGAAAGTTGAGAATAGCCTGGGGCGAAACGATATTCACTATCGAGCATCCCACAATGCGGGGAAGAATGACCACCAAATCAGAGCCTGCACCACAGATTTTCAACAATTGCTCCAGGAAAGAAGCATAGTCATCACAACGAAGAAGATTGGGGAGCTCAAGGCGCCCGCACTGACTTTCACTAGCTTGGAACAACTTCGTACTGAAGTAGCGGCTAATCGACTGCAGCGAAGTCAGGCAGAACATCCCAGTGCGGTCCCAACAGGACAGCAGGAAGTACCGCCTAAGAACGAACCATCCCCTGATATACCAGATGTAAAGGAGATAAAGAATCCCGACACACCCATTTCGGAGGAGAAGGGCGTAAGTGCCCAACACGCGGGACCAAACAAGGCAACTTGGATCACAAAGAAACCTTCACGGCGACGACAACAAGGCCCCGTCTCACAGGTTAACAACGGAGGAACCAGCGAGATCATCCAAAAGAAAGGGGTGGACACACCAACAGATTAGACAGCTGGTCCAAGACCACCTGTATTAAAAGACACCTCAGGACAAGTGGAGCCAAAATCGACAAACTCGGAAGAAGTGGAGCTTGGAATGCGAGAACATACGGTCAAACAAGCGATAATATCGACACTAGCGTCTTTGGATGAGGTGGAAGGAACAGTGAGCTGGAACAGAGTCACATGGCAACGGTCACGACCCCAGAGGAAGATCACCCAAATTGCCCTGGCTTTTTCAGAGATGGGGGCTACACCAGTGCGGACACCGGCGACCGGGTACTGTCAAGCATACGAGATAGCACAGGCACTGGCGAGCTCACAGCTGGACAAATCCCCAAAGGTACTAGCGACCTTAGCCGAAAACGTGAAAGCCGGAGGCCGAGCCAGATCACTGATAGATTTTAAGAGGAAATTCCCGGTCGGGATTCGCAAACAGACATTGACAGCGTTGGGGCGGGGTCACGACAAAATGTCTGCCAAGGTATCAGCACGGTAGTTCCGGAGGTATCTAAGCGAGTATGCATTCAGTGGTTCCACACTAAAATACATCGTCCCGGTTACAGCATGGGGAAGCAATGACACGCTAGCAAGTATTTGCGCGATGCTACAACGGGATATTTTCGTGGTAAACACATTACCAGGAGGAGTGTCATATGGGGCGGTACATTTCCACCCTGAGGTGCGGACCATTAACTCTCTTACATACCGACATAGTGGCAAATAAACCCTCGGACTGGACGAGTGTGTTAAAAAAGTCAAGGATTTGAAGAATCAGGCGGAAATTTGTACACAGCAAATGCCGCTGATTCTTCACTTCGAAGAGGCGCACTACTCTGCCTGTCTGCACGGAATAAGGGGGGGAGACAGAGCCTCAGGATCAACTATACAGGACGTAGACATGTGCAGCGTGCGGGTAGAAACATGCGCTCTAGGGTTACAGCCTACTGAACGCCCAGACGTGCAGATGGCATCTACATGCGAACTTGACCCGACAAGGCCGCCGGCTCCCCTTTCTAGTGGCCGCGATCCATTACCAAGAGGGGAAGGGACCAGGCTTCAACGGTCCGAACTAGTGACTGAAGTGGAGGAACAGTTATGGAAGAATGCCTGGAATAGTCTCAAGGCATATTGGACTGTCCATACACGGGTGGAATTTCCGATGGTAACAGCGACAAGAATGACATGGATGGAAGCGGAAAAGCGAGAAGAAAATTAACTACTACACTTGCTCAAACCGACTCGAGGAGGACCCAAGATCTTAGATCTAGTGGACGAAGCAGTGCTGAACCAACTCACGGTATCATTTCGGGAACAGTGTTGGTACGCGGTGATAGACCTCGGGAAACGAGGGGCATGTGAAGGAATCGGAGAGGCGTGATTCCGGGATTGGGAAAGTCGGGTCTCCAGTGTTCCAGCCTCGCAATTGATGGCGGCCATCATGAACAGCACAACTTCGTGGGAGAAGATACGTCAAGTGCAGTATGGCCAGAATAAACTGATTCGTTTATGTGCGCCGAAACATACCACGACTTTGGCACGGAACATCCTTTATGCGCATCTGTTTGCGGAACAACAGGCTCAGTTACTAGGTGCAGAATTCCGGCCGATTGACTCGATCATAACATTACTCAAACGCCACCACACTCTCGCGGTGACAAACATGGATTCTCGGAACTTAATCAGAAATATTGAGAGTGGAGGAGCGAGAGCGTGGTGGAATTTAGCTACCTTCTTCTGTGAACCTGTACGACACACCAACTTGGAGGATGTATCCACAGTGATTCAGCTGTGCTCGGATGGTGGGAGCGCGGATCGATGCTAAGGGCAGCCAGACGAAGGCACGATTCCAGCATCCCATTCAGTGTGACCCTTTGAAAGCGGATGTATATACGTCCTTTCGATCGTTACATGAGACGGAATATACGTTGGCGCCACCAAAAGATCAACTAGTCCGGCGACCTCAGGACATATGGATAACTAGCCAAAATGTGAGGGGTGTTCCGGCACGTATTCGAATAGAATGGATGCAGGCGTGGAGAGAGAGACGAATGTCTCCTGATATAATTTTCCTCCAAGAAACACATATTGATTCAACTGAAGCGGCGGAGGAAATTACAAGAGCCTGGGAACGCAAGTGGCCCAATAACAGTATTTCGCATCGACTTTCTGACTGGAGTATTTCAAAAACCAAGGCGGCAGGAGTGGAGATTTTACTCCATCCTCGAATAGCATCCTATGCAAAGCCGTGGAAGACAGAATAATGGAGTCCACGAATTATTGGAGTGACTTTTCGAACATGGACGCTGGTACACATCTACGGCCCAACAGGAGACAATCCGGAAAAGGATTTTTTTTTCCACACGCTCCGAAAGATATGTCCATCGCCTGATCAACACCTAATGGTCGGCGGAGATTTTAATTGCGTGGAAAGCCCGGTGTTAGATAGGCTCGGTGGGCACGGATCAGCACAGACGGAGAGTAAGGAGTTATCGTCAATGGTGGATCTACTACGATTACAAGACGCGCGATTATGTATGACTTCAGCACTCGAAGAGATCATACCGATCACGTCTGCGCACTTCTTCACGTACTGGAGAGGAGCACAAGCTAACCGCATAGATCGGTTCTATCTTTCAAGGAGTCTCGTGGGTTGGATCCAATGTCTCCACACGACGGAGCCGGTTCAACACTCGGACCATGAGGAGCTACAATTACACTTTCGGTCTCTCCGGACTGAAACGACCACTAAACGGATTACTACAGCGGCATACCCTTTTCGAAGTTCCGGTGTTGTTGAGGTCCAAGAAGAAGTAAGGCAATCTAACGGGGTTACATTCGGGTAACACTGAGTGTTGGTGTACATGAGTACACCACGGTTGAGGCCAGTATTGGACGGATTGAAAGGTTTCGAACCTTTGGTTATTTTAACCAATCAGGGCATGCGCCCTTGGTGTGGTGGTGTGTCAGCCATCCACGTGTCAGTACACAGGTGTGTACACTACATTTTAGCTAGGTACGAATTAGTAATATTCTACTTAGTGTTACATATAGTTTATATTAGTTTAAATAATTACATATTAAATATATTCAGTTTTACTTTCACTCCTTAGTACAGACGCACGACCTCGACCGGTCGTGCGTGTAGTGAGTGCCGTAGCGCAAGGGGAGCCCTCCTCTTAGCTACACCCTTTGTAAGGGAGCCTTGCCGTTAAGGCACTAGTACAGGCTAGAGTAAACTAACCCGGGAATCTTGGCCCCGAGTAAGAGAGCTCTCTCCTACTAAGCCCTTAATAAGGGCGTATCGGCTAAGTAGCGGCGAACGCCGCTTTAAGGAAATCCTTCCTCTGTGCGCTAGCCACACCGTGCGTATACGCACCAGCTACATCTGGTAGCACTTGTAGTCAATCCAACACCTGTGTTGGTAGACTAGACATCCTCTGCAAAGGATGAATCAGGACGATTGGGATAGTTTGACCCTCGTCCAACAGGAAGCCTTTAAAGGCTGTTACCCTTAAAGGGGGAAGAAGGTTGAAGCTCCTAGTGGAGCAGGGCCTTGAGGCCATAAAGGCAAGGGTGAATGCCCTCATCGCTCATGAGGCGAGTTGTGGTGGAGGTTATTCCACGGGGGTGCGCCCTCCATTATCGTTTAAGATAAAGGAGTTCACCGGAGAGAAGGGTGACAACCTTTATGTTTGGTTGCGAGAGGTCGAAACGGCCTTCGCCACAGCAAACATGACCGATGATCACTTGCAAGTGGGACTTGCATTGACCCATCTTACGGTCAAAGCCCGTACATGGGCGTTTACATGCTCGGTATCAGTCAAGGACGTGTTTCCAACATGGAAGGTCCTTAAGCAGAAGCTTATGGACATGTACGCAATGCCTGATCTGGTTTTCCAGAATCAACTGGCGTTCCTGAGGTGCCGCCAAGGCACTAAGGACCTGGAGGTTTATATCCAGGAGCTGAAGACCCTGTTGGCAGGGATGTAAGCGAAAGCGTATTCGGACGATGTGTCCATCCTCGTCTTCATGGGAGGCCTGAGAGAAGGGCCAGCACGTTCGGAATTGTTCCGATGCCGACCCGAATCCCTGGAAGAGGCATTCAAGATGGCGTTCAACGCCGAGAGGAACTTCCGTTCCTCTAAGGTGGGTCCCGAACCCATGGACCTGAGTCAGGTCGAAGCGGAGGAGAAACCTCCCGCTAAGAGTCATTCGGACTCTTTTTCACAGAGCTTCGAGACAGATCTCTTGGCTATGCTGCAGCGGCGTGGGCCGCTGAGATGCTTCCTGTGTGGGAGCATGGATCATCTGCGGAACAGATTTCCCCAGCGAGACGCTCGCTACAAGGGACTAAGTGTGGGGAAAAAGCCCTTGTCCAAGCCGTCGGGAAACGACGGCTCCCAGTAGGTGCGGGGCGCCCTACTGGGGGACCCCTCAGTGCTGTTAAGCCCCAGGGTAGGGGACGACAGCACAAAGCTCCGAGGGAAGCGGTGCTTTCTAGCACCGAGTTGGTGTACCATCCAGGTTTGCTGGTAGTCCTTGCGGATGTGAAAGGCTTTGATAAGCCTTGGAGAGTCTCGATAGACTCTGGAGCGTCTGACAATTATGTCAGACGGGATTCTGTGGAGAAGAGTCGGCTGTATGCCGAGGCCCTAGAGGCACGTTCTCGTGACGTTGTCACGGTCCATCTTGCGACGGGCGTACAGGTTTCTGTACCCTAGGTCTCGATTGACCTTAAGCTGAAATTTGCAGACTTCGACAGCTTAGAACGTTGCCTAGTCCTGGATTTGGACTCGAGGTATGACCTCATTCTGGGCATGAAGTTGCTGGAACGCCACGAGCCATGGATATACTGTAAGTCTAAGTCCATTGGCTCAACGCACCCGCGGTCGGGTGAAGCATTGGCGAGTCATGAACCCACCTTTGCTCGATCGCAAAAGCGATTCTGGCGTGAGATGCCAGAGATTGGGATGTCTGAAATGATCATTACCAATGGCGTTGAGGAAGAGTTCCTTAACGAGGGGGATTCGGCGGTTAATCCCCACGCCGTGAACGGCGAGACTGGTGAGTTACCTGTGGTAACTCCAGTGGTAGGGGTAGAGACCCCTGTGGCTAAGCGCGAGGCGCTTCCAAGCGAATAGACCCGGAGTTCGTCTCTTTCGCACGTCGGAAATGATTTCGATTACGCCGTTATAGGTGAGACCGGCGAGTCACCGGTGGTAGAGGTAGATACCTCTGTGGATGGGTGCGTGGCGATTCCAGTAGATGGGGCAATTGACTCCCCCCATCTGGGTCTCGGGATGAGTCCCGAGGCCAGTAGTCAGCAGTCCTACAGGATGCTGAATAGTGTGACAGGTGTTGTCACAGAAGGCGTAAGCCTGGAACGGTTGCCTGGGGTAGGCGAACTGTTGTCGTTGGAGGAGATGTCCTTCAACGAGTTTGAGACTGCTTTGAAAGCAGATGAAATCGACGAGGTCGTCGTGTTGCGTCCGGGAGAGGAATTGAACTCCTCATCCACGATGGACGAGTCAGTTTTGGTGAAAACCAAACAGGCATTAAATGCCCGAAGCGGCCTCAAGATCCTCGCGGATCCTGAGGACCCTTACCATTCCTTATTAAAGGAATTCGGAGATGTCATTGGTGACAACCCGCCGATGGGGTTACCACCGGATCGGGGAGTCCGACATGAAATTGATTTTGTTCCCGGAACCAAATACTGCGTCACTAGGCAGTGGCCTCTCCCCAAGGAACAATGCGACGTCATCGACGCATTCTTCAAGGGGAAAGAAGAGGCAGGGATGGTACGGGAGAGTAAGTCTCCCCACTCATCTCCCACTTTTTGTGTTCGTAAAACGAACGGAAAGTGGCGCATTGTACATGCGTACAACAAGCTGAACGCAGCTACTGTACCCATGCAGACTCCGATTCCTCGGAAGGATGTCCTCCAGAACAATATGGCGGACTGTACTGTGTACAGTGCCTTAGATCTGGTGGACGGGTATTATCAGGTGCTCATGCGAGCGTCCGATATTCCGCTGACGGCGGTTAGCACGCCTAGTGGCATGCTGTGGGAGTGGCTTGTTATGCCACAAGGTCTTTCAAATGCACCAGCGACTTTCAATCGCTTGGTGACTCAACTCTTCCGCCCTCATAGGAAGTACGCTCAGACGTACTTCGACGATATATTCGTTCATAGTCGCGCGGAAGGCGACTCGCCTGATGTTCAGACGCACCCTATTCACCTTCGACTGTGCTCGAATGTATGCGATAGAATAAGTTATATGCGAACGCATCCAAATGTATCTTTGGTGCTGAGAAAATTCCTTTCCTCGGATGCTTCATCGGTAAGGATGGAGTGCGGGTGGATCCCGCGAGGGTGAAAGCCATTGTGGAGTAGCCTTCGCCTGTAAATCTTAGAGATTTACGGAAGTGGCTTGGATTAGCCAACTATCTCCACAAGTACAGCGAGAACTACGCTGAAATGGCGAAGCCATTGACCGACATTCTTAAGAAGGATGTTGATTGGTGTTGGGAAACTGAACACCAAAACGCTTTTGAAGCGGTTAAGGGGAGCTTGTTAAAAGCTCCCGTTCTTGCTCTCCCAGACTCTGGGAAACCATTTAGTGTCGTCTGCGACGACTCCGATTTCGCAATCGGATGTGCTTTGTTACAAGCAGACGATGCAGGAAGGGAACGCGTAATTGCGTTTGAGTCGAGGCAGCTTAAAGTGCGGAACGGAATTATCCCGTTCATGACAAGGAGCTACTTGCAATGAAGTATGCTCTTGTCAAATTTAGGGTTCACCTACTCGGCTCAAAGCCGTTCGTGGTTTATACTGACCACGCGTCCTTACGGACAGCGACAAAGTCGCCTCATCTCTCGCAACGGATGGTCCGTTGGCTCTCCTTCTTTGAGGAGTACAACTTTAGGTTAAGTATAAACCTGGCAAGCAGAACGTGCTTGCGGACGCGTTATCGCGTCGTCCCGATTACGAGCTCGCTCACGCGACATTCGTCACCACGTCTGTGGTAGATCTCATGCGCCAGGCGTATGAGAAAGACCCTCAATGTACGGCGCTTATCCGCGCGTTAGGTGAAAAGGGTCTTGGCTCGTCTGAGCCAACCCTGTCAAGTCGAGCTAAAGCTCGTTTACACCGTTACAGTTACTGTGACGGTCTGCTATATTATAGCACGGGCGCGGAGGACACTCCGCGGGTGGTTGTTCCTCATGATGAGGAACTGAAGTATATAGTCCTCTTTGAGGCACATGACGCCCCTACCGGGGGGTCATTTAGGTCGGGATAAGACCTACAGCGCTTTAAGCGCTTTGTATTGGTGGCCCAATATGTATAAGTGGGTCGGTGCGTATATACGCACCTGTGAGACGTGTCAGAGGGTTAAACCCTCTGCAAGTTCAGCTGCGCCTTTGGCGAGCTTATCGGTTCCAACGGAGTGTTGGAAATCCATTACCATGGATTTTATCTTCGGTTTTCCGATGGATAAGGCCGGGAACACCGGCATATTGGTCTTTGTAGACCGTTTGAGCAATATGACTCACCTGGCGGCGGTGCCAGAGTCCATAGATGGACAAGGAACATCAAAAGTGTTCCTAGACCGTGTCTTTGGACAACATGGTCTACCCGATTCCGTTGTGTCGGATCGGGATCCCCGTTTTACGGGACAGTTCTGGGGAGCGTTGTTTAAGGTGCTAGGCACCAAGCTCCTCATGTCCACTGCGGATCATCCGCAGACGGACGGTCAGACGGAACGCGTTAATCGCGTTGTGGAGGATATTCTCCGGAGTTTATGTCCGGATTCTCCAAAGAGTTGGAGTGAGATGCTTCCAATGGTTGAATTTGCTATCAACAATTCGGTACATGCATCTACGGGGTTTACCCCGTTTTACGTGAACGGATTGGTGAATCCGAGGGTTCCGTTGACGCCACGTGTGCGTGGCCCAGGGCTTGAGGGGGGAGGATTCCCCGATGTCAGCCCTGTATCTGTGCGAAAGCACATCGATAAGTTTTTATCGACGCGCCTTAGTGTCTTACGACACGTCTGCGATGCCATGGCGAAAAGCCAAGACAAGCAGAAGGAGCAAGCTGACCGAAAGGGACGGCGTAACAAAATGGTATACAGAGTAGGAGAAAGTGTTTTATTAAACGCTAAAAATCTTCCTACACATGCAGTTTCAAATGTGTTGCACAATAAACTGCGCCCCAGGTTTGTGGGGCCCTTTAAGGTGTTAGCCCGAAAGGGCTTGTCGTACACCTTAGACATCCCGAAGGCGATGCGTACGCATCCAACCTTTTATGTGGGTATGCTTAAGCCATACCAGAACCCGGAGGCGCGTCCCCTCGCGGAGGAGGGTGAGAAACCGGATAGCAGAAAAGCGCAACAGGTCAGAACATCTCCGACAGGGTTGATATACGACCCTGAAGCTTCGCAACGAGAGTTTCGAGAGAGGCAAGCCGCTCCTCGAGGCGTTCATTCGCACTCCCCTCGTTGCGGAGTTCCTCCTGAGCATCTTGGATGCGAAGGCTGTGCCGATCACAGCGCTCGTGGAAGTCACGACGCAAGAGCGCGACCCTCCTCCTCCAGTGCTCGATACGGAGGGTACGCCACATTATCATGTGGAACGCCTGATGGCACGACGCCATCACCGGGGTGAGACCCAGTACCTGGTGAAGTGGAAAGGGTATCCACATTCCCAGAACTCGTGGGAGTAAGAGACTCCCCTGCGGCAGGATTGCCGTGACGTCGTTGACGCTTTCGAGCGGGAGAATCCCACTGAGAGTCAACGACCAAAGGGGCTGAAGAAGCCCCTTCACTCCCAATATCTGGGAGTTCGCCGGAGGCAGATGCTGTGCTTGCATTGCTCTCCGGCACCACATCGAGAGAAGAGCGCGTATAATAGGAGGCAGGCAATTGCCCTTGCGCTTTGGCCTGAGAATAGGCCAAGCGTAGCGCTCTCTCTACCCGAACGTCGTCTTCGGAAAAGCTGTTGTGCAGCGCATCGAAACTGGGGAGGTGTTTCTCCCTTTCCGCCCAGGCGCGGAACGCCTGTTCTGCGTCTTCGACGCTTTCGTCCCTCAGGAGAACAAGGGGAATCTCGCGGAGAACATCCACGAGGGCACCGCGCGCCTGTTTCCCGAGGCGCGTCCGGTAGGCCTTAACGGAATAATGTTTGGGCGTTAGTAGTCGGGCCCGGAGTTGGTTCCGATGCGCAATTTCACGCGAGAGTATAGCCACTGGTCCAGGGGTATAAGAGGCTAATCCTCTCTTGACCGCGTTCTTAGCCCTCTTTTGAGGGTCTCGAGGTCCCTTACGTGCCCGTCCGGCACGTCGGGCCTCTTGAACCAAGGACAGTTCATTGGTGGTGAATGCCTGTGGCAACCTGGAGGTATCACCCTAGCGGGTAACAGTGGTGCACGAGCTAGTGCGTTCTCCCCACGTGTGGGGAATGGGTTGGATGACTGATAGCGCCGTTCGGCGCTATCAACATGGCCAGCAGTAGGGGAGAGCTCCCCAAGGGCGTCCACTTCCGAGCCGTCGGAATAGTTTGCGTACATAGCACCGCTGAGGGTGTACAATGGACAGCCAGAGGTACTGGCGTTAGAGCTCTCCAACAAAATTTTGTTTATTGCGTAAGCAATAGTCTTGATTGGGGAGGATGTAACGGGGTTACATTCGGGTAACACTGAGTGTTGGTGTACATGAGTACACCACGGTTGAGGCCAGTATTGGCCGGGTTGAAAGGTTTCGAACCTTTGGTTATTTTAACCAATCAGGGCATGGGCCCTTGGTGTGGTGGTGTGTCAGCCATCCACGTGTCAGTACACAGGTGTGTACACTACATTTTAGCTAGGTACGAATTAGTAATATTCTACTTAGTGTTACATATAGTTATATTAGTTTAAATAATTACATATTAAATATATTCAGTTTTACTTCCACTCCTTAGTACAGACGCACGACCTCGACCGGTCGTGCGTGTAGTGAGTGCCGTAGCGTAAGGGGAGCCCTCTCCTTAGCTACACCCTTTGTAAGGGAGCCTTTCCGTTAAGGCACTAGTACAGGCTAGAGTAAACTAACCCGGGAATCTTGGCCCCGAGTAGGAGAGCTCTCTCCTACTAAGCCCTTAATAAGGGCGTATCGGCTAAGTAGCGGCGAACGCCGCTTTAAGGAAATCCTTCCTCTGTGCGCTAGCCGCAACGTGCGTATACGCACCGGCTACACAATCCATCCAAAAGGTGACAGATGTGTGGGAGCGTAACCAGACACCTTGGGACTGCTTACTGGGGAAGTACCGTCAAGCGTTGTACCAAACCAGGCGACGTCTCCAGTACCGCCGACGTAGACGAGCCAGCCGCTTGAGACGACGACTGCGGGACAGCTGCACTACAAGAGAGGGACTGATAGCGAGTGGCATGGTCGACCGGAAGATGATCAAGTCAGGCAAGAAAGGGCGTTTTCTGCACCGGGCTTCATCTGACATCCGATGGTTATATAAACGGGTCGCAATTTAGGAGAAACACCAACGGTGACGAAAATTGACTTCGAGTGCGAGGAGACACGACATTTACCGGTCACAATTGCAGACAAATTTGCAGCTACATGGGTTCGATTACTGGGGGTCCGACATAGTCTCGTTATTAAAGACGAGATGGGCCCAAAACTTCAATGTTTCCTGCGCGGAGAAGTCATGAGGAAGGTGATGCCGTCCCAGAATGAGCTACTCATGCGTAGGATGGACGAGGAGGAAATCCTCACAGCAATCAAATCGCTGTCGCGGAACAAGTCACCGGTACCGGAAGGGATAGGAAATGAATTCTACAAGGATTTTTCTACCGTCCTTTTAGAATCGTTAAGGGTTTTATTTAACAAGATCATTGAAGGAGAGAATCCTCCGGAATCGTTCCTACAAGCTATAGTCATCCCTCTAAGAAAAAATGGAGACTCGTTCAATGCGATGGACTACCAGCCTATATCCCTTCTTCAATCGAGTTACAAGATTTTCGCGAAGATATTAGCAACTCGACTTCAGCAATTTCTAGGGGAGCTGATAGGGGCCTCCCAGCAAGGCTTCGTCGTCGGGAGGCGACTGCACCGGGCAGTTACTCTTATTCAGGCAGTATTGCAAACGGGGCAAGACGACATAAGTTTGGCACCAGAAAAAACTCCAGCAGTCCTGTTTCTCGATTTCGCGAAAGCATATGACACTGTGGACAGAATCTATTTGTAAGAGACACTGAAAGTGTTTGGTTTCTCTTCAAATTTCATTGGATTGGTGTAAAGGCTCCACTTTGGCACAACAGCGCAGTTCAAAGTTAATGGATAATTATCCGAGCAAATCATGATAACCTCCGGGATCCGTCAAGGTTGCCCATTGGCTCCTTTACTGTTCATTCTAGCGGTGGAACCTTTAGCGTTAGCGATCCAGGGAGAGGAGTCAACTCGGGGACTCAAACCGTGTCGACTGGGCACGCTCCACAAGTTTTCAGCTTTTGTCGACGATTATACGGTCTTCTTACAAGAGGCAGGATCGATCCCAAAAGCGCTCCAACTAGTGGAGAGTTTTGGGGAATTGTCAGGTCTGAAAGTTCAAGTTCGTAAGAGCAAATTGTTGTTCCTGAACAAGGCAATCTTCCTCCAAGACTGGCATGACATCCCGGTTTTACAACTGACGGAGACGACGAAGTACCTAGGATACGATATTGGATGGACGGACCTTACGGAAGTTAATTGGGCGAGGAGACTTCAAAGTATACGGAGACGACTTCATGTGGCAACAATATGTGGTACAATAGTCATGGAAATGGTTCTGTTATTTAACACCATTGCGCTACCTGCCATCCTTTTGACGGCGAAGATGTACCCTACCCCTCAACATATCCTGCAACAACTGGTTCATATACAGAAGCAGTTTATTTGGGTGAAGGCTACTTCAGGGGATACTGTACGGCATAAAATATCACCGGCGCTTCTGTATACGCCAAAAGAGGCAGGGGGGATGGGCTTGATTGCGATCCCACTGGCTATCCGAGTCCAACGGATAATAGACGATACCTTTTGGCTAATAGAACCGCCTTCTGTATACAAACAGGCGTGGCTAAGCTGGAGCCGGGTACAGATGGTGGGTAACCAACTCAGGAACCTCACTCCTCAAATACAGAAGAGGAGCAAAGGTTATACTGGGGACACCAGAGCAAAATGGGCTGACTCACTCCAGGAACTCGGACAGCGGATGATCCCAGATGAAGAGCAATCTACCCAATTACAGCGGTATATTCAGAGTGTAACATTCCAACTAGATTCGTTTCGGAACGGAGGTAGCATGGACGACAGGAGAGGTATCAGACATGGAAGTTGAATTACGCTAAATCTGGATTTAGCGGACCGGCCGATTCATACTAGCTTCACGCCGGCGATGGAAACCTTCTGGGGCAGCTTTGCATGGCATTCAAATCCCTGGATCATAGATGGGAAATGTGACATGTTACGGGTGGCCAGATACAAGAAGATACGCAGGGGCGCGATTAATGCAATGCGGATCAGACGTGTATCTGGAGATGTATATGAGTGGCAGGTACAAGCCATTGACGAGAGAAGTCACGTCCGACGCATCATCATTGAGTGGATGTACTGGATTATTGTTTGCTCGCCGAGGGTGGACGTGGGCAAATATATCGGTGACTTTCCCCCTATCCAGATGTATGAACCGAATAGCATGTATGATGGCATGACCTGGGAGAAGCTAGATGATGGTTTGGTAGCAGGGTTCGCCAGAGATGGAAAGGCATCAGTGCTTTTCAAGAAATCCAACAATGGGATATTATGTAGCAATACCAGCGATATGAACTAAGTGTGTAACAGGACTGATCCTGTTACTGGCTTACACTGTGTTGTGCGAGGAAGCGCGCAATAAAAAAGGGGTAGGATTAGTTGATAACAACTAATCCTATAATAAAAGTAAATATATGAATATTCACTTGTTGCTTAGAACGCAAAATTAAGAGTGTTTATTTAATGGGTGGTTTAGAGGCTAATAGTATAGTAACTACCTAATTAATATAATAATATCAAGTATTCAACTAACTGTACTATTAGTTAACCTGCAAGATTCGGTATTTATACCGAATCGACTTTTCCTTCGTAGATTATAATAACTTATAATCTCTTATTTAATTTCAGACAACGCGTCTGAAATTAAACTGTGATATTCTAACTTGAATATTAATTATGTAATGGCACCCCATTACATCACCCCCCACTTAAGGTGGTTGGCCAATAATAATTCTTGTTTTGGTCAATCATGGGTGGCACTTGTTGGTCGTTCTCATTTACCAACTGATTGACCATCGACTCGATGGTCAAGGCACGCGGCGGCGCTCTAAAGAGCGCTGCTGAAAACATTGAAGGAGCTTCTTCCTCCGCCTCAGCACTAGGTGCTGAGGTGTTGATTGACAACGGTGACGCTGCATTAGCAGCGTCAACTACGCAAAGGTCGGAAGACGTACCGTCTTCGACCACAGATGCTGCTAAGGTGGCATCTCGAAAGAAACAGGGAGATTTTGCTAATGCAACATCTCGCACGATGGCAACTTCCGAATGGCGTGTTGCCAAGAGGGCCATGTTCGGGAGTTCTGAATCCGAACAAAGTGATGGGGATACAGCTGTCACCACTAAAGGATCTAGCGAGTCGGAACTCGCTAGGTGCTCATCGCCTAACAGCGATGACGACTCTGGTGTCGCTGTCTGCTATGACAGCGACAATGATCATCACAGGTGGTTGCGGGATCGCAGATCCCCACCTGGACCAAGTACTTCTCCACGTCGGGGTGATTTAACCCCGGCGCGTGGTGTTGAAGCAGGCGGTGCTCCGCCTGCTAAAAGAGATCGAACAGAAGCGGCGCCTGCCACTTCTGAAGCGTATCATCGTACGGAACCACATGTTCCGTACAAAGTGGGGTTTTGGACCCCTGGCTGGGCTATTGCCCCCAACAGTGGCGGTCCGTAAACGGGACTGTCAGTATGCGTTGTTAGATATCAACGTGCTGGATGACTGCGAAGACATCCAGTCACGTCGATTCGATCGAAGTACAGACGATAGACGTCTGTACTTTATTGACCTCTTTTTCCAGTTCGATATTATTCGAGCCGGAAAGGGTCAAGGAGGAACAGGGACGATAAAGACGCCCTGAATCAGAGCTGGAATGCTTTTGTTGACAACTACAACAAAAGCCCAGATGATTACGTGAATAAAGTTCACGTAATGCGCGAGCGCTTTTTAAAGCACTCACGAACAGGCAAAATGGAATACATCCATTATGCTTGCATCAAAGAAGTGTTAAAGTGTGTTGTCCCTTCTCACCTCGTTTGCCCGCGGTGTCCGCAGGGCGCTCCTCGTCTGTCAGAGGAGGAGTTGCGGGGGTACGGTGGTTTTTCCGTACCCGCCGAAATTCAGGGTTTAATTGATACCCTGAATGCATCAACACCTACTGTTGATGCTACTTCGCAATATGAGTTTGAGACTTCTTCTCAAACTCAGTCAAAAGGTCTGGGGCGTCGGCCCTCAGAACCTCAATCGGCTCCAAGGAGTCGAATACTTGGGGATATCCCATCCAGCATACCAAGTACTCGGTACGCTGCCCCTTCTTCGAAGGCACCGAGCGCTTCGAGATCAAGCGCTCGAGGATATATCGCTTGTTCCCCTGATTATCAATCAGGGGCGGCGGAGGTTGAGAATTCCCTCGCCGTTGTTGTTGCGGAGCATGGTTCTTCGCTCAGCAAGCTCGAGGAGGGTTATTCCTTCTTGAGCAGCGATATGTCTCACTGTGTGAAGACATATCGGTCTCTTCGCGAGGATGTCCGCGACATCCTCGGGGCGCACACTTCCCTCCAGCAGAATAATGATCTTCTGTACATTGAGCTTTCCCGCTATAAGGGAGAGCTCGATCGGCGCACGGCTGATCTTGAGCAGTCGATGGCGGAGGTAACGACTCTCCGCTCTGCTCATCAACGGCTGGAAGCCGATTACAAGTCTCTCTTGGGAGACTTGGAGAAGCACGGTATATTCCGTGGTTCTGCGTCTTGTCGTAAGACGAAGACGAGTGATACGGCTTGAGCCGCCCAACATAGAATGTTGGGTGAAGCCGCATTGCTGTGGGAATGTCTAAGGTATAGGCATTCCCCCGAATCTCTTGGACCTTGAAAGGTCCAATGTACTTAGGAAGCAACTTCCGTGTAGGGAAGTTGCTTATTGCATGTGTAGGAAAATTGGTAGTACTTAATAATACCAATTCACCTTTCAGAAAGGAGTTTTTGTTCTTCCTTCCTTGTTTGTCTGCATTTTGCTTCTGCTTATCAAAAGCAGAGTCAAGTGCATCTTTTATATAGCGTATTACAGCTTGGCGCTGTAATACGAATTCATCTACTGCTTTATCAGCAGTAGGTGCATTGTCCTCTTTGTCTGCATCCATTGCTGCAGACACATATTCATCGTATGCAGCTTCAGTTTCAATTGAAGATGATTCCGCTTCTACTGAACTTTCAGTAGAAGGGCCATCTTTTTTTCACAAGTTGCTGTCGCAACTTGCGCATTGACTCGCTCAAAATTTGAGCGGGTTCCTCCCCCACTTAGATTTGGCGTACCGCCAAGTAAAGCTGGGGTTCGTGGATGCCTTAAGGCATTCACGTAGAACGATGTATGCTTAGTTGAAGCATGCACCGAATTGTTAATCGCGAATTCAGTGAGTGGCAAGTAGTCACTCCACTGTTCAAAGGCATGTGCGTATGATCGCAACATGTCTCCGAGAACGCGGTTAACCCGTTCCGTCTGCACATCCGTTTTCGGATGGTCCGCAGTTGACATCTTCAACTGGGTTCCCAACAATGAGAACGTTTCTTGCCATAAACGTCCTCTAAATCTCGGATCTCGATCCGAGACAATGTCTTCCGTCATTCCGTGCAAACGGAATACCGTATCAACGAATATCCGCGCTGTTTCAGCGGCGGTTACGTTCGCTGATACTGCAGTAAGATGTACCATTTACTGAAACGGTCTACAAAGACCACTATTCCGGTCCTCCGACTATTGTCGGGTGGAAGACCGAATACGAAGTCCATTGAAATGGACTTCCAACACTCTGTCGGAACCGGTAGATATTGAAGCGGAGCCTGTGCAGACTGCGCAGGCTTAACGCGCTGGAAAATCTCGCAAGCGCGTACGTATTTTCGTACCCACTTGTACTGGTTTCGCCAGTAAAAGTCACGTGCGAGAGAAGCGTATGTCTTCTCTCGACCTTGATGCCCCGAAATCGGTGCATCATGATACTCAAACATAATTTGATGTTTGAGATCATCGTCGTTTGGAAGGACGATGCGACTTTCAACTTTTTGATCTGTGCTGTAAAGCAGCAGACCATCGTGCAGTCGATATCGATGCACGCAAGCGCGTATGAACTCTGGGAGCTCGTCGCGCTTCTCACTTGATTGATTACTTAAGTAATCAATCAACAGACGTGTCTCCTCGTCTGTTTTGTACGCCTCGCGTACTTGTCGTATAATTGACTACGACAAAGCAGTGCAACGGATCGCGTTTGCACTGGCACCTTCGGTTACGGATGGTTTCGTCTCGTAATCGGGCCTTCGTGATAGCGCATCCGCTATCACGTTCAACTTTCCGGGTTTGTATTCAACCGTAAAGTAGTATTCAGCAAAGAATGACAGCCATCGAGCCATTCTTTGAGAAATGTGTGGTGAATTCACGGCCGTGCGTAGCGACGCATGGTCCGTGTAAACAACAAACGGTCTATCTCCCAATAGATAGATCCGAAACTTAGCCAGTGCGTACTTCATGGCAAGGAGTTCCTTGTCATGCACTGAATAGTTGCGCTCGGCTGGGCGCAACTGACGCGATTGATGGCAGATTACGCGATCACGATCATCGTGATCACGCTGCATCAAAGCACAGCCGATAGCGAAATCGCTCGCGTCGCAAACGACGTGGAACGGACGCTCGTTATTGGCTATAGCCAAGACAGGCGCTTCAGTCAAGCTTTGCTTGACTGCATCAAAAGCATCTTGGCATTGGGATACCCAATGCCATTCGACATCTTTCTTAAGTAATTGAGAAAGAGGTCGTATTAACCCAGCATAGTTGCACGAATACTTGTGCAAATATGTTGCCAACCCAAGGAACTTTCGAAGTTCCTTAACGTTGTTTGGCGTAGGCCATTCAACGATCACCCTGATCTTTTCTGGATCAGAGCGCACCCCGTTCTTGCCCACAAAACATCCAAGAACGGGTATCTCGGGTGCTCCAAAGGTGCACTTCTTTAGATTCGCATAGAGCTTATGCTTACTCATAAGCTCTAACACTCGACGTAGATGTTCCCTATGGACATCAACATCGCTTTTATCGTGTTCACCCTTACTATGGATGAACACGTCATCGAAATAACTCGGTGAGAATTCTCGCACCTGGCGTAATAGATGCGTTACGCATCTGTTAAACGTAGCAGGGGCATTTCGAAGCCCCTGAGGCATAACAATCCACTCCCAAAGCATGACGCTTGGGGTGCTTACCGCCGTGAGAGGGATATCCTTCTCACGCATTAGGATTTGATAAAATCCCACTCTTAAATCGAGAGCACTAAAGATGGTGTTTCCGCACATGTCATCAATGATGACATCTTTTCGCGGTATCGGCGTCTGCGCCGGTACCGTCGCTGAGTTCAGCTTGTTGTAAGCGTGAACGATTCTCCACCCACCTGTGGACTTTTTCACACAAAAGCTGGGGGTAGAGTGCGGTGAGGTAGACTCCCGCACTTGGCCTGCATTACGACGAGCTTCGAAAAACTCGTCGATCGCTTTTACTTGATCACGCGGCAACGGCCATTGCCGCGTGACACAATACTTCGTTCCTGGCACGAGGTCAATCTCATGACGAGTTCCCTTATCCTTAGGGAGCTCGCTAGGTACTTCTTCTGGGAATACGTCAGCGTATTCCCGAAGTACCTCATAAAATGGGTAGTTCGCTTTAAGAAACTCCCAGCTCTGCGCTTCAAAGCGCTGAACTTTGGTTTGATCATTGGGAACCTCTTTCCCAATGTTTTCCACTTGTAATGTGGATATTCGTTCACGAATATCCACTACATCATCTGTTGAAACGATAATACAGATCTGTTCGATCTGATCATCGTGCACGTTTTTCATAAACTTCTTCCAGCTTAGCGCTGGAAGAGCCATCACCTCCGAACCTTCTTTCGGAGGGTGTTCCATCAACAGAGACTGGGTATCTAATCCGGTCTCCGTTTGCGTCAAGACGTTGATCGTCTCGACGGAACTGCCCATGCAATCAGACGCACTCGTCTGATTGACTGCTACACGGTGATTACGATTCACCGTGTGCGAAGACTCATCCTCATGGTAGCCACTGCCTACCATGGAATTTTGGCGATCAGATGTGCTCGTCTGATTGGCCGCCTCTTCTGCGACACGGTGGTCTTTATCACCCGTGCGCATGGCTAACGCAACGTTGTGGGCACTGGCCACTACGGAGTTGTGCTCACGATTGCACTAGATCGTGAGTTCACTCTCATCAACACGGAATTCATTCGTCGTGTTGGAACCTTCGGTCGCACAGTGGGTGTTTCCCACCGTGGATATCACTTCATTCTCACGGTGTGTGTTTCCCACCGTGGATATTACCTCATTCTCACGGTGGTCTTTATCACCCGTGGAATGTTTCTCTCCAACACGCAACGACTCTTCTGTTGCGTGTGGTAGTCCCTCTGGACTCTCACCAGCAGAGGTACCTTCCGCTGATCGTGTCAGAACAGACCTGGTGGTGCCATCGCTTACCACCAGACTGTCTGATGCTGCGGTTGTATCCTTTGATACAGCCGGATTACACACAGGGTGATCAGATCCTGTGCATCCGCCGCAGTCGATCGATAGGTTAACCCAGTCGATCGAAGGTTTAAACTTGGACATCCATGGGATTCCAAGTATCACATCGAACTTGTCATCTAAACCTAGGGCGATGAATACATCCTCGAATGACAGTTCATTCAGCTCGAAGCGTGTTTTAATCACACGCTTTGGAATAGTCACGGTTGCACCTGTTGCTAACCAGACAGACAACATACTTCGTGGGGTTTCTACCTCCACGAAGCTCAACAGCGTTAGACTCTGAGTTCTAACGAAATTGTTTGACGCTCCTGTGTCAAACGAAGCTCGCATGGGGACATCGCTCCCGTGCGGCTTAACCTCCAGGGTGATAAGAGGCTTATCATAACCCTGCACCTTTTGACAGGACATAGTCCCGTCTGGGGCTATTACCCTCACATGCCCATGTCGGCATGTGGGATAACATTCCCAGTAGGGCGCCCCTCCCCTACTGGCGATTCTCGTTTTTTGTACCAACAGGGTGATGTCCCTGTTGGTGTCGCCGTGCAGCGGACGGTTCCGTCCGCTGACTGCGTGGCACCGGACGCGGTGCCATAAACTCATGAGCAAAATGCCCCATTTTTGAGCATCTGTTGCAGCGAATATTCTTCTTAAATTTCGGTTGCTTCGAGTTCGAAGCAACCGCAACCGATAGGTCCATCGGCTCTCGACCTCCACCGCCCATGCTCTGGCTCTTCCGCCCAGACATGTTGTGGCGAAGTACGCCTGTTGACGTTCGTCAACAATATTTTGCGCAGAGATGGCATCTTCCACCTCTGCGAACCATCTACGAAGGGGATCGCCCCCTTCGCCGGTAAAGGGCGGTACTCGCGCCTTAACCACTTCAACATTAAGCGTTACAGGTGCTGCTGCGGTCCGCGCTGCCTCTGGCGCGGGCCATACTGGATTTTCTAGTTGGTTTCGCCTAAAGCGATTCACCACCTCTACCACTTCCTCCGGGGACTTACCCAGGAGGAAGGTAATGATTTAGGTCCCCATAGACCGAACCATTTCCACCGTCGCGTCTTTACTACACGATGAGAAGTGAGTGAGGGAAGTGTTTATTCACCACTTCCAGCGTTCTCTCTCGCTCGGCAGGCGTAATGTCTCGCGACATGATGCCGAGCGGCTCTTAATCTTCGCTCCGCTAGTTGACTAGCGGAACGGAACTGTG
The DNA here is from genome assembly GCA_026184515.1 of Peronosclerospora sorghi. Taxonomy (NCBI): domain Eukaryota; phylum Oomycota; class Peronosporomycetes; order Peronosporales; family Peronosporaceae; genus Peronosclerospora; species Peronosclerospora sorghi. Next base: position 12,437,048 of record CM047588.1, read on the forward strand.
GTCGTTAAGACGGACCACAAAGTGCTACCAGGTGTAACAGGACTGATCCTGTTACTGGCTTACACTGTGTTGTGAGAGGAAGCGCGCAATACAAAAGGGGTAGGATTAGTTGATAACAACTAATCCTATAATAAAAGTAAATATATGAATATTCACTTGTTGCTTAGAACGCAAAATTAAGAGTGTTTATTTAATGGGTGGTTTAGAGGCTAATATTATAGTAACTACCTAATTAATATAATAATATCAAGTATTCAACTAACTGTACTATTAGTTAACCTGCAAGATTCGGTATTTATACCGAATCGACTTTTCCTTCGTAGATTATAATAACTTATAATCTCTTATTTAATTTCAGACAACGCGTCTGAAATTAAACTGTGATATTCTAACTTGAGTATCAATTATGTAATGGCACCCCATTACAAAGTGGCTGTTTTCCTAGCACACCCGGCAATACATGGTGCTCCCTGGCGCCTATGTGATGGAACACCGATAACGAAGATGCCCTTTCAAATGCGAAGGGCATTCAAGCGGCTATATCATGAAGATATTTCACGAAAATTGGGACAGATAATGGAGAAATGGAAGGACAAGTGCCGAGTAGATAAATGGATGTCGGCGGTGCAGGAACAAATTCCAAGGCAACTGTGGGAACATCGGAATGTGCTGACAGATTATCAACTCTGGGTGAACTATAGAGTGACGACACTTCTGCTCAATACTTTCACTATGGACAGTGACACTAGTAGTTCCTGTCCGGTTGACGAGAAATGTCTGACACCGGGGAAAGGAGTCACCCATATCTTGTGGGGGTGTTCAAGATCCATCAGTGTATGGCAGTTTATTATTTCAAATGCAACGGTGAGAATGTCACCAAAGACCAAGTGCAAAGATATGAATATGCAATCGCTGCACGGAAATCGCCGAAGGTCACGTTGGAAATGAAGAGACGCATTGCGCAAGTATGCCGAAGACCGGCAGAGGATGTAGAACGCCATTTCGAACGAATATGGTGGACACTATGGAGTGTAGCCATCACGTGTCTATGGAATCATCGTAATATGGCTCTTTTCAGAAAGGAAAAGCGCTCCGAAGTGGAACAAGTACGTCAAACACGGATAATAGGTTGGAATCAGCTGAAGGCGTGGGCGGCGCAGGAAATCAAAAGTGGGGAGTCCCTTTTGGACGGGCTACGACTCACACTTTGCCTCCAGTGAATTAAGGAAGAACCAAAAGCACGCCACATCGATGGAGCAGGCGAAGTTGAAGATGAGCGAAGTCCCAACCCAGACGACGATACGACCCTTCACAAGTATATACATAAATATCGAGTAGCTTATAGTGGTTAACACGAAATAGACACTCTGAATAATAATAATAATAAACACTTCTCAATATACATCCCGTTCAATAAGTCCCTAGTTTATATATTATCTTTCGTGTATTACGAACTGCCTACTGATACCTTTTTCGCCGCCGATGTGTGTTTGACTGTGGAGATATTAAGTGTGCTGACTTTTCGTTATATTTTAGATTCACTATTGAACATTTACGACTTAAGTTTTCGACTACATCTAAGCTATGGATTCGAGTACTTTTCAACATTAACCCGTTAAATAGTCACAGCAACATGTTTAGCATAGTTGGATCTGTCTGGCGCAAATCTGGAAATAAGGCAATATACTGTATGTTTAGGAAAAAACATTTTTTTATTTTGCCGAGCGCGATAATGAGATAAAAGTTCGATATCACCCAATCATCGATATATATAAGCTACTTTCGAAAGTACGAGCCAATTTTTTTTGAATTGAAGTGCTATTGCTGTTCAAATAGAACATCAAACTTTGATGAAAGTATCACAGGATTGACAGTTTTCGTGACAGCGAACAGTCAATTAGTGCGTTCCGCGCATCATTGGCATCATCATGAATCCACTTAACTGACAATGACGATTTGGTTCTCTTTCTACCATTATTGTTAACTTTTGAAACACGTCGGGGACCGTTCGGGAGCAAAACTGGGAACAACGGTCCCTTTGGAATCGATAATCGCCTGAGATGAGCCCCCATGCATCTGGTGATATCTTGCACGATTCTTGCTTTTGTGGAACACCAGCGTTTGGACCATGTTTCGGATTCAACAGGCGGAAATAGCTCCTGTCCATGCGATCGGTCGTCGACGAGAAAAACTTCAAAGGATCATTAGCATGCAGCCTTGTGTGGTGGAGTCAAGTTCGAAATCGAAAACATTAGCATCGATAACCTGACTACCACCATCGCGCCCAGCCTTCCAACTTTCGGAGGGGGTACTCCGCGGACCACCACTCGAGATCTGGTCCGATCGTCCGCTGCAAGCAGACGACCGGTCGTCATCAGAACCCACTTGGTCCGATTGTTTAGTGTCCATCTCACCTTGTGTACCCGATGGAATGGGCTAGTTACACACTCGGTGGATCGGGATCGCAGATTGGATCGAAGCGGTCTTGAATATAGAAGACCGATCTGGGTAGGTATATCTGGGGCGGAACTCTTCACCCCAGACACAAAGAGACCAAAAACAATTCCAAGAGATAACTTCCAATAGGTCGATCGTCCAAACGATCAAGACCTGACCAATACGAAATAATAGAGGGTAGACCGACCGTTCCGGTCTAGCCCCCGACCAATACGAAATAAGACCAAAACCGGTCTAGTTTCCAACCAATATTAAAACAAGCCAATATGTCCGCGTAAAGACCCAATATGCTCGTGAAACTCCACAAACGATATCTCCACGCCAAGACCAATCCAGTGAATAGCACGTTCCAAACGTACTTGAGTTGAGGTGTTGAGATCGCCATCTCGTACTCCCGTCGAGGGACTTCCGGTGGGCCAAAGTGCGCGTGCGGCGCGTCCAGACCGGGTATAATGGGCGAGAGGGGATAATTCGACCCTCGGCCCCCAAACACTCCGCGGCGGGCGGAGGCGACTAGTGTACGAAAAGGGAAGAACGGCTACCCCTAGCTGTGGTGTGAACCAAGGCCAGAAGAGGTTTCAGCCACTTATCCGAAAGCTAAAAGATTTACTTACTTGGAAAAACCACAAGTAAAAAAACTACTACCCTATAGTCCCTAAATGTACCCACACAAAAATATGTAAAATACCAAAGCCGGGTGACTCACCAAAACTTGCGTTCTTGACACTTCTTGAGGCTGATAGGCTGAAAAGCTCCCCTTGTTTAAACCAATCCGAATTTAGACCAAATGCCTTGACGAAACTTGACCAGAAGTGTGCCAAATTTTGGGCACGCTTCTCCACAGCCGCCCCCGAGTCAGACCGTGTCGCACAACGACAACGTTCTGACCTCGTCCATCAAATTCAGTTAAACTTTGGTCATTCAGACTTTTCCGACATGGAGCAACCATCTTCTTCATCCGTTCCAGGTACTTGCACTGCTGGACTTGACCTTCTTGTATTTCCTTAACGACCGTTTTTGTAGGCACCTCGCATATCACGTCATCGCATGTCACTTCGCACGTCCGGTCGGTCCGGTATGGCAGCTCCCATCGTTCTACTGCACCTCAGACATCGGCAGGGCATCAGACCGGGACCAACGCGCAGTTGCAATACGCACTTGAAGAGATCGCACGTCTCCAGGAGCAGATTGCTCAACAGGCGCCACAACGTAAGCATGCATGTCCGGTCTTCACCTTGGACCTGTTCTAACCTTCGTTTGTCTTCAGCCCGTTTACTTCCAGCCCGTATACCTCCTGGCATCAGCAAGGCGATCAATGCCCTGCTTGCCGCCGATCGGCAGTCGTACACGCATGACCTCCAGCTGCGTCAGGTTTTGACTGGACTCATAAACGCGCGCAACAGGTTGACCAGCTTGGAAGCTCATCAGATTTATCTTCGGGAGCAGCTTGGGCTGGTCCAACAGCAGCAAGCGGAAGACCTGCTTGACCAGACCACGTTGAGAATTCAAAACGACGATCTCGAGAGGCGTCTCACCGAGCTCCGAATTTCGATTCAAGACCAGACCGAGGAGGTCCGGTCTTGTGAACGCAAGTCGAACGATTGGACGCAGGCAGCGAACGGTCGTCGGGCGGTATTAAAAGAATGTCATCAGCGCTTGGTTGACCTGTTGCGTCCTCGTCGGCATCCGGTTGCTGCCTCCAGAGTAGACCGGTCTGCGTCGGCCGCCTTGGTGGACCTACACCGGGACCAAGACCAAGGCCGTTCATTGACCGAAATTCTCCAGCCCGAAATTGCACACAAATCAAAGAAGCGCGCGGACGCGCCGGGTAGCTCGAGGGAGCGGGGCATATCGTGCGACCCTGAACTCGAAGGGAAGCGTGCGGTGCCCCATAAGCGAGCCAAGACGCAGGCGCTTCTCATGGGCCCAAGCTTGGACGAGGATGACGACAGTAACATCTCCAAAAATCAAGCGCCCTCGACCGCCGGTGCTGACCGTGCCAAGTATTCAGAGGTCTCGTCCTGGGATGACTCCGGCGAAGACTCCGGCGATTCGGAGTTTGCTGTCCCCATCCCAACCAAGTCGCGAACAAGTCCACATGAAAGTTTTGTTTAAGTTGCATCGACTTCGGAGCAGACCAAGAAGACCGGTCCGCATGGTGGCGTTTCACCACCTCATGCGTCGACAAAATCAACACCTACGGTCTTGCCTGGGACGTCCAAGCTCCACAAAGATGCTTTATTGGCCAACGTGGCAATCGACAGTTCTTCCCTGCCGCCACGAACGCGTGAGGATACTTTGCGGTGGTCGCCAGGGCAGATCGGTTGTTTATGCCGGCCCACCCTGACCAAGCAGCTCCTGGCCCGGTCTTTCTCTCGTCCAGACCATTGGCTTTTCCCGCCGGCGAAGAAAGTTCCTGCCGCGTCGGAATGGCGGCCGGGCTTGATCACGTCGGCACAGATCTCCTGCTTGTACCCTGACGAGCCGTGGAAGATTTTCGAGCAACCCAAGCTGGGGTTCATCTTCCACTCGACCCGTGGGCCAATGCTTTCATGAGTCGGGTGAAATATTTTAACAAGACTCAAGCTCAAGCCATCTGGGAGGCATCCCACTATCTGGTGCTTCCCCCTGAACGAGTTCGGCAAGACCCTGGCTTTGCGACAATCCAGAAAAAGCGCAAGCGGCGTCGGATCAGAGCGGGTGAGGCCTGGAAGTCCCTGTGCCAATATGTTTTGGACGGGATGCTGGCCCACGAGTGCGACGTCGATGTATTCTTATATCCAGTTGTACTTCATATGCCGTGGCGTCGCGTCGAGAAGACCCGGCTGCTGGCTGACGGTGGCACATGGTACCCCGGTCTTGGGTGCACTACACCGGTCTTGGACCTCAAGGATGCTTTGGTCCAACTAGATCAACAAGAACCTTGGCATAACCAGTACCAGGACCAAGTTGAAAAGCATCCGTCGTTGACCGTCGGCCGTCTGTGGGGTGATGGCGAGTGAGGTCGTAAGTAGTCGCCCAGATAACACTTAATATATATCATCGTTCTTTTTCACATGTTCGGTCATCAAATCACTTGAGCTAATTCCACCACTTTCTCCAGAGTTGCACTAGACAGGTTATCACCAACCGTTCCACTTACATCGCGAGAAAACAATCCACGTTCGTCACTCCACTATTCCAATTCGTCACATATTCACAATACACAATACACGAGTCACAAGACCTTCCACCTCTTCACGTCGGTCGGGAAGACCGATGCTACTGCATGTCTTGGTCTTGTTCTTCATGGGTCTGCATCACTGCGAAACGGTTCCGACTGACTCGGTCCCGTTCTAATTCTCGTAGTAGTGCTCCACAGTTCAGGTCGGACTCATCGATCCAAGTTTTTTCATCATGGTCCTTCCATCGGACCAGATATTCTCGGTGGGTCCGGCCGAACCTGGTCTTCTTGACCGATCGGACATCTAAGACCTTTTCCACTTGAAATTTGTCCTTCTCCAGCGGTCGTTCCCAACTGTCCTCCGGCAGTAATGCTTCATCGAAATCAAACCGTTCTGCCTCGTCTACTAGACAGGGCATTTTGGGACGATCAGGAAATTCTCGGAACAGTTTTAACTTGGACACATGTACGATCGGGAAGACCTTGTAGTCCGTGCCGGTTGTTACTAGACGGGCAGCGTGCTCACCAATCAGCTCGGCAACACGGAAAGGACCGTGCCACATGTGAGCCAGCTTCTTCGCATAGCCCTCCTTCACTCGGTGTAGGTACAACCATACCCTCCCCCTGGTTCTATACCGTGGGGTTGGACCTGGTCGTTGTTCCGGTATGCCCGGTCTTGTGTAGCTTGACGTAACTTTTCGTTGACAATTTCTATTGCATGCTGGTAATGTTTCTGGACCTGCATGCGACAACTTCGAGCATCACGATCGCGGGTCCGAGTGCAGCCAATAGGTATCGCGGCTTCAAGAGTGGGCCGGGGGTCCCATCCATACGCAAGATAAAAAGGCATTTCTCCTCGGACCCGATCGGTCGACGAGTTGAGTGCAAACACCTGCCTTCTGCGTATTCGTCCCAATTGCGCTGGTCTGGATCGGCAACGTACATATTGATTGCTCTTGTAATAGTTTGTACCATACGTTCTGCCGAGCCATTCGCTTGCGGACGATATGCCATCGTCGCGCTCTGTTTCTGGCCCAGCATATTGTTAAACGACCGGAACACCTCGGCCATGAAACCGGGTTCTCGGTCGTGTCTGATGACCTCGCTGGCGCCGAACCTTCGGAACACGCATTCTTCGTAACTTTTGGCGATCTGCTCGGCAGACCGGGACGCACTTGCCTTCGCAATAACTAGACCGGTGAACAGGTCTACCCAGATCAACAACTCAGTATTGCCATATGTCGATTTAGGCAGCGACGGTATATGGTCCATCGCTATGGCCTGGAAAGGGTAGGTAGCTTCGATATTTCCGGGTGATCGCCCCTTGATTACCGTCTACCCTTTCCGGTCTCGCAATCCGTACAACAACCCACATATTCCTGTACACTTCGGAAAAGACCTCTCCAGTGAAAGTGGGACCTGATCTTGTGATACGTTCTGACTATGCCCTGATGTCCCCCTTCTTGACTCACATGGTAGTGATGGAGGACATCCGGCTGCATCAAATCAGGTATCACCAATTTCGCCAATCGGTCCCGGTCTGCACTGTCTTGGTCGGCATCGCGGCAGTAATATAGTAAGCCATCCTCATCCACTTCGTAACTGTCTGCGATCTTGGCACATTCTTTTTTCTTGACCATTCGTCAACTTAGACAATTCACCGCACAGGTAGTTCTTTAAATTCACAATCCATTCTTCTTCGTCCTGCGCCTTGAGGATCAATTCTGCCCTTAGTCGTTGCACAACAGATTCACTCAACCGTTCCTTCGGGAACGGTTGGTGGGACTACCGAGCTTTCGGTCTAGTCGCGACCATCACATGCACCTGGTCCGGAGCGTTCTTGGGTCCGATCACCTCGGGGAGCCTGTTTATATTCATCAATTCATCAAGAACGGCCTTCTCGGTGATCGTAGCCCCGGTCTGGTCTCGCATGGCCTTGGTCGCGAGGTAGTCGGCGCTTCTGTTCCAGTCCCGTTTCACGTGCAACAGCTCGTGGTTGGGATGGTCTTTCAATGCCTTCATTACCCGATCATTTAGCGACCTCAGACGTGGAGCTTTGCAGTCGATCTCTACGGTGACCTGCCTGCCTGATCACTAGGTTGGAGTCACCACATATGATGACTCGCCCCTTCTCTTGCGACGACAGCAGGTCCAGACATAGAAGTAGACCTCGGTACTCCGCCTCGTTAACCGTAATATCCGGCGTGAAATCAGCAGCGGCTGCAACTATAGACCATTGTGGCAACTTCCACACTATGGCACTATAGGCGCCGACCTTCTTCTTCACGCTTGCCGATCCGTCAAAACTTAAGAACAAGAGCTCTTCATCATAGTCGACGGTCGGTGGTGGTCTCGAAACTGACTGCCGAGGTTGCTTCCTCGGGGCAATCGCTATTAATGCCTCGTCCACTTCAGACCGAGGGGTGATACTGGCAGCTAATGTGCGCCATATCTCTTCCTCGCCCCTGGTGCACTTAACGACCTCGAGGGTCCACTGCGACAAGACCTCCGACCATCTGCATAGACTTCCGTCCATCCCATTGGCTGATAATAGCCAGGCCAAAGTAGACCGCCATGACAGGACCTTTATAGGTCGGCCGACCAGCAGGTTGTAACACACATCAATAATTCGCAGCAACGCCAGAACTTCTTTCTCGACAATTCCATAGTTCACTTCATTTGGCTTCAGTGTTCTGCTCGTGAACGTGACCGGATGGTACAAACCATCATGATCTTGTACTAGAGTGGCCGAAATGGCCCACTGACTAGCATATACAATAATGGTCGGGACCTTTTCGAGATCGAAATGCTTCAAAATCGGTGCCGTCGCCATCTTAACCTTCAACATACCAAAAGCAACCTTTGCACGCTTCATATGGTCTTCGGCCTCCACTTGCGGACAATCTACAGCAAGACCAGAGTCGGCGCCCCCATGTAAAGTTGCCCGGTCCTCTTCGCGCAACATAAGGTAGTCCACTTCCCGAAGCCCATACAACACAGCCGCGTAGATAGCAAAATCTTCGATGAAGCGGCTGTAGTAGTTTAAACTTCCTAGGAAGGACTGCATTGCCTTCAGAGACTTGGGAAACGGGAGGTTGCTTAACGAATCCAGGTCCTTAGGATTAGCCTCTAGACCATTGTTCGAGACCATATGGCCTAAATAGGCGACCTTGGACATACCCCAAAAACTTTTCACGGCGCTGATAGATAGGTTCCAGCGGTCGCATATCTCCAACAATCGTTCAACCTTCTCGCACAGATCGTTCCATGACGAGGCAGGTATCAGAATTTCGTCGATGTACGACCGCCTCCCTAGAACGGACGGTCTTCTTTCCCGATCGGGTTCACCCTCTGTAAACACATCATAACTTTCGGCAGGGTCCCGATCGTTCTTGATCTTGAAGTGTCCGTACAATGCGTTGTCTATCAACTTTGATAGATATGGGGTGCGTTCTTCAGACCGAACGGCATAAGCTTCTACTCGAAAAGACCAAACGTTGTCACAAATGCGGAAATCTCACGGGCTCGATCAGTCATCGAAACCACCCAAAATCCACTTGCCATGTCCAGCGAACAATACCACAAGGTCTTGTCGAGGTCTTCCAACATATCATTAATCAGCGGCATCGGGTAAACCATGAGTTTAGTCAACCGATTTACCAGCCGATAGTCTATGCACAACCTAATGTCGACGCCGTTCTTTTTGATAACAATTACGATCGGAGAGGCCCATGGCGAGGTCAACGGTCTAATAATCTTGGTGCCCAACAGTCCTTTAATGAGATCAGAAAGCTTTTCACGGTACTGTGGCGCCACGCATCGACACCGCTGGGCAATCGGCTTGGCATCTCCAACGTCAATAACGCAATCGCACCACGGGCTGCAGGTGGTAAGGCGTTGCCCTTTCCGATCAGCAGATGTATTTTCTTCCATATGATATTCTTCAACTGCTCGATCTGGTCTGGACTGTTAAGGTATTGATCGCCCACTTGTGAATCATCCATTGCAACTTCGGGAGAGTCGGCAGACACTTCAGGGAGGACTTCCATTTGGCTTTCCAGCTCCTGAATGTACTGTTCCCCGCCTTCATGTATACAGACTTGTTCATCTTCTGGGGTGATATTACCTAGACCATCTGGACCGGCTGAACGCCCCTGGTCTTGATCGACGGGCTGTCCTTCACTGATATCGGTCTGATTAGGAATACCGTCATGGTCCGACCTATCAATTTCATGTTCCCCTTCTTCCGTTTCTTGCTCCGCTGTCGCCTGGTCTTGTGCTGACACCACGTTGACTAGCCTCGGCTCGTCTACTTGATGGTCCCCCGTTCCTGGTGACTGCGGCGCCTTTCTTCGGACCAACATCTTTTTTGGGGTGACATAACTTGGTCTTTCCACTAAAGGTGAGGTATCCTCTTCCACCGACCCATCATCGCTGATAAGATCGGTGTTCGATTGGTACGCCAGGTTTTGCCACTCGACATACCGCCTCGACCCAATCGAGATGAACCCCATCTTCCTTGGTACCTTCCCTTCTGCTAACCACATGCCGACAATAGTGTTATTGTCCAGTGTCAGCGGCTTGTCACCGATATTGGTAACACGGACAAAATCACGTCGACCAGCACTCTTTACGAAGGTCGAGACCCACCGATCGCCCCTGGTCAACCACAACTTCCTCGAACGAAAACCTTTCTCAACCGGGGTATCGGCAGACCGACCAACTGGGATAGTGAGGTCTTGGTCCCACCGGACCAGATCGGTATACGAAGCATACAGAGGCCTTCGACCAGCCAACTGGACCTGGACCTCATCCGGGAGCGTAAGCACTCCATAGGCGAATACCAGCTGGGACCATGAAATCCATTCCTAGTAAAGCGTCTTGACCAGCCAACTTGCCAACTCAAGCGCTGAAAAAGTATACCAGCGATCCCGACAAAGTAATTTTCACACGCGTTCTTCCTTCGGTCATATACGAGTTTTCGCCGATCCCGACGCATTCTTGTCTCTGGGTATCGTCTATACTACATCCGACCTTACGAGAAAAGGCGGAGTCGATTATCGATACTTCAGCTCCAGAGTCGAAAAACATCGTCGCCTTCTGGTTATTAATCTTGCCACACGCTTTCGCCTGCTTGAACCATTTATCAGGCGCGTGATACTTCCAGTATCCGCGGGATTCTCCAGGCAGCAAGTCCAACTGCATCACCACCTTAGTCCGGGAATACTCATCGGTCTTCAGACTGTAGACCGGATGGTCTCGGTCGACGCAATTTGGAATAGAACGTGTATTGTCGGTATTATCCTCCTTGCCGACATATGCATAGATGTGAACCGTAGAACGCTCGGCTCGATCCAGATTCCAACCTGGCGAGCGTTCTAGTTTAACATCTTTTCTGCGTCCGGCGGCAGCATCCCCGCGTGCTTGTCCGGCACGTACCACTTGCACATCATGTTAAAAAATTCTTCAATCTTGCAGTGGCCGGCCTCGTGGATCTCTCCACATGACTTGCATACGAAGAGGCAGTGGTCCGTCGGGTGACCGCGTCTCTCGCACTTCTTGCACACCATCTTCTTCCATCAGTTTGGACCATCATGTTTGCTCGACCCACAGTGGGAGCACTTCTGACGAGGTCGGTCTGGATCGGACTTGCTTCCGTTCCTTTCCTTCCGGTCCACCTGGTCGGACTTCGACTTGGTCTTCGGGGCAGGTCCCGCAACATAGACGTAACGATACTGGTCTTCATCCGATGACTCCTGGCTGGATGGACTTCCACTTTCCCCTTCTGACCCCGCGCTGTCATCAGCTACAATTGCCTTGACCGCTCGGGTTGGTCTGGTCCAAGGTCTCTTGACCGGATCGGTCTGGGTCTTGGAACGATAGCGACCTGATCCACCAGCGGTCTTCGCTCTCATACTACGCGACTGTTGTAACGTCCGCAGGGTCTGTTCGACTTCGCCCGCATCCTTAAGACGCAGTAGAGTAATCTGGTCCGCCGGTTCTTGATCGTCAAGGGTACTAATATAGTGACCCACATGTTCTAAGGCGGCACCGTTCGGCGGGTTATTCTCTTTGATTGTTATGCCGGCGCGAAGTGCAGCCACGTTCAACCGATGCAAATACTCGATCGTTGTTTCGTCGGCCCGCTTCTGCATTTGGTGGTACTTACGGGCGCTTGAAAATCCGGAGTTACAATATTGACCTTCAATCTCCGCACATAACAGGTCTCAGTCAGACCGGACGCCCCGACCCAACTGTTGAACCCAGTTCGCAGCCGGTCCTTTTAACAAATCCCGGAAGATTAAACAACGTTCGCCTTTTGGGGTCTGGTCTCGCATAAACGCAGAATTGACCCGACTGAACCAAGACCGGGCCTGGTCTTCATCAGCATCCTTGCCGGTGAAGTCCTTGAGGTCGGTCGTCGCGGCCATACGGAGTGCGCGGAATCGCAGCAGATCCAAAGTCGTAGGCAGTAGTGGAGTCTAGGTTAGCCTTGCGCACCTTGCCTGCGCCTGTACCATCTGACCCACCATGGTCGTCAAGACCGCCGACCGACTCCATGTCACAATCAATTGTCTTACTTGGTCTACGCGGTCTGGCCGGTTGCGGCTTGCGCTTCCCCTTGCCGACTTGCTTATCACTTCGAGTAGGCTTATCCATAGATGTTATCGATTCCATATCCATCATCTTTGCAAACATTGACACCTTGACAGGTAGACCGGTCTTGGACATGTGGGCGCATAGGTGGTCTAACCCGTTCTTCCATGAAATGTTGCATCATCGTCTCAAACATGGCTTGGACGTTGGCTGGCGTCATGGGCAACGTGTTGATACCCTCCTTTTGCGGAACTGAGTCCTGTGGGGCTTGCTGGAGCCCTGACAGGCAAGCAGCCCCTTGCTGCCGCATGTACCTTTTTTGTTCAGACCGGGCATGGTCCACCCCCATGGTCATCCGCTCGACACCGGTCTCCAACTCTGATGAGCTGTTAGAAGGTGGGGACTGATAGATCGATTCATCATTGGAACCAATGTCAACAAGCTCTGTGGAGGCTTCGGCGACCTTCATTGCCGTGGTGGGAGTTGGGCGGCGAACCGCCCCCACCAGTGGCACCAAACGGTCGTGGAGGTCCGACCTCGACGCCTCCAGTCTCCAAGCATCAAATTCAAACAATTTATTGACACCGGCGGGGTTCTGCATTTTAATGCCAACCTCCGCCAACATCGCCACCAAATTCTTGACGAGCAGTAATGTTCGATCACTCTGGATCGTCTCGGTAGTGGGACCGAGAAGACGGTCGGGGATATGGAGGTCTAACACCCGAAAGACCTGGTTTTGGCGAACAAATCGCTTCAATTCAAAAACATAATACATCTTGTCCAGGTCTTGTTCGGTGATAGCCTCGTCCCCGACCTTCCACTTTTCTTCGAAGTCGTCTTCGTCGGGTGGCATTCCCAGCCCTTTTCTGGGCACCTTGGGTACCTTGGGGACTTTAGGGAGGTAGACCGGATCGTTCCAGTCAGCCTCCAAGTAATTTTCATGTTTTAGTTTTCCATCAATTTTTTCATTCATACACATAGGATCAGGACCAAGGTCCTGATCCTTTCCGGAACTATAGCAAGACCTGCTATAGTCCCGATCGGCTCCGGTGGGAGCCTTTTGTGGAGGAAAAACTTATTAATTCCGATCTGGTCCTCCACCAGGCCAGATCGGACATCTCCATCTTTATCAACAACGAGAACGTAAGGCGATAGCCTTTCCTTACGTCCTCTCCAGAACGACTCCATATTCAAATCATTCAAATCTTCGAATCCAATTCTTGATGGAATATCAGCACGGTGATATCCACGATCACCAGGTGATCCGGGCACGCGCACCATTGTGGTGGAGTCAAGTTCGAAATCGAAAACATTAGCATCGATAACCTGACTACCACCATCGCGCCCAGCCTTCCAACTTTCGGAGAGGGTACTCCGCGGACCACCACTCGAGATCTGGTCCGATCGTCCGCTGCAAGCAGACGACCGGTCGTCATCAGAACCCACTTGGTCCGATTGTTTAGTGTCCTTCTCACCTTGTGTACCCGATGGAATGGGCTAGTTACACACTCGGTGGATCGGGATCGCAGATTGGATCTAAGCGATCTAGAATATAGAAGACCGATCTGGGTAGGTATATCTGGGGCGGAACTCTTCACCCCAGACACAAACAGACCAAAAACACTTCCAAGAGATAATTTCCAATAGGTCAATCGTCCAAACGATCAAGACCTGACCAATACGAAATAATAGAGGGTAGACCGACCGTTCCGGTCTAGCCCCTGACCAATACGAAATAAGACCAAAACCGGTCTAGTTTCCAACCAATATTAAAACAAGCCAATATGTCCGCGTAAAGACCCAATATGCTCGTGAAACTCCACAAACGATATCTCCACGCCAAGACCAATCCAGTGAATAGCACGTTCCAAACGTACTTGGGTTGAGGTGTTGAGATCGCCAAATCGTACTCCCGTCTAGGGACTTCCGGTGGGCCAAAGTGCGCGTGCGGCGCGTCCAGACCGGGTATAATGGGCGAGAGGGGATAATTCGACCCTCTGCCCCCAAACACTCCGCGGCGGGCGGAGGAAACTAGTGTACGAAAAGGGAAGAACGGCGACCCCTAGCTGTGGTGTGAACCAAGGCCAGAAGAGGTTTCAGCCACTTATCCGAAAGCTAAAAGATTTACTTACTTGGAAAAACCACAAGTAAAAAAACTACTACCCTATAGTCCCTAAATGTACCCACACAAAAATATGTAAAGTACCAAAGCCGGGTGACTCACCAAAACTTGCGTTCTTGACACTTCTTGAGGCTGATAGGCTGAAAAGCCCCCCTTGTTTAAACCAATCCGAATTTAGACCAAATGCCTTGACGAAACTTGACCAGAAGTGTGCCAAATTTTGGGCACGCTTCTCCACACTTGAGTTAGTGCCTTGTGACGTTGAAATGGGTAGTCAACGTCTTTATTCAAAGAGAAGTCCCAGCACATAAACTCTGGATAATTGCCATCAGGTCGGCCGGAAAAGGTCGTACCATCGTTCAAACCAAGCTGTGGCAGGAGCCAACGATCGTAGTATACCTTTTCTTTCATCAAGTTAACCGTGGACTGACAAGGAATCAAGCTAAATGCATCGTGGTGGAAATGCCAGGATCTTTCGTTCTTAGTGCCTTTCACGACATCTGCTGATGCCACTGTAATGTGCTTGATGAGCGTTGTGATGCACATACTTGATTTCATCGTAATCGACGACGTTATATGGTCGGTCCAGCTCTTCCCGTATAAAGATAGATAAGGGTTATCAGCTTCTTATGATCAATCACTTGGCATGAGTATTCCCCCTCAGCTACATACTTCGCATCCAAACGCATCGATTTGAGCCGATTTATTGACAAACCAGGTATACGCAAAAAAAACGAGTATTGGATGAGATCAGCATCCGACATTGCAGCTATTGACCAAAAGTTTTGATGCCTACTGCATTCAACTTCTGTTGTGAGCTCTTAACGACTGATGGCAATATAATCACATCATCCTGCATTAAAACGCCGTCGGCATAAGTTGCCTGTGACCCAAGGGGTGAAGATCCTGACAGTTACTTGACACGCTGGATCTCTTTGTTCGTGATTTCCTCCCATTCTTCAATCATCCGCAGTCATCGTCGAGAGTAAACGAATGTGGCACATCGGCGTCCTTCGACTGTGCCATCCAACAATTTTAGGGCGTGACTGGGCACACACACAACCTTTGCTGCGTACACCCCCTCCTCCCTTTTATGTCCAATGGATAAGTTTGGGCTTCAAAAGTGAACCTTTAAATTAGGGGTCTGATCGCGCCACACACCCCAAGACATCTGAAATATCTGACGTTAGAAGAAGCATCTTGAAATCAACAAAAAAATGACGCAGCCTTACAACTTTCGCATTCCATGGACTCGTTAGAGACTATAGTTATCGAGGATAACTATAGTCTCTAACACGCTAGCATAGAACCCGATAATGAAGCTCCTAACGCTAGTCGTCGCAACTGACGCTGCCATTGAAGACGTAACAAGCTCCGCAATTGATGGATCTATGTTAGTACTCTCAACGGACCTTTCTGCGCTGTACTTGGATCCGTATATGAAGGGGAGCCGCTACATGCGAGACAAAACCTCGATTTTGAATGCAAAAAAGGTCAATTTACTAAGGCAACGAAGCACCGTATCCTTTTTGGGCTCTTCATACTTGTTTACTATGAAAATGATACCCGCCGATTTTTGCTATATAGACAGCAGATGATAGCGGCCGCGACAGCGAGGAAATTAAGGATCGAAAAGGTCTTAATGCATTACCGTATAGAAGCGGGTTTGAGTGATACGGAAGCACTGAAAGACGATAACACCTTTGACGTTGATATGGCACTGGACAAGATAATGGCTCTTTTGAATGGATGGGATGGCAACGAGGAGAGTTTATTGGATGATTCACTCGCTTCCAGCTCTCACTTTGGCGCTCTGAATCTTCTAGAAGCGATGGACGGAGACGGGTTAAAGGTGATTTTTCCGACGATTGACATATTTTACTGAATTTGCTAATGCACTCACGACTTTTACGAAATACCTGTGGTCAAGAGTTTTTCGAGATGGCACTGGCGGAGCTATTGGTCTCGGTCGAATCGGTGGTGAAGGAAACTTCACCTGGTGTAATGGAGGGCGTGCGCACAGTTGTTCGACAGCTAGAGGAACTGAAGGATTATTTGAAATATAAATTTCAAAGGCTGGACGAGTCGCAACTCGCGAGCATCCAATCCGATTTTGCTACCCATCGTCTCTTTAAGCTACACCAAACGTTTGAGAAACTCGTGAGCGCTGGAGACGCGCAGGACCAGAAACTGGCTTTTGAAACCGTGATTTACTTGTTTCAGCTGGCTCAAGAAGAGAAGGTAGCAGCAAAAGATTCAGCAGCAAAAGATATCGAAGCGGACTCCACTACAGCCGTCACTGATGCGCTGTGAATTAGTTCGGAAATGCAGCGTCTGATGTAGAATCAGATTTGAGGTCTTATGCTAATTCGCGCAAAAAAATTCTTTTCATTTTACCAAAGGGTCATTTTTGAAGCCCAAACTTATCCATTGGACATAAAAGGGAGGGGGTGTACGCAGCAAAGGGGGTGTGTACCCAGTCACGCCCTAAGTTTATTTGTACCATTGCACATCCCAGACTGAATAGAAAATTTTCGTGTACTTCATCTTTAGTTAGATCTTCTTGTAGCCGGTGCGTAAACAAACGGTGCGGCTAGCGCACATAGGAAGACTTTCCTTAAGCGTCGATACGCCGCTAATTAGCCGATACGCCCTAATAAAAGGGCTTAGCCTGAGATTACTCTCTCGCTCGGGGCCAAGATTTCCCCAGTTTCCGGTTAGCGTATGCTAACACTAAAGCTTAATGCTTTCCCTTAGTAGGGACTAGCTAGGGGGGTACTCCCTTGCTACAACACTCACAGCACGCTCGATCTTGCACGGTCGAACGTCTAGCTGGCTAGTGTAAAATGGAAACTGATTTATATTTAATATGTAATTAGCCTAAATTAATAAAGTAATGTAAACTATATGTAATACTAGATAGAACTTACTTAATTCGTACCTATCCGAAATGTAATGTACACCACCTGTGTACCAACACGTGGCAGGCTGCCACGCCTTCACCAAGGGGTCTTTCCCTGATTGGTTAAAAAAAACCAATAGGTCCGAACCTTTCGGACCGGTCAATACTTGACCTCAACCGTTGTGTATTTACGTACACCAACTTAACTAAATGTAACCCTGTTACACTTCTCGTCAGCCACTGTCCCATTGACTAGATCTAATTGACCATCTTCACCTGAATAAATATTACCTGGGTTTTTCTTCAAGAAGCCCCAACACCCCCGACTCGAATTTTTTTATTGGTTTTATCCCCATGAACAAATGAGGTAAGGTCCAATGACCTCAACAAATTGATATCAAATACAGGTGGGCACTGCCGCATTGTTTGATTGTCCCATGTTAAAGCTCCAAACCGAAATGCCAATTGCGTCGCCCATCCTAGTCAAGCCTTCGACCAGGGAGCCTCAGGATCCGTGCTCTTCGAGGCTGCAATGGCAGTGATGAGAGAATTCAAGCTGCGACACAATGAAAAGACGGAGCTTACTCGAACATGTGGCCTTTGCAGCCATTGAAAGTAAACATTAACAAGACGTGTGGCTTCACGATACCCTAAGCCAGACTCTAATGCATCAGCGACAATTTGAGTTTCGACTGTTCCAAAATCGAAGAGCTTGTTGTGTCCACCAGAACCGCTTCGTCGATGTCCATCATACGATGTGGAGTTTACGATTGATTCCATAACTCGTCGAACGACGTCACCCAAACATTTCGGTATGTTTAACCTTTTGATAGTAATCGAGATCGTGCCATCATGGCCGGTCCATTCTTCCGCGGGAGGTCAATCAAGCGTTTCAATGAAGTACTTCGCGATTGCTATTCGTCGGTGCCTTTCAGACTGTTTGGGGACAAGCGTCTCCTAGCGTTCGTCACGATCCTTCCACTTGTCAACTTTCTTTTTTCTAGATGGACGACCGGCATTCAATATCGTGAAATCTTGTTTGCTAATGGAATTTGCTGATGATCGTTTTTAGGAATTATGACTACGCTTGCGGCTTGTAAAACCCTTGCCTTTACCAAATCCCATCTCGTTTGCTTAGTCTAGGCACTGTAAAAGGAATTCGCGGACAGCTGCTCGCTCATGTAGTTATGAGAGAGAAAAATTAAACGTAGCTGTATCTGGCGGTAATTTGCAACGGTTCATGGAGACAGATTCAGCAAAGCATGTCCTGTCTAGGAGAAATAGAGGCGAGAAAAAACCATTTCCGCCAAAAATAGGTATTTTTGAAAAATAAAAACACTATGCAGAACAAGACGAAAAGTTGAGACACTTTAGCTATTTTATGTTTTTTGATAGTGTATTTATGTCGCTAAACTTCTCGGAACAAAAACATCGTTTTGCCCGAGTGTACAGTATATGATACTATCGATTCACAAAAATACCGAATCTAACAGAATGGAAATCGTCAAATCGGATAAAATTATTCAACAACAGTAATATGCTGATAATGATAATTTTAATCAGACGTTTTGCCCAAGTAAACAGTAATATGATACTATCGATTTACAAAAATACCGAATCTAACAGAATGGAAATCGTCAAATAGGATAAAATTATTCAACAACAGTAATATACTGATAATGATAATTTTAATCAGAAGTTTTGTATTGAATGTGAAATCCTTCACCACAATGCAAACTCACGAGTAATTTCTGTCATGTGCAAATCTTAGCGCAATATTATCATAAATGAGGGTGGTGATGGCGGGGATTTCCAAATTTTGGACGTAAAATGGCCCAGACTCCCATCTATCGGAGATGTCTTCCGTTGATCATCTGCATTCAATCCAAGATCGAGATTGGGAAGGACCTGATGATCTAAAATTGTCTTGTGTGTCACCTTCTATATTGTGGTTACACTCTCAGGCTGAACTTTATAAAAAAGATCTTTCTGTTGATGGTCAAATGTGCCGGATTGGGAGGAGGGGTTTGCACTGGCAGAAACCCCTCATCGAGGTTTTCGTTAGGCATCAAAGTACCGAAAAAGACTCCTATCGAAAGTTTGCTAGGTCTATCGGGTCAAGTCAAACGTGAGGGACAACCCAAAAACCACGAAAGAAACGTTACTCCATTGATGTAAAGACAAATCATTTGAAGAAATTCCATACTCAAAAGCGGGTGATATGCGCTTAAGTGTATACGTTCCCAAACTAAATCCCGTCCTGTCACTTTCGCCAAAGTTCACCTGTTTGCGCCTCTTCAGGGAATAGATTAGACGGGGTGGTCTCCATTTCCAATAGCAGGTACAACGTACCGCAAATATTTTGTAATACTTTGATAAGGGAAAGTAAAGCAAACCCTGATATGAATAAAAAACCACGTGCCTTACCTAAAACTTCATGAATTAACCCCTGTCACGCTTCCGAAAATCACTTGATCGGTTTTGGCTGTAATGCGGCTCTTCGATTTTAATTTAATTGCAAATATTTTTTATTAGGTTTATATCCCTTTGAAAGTGGTATGCATCAAAGTGTATCGAGAATTTTAATACATATCGATTTCACTTATTTTTTTTACAAAAATATTATTTTTAGGGCTACTCTACCCGCACCCTACCCAACCCTACCCGCACCCCCCACGTTTCGCGACCAATAGAATTAGCTCCTAAAGATTAGCTCCAGTTCCCACAAAAGAGCCGTTCATGCCTTTCCTGATTTCTTCTTTCTGACTTTTTGAAACTCTGAAGAAATGATGAGAGAACTCATTGAGACCATTGCATTTGTTGATCACCATATAGGTGAGTTCGGAAAAGAATACATTCCAACTTTAATCGGGACTTTATTCACGTCCTCTGTAATTGTTTCAGCTACTCGCCAAGATTCGGAAGATCCCAAAGGCAGTGGGACCTCCGTCACTCTGGCATCTAATGTCGTTAGTCATAACCAAGCAAAAAGTGATTTACCCTTTTTTTCTTTTTCGTTCCCTTTTCTAGATCCTTATTAGTTCCTCGATGCCTTTAGAGGAAGATAATCCCATCCTGTACTACCCAGGTTATTGGGAGGGTAGACACTTTTATTCTGCTAAAGCTGGCGAAAAAGAACTCCAAGCGTACGCTGCTTGGAATAGTTTTGTGTTATGAGACGCGGAACTAAGACCGATCGAGGGTGAGCTGGCAAAGATTGTGCTAAAATGTGGTTTAGAGATAGCTACCGATACAGAGGCAGCAGAGTCGGGATGGGTCGAAGGAAATGCAAAACTCGTTGCGGAAATTGTCCATTTGCAGCTACTGTTCGTCGGAAATAAGGGGATTTTTACGTAACCTTTGAGGATTCGACGCACAACCATAATGTCCTAGCTCTGAGGTTGTTTTTATAGGCACGGCTCTCGAGCGTCTCCGAAGATATGAAGCAGAATATCCTGGTTATGCTCAATAATTGTGTTCCTACACCCAAGATCTTATCAATGATACCGAATTCGCTTCTTGTTTCCAAAGATACTGAGAACATGCACAGCTAAAGGAGGAGGAACAGAGCTTCAAGGACGCTCCCGATGGAAGCTTTAGTGCATCGTCTTAAGAAGGAAGACAACGTATTTTTTCGAATTAATATGGACTTCCAGAACCGTTGCACAAGTCCCTTTTTGATACCGGAGAAGACACAACACTTTCCTGGAGAGTATCACACAGTGCGGCCGGTCGACTCCACTTACAAGACAAGTATGTATGAGATGCCTGTGCTGCATATCGTTGGGATGACGGCTTCTAACCAATCTTTCTCCATTGGGTTCTTCTTCTCGCAGGAGAAACAGGGCAATTATCAGTGGGCGATCGAGCGGTTTAAGAAAGCATTCCCCACCATCCATCCCCGGTGTTTATCACGGACAAGGAAGATGAACTGAGAAACGCCATTGAAAATCAATATCTTGGTGCTCGGCGGATTTTGTGTGGGTGGCACATCAAGAAGAACCTCGCCACTCACCACAAAAAAAAGCTTTACCCACGAGGCATAGAAGCAATTCATTAAGGATTGGGAACAGCTCCGTGGAACGTGCAATGAAGAGGGATTTGATAAAGGCTGAAAAGAGCTCCAAGAAAAGATCCCCGCCGTCGTCGCCATCTATATTAAAACAACGTGGATGTCACGCAAGCATCTTTTCGCAGCACCTTGGACGAGATACGTGCGACACTTTGGTCACTTAACCACATACAGGGTGGAAGGGGGTCACGCCACGCTCAAGCGGTGGATCTGGACATCCACGATGGATATTTTTGGAGTATACAGGTGCATATTAAAACACGTCGAGCAACAAGTCGTTGCAATCAAGCTCGCTTTCAAGAAGGAGCTCGGCTTAGAATATGTGTTCCTTTTGAGAAATCCCTTCTTCGACCATGTATGCAGAAAATATCCAGCCATGCGCGCAGAATGGTTCACCAGTAGTGGGTTGACGCAAAAAACCTAAAGGAGACGAGATACCGTGCGGTAACATATTCAAGAATACTCTCCATTTGCCTTGCAAGCAAGTCATCCGGTCGCGCCTTGCAGCAGAAAAGCCACTCCTAACCGAACATCTCAACACGCATTAGCTTTTGAGGATGGAAGACGAACAGCCACCCTCGGACCCGTATCCAATCCCCCCGCCCGTCATTCAGCGCACGAAAGGCCATCCTAAAGGTTCGGAAAACAAGCGACGTGGTGTTCCTGAAAGTTCGACGCGAAGAGACCTTTCTGCCTTTGAGCGAAGTGAGCAGTTCATTGCGAAAGAAAATGAATGGTGTAACTGTGGATGGTGCCAACAGGCAGCGGCGCACAACAAACGGAACTGCCCGGAAAGACTGAAAGCCCCTTTCAGTCTTTCCGGGCAGTTCCGTTTGCCCGCATTGCCGAAGAAGAGGGAAACAGCAGCGACGTCAACGCCGACGCCCACGCTTCCATTTACCGCACATCAGCTTGCGACAATTGCCAGTGCAGTGGAATTTTCGATGCACCAACAGAAACTCTCGACGCAGATGATGTCATAGACGCCAGTACAATGGACTCAGCAGACGTTGCCGCAATTGACTTCATCCCAAGGGCAAAGCTTCGTCAGTGCATCACAGCTGCTGATGCCGTATCCTTCATTCCAACATATTCTCGCAAATAAACCGACCGTCGTTCTATTGGTTTTCTGTGTACGGAAACTGATCGTACTATTTAAAGTTCATACTATTTGAATGGTCGTTTTATTATTTACTCTTGGTCATCCACCACCATATTTTAATATTCCACGTTATCCGGATCTTCGATGTTAATCGAATCATTAAGCCCTCGGTTAAGCCAAAGGTGTCGAAAGTCTTCTCCGTACGATCATGCTTGTAGACCATCTATTCGTTATCATCACCAAATCCAGTGGCTTTGATGGAACCAAAATAACGCTCTCACCTACACTAGTTCAAACCTGCTTGACCCACCTACAAACTGTTTCCTGATTCTGTGGCTTCGGATTCCCTGAAGCTGTGCGCTCCTCTGCATCTGAACTCTTCCAAGACGTGTTTGAACTAATTTTTTCTTTGAAGCTCTTGTAGATTCCCAAGTCGCCAGCCTAAACATATGAGACCTCCAGGAATAACAACATTTCGTATCCCACGCCGTTTCAAATGTTCCTTGACCGTCTTAGCAAGGTGTGCTCTACAAGAATCCCACACTTAACACTTTCCTTGTTACATATCCAGCTGTGGAAATACAATTTCAATCCACCCCTTGACTAGCAGCTGATTGACCCAGTCTTTTTCATTGAATAAAACATAGCACCCTTCGCATCGCTGGAATCGAGTCTCATTCTCAAATGATTTCTTGAATATGATGACAGGAGGGAATTTCTGTCCAGTAGCACTAATTGACAAGAGAACAGTAATCCTCATCGACGCAAATCCAGTGCTATTCAGAGAAACGTGTCGCTTTCCAATCTCGTTAATGGTAACATGAAGTGGATCTTCCAGATAAAAAGTAGTTTCATCCATCAAAATAGTTCGGGATAAATCACTTCCAGATTGAATAGAGCTCTGAAGAAAGTCCATAAAGTGAAATGCTCGTTTGGTCAAGTCCTCTTGTGTTCATGTGGTAAGGTTTGTAACTCGACGAAAAGAGAGTTCATTGTGCATCAGGAACTTATCCAAGCATCCGTCAGAATTACCAAAACTCTCAATACCGTTTGAATATGCCAATTCATTCGCAGAGCCCTTTACATCTGAACCACATACACGGTTCCCTTCCGACCTCTCTTCTAAAATAACTCTTTTCAGCTGGTCTTCTATGTTAGACCAAGCACTGTCTTTCTTCCTGCTCCAGAAACCTTTGCGAAGTAAGGTATGATCGCTCTTTGTGTGGGAGCTGGAGCTATTCTTTAGGAGCTAATTCTATTGGTCAGTAAACCAGGGGTGCGGGTAGGGTGGAGGGGAATGAGGGTAGGGTAGCCCTATTTTTAAGAAAAGCCCTTTTAGTCTAATGCATAAGTAAGTGAGGAAGCTCCCTCAAGCATTTTGTTCACAGAAGCGGACAAAAAGCGCATTGGATTTATGTAAGCCCCGAAGCTGCCGAAAAAAGTGTTGATTGAGTACCATCTTCATCTGTCTCTGTGGTCGTGCTGGTTAGGAGATTTCATTTCCACTGCAAACATACAAGTTTAATTCTCGTGACCGGTCTGATCGATAGAAAATCTACAAACATGTCGGTGATCGATCAATCCAATTTGATCTGCTACTCAGGGTGCGATGATCGACTAAGCGTCAATGAACTATCTAACCTCGCCCAATCCGTCATGCCGGATCGATCTTGTCATTAAATACAATCCAACTAGACCTCGTTACCTGATCGGACCTTGGTTAGACCGGCTATGACTTTGGCTGTTATTCAATCGGGGATCGAGCTCCATTACCACATCTAGTTTCCACTTGACCAACTTTCTGACACAATTGTTCGTTTCTATTAGCTACTCTCCCTGAACTAAATCGATTTCATCACTTTCATACACCCATATCGTATCGCATCCCGCTACTTTTCTACTCAACTTCACAGAACGCTTAATCTCCAGAACCGCAACTCATCTCGCCATTCCTGTAAAGTGATGATTGATCAACAAGGAGATCGGAGGTGTCCAATAGACATCTCTCCAGACCCCATTCCTGCAGATCGGTTCCCAGATGTAATCTACTTAATTTCACTTTTCGTCACTTCACCTTAGCCTCCCCTGAGTTTGTTCTCATCTACGCAATCGTAGCTGCCTGATCTCACTCGTCGTCAATACGCATCACGTTCTCCCATGACCAAGCCTTCATACTCTACTCTGGTACGTAGATGCTAGAATTTCAAGAATCTTCGGGTCACATACTGGCCGCCAATATTCCGCCGCTGTTGCACCGCGGTTCAGATCTGTCCAATTTCAATCACTCACTGATTAAAAGTGGACCGATGGAGACCCAAGTGGTTTTTAATTCCAATCCGGATCATGCCTCAGGAGTCGATCTTTTGCAACTGCATGTAGGTCTGGATCCTATATATTTGGCGGTTGCTAGACTGTTTGTGTGTCGTAATGCCCAATATGAAATCTTCGTGAGGTCTAAGAGCGTCTCCAGACAGACAATTTTATTGTGAACAATGATACGATAAAAAGATAACGAAATCATACGTCTCCTGGAAGATTCGTCTTCAGCTCGAAGCTGGCTTGATGACGTGTACGTGTTTTAGATGAACACTAATCAAGGAAACGAGATACTCCAATTCAACGGAATGATTTAACTTGCTTGTTTACAGAAACCGAGCTCAGAAGCATTCGGGCTCTTTCTATTGGCAGCGATCCGGTAGGATCTAGCGGATCGGATACACAATCGCGAAACTTTAAATCACGATCTGGGAAACCGCAAAAAGAGATAATCTCAGTTTTTGTTAAAGACCGAGTTGTCAATTTTGATCACCGATCAGGCAATTCAGTACGATTTGCACAATCAAATCGAGTCGATGATCCATTCACGATCTAGTGTCGAGCGTGAGATCTAGACATACGTTCAGCTTGCTGCCGAAGTCTATCGAGCTAAAATTTTCCAGTGGGACATGCTCACGCAGCATCAGAACAGCTGCGGGAAGAGAAAGTACCATAAAGACGTCGGGTTTGAGTACTCACAACAGACACCAGTCGACAGTAGGCAATAACCAATGTGACGAAGAGCTCTCATGGAAACAGTGGCTACTTAGAGGAATAAAATAATACCGTGGTAGTCAATAACCCTCGGATAGTACTCTAATCTTCCGAAAATAAGATCGGCTTGGAATTCATGTTTCTAATGCTTAGTTGAAAGAAGATCGTGAAGAACTTAGGTGACAATCAGATCAAATAGATCTGAATCGACGTTGCCGATGATGAAACCGTGGATGTAAATGAACAAATATCCACGTTACAAGCACGTGACCTTGGGGAAGAGGGCATTATCGACCGGAAATCAAAATCAGTATGGGATTCGCTTAACGGCATTCACTTGTATCGATACGCTTTCGGAGTACGCTGAAATTTCCAAGAAGAAGTTTCAAGCGAGCTCACAATGACAACAGAACTTGACATGAAATTTATAAATTGCCAACCTCTAAGTATAGTGTGACCCGGAAATGGCCTTTACCGTGTGTTTGATCAAGGCATAGAAATTGACGAATTCCTTGAAGATATCCATGAGGCAGGATATGTGCAGGAGATACCCTACATTTTTGAGAGATGTGCTATAATCTGCTTTGTCCCGTGGGGGAATTTACCTGCGCTACTTTGTTGACGTGTTAATCATAGATAGGGGAGTCAGATGTAGAAGTCCTTAAAGCATCTACGACAATTTTAAGAGCCCATGCGTAAGCATAAGCTCTAAGCAACACATAAAGTGAATCGGAGATGCCGGTTCTTGGCTTCTTTGTAAAAAAAAAACAAGTTCAACCAGATACAGAGAAGATCAGGGGGATAATTGAATGGACGGAGCCAAACAACTTCAAGGAACTTCGTTAGTTCTTGGGTTAGCAGCATATTTGCATACACATTCATGCAATTATACAGGCAAGATTCACACCTATAGCAAATCCTTAAGAAGGACGTTGAATGACATTTGGATACCCAGTGTCAAGAAGCTTTCGTCGCAGTCAATGAAGCCTAAACGAAGAAACGGTGCTAGCGATAGCCGTTATAATCGCCCGTTCACGTCGTTTGAGACGAGAGCGATTTTGCAATTGGTTGTGCACTGATGCACCGAAATCACGACGGTAATAGGTTTAACATAGAGCAATTATCAGGTGCACGAGAAGAGACACATTGCTATGAGGTATGCACTGGAAAAAGTTTAGATCTATTAGTAGATAGATTATTTGTGGCTTATACCGACCACGCGTCTTTACACACGACCGTTAACGCATCACATCTCTCCAAAGAATAGAAAGATTGCCAACGTAACAAGTAGTCGGAACGCTGGTCACAACAAGTTCAATCGGCGCTATGGGATACAAGAATATAACCTAATTCCGCTATCAAAAGAGAAAGAGGTTGTAGTGGAAACGTGGAGGTTGCAGGCGGAAACCTATACATTGAAAGCACCAGAACTTTTTGTTTCTTAAGCTTGAGAAGGATCATTCTGACTTTCAGACACCGCTTTCTTCCCTTGATGCTGACATCGACTCGTCAAAAAGTGGTTACGTTCGGCTCTTGATGGGAAGAGTGACTTGTTAGAGGCAAATTTTGTCCTTCAAGGTTGATAGTCTGGAGACGGAACATCTGAAAAGTTCTCACAAAAGGATAAGGGTCAGGTTATCAATCACTTCTGACAGATTTTGATGCCACGACAATCGTCGCGGGGACTCATCTCGCCGTCGTGACGAGTTGAAGCGTTGACCGACTTACAGTGTCGGTTGTATCAGTAGGTGAGGGAATTGCTAATGTATAGGTACTCCCTTTAACATTTGGGACCTTAAAGGGTCCAACGAAGGAATACAGAACCTTACGTGTAGAGTATCTGCTGATCGCTGCGTACGTGGATTAGTGGTAGATGACCTCACTAATATTAAAGGTACTTGTATTCTTTCGTCTGCCTTTTGCAGAACCAGTGCACCAAACATCCTTCCAGCGTTATCACTCCACCACTCGTGGATTTCCTGTCGTCCTTGGACCCCCCGAAATCCGCGTCCGAGTATCCGGTGACTTTAACTTCATACTTTTCATCGCTCTTCTGATCTTGGCATATCTCCATACTCAATTTTAATCTTCTCGAACCCTTCAGAAAACGTAGAATCCGCTTCGCCGTCGCCCAATCCAATTTCGTCGGCGCATGCGCCCTGCGCGTGGCCTTGTGCACCGCGTATGCGATGTCCGGCCTGCAGCAACGCGACACCCACAGCAAACTGCCGATCAACGATTGAAAGTTTTTTTTATCGACGGTTCATTTCCGCGCACGTCAACCTTCAACAATTCATGCTCCTTGAGTGCTTCGTCCTCGTACTCATCCGCTAGCGGTGTTTTCATCACATTCGCATTTTCCAAACTGTAAGTCTTGAGCAAATCCGCTATCATGACTTCTTGATCTAGCAGATACCCTTTTTCGTCATCATACGAAACTCTCATGCCCAAAAACTTCGTGGCATGTCCGAGATTTTTAATTTCCAATTCTTTCAATCCACGTTGCCGTCACCAGCAAATCGTCTACGTATACACCTACTACCACTGTTTCGTCATCGACCCTCTTGTAGTATAAGCAACTGTCAGTAAAACTTTGCGAGAAACCACACTCAGCCACTTCGCGTGCAGCAGGCGATTCCACGTCTTCCGGCCTGTTTCAGCCCGTAAAGCGACTTTCTAAACTTCAAAACCAATTGTTTCAAGCTTCCGACATTCAATTCCTTCAATTTATCTGCACCAATTTCATTACCACTCGGCACGTAAAGGTAAATATCGTGTTCATCCTCCAACGCTTTGACATAAGCGTTGGGGATGTCCCCGTGCATGGCTTGCACTTTCCACTTTCCCGACAGCGCGAAATAAATCTCACCGTCGTCATATACATCACTGCGGCGAAAGTAAATTCGTAATCCACGCCGTACCGTTTCTCGTTGCCGCAAGCGACGAGCCTTGCCTTGTAGCGATCCAGCGCACCATTGGCATCAGTTTTAGTCTTATAGACCCACTTCCTATGAAGGGGTCTAATATTGTCCGGCTTCTTCATCACAATCCATACTTCATTCGCTTCTAAGGCACGGATCTCTTCATCCATGGCCTTCATCCACTTGTCGGCATCAGCTCTGCCGACCGCATCGCGAAAATGTTTGGGATCGACGTCTGATATCAGACTCACTTCACCCTTTTCTTCCAACTCATCGTTGTCCTCGCTTTTCTTTTCCTTCTGCGCCTTCAACCTTGCGTGTTGACGCGTCAGGTGCCGCTCACGGGTCCAACGCGACTTTCTTCCTTTCTTCAGATTTTTTGCATGCACTTGTACTTGCCCGTCGTTATTATCCGGCGCTTGCACTGCGCCCGATGCATTTCCGTCGCCTCCTGATGCCTGAACTGCTCCTTCTGACACCCGAGCTGTTCCTTCTGAGCCTAGGCTTGTTCCTTGATCCTGCAAATCTTCAGTCTCTTCCAACATATTTTTAAGTTTCTGGTTCTGCTCGTCAGTTAGTGTCTCCACGTTCTTCAAGTGTTGAGTAACTGTCACCTTCTGCTCTTTTTTCAGGAAAACCTTGTACCCTTTTGTCTCCTCGCCTAAACCTATTATTACCGCAACCTGCGCACGCGGTGCCAGCGCGTTCGACCCCGGGTTGCGATATACTGTGCATGGTGAGCCAAACGTAACTATTGCACCCAAATTGGGTTTAATTCCAATCAATAATTCCAGCGGCGACATCTTCCGCGGATTCGTGCTTGTGGGGGTGCGGTTCAGCACATAGACTGCGTATTCCGCCGCATCCCCCCAGAACGACAATGGTAATCCACTGCCAAACAGCATGCACCGGGCCATGTTCATGACCGTTCGATGCATGCGCTCTGCCTTCCCGTTGCTGGCTTGATTTCCAGCCTCTGCCACTTGACGTGCAATTCCAGTACTTTGGCAAAAATAGTCCACATTCTTGAATTCCGCTCCGCCATCAGTCCTTAGCACGTGAATCCTTCAATTGAACTTGCGTTCAAAAAACGCCAAGAAGTGCTCAAATTTTTTGGCGGCGACGTCTTTGGTTTGACAGGAAAATCCGAACGTAATTACTCTTGTAATCGATGTAATTCACAAGGTATCGGTTTCCCAACCGATCCCTTGGCGTGATCGGACGCTTAAGGTCCGAACAGATCACGCCGCCGATCTGATCGATCGGCGCATTACTGCCGCTATCTCTCTTGGACTGCGCGTTCTTAGTCTGCTTACCCTGCGCACACGTGACATAGTGGCGCCGGGTGTAATCCGTGATCCGGATACCATAGCGGGGATCCTTCGACAACGAGACTATGGTCTCGAAATTTAAATGTCCCATCCGAGAGCGAAAGTGCATCAGACTTCCACTCTGGACATCTTGCGTGGCCTGATAGTCAGCATCACTCGCTGACGCCACAGACATAATCAATTCTTTCCTGGACTTCCTTGGTCTGTCCACCTGTCCTTTTACCGTCAATACGTTGTTTTCAACGTCAACTCCGACGACACCAACACCGGAATCACGCTTCACTAGCGTCCTTTTCCGTTTTTATACGACAGGACCAGTCCACCAATCTCGAAAAGGTCATACGAGAAGATATTCTTTGAAATTACTTCCGCGTAATACACGTTTCTCACTTTAATTCGCGTACTAGTGTTTCCGCAAACAAAGTTGATAAATAGCGTGCCCTTTCGGGTGACTTTCACCCGCTTTCCATCCACTTGGAAACACTCGCGGACGGCATTTTTCACGTCAACCATACACGTTAGGTCTGACGTTAGATGCATACTCGCACCACTGTCTAGTACCCACGTGTATGGTACCACATCACCAGCCGAATCGTCAATCATTAATGCAAAATCTTCTTTTGCATTTTTGTTCTTGCGGCAATATCGTTTGATATGCCCTTCCTCGCCACACGAGTAGCACACTCGTTTCTTGACGTAATGTTTTGGCTTTTTAGCCACCATATTCACTTCACCGCCCTGCGCGTGCTTCGTCGGTCGTTGACTGTACTCGACCGCTTGTGCAAACTGGAACAACTCCTCTGCATGTGTCAGATAATCTTCGCGCAAACTGTTATACTTGGAGACGAGGATCTGCCTCATCTCCGGCGCCGCGTGAAATACAATGTTGTTTAGGACCAAATTATCGCTATTTGCTCCCATAGCTTCTGCGACCGTGGTCAGATACAAGAAATGTTCTGGCCACGTTCTGCCAGGCATCTTCCTGACCATGAATAGTTTCATGCCTTGTGCGGGAGCTATCTGCACGTTATACACGGCCAATAATTGATCCATGATGTACCATAGTTCCGTCTTCTTACGCCACCACGCGTCGACCTGGCGGTTATAATACGCCTCCGCTGAGCCCGCCAAATAATGACCCAGCAGGTCGAATTTCACATCCTCGGTCCATCGGAATCCACAAGAGGCTTCGGCAAGGCTAATCTGGCGGAAAAACTTTCTCCCCCAAGCCTGAAAGCCGGATCCCAGACCCTTGTACACTTCCTTTCCATAGAAAGGCTTTAACTGCAGTGTTCTCTGCTTAGGGGAGGGCGTTCGCACCACCCCGTACCCTTGGAACGGCGCCTGATCGTGCCAACCATTCACTTGTGGTCAATTCACGTTATAAACACCTGCCTGCGGTACTCCTGCGCCCGCGGCGCCAACCGGTGTAAACGCGTCCCTTCCGGTGCGACTTATCCCCAAGAAACTCTTTCTTCCATGTCGCCAGGTAGTGTACTCTTTCTTCTTTTCATCGCTATCATCGAGGGAGGGAATGCTCATCCTTCTGTCCCCCTTCGACTTAGGCGGCGACGACACTTGCTGCTTGGGCGCGCTGTTCGCTACCTCAAGCTTTTCCAAGCGCGTCATAAGCGTTCCAAACATCTGCATGACGTCTGAAGCCTTGACTTCTTCTTCTGATTCGTTACGGCCCCCTTTTGGGCTCATAACCTGTTGAGAATAGGACATATTCGCACGCTGTACTCCAAATCACGCGTTCCAGCACTTCCAGCGTGTACTTGCGTGGGTAATTCCAAGCGTAAGAAGATGCAATATAGGCGATAACGTAAAACAAAGATCTAATCACAACCACAACAAATCCACTCGTAATTGCAATAATATCTCCAAGTAATCCGTAACAGTGCACGTAACGATTCCACTAGTCCACGCGTCACAACAAGCGAAAGTTTCCAAACGTAAGAATTTGTACTCCCTTCCTGCTCAACGCAGTACTGAGAACAAGTCAAAATCCAAAGTGATTTATTAGTGTTAAGTTAAGTACTTAAACTAATAATATGCATATATGCAGTTTACTAGGTTTTTGCTAGAAGACACAAACTAAATGAAAGTCCTCGGCGACGCTGAGTGCCGCGCGAATTGCGTGCACTTTCAACATCCTTGACAGTAAGTGTATCGTCTTCTCCATGTTTTGCTTGCGCAGCATGATCAGTGGTAATAGTTTTGCCCGTTTTGGCTGAACTGAAATGTTTACATTCCGATCGAAACTGTTTCTATTTATATATTTAGTTTCTATCTACGATAACGGGATTTATGCGCACATTCACTGCTGCGACAGCTGTAGATGGATCTATATTTGCAACGCCTACCGCTTTTATTACCAGTAGGCTCATTCGACATGCCTTCAGATGTTGCCACTGAATCTTGTGTGTCGTTTTCATCGAGGCGCTTAAAATTCGAACAGGTCTCTCTCCCACTGGTGCAATGGTACCATCTGGCATTCTGCAGAATATAACTTCACGGTTTAATATTAACGGGGATTATAAAACGGAGGCCCGATGCGCTATTACGTCGGTCTGATTATGGGCCTGGATTTTGGATTTCCAGGTAGAAACCAGGAGGTTGGCCCATTGGCGATCCGATCTGATCACGGAGCCGGCGATCGTCAATCCAAACCGTGGACATCCTTAGCTAAACTTGCCGGTGATGGATATGTACATCAGACCTTCACTCTGGGGTTTCGCAAACGCTCCACAATCCCATACACAGGGGATCTGGGATTCAGCTCATTATTCAACGATCTCACCTGGAAGATAGAAGGTTGATTATGGTCGGGTCTCAGTCCTTGATCAGCACCTACAAAAGGCTTTGGTCGAGTTTGACGAGGCCAAACCAGTTCTAGATCATCCGGTTGATTATTGAGGTCTTTGCGTAGCTGCCTTCGAGGCAAGTTCCAATATATGATTTGTTGTGATAATTGTATCCACTCTTTGTTCGACACGCGTAAAATTGGAGAGTGAGATTAGTTGGTTCTCGTTTCTTACCTACGTTGCTCCCTACTGTAACGGGGTTACATTCGAGTTACATATAATGTTGGTGTACATGAGTACACCACGGTTGAGGTCAGTATTGACCGGTTTGAAAGGTTTTGAACCTTTGGTTATCTTAACCAATCAGGGCAGGGGCCCTTGGTGTGGTGGTGTGTCATCCATCCACGTGTCAGTACACAGGTGTGTACACTACATTTTAGCTAGGTACGAATTAGGAATATTCTACTTAGTATTACATATAGTTTATATTAGTTTAAATTAATTTAGGCTAATTACATATTAAATATATTCAGTTTACATTTCACTCTATTTTTCGGACGTGCGACCTCGACCGGTCGCGCGCGCAGTGAGTGTCGTAGGTAAGAGGGAGCCCTCCCTTTACTTACATCCCGTAAAGGGAATACTGCCGTTAAGGCTAAGTCGTAAACCAAGCCGGGAATCTTGGCCCCGAGTAGGACAACTCTCCTACTAAGCCCTTTACAAGGGCGTATCAGCTAAGTAGAGGTATCTACCGCTCTAAGGAAGAGTATTCCTCTGTGCGCTAGCCGCACCGTGCGTATACGCACCGGATACATCTGGTAGCACTTGTAGTCAATCCAACACCTGTGTTGGTAGACTAGGCATCCTCTGCAAAGGATGAATCAGGACGATTGGGATAGTTTGACCCTCGTCCAGCAGGAAGACTTTAAAAGGCTGTTACCTTAACGGGGGAAGAAGGCATGAAGCTACTAGTGGAGCAGGGCCTTGAGACCGTAAAGGCAAGGGTAAGTGTCCTCATCGCTCATGAGGCGAGTTGTAGTGGAGGTTATTCCACGGGGGTGCGCCCTCCATTATCGTTTAAGATAAAGGAGTTCACCGGGGAGAAGGGTGACAATGTATCCGGTGCGTATACGCACGGTGTGGCTAGCGCACAGAGGAAGGCTTTCCTTAAAGCGGCGTTCGCCGCTACTTAGCCGATACGCCCTTATTAAGGGCTTAGTAGGAGAGAGCTCTCCTACTCGGGGCCAAGATTCCCGGGTTAGTTTACTCTAGCCTGTACTAGTGCCTTAACGGCAAGGCTCCCTTACAAAGGGTGTAGCTAAGGGGAGGGCTCCCCTTACGCTACGGCACTCACTACACGCACGACCGGTCGCGGTCGTGCGTCTGTACTAAGGAGTGAAAGTAAAACTGAATATATTTAATATGTAATTATTTAAACTAATATAAACTATATGTAACACTAAGTAGAATATTACTAATTCGTACCTAGCTAAAATGTAGTGTACACACCTGTGTACTGACACGTGGATGGCTGACACACCACCACACCAAGGGCCCATGCCCTGATTGGTTAAAATAACCAAAGGTTCGAAACCTTTCCACCCGGCCAATACTGGCCTCAACCGTGGTGTACTCATGTACACCAACACTCAGTGTTACCCGAATGCAACCCCGTTACAGACAACCTTTACGTTTGGTTGCGAGAGGTCGAAACGGCCTTCGCCACAGCGAATATGACCGCTGATAACTTGCAAGTGGGACTTGCATTGACCCATCTTACGGGCAAAGCCCGTACATGGGCGTTTACGTGTTCGGAGTCAGTCACGGACGTGTTCCCAACATGGAAGGTCCTTAAGCAGAATCTCATGGACATGTACGCAACGCCTGATCTGGTTTTCCAGAATCAACTGGCGTTCCTGAGGTGCCGCCAAGGCACTAAGGACCTGTAAATTTATATCCAGGAGCTTAAAACCCTGTTGGCAGGGATGTACGCGAAAGCGTATTCGGACGATGTGTCCATCCCCGTCTTCATGGGAGGCCTGAGAGAAGGGCCATCACGTTCGGAATTGTTCCGATGCCGACCCTAATCCGTGGAGGAGGCGTTCAAGATGGATTTTAACGCCGAGAGGAATTTCCGTTCCTCTAAGGTGTGTCCCGAACCCATGGACCTGAGTCAGGTCGAAGCGGAGGAGACACCTCCCGCTAAGAGTCACACTGACTCTTTTTCGCAGAGCTTCGAGGCGGAGCTGTTAGCTATGCTATAGCGGCATGGGCCGCTAAGATGCTTCCTGTGTGGAAGCACGGATCATCTGCGGAACAGATGTCCGAAAAATCCCCAGCGAGACACTTGCTACAAGGGACCAAGGGTGGGGAAAAAGCCCTTGTCCAAGCCGTCGGGAAACGACGGCTCCCAGTAGGTGCGGGGCGCCCTACTGGGGGACCCCTCAGTGCTGTTAAGTTCCAGGGTAGGGGACGACAGCACAAAGCCCAGAGGGAAGCGGTGCTTTCTAGCACCGAGTTGGTGTACCAGCCAGGTTTGCTGGTAGCCCTTGCGGACGTGAAAGTCTTTGATAAGCCTTGGAGAGTCTTGATAGACTATGGAGCGTCTGACAATTATTTCAGACGGACTTCTGGTGAGAAGAGTCGGCTGTATGCCGAGGCCCTAGAGCACGTTCTCGTGACGTTGTCATGGTCCGTCTTGCGACGGGCGTACAGGTTTCTGTACCCTAGGTCTCGATTGACCTTACGCTGAAGTTTGCAGACTTCGATAGCTCAGAACGTTGCCTAGTCCTGGATTTGGACTCGCGGTATGACCTCATTCTGGGCATGAAGTGTCTGGAACGCCACGAGCCATGGATAGACTGGAAGTCTAAGTACATTGGCTCGACGCACCCGCGGTCGGGTGAAGCATTGGCGAGTCATGAACCCACCTTTGCTCGATCGCAAAAGCGATTCTGGCGTGAGATGCCAGAGATTGGGATGTCTGAAATGATCAGTCCCAATGACGTTAAGGAAGAGTTCCTTAACGAGGGGGATTCGGCGGTTAATCCCCGCGCCGATATAGGCGAGGCTGGTGAGTCGCCAGTGATAGAGGTGGATTCCTCTGAGGGTAAGCGCGAGGCGCTTAAAGAAGAGACCCGAAGTTCGTCTCTTCTACAGGTCGGAATTGATTCCGACCACGCCGTGTGCGGCGAACAAGTTGCGACTCCAGGGTTAGGGGTAGAGACGCCTGTGGTTAAGCGCGAAGCGCTTCCAAGCGAAGAGACCCGAAGTTTGTCTCTTTCGCACGTCGGAAATGATTCCGACTACGCCGTTAAAGGTGATACCGGCGAGTCACCGGTGGTAGAGGTAAATACCTCTCTGGATAGGCGCGTGGCGCTTCCAATAGATGGGGCAATTGACTCCCCCCATCTGGGTCTCGGGATGAGTCCCGAGGCCAGTAGTCAGCAGTCCTACAGGATGATGAATAGTGTGACAGGTGTTGTCACAGAAGGCGTAAGCCTGGAACGGTTGCCTGGGGTAGGCGAACTGTTGTCGTTGGAGGAGATTTCCTTCAACGAGTTTGAGACTGCTTTGAAAGCAGATGAAATCGACGAGGTCGTCGTGTTGCGTTCGGAAGAGGAGTTGAACTCCTTATCCACGATGGACGAGTCATTTTTGGTGAAAACCAAACAGGCATTAAATGCCCGAAGCGGCCTCAAGATCCTCGCGGATCCTGAGGACCCTTACCATTCCTTATTAAAGGAATTCGGAGATGTCATTGGTGACAACCCGCCGATGGGGTTACCACCGGATCGGGGAGTCCGACATGAAATTGATTTTGTTCCCGGAACCAAATACTGCGTCACTAGGCAGTGGCCTCTCCCCAAGGAACAATGCGACGTCATCGACGCATTCTTCAAGGGGAAAGAAGAGGCAGGGATGGTACGGGAGAGTAAGTCTCCCCACTCATCTCCCACTTTTTGTGTTCGTAAAACGAACGGAAAGTGGCGCATTGTACATGCGTACAACAAGCTGAACGCAGCTACTGTACCCATGCAGACTCCGATTCCTCGGAAGGATGTCCTCCAGAACAATATGGCGGACTGTACTGTGTACAGTGCCTTAGATCTGGTGGACGGGTATTATCAGGTGCTCATGCGAGCGTCCGATATTCCGCTGACGGCGGTTAGCACGCCTAGTGGCATGCTGTGGGAGTGGCTTGTTATGCCACAAGGTCTTTCAAATGCACCAGCGACTTTCAATCGCTTGGTGACTCAACTCTTCCGCCCTCATAGGAAGTACGCTCAGACGTACTTCGACGATATATTCGTTCATAGTCGCGCGGAAGGCGACTCGCCTGATGTTCAGACGCACCCTATTCACCTTCGACTGTGCTCGAATGTATGCGATAGAATAAGTTATATGCGAACGCATCCAAATGTATCTTTGGTGCTGAGAAAATTCCTTTCCTCGGATGCTTCATCGGTAAGGATGGAGTGCGGGTGGATCCCGCGAGGGTGAAAGCCATTGTGGAGTAGCCTTCGCCTGTAAATCTTAGAGATTTACGGAAGTGGCTTGGATTAGCCAACTATCTCCACAAGTACAGCGAGAACTACGCTGAAATGGCGAAGCCATTGACCGACATTCTTAAGAAGGATGTTGATTGGTGTTGGGAAACTGAACACCAAAACGCTTTTGAAGCGGTTAAGGGGAGCTTGTTAAAAGCTCCCGTTCTTGCTCTCCCAGACTCTGGGAAACCATTTAGTGTCGTCTGCGACGACTCCGATTTCGCAATCGGATGTGCTTTGTTACAAGCAGACGATGCAGGAAGGGAACGCGTAATTGCGTTTGAGTCGAGGCAGCTTAAAGTGCGGAACGGAATTATCCCGTTCATGACAAGGAGCTACTTGCAATGAAGTATGCTCTTGTCAAATTTAGGGTTCACCTACTCGGCTCAAAGCCGTTCGTGGTTTATACTGACCACGCGTCCTTACGGACAGCGACAAAGTCGCCTCATCTCTCGCAACGGATGGTCCGTTGGCTCTCCTTCTTTGAGGAGTACAACTTTAGGTTAAGTATAAACCTGGCAAGCAGAACGTGCTTGCGGACGCGTTATCGCGTCGTCCCGATTACGAGCTCGCTCACGCGACATTCGTCACCACGTCTGTGGTAGATCTCATGCGCCAGGCGTATGAGAAAGACCCTCAATGTACGGCGCTTATCAGCGCGTTAGGTGAAAAGGGTCTTGGCTCGTCTGAGCCAACCCTGTCAAGTCAAGCTAGAGCTCGGTTACACCGTTACAGGTACTGTGACGGTTTGCTATAGTACAGCACAAGTTCGGAGTACACTCAGCGGGTGGTTGTTCCTCATGATGAGGAACTGAAGTATAGAGGCCTCTTTGAGGCACATGATGCCCCTACTGGGGGTCATTTAGGTCGGGATAAGACCTACATCGCTTTAAGCGCTTTGTATTGGTGGCCCAACATGTATAAGTGGGTCGGTGCGTATATACGCACCTGTGAGACGTATCAGAGGGTCAACCCTCTGCTGATTCAGCTGCGCCTCTGGCGAGCTTATCCGTTCCTACGGAGTGTTGGAAATCCATCCGTATGGATTTTATCTTCGGTTTTCCGAAGGACAAGGCCGGTAACACCGGCATATTGGTCTTTGTAGAACGTTTTAGAAGATGGATCACCTGGCGGTGGCGCCAGAGTCCATTGATGGACAAGTAAAAGCGAAAGTGTTTCTAGACCGTGTCTTTCGACAGCATGGTCTGCCCGACTCCGTTGTGTCGGATCGGGATCCCCGTTTTACGGGACAGTTTTGGGGGGGGGCGTTGTTTTGGGTGCTGGTCACCAAACTCCTCATGTCCACTGCGGATCATCCGCAGACGGACGGCAAACGAAACGCGTTAATCGCGTTGTGGAAGATGTTCTCTAGAGTTAATGCCCGGAGTCTCCAAAGAGTTGGAGTGAGATGCTTCCTATGGCCGAATTTGCTATAAACAATTCGGTCCATGCATCTACGGGGTTTACCCCATTTTACGTGAACGGTTTGTGAATCCAAGGGTTCCGTTGACACCACGTGTGTGTGGACCAGGGCTTAAGGGGGGAGGATTCCCAGATGTCAGCCCTGTATCTGTGCGAAAGCACATCGATAAGTTTTATCGACGCGCCTTAGTGTTTTACGACACGTTTGCGATGCCATGGCGGAAAGCCAAGACAAGCAAAAGGAACAGGCCGACCGCAAGGTTCGGCAGAACAAAAGGGCGTACAAAGTAGGAAAAAGTGTTTTATTAAACGCTAAAAAACCTTCCTACACATTCAGTTTCTAATGCGTTAAGAAACAAATTGCGCCCCAGGTTTGTGGGGCCTTTCAAGGTGCTAGCCCAAAAGGGCTTGGCATACACCTTGGATATTCCGAAGGCGATGCGTACGCATCCAACCTTTTACGTAGGTATGCTTAATCCATACCATAACCCGGAGGCGGGTCCCCTCTTGGAGGGGGATGGAAAGGCAGGTAGCCATAAGAGCCGTAAGACACGGCAGGGCGGAATAAGGCCGAGAGGGCAAAAATGCGACCACGAAGCTCCGCAACGGTCGACTCGAAAGAGTCAAGCCGCTTCTCGAAGCGTTCAATCGCATTCCCCTCATCGCGGACTTCCTCCTGGATGTCATGAATGCGATGGCTGTGTCGATCACAGCCATCGCGAATCTCACGTCGCAATTGCGCGACCTCCTCCTCCAATTCTCGATACGGAGGGTATTCCACATTACCATGTGGAGCGTCTGATGGCGCGACGCCATCATCGGGGTCAAACCCAATATCTCGTGAAGTGGAAGGGTTATCCACATTCACAGAATTCGTGGGAGTCTGAGACTCCCCTGCGGCAGTATTGCCGTGACGTCGTTGACGCTTTCGAGCAGGAAAAGCCGCTGTGAGTAGACGACCAAAGGGGCGCGAGAATCCCCTTCACTCCCAATAGTTAGGAGTTAGCCGGAGGCAGATGTGGCGCTCATACTGTTCTCCGGCACCACATTGGGGGAAGGAGCACTGGCGTAGCGCGTGTAATAAGGGGCACGTAATATCCCCATCGCCTTTGCTTTGACAAACGCCAAGCGCAACGCCCTCTCCACCCAAACTTCACGGGGGAATAGCTGTCGTGAAGCTGAGTAAAGATGGGGAGGAGCTTCTCCCCTTCCGCGCAAGCGCGGAATTTCTTTTCTGAATCTTCGGCAGTCTCGCCAGGAAAAAGAACGATAGGAACCTCGCGGAGGTTCTCAAAAGGTGGCACCCTGTGCTTGCCTGTCGAGGCGCTCTCGGTATGAGACTCCGGTGAACTGCTTCTGCGAGAGCAGTTGTTCCCGGAGTTTCTCCCGGCTTTCACGTTGATACGGCTGTGCAGCCGCAGGTCCAGGAGTATAGAATGCTAAACCATTCCGTACCATAGTCTAGCCCACTTGGAGAGATCACGAGGACCGTCAAAATTATATGCCGCCCGTGGCGGGCGTTTGGGGCCGCGTAACGCAGTCTTTCGTTCCTGTGCGGCAAGTTGAGTTTCTTGAGCTGCATCCATCTCATTGGTGATGATTGCCTTCGGCGATCCAGATGTATCATCCGACATTGTTAGGGGTGGCGCACTATCTAGTGCATTTTCCCCACGTGT
Organism: Peronosclerospora sorghi; assembly: GCA_026184515.1. NCBI lineage: Eukaryota > Oomycota > Peronosporomycetes > Peronosporales > Peronosporaceae > Peronosclerospora > Peronosclerospora sorghi. The sequence continues at coordinate 12,477,200 of CM047588.1, forward strand.
GGGGAACGGATTGGGCTCCCGACATCGCCGTCCGGCGTTGCCGGCGCGGTCCGCCTTTGGGGAGATACCCCCAAGGGCATCCACATCCGAGTATTCGGAATAGTCTACCTCCTCTTCTCGAGGAGAATCTTCAGCACCACTAAAGGTGCTCATGGTAAGCCAGAAGTTCTGGCAGTTGGAGTTCTCCAACTATGATTGACTTATTGCGTAAGCAATAGTCTTGATGGGGGAGAATGTAACAGGGTTACATTTGGTTACATTTGGTTATGTTGTGTACATAAGTACACTACGGTTGAGGTCAGTATTGACCGGTCCGAAAGGTTTGGAACTATTGGTTATTTTAACCAATCAGGGCAGGAGCCCTTGGTGGAGGCGTGGCAGCCTGCCACGTGCTGGTAAACGGGTGTTGTACATTACATTTTGACTAGGTACGAATTGAGTAAGTTCTACTTAGTATTACATATACTTTACATTAGTTTAATTAATTTAGGCTAATTATATTAAATATACATCAGTTTAAAAAATACACTAATCCAGCTATACGCACGACCTCGACCGGTCGCGCGTGCTGTGAGTGTTTGTAGCCAAAGGGAATATCTCCCTTAGCTACTCCCTTTCTAAGGTAGCCTTGTTTCAAGGCGTTAGTTAATTCTAACCAGTAAACCAAGGGAAATCTTGGCCCCGAGTAAGAGAGCAATCTCTTACTAAGCCCTTTTATAAGGGCGTATCGGCTAAGTAGCGGCATATCGCCGCTTTAGGAAGGTTTTCCTCTGTGCGCTAGCCGCACCGTGCGTATACGCACCTGCTAAAATACTTAGCAGAAGGTTTATCACCTAACCTGATAATTTTGATCAGGTGAAAAACACTGCGAGACGCGAGAGGACCGCTGCTCGGTCCTCCGTGTAGAACGACTCTTGGGCTAGTTAGTAAAACCGAAAATCAAAAATATCTTGTGTAATTAAAAGAATTTTAGCCTATAATATCTACTTAAGGCCACTAAGCATTATAAGCTTGAAATATTCCAACAAAATATATCCATACAATTACAGCAAATCCAATACACCATGAGAGTTTGCTTGAAAGCCTAAAATGGCTAAATCCAATTTAGACGCTCCTCCTGAAACGGCGCGCGCTGTAACACTATCAACATTGCCCAACCTGCTCTCGCAAGTCTTGCATCCTCTGCTCATTTAATTTTTTGGTCAACAGGTCTGCCACCATCTCCAAGCTTAGCACATGTGTAGCCTTTAGCACGCCCTTTTTGGCAAAGTCTTGCAAAACCTTCAACTTGACGCTACCGTGTTTAGTGCTCCCTGCACTAGCTTCACATTCCACATGTCTAATCGCAGCTTGGTTATCCATCTTCATTTACAACGGCGCCCTTGCCGGCATACCAATTTCCAAAAGCAAATCACGTAGTCCCAATGATTCCTTACTCCCAACAGCTGCAGCAATTAATTCTTCTTCGTCTGTTGACAGTGCAACCGTGATCTGTTTTTTAAACTTCCATAAGACAAAAATTCCATTGACAAAAATCACTGCTGTGCTCACACTCTTGCGATCCAACTTATCAGCGGCAAAATCATCATCGGTGTAACACATGATGCGAATTGGTATGGGCAACTCGTCATCACGTTTCAACCGGATCTTGAGGAATTTGGTCCCTTTCAAATACTTCTCGATTCTCTTTGACGCCTTGTAGTCGCCAAGCGTGGGTTCATGCGTTCGTCTCGTTGCAAGATGCACGTAAAACGCAATGTATGGCCGCGTGCAACGAGCAGACTCCCAACCAAAGACTGAAAGCTTTTCACACTCGGGAACTTTCTCGAGATTTCACCGGCAAAAGCTGCTAAAATTCCTTCACGTCTTCAACATCCAGGACGAGTGTGCGTACACTATTTACTTTAGTAAGCTCATGAGTGATCAGGGGCGCATTTATAGCATCCTCCTGATCCATCAGAAATCCAGTTTTAGGGTATAATTCAATTCGGATACCCAGAAACTTATCCACAACACCCAAGTCTTTATGTTCTAGCACAGCCATCACCGAAAAAAAATCGTTTACCCCTTCAGCCGTGGTTCCAGTAACGCGGAGGTCATCCAAGTATGCACCAACCATTACAATGCTGGTTTAACGATGCTTGACAAACACACTGGTGTCTGTCACACACTGTACGAAATTCATCTTCTCCAGGGTTTCGCAAAGCGGCTGGTACCAGATCCTACCAGACAATCCGACCGTGGTCGAGTGGTTCACTGCTCACAGCGGAACCGGATGGTCCCGGGTTCGATCCCGGGCTAAACCAAGTTGGTTGGTTTCAGAAAGTACAATGTGACGAATTCAACCAGAGCCTACCAGCCTGCTTCAACCCATATAAATTTATTTCAATCTTAAGAACCAATTCATCACTCGGGACAGCATAAAAAATCTCCAAAGTATCACGTGAAATTTTCATTCCTTGTGGAATCTTCAAATGGATATCTTATCCATCTTCGGTCCTCGCCTTCGAATACGCACTTGGTACGTCACCGTCGCGGGCCGGTCGTGAAGGAACCTAAAATTTTAGTGTTTCCACTCAAAATACAACACAAGAAGGCAACAAATCTACTCTTCTTGCTTAACTCCCAGGTTCTTAATACTGACGTCCGAACCACAACGTTTACCAAACACGCTAAGGACACACTTCCATAGAGTTTCAGGCTGCCCCAACTCTAGTTGGCCACAGAGAACTGTCGTTTCTCGTACCTAGACACCCACTTGACGACCTTCTTGATTTAGACTTGCTTTTAGTATAGGAAAAGAAGAAGTCTAAATCGAGAAGGTCGTGAAGAAGGATTGCTGGAAGGTTTCAGAGACTTTTGGGGTTCAAGGGAAATTCGAATCTATTAAGTATTATTAAATCCTATATCTAAGTCAAACACTTCTTTTACTTACTACTTCTTGGTTACTTCAGCGCTGACTCCAAATACTTGACGGTTACTTCTGAAGCCCTCCGTAATCCGATTGGTCGCGAGACGGCCGCCCAAGGTCGCTTCTGATTGGTTGAAAATGTTAATCCAATACTCCAAACTCATACCAATCACGCTTATCCTCTCCATACTTTAATCAGTCGCGAGACGGCCGGCGCGAGATGGCCGCCCAAGGTCGCCTCTGAGTGGTCGAAAATGTTCACCCACAATTTCAATACTTAACAACTTGAGATCAATCGAGGACATCATATGGGCGAGGAGGAGCGCTTCGTCCGGGTCGTCCAAGATATAATAAATTAGAGCACATTTGAGTTGAAGGCTGTGGCGAACTTGCAGCATAGGCCACGGGCTTGGCCCTTTTGATATGCATCACATTAAGTAGAAATTGATCATGACAGCGGCATACAACGTGGCAGCTTCAAAACACAACGTCGCGCCAGTACTTGGAGCAAGGATTACTCAAGCAAGTAGAGAGGAAGATAGTCACCGATCCTTCCTTGATGGACACGTGAAACGCTCTCGGACATGGATGCAAGGAACTCACCACTTTCAAAACACAACATCGCTCCAGTACTTAAGGTCTTGACGTGAATAATGTACCGCTGCGGTAATTTGAGTAACGACCCGACTGTCACCAGGAAAATAAAGCCAATTAAGAAAAAAATAGCCCCACATTGATAATGGCCGCTGGTCATCTTCTACACGCTGCAAGCAAGAATTAATTTGAAACCAAAATGCCACTTCACGACAGGTCGGTACTCCCCAAACCTGTGACATTGCTAGGATTACCTTTACGTTGTTAATTTATATAACAGTCGAGAACGTAAAAAGTTAATCCTTCACATACACCTGCTTGTCGCCCTTCGCGACAAGCCGAGCCTTGTATCGATCCACAGTGCCATCAGAACGCAACTTCGTTCTGTAAACCCACTTGGTGGACAAAGAAGTTCTATCGGGCTTTCTTCTGATAAGTTTCCAAGTCCCGTGATCTTCAACTGACTTTATCTCTTCGTGTTCTGCCCTTTTCCCCATGTCGGCATTTCTGCCTTCATGGGCCTCCCGGTAAGTCCTGGGATCGGACACACTAATACGAAAATCATTTCCATTCTTGGTGTCGTCCCACACCGCATGTGCTTCCATCATACCCGTTATTTTCAGTACAATTTTTATAATCCGCCCTGAGCTTCATCACTGGATACCCCTTGAGTTTGCATTTTTGATTGCCTTTTTGATTCCTTGAGTGCGATTGCTTTCGGCGTCTTTTTTCGTGTTCGGCCCGACTTCATACGACGTTTGTTTTTGTCCGGTTTTTTCGTGCTTGATTGCACCGATACTTCATGAGTAGACTCACTGGACTTGTTAAGATTGTTCCGGCGTTCCATGAGATGTTCAAGCTCCTCCTTTTCCTTGTCTTCGAGGCTCTTCGTTATCTTGTCACTCGCCCTTTTGTCAAGCGTTTCTATCTCGCTGACATGGAGATTGACAGTCACCACTCGGTCCCTCATAAGAAGAACCTTGTATCTATTGGTATCGTCGTTGCTGACCCAGAATTACCGCCTTCTCTGCATTCGCTGCAAGGGTCCTCTTTTTAGGATCCCTCCAAACCATGCAGGGCGAGCTGAAAAACAATTTCCTTTAACGGCGGACGTTATCCTGTCATCACTTCGTAGGGCGACAGGTTACCGGGGTTGGCTCTTGTCGGTGTGCGGTTGAGTATATAAGGCACATACTCAGCCGCTTCCGACCAATACAAGAAGGTTTCCACGAGCCAAAAAATCATACACCGGACCATGTTAAAAATGGTCCGGTTCATCCTTTCGAATTTCCCGTTTGAGGTTGGATTCCCAGTCTCCGTAACCTGCCTTCGAACGCATATTTGCTTGCAGTACATCGGTACATAACACGTGAATTCTGCATCCAAATCCATTCACAAACCAAGTCAAAAATGCTCAAACATTCTTTCTGCTCTGGCTTTAGTTCAAGCAGCAAAAACGCGAACATAATTTGAATCGTAATGCACAAATACCACCAGGTAGCGAGTGCCTCGTCTGTCACGCGGTGTGATAGGACCCTTCAAGTCACTGCATATCACACCGCCGACGCGCTCAATAGGAGAATTTTGCCCAGTGTTTTTCTTTGGCTGCGCCTTCCTGGTGGCCTTACCCTCCGCACATTTGGGCAATGTGTATCCGTCAGTTTGATGCCCGACCTGGGGTCCTTGGCCAGTTTTTCAAATGTGTCATATGCAGTTGAAAAACTGGCCAAGGACCCCAGGTCGGGCATAAAACAGACGGATACACATTGCCCAAATTGCTTTAATGACCTAGCCGGACATGGAAATGATGGAATGTTCCTTCTTGAGCATCATTCTTAGTATCGCCCGCAACCGTGTTCAGCAACATGCTCAAGAACTGTTTCGTGCATCCGACTTGCTTCTCAGGCAATAGATTTGCGACGAAAAAAGACCTACAAACTTGAATAGGGAACAATGCTTCTTTCTCCATTGAATCCAAAGATTTCCATCACTATCCACTATTTTTCACTCTTTTTACCTTAACTTGTTAAGCGAAATAAGATTTTTGGCAAGTTTGGGAGCAAAATACACTTCAGATAATTTAATCGTAATGGGTTCCTTCCCTGGTGTACGAAGAGTTATCCCTCCAGCTCTTTCTACGGATACTCTTCCACCGTCCGGTAGGGGAACCCGTCGATCGGCCTGCACTCTATCGCATCCTCCAAAAGACTTTCGTCCGCAACCAAATGTCTGCTGGTTCCGCTGTCATTATTCCTCATGTTTTTTTCATCAACACGCCACCAGGTAACAACCCAGCAGTGGGGTCAACATAGATCTTCGTGGTTGAAAATGAAACCTTGCGCTTCATGGGGCTCATATCCACCACTGTCCTGTTCGGAACCGCTTTTCTTGGATTTCTTCCCTCTTTGAGGGTAATTCCACTTGATGTACACGGGTTTTCCACACCCGTAGCACTTTTTTACATACTCAGTCTTAGTAACAGCGTTCACATCCAATCTCACATTATGCTTTCCCTTGGGCAAATTTTTCTTGGTTTATTGCAACACCGCTATCAGCTCAATGTAATAAAATTTTTAAAGAAAGAGTAGGAAAATTGGTGATACAATTTTAATTTCAACTAAAGTTACGTTTAAATAAATAAAAAATAATTAAAGGTGTTTTATGTAAGGCCCTAATTATTCATACAAATTATCAAAAAATAAGTACAAGAGGTAACATAGTAACATTTAATAAAATTGTATAATTATTTTAAATAATCAAAATAAATCTAAGAAATCAAGAGAGAGTTGCGACTACTGCTCAGGACGCAAAGAAGGAGCGACACAAGAAAAAAAAGTGGCAACGCGAGAGGATTCCGACCCAAAGTGTTTGCAAGAAAAAACAAGAAGATCGACCACGTATTGATGGAGATATAGTTGAAACACATGATCAATCTGAGGATGTTGGGTCCGTTAATTTTGTAACGGAAACGGACTCCAACAATTTTTCGCAGGCGATGAAATCGCCAAACAAGAACGAGTGGAGTGTGGCTGTTCAATAAGAGTTAAGTGCTTTGGAAAAGAATGAAGTCTGGAGCGTTGTAGAGAAACCTAAAGATTGTCGCCGTTTGCATAAAAATGGGTGTTCACGATGAATCTTGACCAAGATGTTCAAATTGAACGTTTCAAAGCAAGGCTCGCATATGGCAACGAGTAACGCTTTGGCATTAACTACACCTTAAAGTTTTCAGATGTGATCGATATGAACACAGTGAAGTTGGTGCTTGCTTTGACGGTTAAATGGAATGTGCCAGCGATGTAAGGGGATATTCCGATTGCCTATCTTAAGGCTGAGGAAAATGAACATGATATTTTTCTGTCCATCCCCAAGGAGTGTATTTGAAGCATGAAGGTAATAAAGGTGAACGAGTGGTCAAGCTTGGGAATACCTTTTACGTCCTGAAACAGGCGGGACGACTCTAGAATCGATTGATTCATGGAAAACGTTTGGAGCTAAATTTTTCGTTATGTATTACGGATATGTGCTAATACGTTAAGCACATTGATGGAGAAACGATCATCGTCGGCATTTAAACTGACGAATTATTGGTGACTGGGACTCAGGAGGAGCTTGTGGATACTTTTTTTCAAAAATATGAAGTGCCTTGAGATCAGAAATCTGGTTAAGGTTTCGAAGTTTCTCGGTATGCGAGTTACTTTTGTGGATAACTTCGGCTACAAGGTGGACCAAGAGGTGACGATTGATGGCATCATTAAAGATTTCAAGATGGAAGATGCCAACACAGTCTTACTCCGATCGGGCAAGATCATGAAGACTTAGCACTGAAACCAAGCGATGTACTTAAAAGTACTGGTTTAGTGACTATTAAAGATGTTCAGTCTTTGGTCGGCAGTTTGCTCTTAACTGCGAGGTGCACGCGACCGGACATCGTATACGCTGTGCACAAGGCCGCTCGACGTACGCATGTTCCTAAAATGGCAGACTGGTAGCTGGATAAGAAGATACTTCGATATCTCAAAGGGACCAAGCATCTTAAGTTTTGTATGCAGCCCGATCAAGTTGGAAGCGAAGTTTTGCGCATCAAGGCTTAGAGCAATGCTGATTACGGAGGATGCGAAACAGACCAGAAGACGACTACTGGTGGATTTTTTTTCGTCGACGGCATGCTGGTTGCTTGGCTTTGGAAGAAACAAGGTGGTGTGTCATTATCCACCATGGAAGACGAATATTATGCTGCTTCAACAAATGTCGTCAACTTATTGGGTTTCAAGGAGTTGATTGAAGAATACCAAGTCAAGATGAAGCTACCTATGCAACTTTGCATGGATAACTAAGCGGCGATCAAGGTTATCAAGGGCGTCGAAACAAGTTCGAAAATGAAGCATGTGGACATTCGGGTGAAATTCATTATATCGAAGTTACAAGATGGACTTATTGAAGCTACGTATGTTTCAACTAAATAGATGCTTTAGAATGGACTAATGAAGGCTCACCTGTGCCAATATTTGAAGAGCTTGCAGCGCGCACTGTCTTCAACAAGTGTGACGTTTTGAAATTCATATTGAGGAGGAGTATTAAAAGGCAATATCAAAATTAGTTGGTAACCAACTAATACCAACTCAAGAAATGACACGTACTAATTAAAGGGATAAATAAACGTGTATAGCTAGTACTTGACCAAAGAGATGCATAGCGGTTGTGTCATATCATGTAGTCTCCCAGTATATACAGTAGTTGACTAACCTGCAGGTCAATGATCATCCAGGGCTATGACTATACTAATGCGAATACGCAGCTAAGTCATTGCCCTGGCTATGTTGGTACGTGTCATTTCTTGTACCGGTACTTGAGTTGGTACGTGTCATTTCTTGAGTTGGTATTAGTTGGTACGTGTCATTTCTTTGAGTTGATACGTGTCATTTTTATTGGTGTAAAACTTCGTCAGTTGGTATTAGTTGGTTAACAACTAATTTCTTCACACTCGTATTAAAATAGTATGTTTATATTTTAGTTTTAATTATAAAAGCTAAGTAGGACTATTTTAGGTACCAATTTGTATTTGTAGTTATTAGTAATTAGTGCCATCTGTGACATGTACTCTACTTGAGTACATATATTTTTGAGGAACTGATAACTAATGTAATGGGTGGCACTCAACAAATGGAGGTGTGCCATAAATTCAACGTGCATATTTTCATGTTAGGATAGCTAACCACTTCTCAATAAACATTCCGCTGATCAGTCCCTTCTTTGATCTTTTTCTACTACTTACTGTAAGCTGTCTACGGGTACTACTATCTCTGTAAGCCGACTATTGGTTGCTTATATATCAACTGTATACAATTCAAGCTACATCACTACATCTATGGTGCAAGTTTCCTACTTCTGTGCAAAAAACATGATAAGGAAAACATGCAACACCAACTGCTACCGTCAATCCCAGCCAGATTACGATAATGGTTAGCGAGCAATAAATATTTTTGTTGACCTTTTTGGGACATTTTGAGCCCATGTGCCCAACATTTTCACCTCCGTGGCATTTGACCGGGTTTTCTTTTTCCTCAATCCAATTTACTGCATCAGCAACAAAAGTCCTTGTACTTTGTGCTTCATCATCTAACTGCTTGTGCAGATTGGCACAATTCCTAAGCATGGCGTAAATAGTCCGACCTCGTATGGTCCAATTTTGTTATCAAAATAGTTTTTAAATCCGGCGATGAATAATAAACCACATTGTCCAAACAAGCGGCTCACTGCCGCCTACAGCTTTTGAAATAGCAAGTAAGTAAAAATAATGCGCATTCCAGGGCCTTCTTGGATTTTTCCGGCTTGTGTTTTTTTTGCATAGCCTGGGCAGAGGTGATGGAAGTGCGAAATGCATTAAGCATTTTGTTTATCACATGAACCAGGGTAAGAGACTCGGTCCACCACGTGTCGATTTGCCTGTTGTAATATATTTTGGCAGTTCCGCTAAGAAAATGTCCAAGGAGATCGACCTTTATATCTTGCTCCAGGAAAGTCAAAAAGCCAACTCGGCAATCGAAATTTGTCAAATGAATCTTGTCCCCCATTCTTTAAAACCAGCTCCCAACCCTGGACACCACAGTACCGCCAAGAACTTTTATAAACAGCTTGCAGTATCTTGCAGAAGGTGTACTAAACGCGTGTTGTCAATTTTCCATAGGTGAACCCATCCGAAAAATATTGGTTATTATAACCAGCTTGAGCCTTGGGTTTTCGTACTGGCGTGCTCTCAAGCGACGGCAACCTTATCAGGGTGCCAATTCTCATCGAATTGTTGAAGCCATTATTGTTCACGTCCTGAACGCCTCTACAATTCTCGAGTTATCAAGTCGATCGCAAACCTTTTGGAACATTTCCAAAATTTTCATCCTTTCGGCTCTAAATACTACCAGTTTTTCTTCGTGAAGGTCGTCATCAAGCGACACATCAAGACCCTTTGGGATCATAACCTGTTGAAATGTTTTGTTGTACATACTTGCGTATAATATTAGAAACTTGAGTCGTGGAGCCTTGAATATACTGAATTCGTTTTTGTTAATTTTATCGCAACCAATATTCCGTTAACGATAATAATAATACTCCAAGACAGTTAGCGGACAGTAGATGAAGATAATCAAGTCAGGGAGGTAATCAATCAAATGTGTATTGAGGAGTGATTTGCTATCCTAACATGAAATATGCATAAGCGTTGAAGTTATAGCGACCTTCCAACTGTCGTGTGTCCTACACTACTTATCCGTACCTAATAATAAGTACTAAGATTCCTTAAGAACAGTATCTTATCGCTTAAAAGTACGAAAATATCATGCGATAAATGAAAATATACATATACCCGGGTTTTGGTACAAAGCGCAATAATAGGGGGCACACATAAGAAAAAAAGTGTTTATTTCGTGAAATAAACACTCGCGATATGAACGTTTATTTCACACGATATACACACTTTGAAATGAGCAGCTCTCGAGCTGCTCATATCCAAAATAAACGTTTATTTCGTTTTGAAATACCCCCTTTGGTGAACGGGCCCAATCAGGCCACATGAACGGACCCTATTTCTGGGTCCTAAGCAGGTGTAGCGACGGAAGTGCCAACAGACGACCGTCCCTTACGTCCCTACACTATCCTTCCTTGTACAAATAGCGCTCTCTCGTAAATACACATCTACCTTCCTGCTTTAACCTCTCAGTACTTACTTCCAATCACAGTGCCTTGTGTATTTTTGAGGTGAAATAAACTCTTTTTTTGAAGTGAAATAAACGGGTCACTCAGATCGGCAGGGGTGTATATCAAATTTGATATAAACCTAATATTTGATATAAACGTTTATTTCGTTTGGGCTAAACTTTAAGTTTGACCCCCCCTAATGAATATTTTCATGAAGCTACACCTCAAGTCCTTGGCGAGCAAGTTCTCAAGCCAACCATTGATGTGGATGGAGCTGAATGAAGCTACACCTCATGTTCTTTGGCGAGCAAGTGCCAAGGCAGTAATATGTCAGAGCCGACAACGTTTGAAGATGCTATTAGTGGACCGGATCAAGTGCATCGGTGTAAAGCGATTTATGACCACATCCAAATGCATTAGTGTGCACATGTTGCTCAAACATTGTCTAGTATACATGCATTTATCATCGCTGTATTAGCTCAAATTAGGAATAGGCCACTACAAATTGCCAATAACCTTGCAATCTTAATGCACGGGCTGACAGTGGGATTCCAAACAAATCGCTTACTCCCATTCGATGGTTGCAGGCGGCTTGGACGAGATGTCGTAAACGACGCGGTTCACACCACGCACCTCATTGATGATGCGGTTAGAAATTCGGCCTAATACTTCATACGGCATATGGTACCAGTCGGCCGTCATGTAGTCTGACGTGCTAACAGCACGAATAGCAACGACATTCTCGTATGTGCGACTATCACCCATGACACCAACGGACTTCACCGGAAGGAGAACACAGAAAGCTTGGCCTGTAGTCTTGTAGTGACCACTGTTGAGCAGCTCGTCGATAAAGATTGAATCTGCATGTCGCAAAGTGTTCAGAGCCTCCAGCGAGATCTCTCCAAGCACACGAATAGCAAGGCCAGGACCCGGAAAAGGATGGCGCCATACGCTAGATTCCTCGATACCGAGAGCCAAACCAAGCTCGCGGACTTCATCCTTAAAAAGCTCGCGAAGCGGCTCAATTAGCTTCAGGTGCATTTTATCGGGAAGACCTCCAACGTTGTGGTGCGTCTTGATCGTGGCGGAGGGTCCTTTGTACGAAATACTTTCGATCACGTCCGGATACAACGTACCCTGAAGCAAAAAGTCTACAGGGTATCCGATAGACTTGGCCTCCTCCTGAAACAGATCAATGAATAGATTGCCAATTATCTTTCGCTTCATCTCCGGCTCCGTGACACCCTTGAGGGCGGACAAAAAACGTTCCGACGCATCGATGCGTTTCAAGTTAATGCCCAACTTATCCTGCAATCGATCAACAACTTCAATAGCCTCATCCTTTCGCAAGAGGCCATTGTCAATTAGCACAGCATGAAAACGATCACCTAGAGCGCGTTGCAGCAGCACGGCGGCAACAGACGAGTCAACTCCGCCGCTTACAGCACCAATCACGTGACCATCGGGACCCACGGTTTCTCGCACCTCCTCAATGAAGGCATCGGCAATGCTACGCATGTCCCAGTCTGTGGGTGAGTTACAGATGTTGATTACAAAGTTGCGTAAGATATCCTTGCCACGAGGACTATGAGTTACCTCCGGGTGAAATTGGATACCGTAAAATTTTCGCGTGACATCAACGATGGCGGCGTGCTCCGAGTTTTCAGTCGTGGCGATATCTGCAAATCCATCGGGTAAGGCGTGCAGTTTGTCACCGTGACTCATCCACATCTGGAATTCATCGGGCAATCCTTTGAACAAGCCGCCACACTCTACGTTTTTCTTGCGAGAAACGATGGCCTTGCCGTACTCGCGGTGTACAGATGGGGCCACCTTACCGTTGTTGGTGAAGGCGAGCTCCTGCAGACCATAGCAGATGCCAAGCACTGGAAGTTTTAGCTCCTTAATAAGTAACCAAACCTCTTCTTTTACGTGGGGCGCGCCCTCATCAAAAACCGACTGTGGGCCGCCAGATAAGATGATACCCGTCAGTTGATGCTTGCGCAACTCGTTGGCGCTAACGAGACACGAGTACAACTCGCAGAATACGTGCTGCTCGCGCACACGGCGTGCAATCAAATGACTGTATTGCGAGCCGAAGTCTAGTATGGCAACCTGTTTGCGGTTCGTTACGGGTGATATGTCAGTCATGATGAACAGCGTTGATATGGATGTAGTCGTTCAGTGCCAACCAGTGGCCAGATGGCTACATTGTTTACCGATCCAAACGACAAGAAACTTGTAAATAAAACTGTAAAATTATTAGTTATCGAAGGAAAACAGTTTATCACTAGAGGATGGTACCCGTCGTACCGACGGGGCAGGCCATAAAAAAACGTCTGTCCGTCTACAAAACCTACCCCCCATGTATTTCCGGGGTTAGGGTAGCGAAAACAGGGCTGAACCACCCGGTGGTTCTCGCCCTATGTTTTCGCCATTTTTTCGCCCCAGCTAACCGCACCCCACTACCCCCCCCCATGACAGAGCACCGCCCAATCAAAAGGCTGGAAAAGGACCATCGTACAGACGGTATTCTTTTATAGAGATAGATAAAGCTGCTATTTCTTACCAATGATAAAGTCGAATAGTTTTTTTTTACTTAACTGTAAAAGCGCTATTTGTAACCAATTTAAAGGAATCGATAGTACAGTTCGACTTCGCTTAGGTACGGGATCACGACGACATGGTATTCTTTGTGACAGGCTGGGGGTCGTCGTCGTTTAAATAATATAATGTTTGCAGAACAAACTAACGTGGGTTGAATTCGTTACATTATACTTTCTGAAACCAACCAACTTCGTTTAGCCCGGGATCAAAAATGTGACCTTCCGGTCCCGTGTGAGCAGTGAGCAGTGAACCACTCGACCACGGTCGGACTAGAAGAAACAAACCTGGGACAGCGCATATGCCGCGTTAGAAGCGATCCACAAATGATCTGCACCAGTGTCACCCTATGCCAGATGGACGTAGCAGCATTGCCCGAGAGAAGAGACAACTAATGAGATTGACGGTTTGTATAATAGATACTTAATTTATACATATTAAATATATTCAGTTTACATTTCACTCAAAGTGCAGTCGCGCGACCTCGACCGGTCGCGCGTGCAGTGAGTGTCGTAGGTAAGAGGGAGCCCTCCCTTTACTTACACCCCGTTAAGGGAACACAGCCGTTAAGGCTAATTAGTAAACCAACCCGGGAATCTTGACCCCGAGTAGGATATCTCTCCTACTAAGCCTTTTATAAGGGCGTATCGGCTAAGTAGCGGTAGCTACCGCTTTAAGGAAGAGTTTTACTCTGTGCGCTAGCCGCACCGTGCGTATACGCACCGGATACATCTGGTAGCACTTGTAGTCAATCCAACACCTGTGTTGGTAGACTAAGGCATCCTCTGCAAAGGATGGATCAGGACGATTGGGATAGTTTAACTCTCGTCCAGCAGGAAGCCTTTAACAGGCTGTTACCCTTACTGGGTGAGAAGGGTATGCAGCTCCTAGTGGAGAAAGGCCTTGAGGCCGTAAAGGCAAGGGTAAATGCCCTCATCGCTCATGAGGTGAGTTGTAGTGGAGGTCATTCCACGGGGGTGCGTCCCCCATTGTCCTTTAAGATAAAGGAATTCGCTGGGGGAAAAGGTGATAACCTTTATGTGTGGTTACGAGAGGTCGAAACGGCCTTCGCCACAGCGAATGTGATCACTGATCACTTGCAAGTGGGACTTGCGCTGACCCATCTTACGGTCAAAGCCCGTACATGAGCGGATACGTGATCCGAGTCAGCCACGGATGTGTTCCCAACCTGGGAGGTCCTTAAGCAGAAGCTTATGGACATGTACGCAAAGCCTGATCTGGTTTTCCAGAATCAGCTGGAGTTTCTGAGGTGCCGTCAGGTCACTAGGGACCTGGAGACATATATCCAGGAACTTAAGACCCTGCTGGCAGGGATGTACGCGAAAGCGTATTCGGACGATGTGTCCATCCCCGTCTTCATGGGAGGCCTGAGAGAAGGGCCAGCACGTTCGGAATTGTTCCGATGCCGACCCCAATCCATGGGGGAGACGTTCAAGATGGCGTTCAACGCTGAGAGGAACTTTTGTTCCTCTAAGGTGGGTCCCGAACCCATGGACCTTAGTCAGGTCGAAGCGGAGGAGAAACCTCCCGCTAAGAGTCACACTGACTCTTTTCCGCAGAGCTTCGAGACGGAGCTCCTTGCAATGTTGCAGTGGCATGGAACGCTGAGATGCTTCTTGTGTGGAAGCACGGATCATCTGCGGAACAGGTGTCCGCGGAACCCCCAGCGAGATACTCGCTTAAAAGAGCCAAGGGTTGGGAAGAAGCCCTGGCCCAAGCCGTCGGGAAACGACGGCTCCCAGTAGGTGCGGGGCGCCCGACTGCGAGACCCCTCAGTGCTGTTAAACCCCAGGGTAGGGGACGACAGCACAAAGCCCCGAGGGAAACGGTGCTTTCTAGCTCCGAGTTGGTGTACCAGCCAGGTTTGCTGGTAGTCCTTGCGGACGTGAAAGGCTTTGATATGCCTTGGAGAGTCTTGATAGACTCTGGAGCGTCTGAAAATTATGTCAGACGGGCTTCTGTAGAGAAGAGTCGGCTGTATGCCGAGGCCCTAGAGGCACGTTCTCGTGACGTTGTCACGGTCCGTCTTGCGACGGGCGTACAGGTTTCTGTACCCAAGGTCTCGATTGACCTTAAGCTGAAGTTGGCAGACTTCGGCAGCTTAGAACTTTGCCTAGTCCTGGATTTGGACTCGAGGTATGACCTCATTCTGGGCATGAAGTGGCTGGAACGCCACGAGCCATGGATAGACTGGAAGTCTAAATCCATTGGCTCAACGCACCCGCGGTCGGGTGAAGCATTGGCGAGTCATGAACCCACCTTTTCTCGATCGCAAAAGCGATTCTGGCGTGAGATGCCAGAGATTGTGATGTCTGAAATGATCATTTCCAATGGCGATAAGGAAAAGTTCCTTAACGAGGGGGATTCGGCGGCTAATCCCCGCGCCGATATAGGAGAGACTGGTGAGTTGCCAGTGATAGAGATGGATTCCTCTGAAGTTAAGCGCGAGGTGCTTAGAGAAGAGACCCGAAGTTCGTCTCTTCTGCAGGTCGGAAACGATTCCGACCACGCCGTTATAGGCGAGACTAGCGAGTCGCCATTGATAGAGGTGGATTCCTCTGAGACGACTCCAGTG
>CM047588.1:12493102-12625537 GCA_026184515.1 Peronosclerospora sorghi
TTGATAGAGGTGGATTCCTCTGAGACGACTCCAGTGGTAGGGGTAGATACCCCTGTGGTTAAGCACGAGGCGCTTCCAAGCGAAGAGACCCGAAGTTTGTCTCTTTCGCACGTCGGAAACGATTCCTACTACGCCGTTATAGGTGAGACCGGCGAGTCACCGGTGGTAGAGGTAGAGAACTCTGTGGATAGGCGCGTGGCGCTTCCAATAGATGGGGCAATTGACTCCCCCCATCTGGGTCTCGGGATGAGTCCCGAGGCCAGTAGTCAGCAGTCCTACAGGATGCTGAATAGTGTGACTGGTGTTGTCACAGAAGGCATAAGCCTGTAACGGCTGCCTGAGGTAGGCGAACTGTTGTCGTTGGAGGAGATGTCCTTCAACGAGTTTGAGACTGCTTTGAAAGCAGATGAAATCGACGAGGTCGTCGTGTTGCGTCCGGAAGAGGAGTTGAACTCCTCATCCACGATGGACGAGTCAGTTTTGGTGAAAATCAAACAGGCATTGAATGCCCGAAGCGGCCACAAGATCCTTGCGGATCCTGAGGACCCTTACCATTCCTTACTGAAGGAATTTGGAGATGTCATTAGTGAAAACCCGCCGATGGGGTTACCACCGGATCGGGGAGTCCGACATGAAATTGATTTGGTTCCTGGAACCAAATACTGCGTCACGTGGCAGTGGCCTCTCGCCAAGGAGCAATGCGACGTCATCGACGCATTCTTCAGGGGGAAAGAAGAGGCATGGATGGTACGGGAGAGCAAGTCTACCCACTCATCTCCCACTTTTTGTGCTCGTAAACCGAACGGAAAGTGGCGCATTGTGCATGCGTACAAAAAGCTGAATGCAGGTACTGTACCCATGCAGACTCCGATTCCTCGGAAGGATGTCCTCCAGAACAATATGGCGGGCTGTACTGTGTAAAGTGCCTTAGATCTGGTGGACGGGTATTATCAGGTGCTCATGCGAGCGTCCGATATTCCGCTTACAGCGGTTAGCACGCCTAGTGGCATGCTGTGGGAGTGGCTTGTTATGCCACAAGGGCTTTCAAATGCACCAGCGACTTTCAATCGCTCGGTGACTCAACTCTTCCGTCCTCATAGAAAGTACGCTCAGACGTACTTCGACGATATATTTGTTCATAGTCGCGCGGAAGGCGACTCTTCTGATGTTCATACGCACCTGATAACACTTCGAGTGGTGCTCGAATGGATGCGAGTGAATAAGTTATATCCGAACGCATCCAAATGTATCTTTGGTGCTGAGGAAATTCCTTTCCTCGGATGCTTCATCGGTAAGGATGGAGTGCGGGCGGATCCCGCGAAGGTGAAAGCCATTGTGGAGTGGCCTTCGCCTGTAAATCTTAGAGATTTACGGAAGTGGCTTGGATTAGGCAACTATCTCCACAAGTACAACGAGAACTACGCTGAAATGGCGAAGCCATTGACCGAACTTCTTAAGAAGGATATTGATTGGTGTTGGAAAACTGAACACCAAAACGCTTTTGAAGCGGTTAAGGGGAGCTTGTTAAAAGCTCCCGTTCGTGCTCTCCCAGATTCTGGGAAACCATTTAGTGTCGCCTGCGACGCCTTCGATTTCGCAATCGGATGTGCTTTGTTACAAGCAGACGATGCGGGACGGGAACGCGTAATTGCGTTTGAGTCGAGGCAGCTTAAAGCTGCGGAACAGAATTATACCGTTCAGGATAAGGAGCTACTTGCAATGAAGTATGCTCTTGTCAAATTTAGGGTTCACCTACTCGGCTCAAAGCCGTTGTTGGTTTATACTGACCGCGCGTCCTTACGGACAGCGATAAAGTCACCTCATCTCTCGCAACAGATGGCCTGTTGGCTCTCCTTCTTTGCGGAGTACAACTTTGAGGTTAGTATAAACCTGGCAAGCAGAACGTGCTTGCAGACGCGTTGTCGCGTCGTCCCGATTACGAGCTTGATCGCGCGACATTCTTCACCACATCTGTGGTGGATCTCATACGCCTGGCGTATGAGAAAGACCCACAGTGTACAGCGCTTATCAGCGCGTTGGGTGACAATGATCTTGGCTCGTCTGAGCCAACCCTGTCAAGTCGAGCTAGAGCTTGGTTACACCGTTATAGTTACTGCGACGGTTTGCTATATTATAGCACGAGCGCGGAAGACACTCCGCGGGTGGTTGTTCCTCATAATGAGGAACTGAAGTATAGAGTACTCTTCGAGGCACATGACGCCCTTACCGGGGGTCTTTTAGGTCGAGATAAGACCTACAGCGCTTTAAGCGTTTTGTATTGGTGGCCCAAAATGTATAAGTGGGTCGGTGCGTATATTTGCACCTGTGAGACGTGTCAGAAGGTCAAACCCTCTGCAGATTCAGCTGCGCTTTTGGCGAGCTTATCCGTTCCTACGGAGTGTTCGAAATACATCCGTATGGATTTTATCTTCGGTTTTCCGAAGGATAAGGCCGGTAACACCGGCATATTGGTCTTTGTAGACCGTTTGAGCAATATGGCTCACCTGGCGGCGGTACCAGAGTCCATGGATGGACAAGGAACAGCGAAAGTGCTCCTAGACCGTGTCTTTCGACAGTATGGTCTACCCGATTCCGTTGTGTCGGATCGGGATCCCCGTTTTACGGGAAAATTCTGGGGAGCGTTGTTTAAGCTGCTAGGCAACAAGCTCCTCATGTCCACTGCGGATCATCCGCAGACGGACGGTCAGACGGAACGCGTTAACCGCGTTGTGGAGGACATTCTCCGGAGTTTATGTCCGGATTCTCCAAAGAGTTGGAGTGAGATGCTTCCGATGGTTGAATTTGCTATCAACAATTCGGTACATGCATCTACGGGGTTTACCCCGTTTTACGTGAACGGATTAGTTAATCCGAGGGTTCCGTTGACGCCACGTGTGTGTGGCCCAGGGCTTGAGGGGGGAGGATTCCCCGATGTCAGCCCTGCATCTGTGCGAAAGCACATCGATAAGTTCTTATCGACGCGCCTTAGTGTCTTACGACACGTCTGCGATGCCATGGCGGAAGGACAAGACAAGCAGAAGGAGCAAGCTGACCGCAAGGGGCGGCGTAACGAAAAGATATATAAAGTAGGAGAAAGTGTTTTATTAAACACTAAAAATCTTCCTACACATGCAGTTTCAAATGTGTTGCGCAATAAACTGCGCCCCAGGTTTGTGGGACACTTTAAGATACTAGCCCGAAAGGGCTTATCGTATACCTTGGACATCCCGAAGGCGATGCGTACGCATCCAACCTTTAATGTCGGTATGCTTAAGCCATACCAGGACCCGGAGGCGGGCCCCCTCCTGGAGGAGGGTGGAAAGGCGGATAGCTGTAAGGAACGGCAGGGCGAAGTAAGCCCGAAAGGGCTAAAATGCAACCACGAAGCTCCACAACGGTCGTCTCGAGCGAGGCAAGCCGCCTCTCGAAACGATCAGTGGCATCCCACTCATCGCGGAGTTCCTCGTGGATATCATGGATGCGATGGCTGTGTCGATCACAGTGCTCGCGAATCTCACGTCGCAATTGCGCGACATCCTCCTCCAATGCTTTATGCGGAGGTACTCCACACTTTCATGTGGAGCGGCTTATGGCCCCACGCCATCATAGGGGTCAAACCCAGTATCTGGTGAAGTGGAAATGTTATCCACACTCACAGAGTTCGTGGGAGTTCGAGACTCCCCTACGGCAGGATTGCCGCGACGTCGTTGACGCTTTTGAGCGGGAGAATTCCGCTGTAGGTCAACGACCAGAGGGGCATGAGAAGCCCCTTCACTCCCAATAAGTGGGAGTTCGCCGGAGGCAGATGTGACGCTCACACTGTCTTCGGACACCATGGTGGAGACAGGGACGCTGGCGTAGCGCTTGCGATATGTAGCACGTAATAGCTCCATCGCTTTGGCTCTGGCTAATGCCAGGCGCAACGCCCTCTCCACCCAAATTTCTCGACGGGAATAGCTGTCGTGCAGCTCATTGAAGCTGGGGAGAAGCTTCCCCCCCTCCGCCCAAGCGCGAAACTTCTTCTCTGCATCATCAGCACTTTCTACCGGAGAAAGAACGAAAGGAACCTCGCGTAGTTTCTCAACAGGGGCACCCTGTACTTGCCTGTTTAAGCTCTCTCGGTATGAGACGCTAGTGAACTGCTTTTGTGTAAGCAGTTGTTGCCGGAGTTTCTCACGGCGTTCACGTTGATACGGCTGTTCAGCCGCGGGGCCAGGGGTATAGGACGCTAAACTGGTCCTTACCAAACTCCTGGCCCACCTTGGAAGGTCACGAGGACCATCAAAATTATAATCCGCCCTTGAAGGGCGTTTGGGGGCGCGTAACGCGCCTGTGCGGCAATTTGGCTGTCTTGAGCTGCGTCCAGCTCATTAGTGACGATCGCCTTTGGCGATTCGGATGTATAATCCGATATGGGCAAGGGTGGCGCACTGGTTAGCGCATTTTCCCCACGTGTGGGGAACGGATTAGGCTGCCGACAACGCCGTTCGGCGCTGTCGGAGCGGCTAACCGTTGGGGAGGTATCCCCAAGGGCATCCACCTCCGAGTTTTCGGAGTAGTCTACCTCTTCTAGAGGAGACGCCATAGCACCACTGGAGGTGTACATATGGAGGGCCAGAGGAACTGGCGTTGGAGTTCTCCAACAAGATTTTGATTATTGCGTAAGCAATAGTCTTGATGGGGGAGGATGTAAAGGGGTTACATTCGGGTTACATTTAGTGTTGGTGTACATGAGTACACCACGGTTGAGGTCAGTATTGACCGGTTTGAAAGGTTATGAACATTTGGTTATTTTAACCAATCAAGGCAGGGGCCCTTGGTGTGGTGGTGTGTCAGCCATCCACGTGTCAGTACACAGGTGTGTACACTACATTTTAGCTAGGTACGAATTAGGAATATTCTACTTAGTATTACATATAGTTTATATTAGTTTAAATTAATTTAGGCTAATTACATATTAAATATATTCAGTTTACATTTCACTCAAAGTGCAGTCGCGCGACCTCGACCGGTCGCGCGTGCAGTGAGTGTCGTAGGTAAGAGGGACACTCCCTTTACTTACACCCCGTTAAGGGAACACAGCCGTTAAGGCTAATTAGTAAGCCAACCCGGGAATCTTGACCCCGAGTAGGAGATCTCTCCTACTAAGCCCTTTATAAGGGAGTATCGGCTAAGTAGCGGTAGCTACCGCTTTAAGGAAGAGTCTTCCTCTGTGCGCTAGCCGCACCGTGCGTATACGCACCGGCTACAGAATTATCCCTGCCTGTAATAAACCTCGTATCAATTCGTACAACTTAGGCAACAGAGTAGGCGGTACTTTTCGTGCTCTCTGCGCAATAGGTGCATTATCACCAACATCCACGTCACAAACTACACCTTTATCTGGAGGCGGTAACGCATTACCAGAACTTATAAAACCATTGGCATACTCATACAATAAAGCACCTAAATTATATTCTTGTTCTTTAGTGGTGACTACTGGTTCTCCTATGTCTTCAGTGGTCATATATGGTGGTTCGATTGGGTTCTTGCCTACTTCTGGAATGAGTGCTAGCTGTTCTACCATAGCTTCAGCCGACATCTCAACTCCGTGTAAGTACACTTATCTTTCCAATTTCGTCTGGTCCACCTCCATTGGATATATTGCATCCATTACGTACACAGCAGGAGGATTATCTCCAACAGTCTTCACTGCGTGTACGTTGGTCCAATTGATCGGCATGCTAGCACTCTCCATCACTTGTGTATGTACCTGTAGGTACTCCTCTGACATCAAATCTTCTCGTGTCATCATTGGCAATGGTTCTTCCCTGGGGATTTTACAAATTAGGTCCTTCATGTTCAAAATTACACCCGCCTTGACCAAAACGTCTGTACCCAGTGTCGCTAATGCATGTGTGTCAATACTAGCGACCCACATCTCACAGGTAAATACCACTGATGCACCCATGCGAACCTTGACTGTAGCAACACCTATTTCTCCAATGGTACTTTCCGTCACACCACAAAAGCTAGTTGGAGTGTCAAACATCCGAACTGCTATTTGCAACTTCCGTGCCACATTTGTGTGCAAAACTGATATGTTTGCACCATAATCCAACATCAATGGTAATTTCAGATCATCCACAGCCCCATCTACATAAACTTGCGTTGCAGGATGTTTTACTTCCATTGGCTGTTGCCATCTATCTCTTTTTCCCACTTTTTTATCCAACAGTGTGACACATGCTGAAATCTCTGTTACTTCATCACTTATCATCAGTTAAGCTTGTGTCTTACCCTCGCTGGAGGTAGCTTGTTTTGTCATTTTTCTTAACTTTTCTAATCTTCTTGATCCTCGTCCAAAGTGAGTGATCCATACATACAACATGAATTATTTTTTCGGTTTTATTTTTTGTGTAAGGTGACAGCGGTGTCGGTTCAATTTCACTTGACAAAGCCCCCCCCCCTTTCTCTTGACAGTGGTTGCAATGCACTGTGGGGTTAGGAGTTAAACTGCTCCTCCACCTGAGCCTTAGTCAACTCTCCTGCCTTCAATTTAGTGCGCATCTCGGCAATTTCGTCAATGAACTTCCTACAATACTTCGCATCATGTCCAAAGTTATCGCAATGCTCACACTTCACCAATTTCCAACAGTGGCTCTTTTAATGTCCCCTTCGGTTACAGTGTTCACATATCACACCATGGTCAGTATTGGGGTTTGTTGTCGTTCTCTAACTCTTATTTTCATACGCCGGTCGTTCCCGCTGTACTGCATGCACTTCCCCGCCCATCATATGCACGCTAGGTTGCGGGTCTTCATACGTAGCGTCAGCATTCTTACGTGTAGCTACCTTCTTTCCAGGCCTCATAAGACGCGCTTCATGCTTAATCAGTAATTTTTCTAGCTCTTCAATAGTTGAGAAGGTGATATGTTGATACTGCATCTGTTTGGTGAGATCATGAATGGTATCAAAGAACTGTTGAATGTGTTCTCCCTATAGTGAAGAATTGAACGCATTTCTAAAGTCCATTCCTGCTCGCAACGCCGCTGCGTTTAATCGATATCGATATGTGGTCGCCAACTCATCATATTTCTGCGTCAATATTGAATACACAACTCGAGGCGACACTTTATCCACACAAAACTTTTTCTAAAAAAGCGTGATTACCGCACCCCAGTCATGGTTTACCGAATCTGCTAGTTGTTCATACACCCATGACGCTGTGATTGTCAAACTATCAGCAAACATTCCCAAACGTTGACTATCATTCCAATGTGATATATTGGATACATGTGAGAATCGAGCAACCCAAGCTCGTGCACTTCCAGAATCCTGCCTATTCCCATCAAAAGGCTTTATTTCGGTGTTCTGAATGATGGCTGTGACTGGTTGAGGTGAGGGTGCCCGTGCGTTTGCACTTCCACCAGTTATACCATACCCCGAAGTACTATGATGCGTCCGTGGATGCGTAGCCGGTGTATGATATGATGTACTATGCTCTCCTCTAATCGTATTGGGTGCGCGACTAGCTGACAAGGTTGCCGTTATTCTGGTCAATTCCTCCAAACTTAAATGCCCATCTTGCATCATCTTCACTAGGTTGGCTACCACTGGATCTTGTTTAGGCGCAGCCACCCCTGGACCCTGTCTAGGCACAGCCACTCCTGACTCTTGTTTAGGCACAGCTAGTTTGGGTGTGGACATAATTTCATCGTCATCTGGTGAGAACTCCAATTTCTTTTTTGTTTTAGTAATTCTTCTAGGTCCCAATTGTGGCACTTCTTCAAACTCATCTCTATCAAAGAGCTCCAACATACCCGGTGGCTTAGAATCCCTCACCGGTGTATGTACGGTATCTGCTATTATGTAGTAGTTGGGAATAATATTGGAAGTTTCTTCTCGATATACCATTAATGATGTCTCCCACTGATTTTCTGCTAATAGTAAAGACACCATCAGTCCAATGTCTTTTGCGGTCCGTGCCAAATCATAATCACACGCAGTCTCAACCTCGTCCCGTATGATGATTTCATACCCAAATTTTGAGAACATATCCTCCAACGCCACCACAGATGCTTGTTAATCTACAAATGTACTAAGATCCTCCCGCACTCTAAAGTTGGTTGCATCCCGCTTCACCTTGCGTATCTCAAATAGTGAGAACAAACTGCTTGAATCACCCGGTAATCTAAGCACCTGTTGTTGGTACTACGTTACCTTTGCATAGGCTTCTGAAAATGTGTAGGTGCTGTTAGTATCATCTTGTAGGAATTATAATGTAAAATGGAGATCTTGACCATCCCCTTGTGATACTAACGCTATTGTGTAGGTTTAAATTTGAAGTCGACGCTAGTCCCGGGTCGCGGAACCAGTTGTCGTGAAGGAGTTGAAAATTTTAATAATTCCACTTAATCAACAACACAAGAAGGTAATAACCCAGTCCTTCTTGCTTTACTACCCGGGTACTTGATACTACCGGCCGAACCAACAAATCAACCAAACATACTAGGGACACACTTCCAAAAGTAGTTCCAGGCTGCCCCCAACACTAGCTAGCTCCAAAAGTCTGCTGCTCCACTTGCTTAGGCGTTCACTGAACGACTTCTTTGTATTACACTTGGTTTTTGTATGAGAACAGTAGAGAAGGTTTTAGAGGGCCGCCAGAGATCTTTGTGGTTCAGGGGAAATTCGATTCTATTAAGTGTTACCAACTCGTACATTAAAGTCAATCACTTCTTTCACCCACTACTTCTTGGTTACTTCAGCGCTGACTTCAATACTTGACAGTTACTGCTGAGACCCTCTCCTCTGTAACCTGATTGATCGGATATGCCTCGCGGTATGGCCGTTGCGATATGGCCGTCGCAACCCTCTGTAATTTGATTGATCGGATTGGCCTCGCGATATGGCCGTCGTGAACCTCTTTAATTTGATTGATCGGATTTGCCTCGCGATATGGCCGTCGCGACCCTCTGTAATTTGATTGATCAGATTGGCCTCACGATATGGCCGTTGCGATATGGATGACCGTCACAGGTCGATGATGATTGGCTTAAAACAACCATTCATAACTCCAAATTCACACCAATCATAAATCAAACAACCGCGAGATGGCCGTCGCGAGATGGCCGTCGCGCGTCGATGATGATTGGCTGAAAACATCCATTCATAACTCCAAATTCACACCAATCTAATCAACCGCAAGATGGCCGTCGCGATATGGCCGTCGCGGGTCGATGCTGATTGGTCGAAATTTCTCATCCACAATTAAAATACTTAACCACTTGAGAACAATTGGGAACATCGAGCCTATCAATGTGAGAAGCCGAGGGCGCATGACTTTCCGTTGACTTTACCGCCATGACTGGACCCGCTGTTATGCTTGTAGGGTGATTATTTGTCTTGGATTTCTTTTGTGGTGCTGGACGTTATGTGTTCATAATCTGGTTAGTCTTCTACCGCTCGCGCCTTAGCTCCTCTAGCCGCTGAACATTGCGTCGGACAATTTGTGAAGCCAAAGGCACATGACTTTTCGTTGGATTTACCACCCAATATTAAACCCGCCGTTGTACTTGTAAGGTTCGTCTGTGTCATGGTTTTCTTTAGTAGTGCTGACGGTTTGTCTTCATGATCTGATTAGTCTGCTACTGCCCGCTCCCTAGCGTCCATAGTTACAGAATATTGCATCGGACAGTTTGTGAAGCCGGGAGCGCATGACTTTTCGTTGGTTTTACCGACAGTATTGGACTTGCCGTTGTGCACGTAAGATGCACCTGTGTCTCCACTTTCTTTGTTGATGTTATTCAAGAGGAAACAACAGCTTTGACTAAAACACTCGCACTCTTGGATGTGTTAGGGCCAACACGACCATGTTGAAACTCTGTATAAATGCGAGACGTGCCACTTGGTGCTAGTGATGAATGAAAACGGCAGCGTCATGTCACTGAGCACCATGTACACTAATTACTCACGTTGTTCACGTGATGAAGGCACACAACGGTCTTTGTTGCTAATGCTCATTGTTTACGAGAAAAGAAGGTGGTAATTGATGCTTTCTTTAATGGTCACCTGGAACGTTCTCAGACATGTGCTTGAGGAAATTGCCAGCGTAAAATGCAACGTTGTGCTATTATTTAGCGTCTTGGTGTGAAAGATATACCATTGATTAATATCTGTTGCAGACCACCTTCTACATACTGAAGATCTGTAAATATAGATTCCACTTCACCACATGCACGTTAGTTTGTGGAACGTCGTCGTGATATAGTCGAACAAGCCCGTTAAGCTCTACTCGATGAAAAGTAAAAGCAGAAACGCTACGATGACAAACGGCGAGTTGACGTTGACTTTAATTCCGGAGACCAAGTCCTCCTGAAAACGGAGCATCTCTAATTGAAGATGGTCAGCTACAACACTGGCCTTACCAAGCTCAATGCCCAACATGCCGGTCCATTTGAGATAGAGCTCATGTTTAACGAGAATGTGGCGCGTTTGAAGCTGCCGAAGCAACTAAAGGACATCCATTCCTCGTTTGATGTCGATTGGTTGTTGCCGCATCCCGAACAACCAGAGCGATCCCGATCACGTCCGCGGGATAAAGTTCCCCGATCGAGTTACCAGACCCAGTAGAAGACGATGGAATGAGTGTGGGATAACGACTTCTAGTCAAGCGTCAATTCAACCGCAAAACGCAATATCTTGTGAAGTGGTTGAATGAGCCGATGACAGAGTGCACCTGGGAGCGAGAGCGTGACCTTAAGCATGTTGCCTAGTGGCAGCATTTAATTAAGGAGTTGTGGGATATGCGACGTTCCAAGCGCAATTCAAAGCTGGGGGAATGTCGTCTCCAAGAAGCAGATGCTCGAGGACGAGGCCAGCCGGCGAGCCAAGCATCTGGGGGTGTTTAGGCAGGCTGGGGAAGCGAGCATCGAAGGACAATGTCCAGTCAGTAAGCTTGGTGGACAGAACAGGACGAGGCGTTCTGCAGTCCAGATGAAACCAGCTTCTGTCGCGCATCGTCATCGCACGCATGAGTAAGTATACTGGTGGTACGGATGTCGCCATATTATCATGGTGTTGCTCATTGCGTTATAGCTGTGGTAGTCTAGGGCGAGGCACTAGGCATATAAGAGAAGCAGCAAGAAGAGGTAAAGAAACTAATTCATTCTGCAATTTACTCTTTACAGTTCCAACGTCTTCTCTACTTTGGCGTCCCACAAGTCGATCAGCAGACGTCGACAGTTAACGTGTGTGGCGTGTTTTTGTGAGAAGCATGAACGCCGCCAGCACACTTTTTGTCTTTGAGCTGTTTTCCTTCATTTTGGGGTTGCAAGTTTCAACGATAATCATGTTGAAAGGTGTTTCTGTCCATCCTTGCGCAGAAATGTAGAAACTCCGAGTCGTACATCTATATATATAATAGAATTCAAAGTGTGTTTGGTGAGGCAAAAATATTTACAAATATGCTCTACTTCTATAATATAAAACCGTCTTTCTGTCCGTCTGCTGAGGCCGTACCTAACCGAATTCCAACTGTACTATAAATCGGACCTGATTTAATTCGACTTTATAAATAGCGCTTTTATAGTGAAGTGAAAACTGACAAAAACATAAAATACAAATTTGGCTTCAAAAATCATCGCTTTGTTGAAGACTAATCCGTGGTAGTACTATTGACATGCAGATCAGTGTAAACGACTATAGAATTCGTTAGGAGTAGCGCTTTTACATCTACCTATTTAAGAGTTTTCCATCCCTGTGACGTTCCCGGTCACGTAGTTTCTTCTACAGTTTAACCTTATATATATACCCTCCGCCTCGTCGGTACGACGGGGTACTACACTAGTGTTCGTTAATAACTGTAACAGGACTGATCCTGTTACGGGCTTACACTGTATTTTGCGAGGAAGCGCGCAATAAGGGCAGTATTAGTTGGTAACAACTAACCCTATACTAAAAGGTAAATATAAGTATTTACTTATTCTTTAGAACGCAAAATTATGAGTGTTTATTAAATGGGTGGTTAGCGGCTAACAGTATAGTAATTACCTAACTAATATAATAATATCAAGTATTAAACTAACTGTACTATTAGTTAACCTGCATGATTCGGTATTTATACCGAATCGACTTTTCCGTCGTAGATTATAATAACTTATAATCTATTATTTGAATTTCAGACAACGCGTCTGAAATTCAACTGTGATATTCTAACTTGAATATCAATTATGTAATGGCACCCCATTACAACAACACTAATATATCGAAATCGTCTTAAGTCAATATCTCCACAGCCAATTACAGCTAGACTGGAAAAATGACACCGGTAGACAGATCGTAGATGAAGTTGACTGAACCAGGGACTTGTTCAATGGAATGTGTTTTGAGAAGTGATTAGCTAGCCTAACATGAATATGCATAAGGTGTTGAAGCTAGTAAACTTCTAACAGCTGTTTTGTTACCTACATTACTTAGCAGTGCGAAAATAGGTCTACTCAGAACTGAGTACACGTACCGTATTATTAGCAACTAAAAAGTAAGAAATACAAATTACTAACTAAAACAAATAGTCCTACCTAATTTTAGTAATTAAAGTAAGTAGACTATTTCTAACAAATTAAACCTCATAAGCACGCAGCTAGTGTTGAAAACGGTTCGGTTCGGCTCGGCTCGGCTCGGCTCGGCTTCGGCTCGGCTTCAGCTCCAAGCCAACCCATGTGGCTCGGCTCAAGCCAGCCACTTAGCCACGGCTTGAGTATCTAATAATATAATATAAACCGCTTTTCTGCTGAGGCAAAAATATTCAAAATATGCTCTACTTCTATAATATAAAACCGTCTGTCTGTCCGTCTGCTGAGGCCGTACCTAATCGAATTCCAACTGTACTATAAATCGGACCTAATTTAATTCGACTTTATAAATAGCGCTTTTACAGTGAAGTGAAAAACTGACAAAAAACATAAAATACAAATTTGGCTTCAAAAATCATTGCTCTGTTGAAGACTAATCCGTGGTAGTACTATTGACATGCAGATCAGTTAACGACTATATAATTGGTTAGAAATAGCGCTTTTACATCTACCTATTTAAAAGTTTTCCATCCCTGTGACGTTCCCGGGTCACGTAGTTGCTTCTGCAGTTTAACCTTATATATATGGGTCGCCCTACCGGCGCCCCCCCCTCACCCCTAGGCACCCCCCCACGTGACTTTCGACCAATAGAGATGAATATTGCTACTAATAATAAAAGGCCCCGACTAGGGGCACACCCCACTTTTGCTAGAGGCACACCTCGTCGATGCACCCAACCGGATTCGTCTAATTTTGCATCAAGGGTTGTGGAGCTTGAGAAATTCCCCCTCCTGCAAATGAAAAAAAATGGCGTCGTCTCTCTTTCCGCAGTTTGGCAACGTGTTTGGCACACCCAGCGCAACCGGTCGTGTATGTTCGAAGCTTCACCTGCCTATCCACTATTCGATCTAACCTCCCTATTGGTACCACTAACATAATGAACTGGTATCTTTCAACGCTGGCAAAATGACCGTCAAGCCCATGGCGAATTGAAACTTTTTGGTCACACCGCAGTTGGATAAGGGAAAAGTTTGTCTCCCGCGTGGAGATGATCAACTGCTGCACTTTCAGTCGGTGGACCGCCAGACTGGAGCCAGCCCGGAGGATTTCATTATTTTCCCAGATGATGCGCACTTTGCTAAGTGGACACCGGCCGCCCCAACGATCGTGTTTACATTCTGCAGTACAAAAATTCGTCGCGCCGTTTCTTTTTCTGGATGCAGGTAAAAAGCAAACATGGGTTGTCGCACATATTTGGCCGCATGGGATTTAAAGAATCGATGCGTGGTTTTGAATTAGAACAAAGACGCGTCTCGGGACGAGGAGCTGGTGAAAAAAGTAAACGACTCGATGAATAACGCGCAAGCTGTTTCCAGAAGCGACGGCGGCCGTGGCGCCGGTAATAATGTGCAACTGGATCATAATGCTATCATGCAAATGTTGGGTGCCATGGGCGCGGGAGATCAAAGTAGCGAAGCTGCCGAATTATTGTCACCACAGCTTGAGTCAAAGTGACGGAAGCTGCCGTCGCAGTAGAGTAGAAGCAACCAGTGGCTGCTGTTTCCATCCAGTGTTTCATTCTCTGTCACTGGGATGATATAGAGGTGCCGGCGAGCGCAGATACGGCAGGTCGGACACCTAACTCTTCGTCATGTTGCAAGTAGTTGAGAATTGCATGTGCCGGCAGTGGCTTTAGTCGGCGTTGAAGAGAAGCGCCGGCTTCCGAGTCTTGGTACCGTTTCAGAAACATCGCTATAATGCGTTTCTTGGGATCAGAGACATGAGTACTAGTGCGTTGAACATTCATGTTGTGCAGCAGCTCCTTCCACATCTTCAATCGCGTCACGCGGTCAAGAATGTTAGCGTAGTTTGCACAAGGTTGCAAGAATGCGCCGATTTGTTGAAGAGACTCGAATACGCGTTGGTCACCACCACAAGTCTTTACAACATACCGCAAGACAAACTCGTTCACCTCATCGTCCATGCCTACCAGTCTCTTTGCATCGCTCGGTCGTGCTCATGTGCGGACCCTTTGCCTCTGTTGTCGTTTCAGGACTGAAATACGGCACGAAACGAATAATTGGATCATCCTCGACGCGATGCGTCCCTACAGCCAACATGCACGTTCTTTAGCGCGGAATGGGCGCGATTTTGCTCAAGTACGTCACCATGCTAGGATACACGTGATCCGAGTATCCTGACTCCGTTCTTCCAACGGAATAATGAGGCCGGTCGTCTTCGTTCATCGGAAAGAAGTGCGCATTGTCAAGGATTTTACGCGCAGCTAGCTTTTCGACCCGCGAGACATTAAGGGGAAGGCCTAACGGATACAAGTCGTAAAAATATAGTGAATTCGTGAGAACGTTTCAAGAGTTATTCTGTCGCCGCTGCTATACGTACAACTGTAGAAATCATGGTCCTAATCAGCCTGTTCCAGTCGTACGTGTTGATCCACGCTACCCGCTAGTAAAGGCGTCGTTAAGATTGTGGCGACATCTCGAGGAAGATCACGTGCAACCTGCCAAAAAAGACATGGAGAGGGACGCTCATGCTGAAACACCCTTGGAACCTCAAGCAATGGTATCGAATGGAGTGTTTCCCTCTCAAACTGCTGCTGTCGAAGCACAAAGTGTACGAGACAGTGAATCTGTAAGTATAGCCACGCGAAGATCGTTACGTGCTCAAGTCACTGGCACGACGGCGGCACTAAAGCCCATGTCCATTCGTGCTCACGGTACGAAGAGGACGCGCTCGATGAAAACAGACGTATCAGAATACTTGGGGTACGACACCATTTATCAAGCAATGTTGCAGCACAAGCGAGTGAGATTACTGTCTCCAGACATTCCTTGTGGCCCTCGTTGCTCTAGGGTTGCATCCGATACGCGATCGTCGTATGAAACAACGGGGTCGACCGTATGGGAAAAGCCATGGAAAGGTTCAGAAATTGCTTTGCTGAACAAACTGGAGCACTGTCTCGGTCCTAACCCGTGTATCTTAGCAGCATTGGTTGGTACCCGAAGCTGCTCGGATGTTGCTGATTTCGTCGAGCATCGCGCGCGCTTCGCGCGACGTGATGCTTCCAACTATGAACTACTGCGACGCGGTGTCGACGGAAAATGCCGAGAGCGATGTAATGGAGTCATTGGTAACAATTACGAGCATCTTTGCCGTACGCGGTCCCAGCGAATGAAAGACCGAGGGGCCAATCACGAGTATATTCCGTGCAATCACCACGGTGCCTTTTGTAACTCCGCTCAGTGCTCCTGCATCCGTCGGGACCACTACTGTGAGAAAGCGTGCGGCTGCTCCCCGGATTGTTCCAATCGGTTCCCAGGGTGCCACTGTGGGAAGTGGGTCAGTGTCGAACGTCGGCCTGTCCGTGCTATTTTGCCGCGCGGGAGTGCGATCCTGATACTTGCACTTCGTGTGGCGCGAGTGAACTACCCGTTGTCCTGGACGACGAAGAAAGCAAGCACAAAACCATTGCACAGTTGAAAATTTGCGGCAATGTCAACCTCCTGCGTGGCAAAATGCATCGCATTGGCGTGTCTGCATCCGAAACGCATGGCTGGGGCGCCTACGCGCTCGAGACGGCGAAAAAGGGGGAATTCATGTACGGATATACTGGCTCCTTGTTATCCCAAGACGAAGCCGAGCGGCGAGGGAACGTCTATGACAAAACCACCATCACCTTTCTGTTTGATTTAAACGAAGACTCGGTCGTGGATGCCACGCGCAAGGGAAACAAGAGAAAGTTTGCAAATCACGACAGGTCCAAGCCTTTGGCAAGTTCGCGGTACTCATCTTCATCCTCGCACTGATGCAACAGACACGAGACCACAGC
Organism: Peronosclerospora sorghi; assembly: GCA_026184515.1. Classification (NCBI taxonomy): domain Eukaryota; phylum Oomycota; class Peronosporomycetes; order Peronosporales; family Peronosporaceae; genus Peronosclerospora; species Peronosclerospora sorghi. The sequence continues at coordinate 12,509,504 of CM047588.1, forward strand.
CGGGTCCATGAGCAGCACGGATTTCGATGCGCGCGTTTGCGTTAGATATTGAAAGTAAAAGTTTATCGCATTGTCATTGAGCCACTGGCGATTCCGGAAAAGTGTGACATCCGATTCATAGAGTTGCACTTCGTGGTAATTGAGCACTTGCTTCGCCAAGCGTTGATGAACGTTATTTTCTACCAATTTAGTATTTATCTCCTGAACGTAGAAAGGAATGAATCCTTTATTGTACGGGGTGTGCCCCTAGCAAAAGTGGGGTGTGCCCCTAGTCGGGGCCTCTTATTATTAGTAGCAATATTCATCTCTATTGGTCGAAAGTCACGTGGGGGTGCCCCTAGGGTGGAGTGGGGTGCGGGTAGGGTGACCCTATATATATATAGTACCCTCCGCCCCGTCGGTACGACGGGGTACTACACTTGTACTTATTATATTGAAAGTTGGTGATATGTATCGTAAGGACAGAATAGAGAGATAATGCATGTATTAATGCGTACGGTACAGGAAGATACAGCGGACGGGCTACCTTTTTGCACCCATGCAAAGCTATCTAGAAGTTTCTATGAAATTCTTTACTCCGCCCATCACGTCATCCTCCGATTCTCATCAGTTGGGTAGAAACTTTTGAAATGCAACAAAGTGTGAGAAAAATCCATGTGCATATATATATATATCATAGTCAGAGTCTTCTGAATTAAGGGCGAGAGAAAAATCACCCCAGCTTTTTCGCAAAATCACCCCAACCGTGGGCTTTCACCCCAACCACCCGACCGGCGCTCGTTACTGACCCATCATTGGGCGAAACTGTTTTTTTTTCTTTCGTCAAGCGCACTATACATTGTACCTATAATTCTTGTTGCAAACGAAGGTGCTCATATAGACCTGCCCGACGGAACTGTGCTAGAAAACAAGGTAGTGACGGGCAACCTGCGTATATTAGATCACTAAGTGCAAAGACCAAGAGAAGTCGAACGTTGCGCTGGTTAGGTAATCAGTAATATCGGGAGGCTGAAAAATACATACATTTCTGTTTTTACAATTCACAAACACAAGACGACAGCAAACCAGCCATTCTTGATGCCGTTTTTGTCGTTGTACATTCAATCCCTAATAGACGGTTACGACGTGCTTGCAAATTGGACACTGACGGTGGTACATGAGCCATTGGTCAATGCACTCACAGTGATAAAAGTGCAGACACGGAAGTGCGCGAACCTCTTCATCAGTATTGAACTCATCACAACACACCGCACAAAACGTGTTATTCATTTCCACGCCACTCTCGGTGTGTATAGTACCATGATGCTCGCGGAGTTGGTACTTGAATTTTGGAAGAGTAATTATCTGTGGATACGGAAGACCATTCCATGTTTCTGTCTATCGTACACACATCGACATATAAGAAATTTATATTGATGGATTGAACCACGGATGATAAGAAGAAACGCACACGACTTGCTCCGAGCAAAGTTCGTTAACGCGACGGAGCAACGAAAGGAAGCGCAGCTTGCTCTGGCCTTCGTTTTTAGTCTCATTTGCACGTCCTGATGATGATGATATAGATTTAAGCAATTCCAAATGGCGATAAACAAGCGAGAAGAGCTTTCTTTCATCTGTAACCGACTGCTGAGACATTGACCCCCGAAGTGTAGGAGTAGATCCGAGTAGTTGCTTTAGTGCTGTGTCAACTACACTGTTAAGCCACGAGTCATTCCATTTAATGTGTCAGTCAACGCATTGTGCCGCCAAGAGGGTCGAGAGAAAGGCTGTGACGTACTTGAATGGATTGCAAGAGTATGATTCGTATGAGACACCCTAGGTGCACGCCATAATGAGCGGATGAACGCCAGGTCTAACTCTCCATTGACCGGCAGTACATTTGTAAGCTATTCGTGGCCGCTTCGTCAACGTCAGCAGCAGCAATGGAGATAAGGCCAGCTGGCGAAATTTGCGCATTAATAGGTGAGGATCCCATGTCTTCCATCCTGAGACTCTCTACGTCTGCCAACGCCATGCCATCGGGAAATTCCATTTCAGATGGAAGAGTTTCAACCGAAGATCGACGACTGTTTTTCTCACTGCCTAAAGCTGTTGCCATCAGAACGTTCCCCTTCTTCTTTCGTATGTCGAAATGGTTGATGCCTGAATGACCTTCTTCTTCCATAACTCGGGCTATTTCCTGAGAACTGACAGTGTCTTCCTCCCAGTAGCTCGATGTTTGTGGGTCTACGCGAGGCTACAGTATTAGAAAAATCAGCTAATGTAGATAACTATAGATACTGAGGAGACATACATGAAGCGCTTGAGGCATTCGGGAGCCATAAAAGCGACCGAAGAAACATAACAGTATTTTTTGGGGGGCGAGGCAAGTGGATGGGAAACGGTCAGTAACGAGCGCCGGTCGGGTGGTTGGGGTGAAAGCCCACGGTTGGGGTGATTTTGCGAAAAAGCTGGGGTGATTTTTCTCTCGCCCCTGAATTAAATCTGTTTTTGCCAAAATGGCAAGAACATACTTTTGTATCCTTGATATTCAGAATATATTCATACAAGAGAAAATTATTTGGAAAACGGCTCAAGCTCAGGTACTCGAGCCACGGCTGAACCGGCTTCAGCCGAGCCGTTTTCAACACTACACGCAGCCCTGTGCAAAACTTCAAAATCTGTAATAATATCGCCCAACGGAGTGAAGATCAACATGGTAGGAGCGCACGAAGAGCAAATTTCAGTCTATGCGACGCTTAAGTCGATATAAACAGGAAATACACTGTAATAGCTATTGACTACAGCCTACACGTTTAAGAAGATATCTATGAGCTTGACCAACTTTACTCTTCAACCGGCGTGACAGGCTTGTCTGCTAGCTTCAGTTGCTTGCGCACACGCATTTTAAAGTCTGAAATCTCGCCTTGATATACTTTAATAGACTGGTTCTCCACGAGCCAAATCTCCTTGGCCACCTGCGAGATTAAACGCATGTCGTGACTAACCAGAAGCATGCCACCCTTAAAGTTGTTAATGGCCCGTGCCAACGCATCAATAGATTCCATATCCAAATGGTTCGTAGGCTCATCCAATAGCAACATGTGAGCGTTTTGCTGAGCCATGAAGGCGAAAACGACCCGACTCTTCTGTCCATCAGATAGCTGGCCCATTATTTGAGTCTGAACATCACCGGTAATTCCATAACGGCCAAGATAGCTCCGCACCTCTTCAACGGACTTATTCGGAAAAAGCGAGCGAAAATACTCAAGGGGTGATTTTGTCAGGTCCAACACATCGACAAAGTGCTGGCTAAAACGCGCAATTCGCAATTTACTGTGTGGCCGAACATTCCCTGCAACAGGTACAAGGTCTCCCGTTATCAACTTCAGCAGCGTCGTTTTCCCTGTGCCGTTGGCACCGACAAGAGCGACACGGGAGTCTAAATCCAGACCCATTTCCACGCCAGTGTAAAGGAGAGGACAGTTTGGGTAGCCAAATGATACATTCTGAAACATAAGTACCGGAGGCGGCAACGGCTCCGGATTGGGAAATTTAAAATCTCCAACCGACTCATGCTCAACCTTCTCGGTCAGACCTTCACGCACCATTTTAGCAAGGGTCTTCTCTTTACTCTGAGCTTGACGAGCAAGTTTCGCGGAACCATGACCGAACTTGGCGATGTATTCCTTCATGTGCTTAATCTGGTCCTGCTCCCAGTTATAACGCTTCATTTGATTTTCCTCTTTCTCCGCCTTTGTTCGCACATAGGTGTCGTAGTTGCCGGCGTAATATTCGAGTTTCTTGTTCGTGAGATCAATGATATTTGTGCAGACTTCATTCATAAATTCCTGCGAGTGTGATATCATGAGTAAAATCTTTTTCCACTTCGATAGGTAATCTTCAAGCCAAACCACGGCCTCCATATCTAAGTGATTGGTAGGCTCATCGAGCAGCAACAATGTAGGCTGGATGAACAGAGCACGCGCTAGAGCGATGCGCATACGCCAACCACCAGAGAATTCTTTTGTTTTCTTGTTCATCATAGCATCCGAAAAAGTTAGACCCGATAAGATTTGGCGAGCACGAACTTCAGCTGTGGCAGCGTCCATTTCATCAAGACGTTCGTAGAGATCTGTAAGGCGGTCAGAAATGGCTTCGCTGTCCTCTTCGCTAAGAGATTCGTCGGTCATCTGTTCTGAAAGCTCATCTGCCTCGGCTTGAAGCTTGTTGCGCTCCTCGTCCACTGATAGCACAGCCTCCAGCGCCGTCATATCACTAGCCTCAATTTCGTGCTTAAGATGGTAAATATCAATACTCTCTGGAATTGGAATGCCGCGCGCACCGAGCACGTTCATGAATGTGGATTTACCCGATCCATTCCGGCCGATGAGACCGTAGCGACGACCGTAGTTTAGCGAAATGTCGCACTCTTCCATAAGAACTTTGCCAAAGTAGGTGATGCTAAAGTTAAGAACGTTAATGTCCTTAAAGTTTTTGTGGACTGAGCGAACATTGTGTGAGCATGTAGCGATAATGCCCTCCTCAGCTAGACGATCAGCCTGTGACATGTTCTCAAGCGCTTCTGCCTTTTCCGCTGCCTTCTTTTCTTCAGCAGCCTTCTTACGCGACTCCTTCTTGCCTTTGCGCTCCTTCTTCATGCGTGGCTCTTTCTTTTCGCGGGACATGAATGTTTGTACGCACTACTATATGCGAATGCGTGGTGGAGAGCTGGATAGAAAAAAAAACCTCATAGATTTCAACCTTTTACTGGATGTTGTTGTTGTTCGAATGTAGCCTATTTATATAAGAATGGTAGAGAAGTAATCATACGTATGTAACCGAAGAGAAAAGCCTTCCAACCCGAATTTGGCGCCAAATAAAACAAGAGAAATTTCACAGAATACCCCCCTTCTGAGCGGAATTTCACAGAATACCGCCCAAATGTTTTTATTCACAGAATGCCCCCAAAATTTCACGAATTTGAATTTCCTCCAACCAAATTGAAGCACCATTATCTAAACTGAATGCTCGGTACTGTAACGTACGTGTTGACTGCACTGCATCATTTGGACTGATAGTAGTCGACTCACTCGACTACTGAAGAAGAAAAGCGCGTCATCTAGAGAAACGTTAGACAAGAAGTGCGTGCGGATGCTTGACGAGTGCGAGACGCCAAGATACCAAAAGTCACTGCAGCCTAGAAAGCATCGACGCGCACTATGACCCGTAACAGATATCAACGTGGATATCTTGCAGAATCCAAGCTGGAGATGCCGTAAAAGTGAGCAATCTTGCGGATGCATGCCATGTGGCGAGCTGGTTGTACAAACTACTGACGTGAATCGAAGCTCGTAACCTTTAGTGATTTTCATTCGGAGCAGGTATTCATTCACAACAAGTCCGCATGCAGCGGTATCGGGTTCGAAACCGATAGGAACGTTGAGTGGGCTGGTCGATATAGGAAACAAGGAGACGAAGTAGAAGCGCCGGCTCTAGAGCATACCAGAACGAGCGACGGCAACAACAAAGACACATGCCCGTTCGAAAGGCAGATTGGAATTGGACTAATGATGAAGACGCGAGTCCGTAGTATGAGCGTGACAATGCTCTGTAAGAATAGATGGAACACGTAATAGTTTGCATTAAAACCCTGCAGGAAATGACGGACGTGTCAGCGAAAAAGCGGGAATGAATAGTGGGAAAGAAGTGGATGGCGAGGATAGCGAACACAGTTAAATGTGGGAGAAGAATGAGCCAAGCCCTCAGGCGGTCCGTACGTCGAGTTACATCGGGAACGAACTCTCGCAGCCGCAAGTTAGAATGACAACCTGTCCGTCGAGAGGAAGCAAAAACGATCCTGCACTGGACAAAAGATCCAGATACCATTGTCGTTTTAATCGCACCAGGAAAAAGCTGATCCTGATTTTATTCTAAGCTGGCTTTCCTTGCATTGTGTGCATTAGGTCTACCATTATGCAACACGTATCTTACAGTACCGAGCATTCAGTTTCGATAATGGTGCTTCAATTTGGTTGGAGGGAATTCAAATTCGTGAAATTCTGGGGGGAATTCTGTGAATAAAAACATTTGGGGGGTATTCTGTGAAATTTCTCATAAAACAAAAAGCGGAAGATATGCCTCACTCGATTTTGTCATCTGGCTTTTTAAAATACCAAAAGCCCGCAAGGTCCAAGATGTGGAATGTCAAGAACGTGTTCCCGACGCTTTCATCGAACGGGCGACTGGAAGACCATCGCGCAAATCGCCTGGCGAATAACGAAGCGTTGTACGATAAAGTATAAATCTAGTGGGGTACGAACTCGGACGACGAAATGGCAGCGGAAATACTGGTAGCTATGGAGGAGTACGAAGACTTCACAGTAACACTGGAAGAGATTGTGCGATGATCTTTCTTTATTTCAGCGTGACGGTGTCTGAATCGACGGTGAGCCGTTACTTATGCGGCTTACTAAATTTTATAAGGAGGTATTTTCTATCGAATGTACGTGCTTATAATGTGCTGTTTAATGTACTATGTAAGCCCGCTTCGAACCAATTGTCGTGAAGGAGCTGCAAATTTTAATGTTTCCACTTAATTAACAACACAAGAAGGTAATAATCCAGTCCTTCTTGTTTAACTTCCCGGGTCCTTAATACTACCGCCAGAACCACAAATCAACCAAACACACTAGGAAAACACTTCCAAATAGTTCCAGGCTGCCCCCAACTCTAGCTAGCTCCAAAAGGCTGCTGCTCCACTTGCTTAGGCGTTCACTGAACGACTTCTTTGTATTACACTTGGTTTTTGTATGAGAACAGTAGAGAAGGTTTTAGGGGGCCGCCTGAGATCTTTGCTGTTCAGGGGAAATTCGAATCTATTAAGTGTTACCAATTCTTACATCAAAGTCAATCACTTTTTTCACCCACTACTTCTTGGTTACTTCGGCGCTGACTCCAATACTTGACAGTTACTTCTGAGACCCTCTGTAATCTAATTGATCGCGTGATGGCCGTCGCGAGATGGCCGTCGCGCTTGCATCTGATTGGCCGAAAATTCTTTTTTAAAAAAAACTCCAATATCACACACCATCCATTTAAACCCTTCATAATCCGATCGATCGCGAGATGGCCGTCGCGGGTCGCTTCTGATTGGACGAAAATGTTCCCCCCAATTCGAATATTTAACAACACTCAATCGGAAGCGTCAGTGGCGGCGAGGGGCGCTAGGGCGCGGGACGTAAAAAGTGAACCAGACCATAAAATGAATCCAGCAGCACCGCCAAAGATAGCCAAGACACAGGCGCATCTTCTAAGCCTAACGGCGGGTTCAATAATGATGATAAAGGCAACGAAAAGTCGTGCGCCCTCGGCTCCCCACACTATCCGGCTCACTATTCACTTCGTTCGGGTCACGCAAGCCATAATTTTCACGTTATTCGCATGATGAAGGTTCGAGACTTTGATGAGACGCTGTGTAAGCGCGAGGTATGCCGCTTGGCACTCATGATGAATTTTCAACACGATCTTTGTCGCTAAGGATCATTGACTATGGGAGAAGAAGATGGTCACCGATGCTTTCAGCTTTAAACCACAACATCGCGCTAGTATTAAGGGTATTGGCGTGAAAAATATACCACGGAGTAATAACAGCCGCAGATCATCTTCTTCATGTCATAAATAAAGACTATATTTCACCACACGTAAATAAAGACTCTACTTCACCACACAATCACGTGCAACGACGAGGTCAGGAAACGAAAGCGGCAGATTTTTGCCTTGCGTATGGACGGCGAATCTATCATGTACTTTGTACTGCACTAGTAACCAGGGAAGGGATAAGTTTGGCAAGCGGGATATTGTCATGCAGCCACCCTCGGAAGGGCCTAATTTGCAAGTACAGTGCGCTGTTTCTGCAGCGGGTGGATTAGTTCTACATTCTACATTGGATCCAGCGCGAATCCATCAAGATGGAGAAGAATGCTGTTTTGTTCAAGATATGTACAAGATGTGCAAAATTCAGATGATAAGGAGCGATATATCGTTAAGAAGATCATCATTCTTTTCGATAGCAGCTAAACAGAGATTCTCTTGGACGCCTAGACTCAGGAGGACCTCCAGAAGATGCTTTGACTTGGGCCTTAATCCCCAATCTGTAAACAAACTGGATGTAAGGTTACGATTCTTCATATGGTTCATCGAGCAGAAACATTTATTAATTTTATGCGCAGTATGCTTAAGTGTCTTTAAGCAAAAAGGGATGGAGTAACTACGCGTGCACCCAAACCGTTTTTTCGGTCATCACATCCGTCGCGCGCGCACGCTTACAGAGCAGCGCATGCTCCTACTGGAGGCCTCCGCAGCTCAAGACATCAGCGTTTATCGATAACAATCTTTTAGCTCAATTGCAATACACTTCGTGAATGCACTCAACTCCGCTGTATGCTTCGAAGACATGCTGTACGGAACGTAAAGCGATACTTCGAAGACAGGCAGTACGGAACGCAAATCGATACTTCGAATACATTTTGTGTTTAATTGTTTATTTCATATTGGTTGATAGTCTTTCCAATTTGGTTACAGTACTTATGAAGCTTATATTTTTCTTCTACCAATTCGCAAATCCTTCCACTTTGTTCGGGAAAAAGGTGTAGACCCAGATCAGCGTATACCTTTGAATCTTGTCTGGTTTGCTGACCCTCCCAAAACAAAATGATGTTAAAAATTTGCACTATACCATTTTTATTACAACGGTATTAATGTAATTTTCATTTTTAGAAATAGTAATTTTGACCATTTTAGGCCTTTAAACTGTGTGGTGAAGTGAAGGTGAAAGTTTTTGACTATCATGTACCGGTGTACCGTTGATCAAGTTGGAGCGATCGGGTTGACTGAAAGGGGAGAGTATTTTGGGCCAATCGTGTGTCTGTCGTGTTAAGTACGCAGATTTAGGTGAGTCACACGATTTTTGTATGTAGTTTACATATTAGGTTTTTAATTGGATATTAAATATAGTGTTCGTTTTTCTTTGGTTCGCATAAGTCGCCGCTACTACCGCGGAGGCACTAGGAGAATAGGGCTAGAACGACCCGCTATAGCTTAACTTTCCCGGTAAGACGCGCAACAGGCGCATAAAGCCCTCCAGAAGTCCCACGACGGGAAGCGCTCCTTTACGTTCACTCACCCCTCAAGTACCACACGTTTGGAACGTGTTATCATCATTGTATTGGCTGCATCTACGCATCGCATCACGCGATCCGCCCCAGATTATTGGTTGGGTCTACGCATCGCGTCACGCTTTCCGCCCAAAATTTTCATTGGCTGGATTCCCACACTGCTACGCGCGGTCTGCCCCAGATTATTGGTTGGGTCCACACATCGCTCCGCGGTCTGCCCCAAGTTTTCATATCATTTGGAGTGACGATTTCCGCTCCATTTGCCGATCAGATTGTTTGGTTTATCTTTCGTTGGATATTGGTACAAATTACACCAGAAGTGGTACCCTTCATACTGGTACCCATCAAGGTTCATATTGCGCGACGGTCCACCGAGTGTGTTACCACCCAAACCAATGGGTACACAAGGTGAGATCTCAGAAGATAAATCGGAACAGGCGTCCTGTAGTGCGGATCGGTCACCCGATCGGCATGCAGGCGAAGGTTCGCGGGGTACTCCCCCGTAAGTTGGTTGGCTGGGCACGATGGTGGTCGAGTTCAGGACACTTCGGTGTTTGGTTTTGAACTTGACTCCACCACAATGGTTCGCGTGCCCCGATCACTTGGTGACCGTGTATATCACCGCGATTTCTCGCAAAGTATGAATTTTTCAAGTTTCGGTATGGATTCACTCTGGAGAGGGCACAAGAAACGCTTATCGCCTTGTGTTCTAGTTGTTGGAAAGCAATGCGATTTTCGATCTGGTCAAGGGGAGTACCAGATCGAAATTAATGAATTTACGACTCCTCATACCGCTCCTGGCGGAGACGATCGACACAAGGAGCGCCTTTCGCCTTGTGTCGTCGTCGTGGAAAAAAAAGCGATGTTAGATCTGGCCAGGTGGAGGACCAGATCGAGATTAATAAGTTTATTGCTCCCAATAGGGCTCTAAATGGAGCCTATCGGGACTATAGCAAGTCTTGGTATAGTTCCGGAAAGGATCAGGACTCTGTTCCTGATCCTATGTATTTCGACGTCAAATTGCATAATGTCGAAAGCACTGTGGGGGCGGATTATCCTGATCCGCCCGAATTATCTATGAAGAAGCCTAAGCAGCGGCTCACGATGCTATCAGATGATGACGAATTGGAAGAAAAGTCGTCTATTGGTGATGGGGTTGTTTATGACAAGAAGCTGACAAGGATGTATGACATGTACGAATTAACGAAATGTATTCGCGAAAATGAGGTCACGCGATTCGTCAACCCCCTAATTCCCGATCATTTTCATGGCCCTACAACTGAACTGATTGTCTCGGATCGACCGCTGGAGATGGTGAAGAATTTTCTAGCAATGTTGGCTGAGTTCGGGATGAAGGTGCAGAACCTCGGTGGTGTCAGCAAGTTGTTTGAGATCGATACATGGAAGCTAAAGTTAGCAGTGTCGACCTAACACGACCATCTGGTGCCGTTAGTGGGGGCGGTGCGCCGCCCAACTCCCACAATTGCATTGGAAGCCCCGATAGCTGAATTACATGGAGAACATTCACTTTCGGATAACATCTCGCTTGACGGGTCGTCACCTTTGTCTAAGTAGTCATCGGAGTTAGATGTCGGTGTGGAGCGGATTACTATGGGTCATATCAACAGTCGCACGGAGCATAAAAAGGACGTGCGGCAGCGTGGGGCGGCATGCAAGTCGGGGGCCCAGGGGCGCCCACAGGTATCGACACCCTCCAATCTGAATAATAACTTACGCGACGCGAGGTGCCACAGGAATTGCGCGCCCTTCCAACACATCCCATGAAGAGTAGAGGACCCAGTCACCTCTCCTGCAACTGAAGGAAGTATGCGGGCCGTGTTTGAGGCCATGATGAAGCGTTTCATTGAAAATCAGGACCTATCATTTTAGCGCCCTCATTCACCAAGCCGACCGGTCCGGCAAAACGACACTGTTTACGCGGACGTCGGTATGGAGTCGGTAACATCGGCAGATAATGTGTTTGAAGGTGATGGAGTCGTTTTTAATGCGAAGCGCAAGTCGCATCCAGCCCGCCCTCACCGATCGACAAGTAGAAGCGATTTTGACATGGAGTCGACTGGTCAAATTGACGGTGACTATAGTGGTACGGGCATAGGCAGGACGCGCAAGGCGAATTTAGCCTCGACCACGACATTTGGTTTCGGTTCAACGGCGATCCCAAGGATTCGTATGGCTGCAACCACTTAATTGAAGGATTTTACGGGCAAAGATGCTGATGAAGAGCAAGCCCGATCCTGGTTCAGCCGAACGAAGTCCGCCTTCCTCCGTGATAAGACACCGAAGAAAAAACGGTGTCTTATCTTCCGAGATCTGATGAAGATACATCTCTAGCATGGAAATTGTTTCATGAAGCTGTGCCTCGATCACCTCACTATCGGCACCCCTGCGTTTATATTGTCTACATCCTCCAGATCGATATTTAGGTATTTCCTTGCTGTAACGTTTGAAGGACTTCCCACAGCTCTGGTGTATTGTTGCCCTGATATATAACTGGCAGGATTGATGTTGGGCCACGGTGACGCCGTCGTCAGCTAATCCGCACCTAATAACTCACATTTTTTAAGCTCATGCCATGCTTCACGGGAAGAACATATTGAAATAATCAGACTATTATCTGAGTGATATTGGATTAAATTGGATTATTATTGGTGGTTTGTATGGAAAATTGGTTTGGAAGACCTTGGGAGGACTTTGGCATTACCGATCCAAGTACTACTACAGATCAAGTGAAGCGACTAAGTCTTATTAGCACCAGCATTACACAATTTACGCCGAGCAAAGAGCTTTCTATTAGGCCGCGTGTATAATGAAAACACCCCAGTCTACGCCTGATCAAGACCTATTTTGACTGATTCATGCTGATCAGCTAAAGCTTAACCAGCCTAGGCCGACGGAAACATAACGTGAGAAAGGCATAACATGAACAAAATTAACGTAGGACCTTTTCGATGGCTGCAGTGTTGGCGTCGTGGGTTACGCCCGTATAGCAAGTTTTTAATCAGCTCTACACACCCACACACGGCGATACTTTTAAGGCCGACATAGCCCCGAACACGGGGAATGGAGAAAATTGCTTGCGATGGTCTTGATCTAGAAACTCCGTCGAATCATGCACCCAGGTTAGTTTTACTATGGCTCGGCGGTTGCGCCAATCTAAGGGAATGAGGACGCATACTGACTCCTCTGGGTTTGCAAGGCTATAAGCGTCCAAAAAATCCTTATACTCACCTTTGAGATGAATTTAGATATCGATCTGATTTCTTGTATATGCGCTTATATACGGTCGTAGCCGCAGAAAGCATAATAGTTGTTATCATATATTGTGAATGATCCACTCAACATGCCTAAGCATGAGGCTGTGTTCATGAAGAGACCACCAAACTTACGTAAAATAATATTTCTTTTCCGGGACCAGACAAAGGATCTCCAATATTCTATCTTCCAAGCGGACAGGAAGGGCATCAACCCAGTATACTTGTGGCAGTCGATGAGGGAACAAGCTCTTTTACTTTAATGTACAGCACTGAAAAAAAAACGATGGAAATATCGGTTGCGGTCTATTCAATACCGAAGAAATCGAGGAACAAACAGAACCATTGCTGAAAGATGCGCGAAGAAGGGAAATTTGATGCCATCAGTGCATGGTATCGAGTCTGGTTGGCTGACATTTCATTCCGCTGGTAAGCGGAAAAACTAACTGTTCATTAAAAAAAACGTGCAAAGCCAGTACAGTCAGGGAGCCTTACTGGAAGTTTTTTTTTCATGGCAAGGGACAACGATAGTCCCAGACAGGTAGTCGCATGTCAGGAGTGCAGGTAATGCAAAATTTCTCGTGACCCGAAGATGAAGCCGCAGGACCCATGTTAGAATGCGTGAGTCGTTTGATACCAGCGAATCAAACAAATATGCGAGAGCACAAAGTTTAACATCGTTTATCTTCGTGGAGATTGAAGCTTGTCTGTCCATTTTGCAACGGATGCAAGTCAAAGTCCGTTATTTAAAACGAACTTGAAATTGGACGAAATGTTTTCCAAGGATGAATTCATCGTTATCGAACTTGATGACAAGTTCGATGTTATCTTGGAGATTCCATAGATGTCCAAGTACAATATGGCGATCGACTGGGACACACAATCGATTGTGTGTGGCAATGACACATAGAATGATCATTTTGTGCGATCGATTGGGATACCCTGTCGATCATCTGCGGCAATGCAGGGGCTCACCACTATTTAACTATATCATTGGATACATACGCAATGTCATAAAAACTGATGTAACCACCAGCTTTGATCGCACAATTGCAACAGACGGTACATCTGTTGGCAAAAGTCCCGTGGGATTAAGTCAGGCAGAAGCGTAACAGAGCGCGAAGAGCAATTATCCAGCACAAGCCATAAAGTCATGCGTATTAAGAACTCTCGACAGACGACGGTCGTCGTGAGGATAACAGGCAATAGCCATTAGGCAGTGGCCACCATCAGGAAAAAAATAATACCGTTTCCACCGCAAAAAAGAAATAAAGACCGCCGCAGGCAGTGGCATCCGCAAAGAGCAAAAATTACCACGGCAGGCAGTGGCGACTGTTAAAAATACTCCTACGGGACCATGATGAAGAGAAACCGGTTAGACGGAGCTCATCTGACGTGAATACAAAGCACGTTGGGACGATTACAGTTATAACGCAAACAGGGACAGGAGTAGCTACCCAGTCTCTATCGCTCAGTAACCCTCCAAAATTGGATTCGGAGGTGACGGATCGCTCAACTCTTAGTTGGAAAAAAGTCGTTTAGAACGTAGTTGACGATGAGATCAACTGATCTGTATTATCGTTGCAAATGATAAAATCATGGATACAAACGAGCAAAAATCCAATATCCACGTTCAGGCACGTGACATCGGAAACGAGTGCATTCCCGATGATACAACCAAAGTTTAGCGCTTCAAAGCGCTGATCTAGGAGTCGCTTGAAGCGACATCTCCTTATTTTAATGTGATTTAGAATAAGCTAACGTATTCCCAGAAGAAGATCCATGCAAGCTCCCGAAAACTAAAGGGACTCGACATGAGATAGATCTCGTGCCAGGTAAGAATTACGCGGAAATACCCTGTAAAACGTAATTAAGTATAATCAATAAATGAGTATTTGAATCGCGCTGTAAAGAAGGTTATGTGCGGGATTCAACCTAACCACGTACCATCTCGACCTTCGTGTGAAGAAGTCCACATGAGTTTGGCGAATTGTTCGCGCTTATAAAAGCCGAACACGGATACGCTACCGTACTAAACGCTGATCCCAAGGGAATATGTAATTATCGATGGAATAAGCGGAATAACCGTCTTCAGTGTTCCCATTAAGGGAAATTATATTATTGTCGTGAAGGAGCTGAAAATTTTATGTTTCCACTTAATTAACAACACAAGAAGTTAATAATTCAGTTCTTGTTTAACTTCCCGGGTCTTTGATACTACCGCCCGAACCTCAAGTCAACCAAACACACTAGGAACACACTTCCAAAATAGTTCCAGGCTTTCCCCAACTCTAGCTAGCTTCGAAAGGCCGTTGCTTCTCTCGCCTAGACACTTCTTTAACAACCTTCGTGTTTTTTTACTTGCTTTTATTATAGGAACAGGAAGAAGGTTTGCTGTAAGGTCGTAGGAGTTCTATGGGGTTCAGGGGAAATTCGAATCTTTTAAGTGTTACTTAATCTTACATCAAAGTCAATCACTTTTTTCACCCACTACTTCTTGGTTACTTCGGCGCTGACTCCAATACTTGACAGTTACTTCTGAGACCCTCTGTAATATGATTGATCGCACGACGGCCGTCGCGAGATGGCCGTCGCGCTTGCATCTGATTGGCCGAAAATTCTTTTTTAAAAAAAACTCCAATATCACACACCATCCATTTAAACCCTTCATAATCCTATCGATCGCGAGATGGCCGTCGCGGGTCGCTTCTTATTGGTTGAAAATATCCATCCAGAACCCCAAATCCACACCAATCATAATTTAATCAGTCGCGAGATGGCCGTCGCGGGTCACTTCTGATTGGATGAAAATATCCATCCAAAACTCCAAATTCACACCAATCATTGTTCAATCAGTCGCGAGATGGCCGTCGCGGGTCGCTTCTGATTGGTTGAAAATATCCATATAAGACTCTAAATTCATATCAATCATAATTCAATCCATCGCGAGATGACCGTCGCGAGATGGCCGTCGAAGGTCGTTTCTGATTGGTCGAAAATACTCATCCAAAGTTGAAATACTAAACAACTTGAGAACAATCGGGAACATCGAGCCGGCCAATTTGGGCAGCCGAGGGCCATGACTTTTCGCTGGATTTACCGCCACAATTGGACCAGCCGTTGTGCTTGTAAGCTGCGCCTGTGTCTTGGCTTTCTTTGGTGGGGCTGACGGTTTGTTTTCATAATCTGGTTAGTCTGTTACCGCCCGCGCCCTAGCGCCACAAGCCGCGGAACATTGCGTCGGACAGTTTGTGGAGCTGAGGGCGCATGAGTGTTCGTCGCCTCTACTGCCACGATAGGACCCGCCGTTATGTTTGGAAGCTGCACCTGTGTCTTGACTTCCTTTGTTGATGTTATTCAAGAGGGAACAGAAGGTTTGACTGAAACACTCGCACTCTTGGATGTGCTAGAGCCAAAGTGACTTTGCTGAGATACTGTGTAAGCGAGAGACGCGCCACTTGGTACTGATGGATAAAAACGGAAGCGTCGCGCCACTGAGCACCATTCTACACTAGATGCTCACGTTGTTCAAATGATGAATTATGAAGGCACACCACAACCTTTGCTGATAATGTTCATTGTCTACGAGAGAAGAAGATGGTTACCGATGATTTCCTTGATGGACACATGAAACGTTCTCAGAAATGTATTTGAGGAAAACACCAGCGTAAAAGGCAACATCGTGCTAGTATTTAGGGTCTTGGCGTGAAAAATATACCATGAATTAATAACTGCCGCAGATCACCTTGTGCATGCCGTAAATAAAGATTCCACCTCACCAGATTATCAATTTCTCATGCATGAGAAGGATATCCTTCTCACGGCAATATACACTCCAATCAGAATTCTTCGAGAATGGTTGGTTGTGCCAAAGCTTTGAAAAACGCCCCAGTAGCATTCAATAGATTTGCCGATTTGGCTGTACCAGATCCTATCCTTAGCAAAGCATCAACTAACCGATGACCCAGATCTTATACTGCTGATCAATTAAGTCTAACATACAGTAGAATGGCCTAGAATAATTACCTTACCACCACGACTAAATTGAACGCTCTGAAACACCCAACATTCGTAATACAGGTTGGTTCGTTGTAACACTTTTCCAATACACTAGAAAATCACGATGCATTGTGTCATCTTCCGCATTTTCTGCCCAATTCGACGTCAGCAATCTTCTCAACTTGATACTGGTCGTGATATAGTTATCTCTTCCAACTACCTTTAAGCAATAAAGCTTTATCGAGATCAATCATAAACTATCTCCGACCGCATTTGTCTTTCGCAGATCGGAATATTTCACCAATTTAAGGCTTTGTCGGTCTGGTACTTACTTGTTTATCTACCAAGTGACGAGAAAATCCCGCCGCAGCAGGGCAGGTAAGGTGTGGGGGAGATTTTTTTCTGTTTTGCAGCTTCGCGGCCACCGCAATTGGATCTTGTCACTGGACCTTGATATGTTTTTGAATATCGTTTTGATACACTAGTAACCATCGCAAGATTAAGAACCTAAGAGATGATACATGATACTCTGGGCTATAGAAGGTTTTTCTTTGGGAGCGGACAACGATTTGAGCGACGTTTTGACTAAGGTGGCCTTGGCGTAATCATAACTAAGGTCTTTAGTTTAGAGTAAGTGTGCGTGTACCTGACTATACACAACTTCGTTGTAACTCTTCAATACATCATTTAACAATTAACACGAGATTATGCTCTACCGGTCAGAAAAAGTATTTGATCCCATGATGGAAAGCGCAGGAGGTGCCATGTAAACAAGAGAAGACATTTATTGGACAACCTATACGCACACATAGAAGTGGACCCTTCAGGTGACCGGGGCGACATACCAATGGTGGTGAATCAAAATCGGAAGTCATGAAGAAGTGTGAGATCGCTCCTCAACCGCTGCATAACACAGGGGAGGGGATTTTCAAACAAATCGCAAGTGATCAATTTTTGTCTCCCATCAAGAAGTAACGATTGGTGGAAATGCCGACCGTGTGAAAAGATTCGTCAAACGGCTGCTAAGACGATATGATTGATGAAAAATCTGCTGGTCAACGACGCACTAGAATATCAAGATTATCCAGACGACTACGACGCCGAGCATCCCCAAGGATAATAAAATTGTTACTGCGGCCACTGTCTGGAGTGCATATTAGTATATTTTTTACCTTTTAGCACGCATTCCATCCTGCCCTCGTGCGCACCTACTTTGATCAGGTAGGGCGTGCTTCTATCTTAGAAATCTCCATCCTACCCGGCAGTTAGGCACTAACGGTCTAAACTGCCATTAAGGAAATTAACACGTACCCCCAACTCGTGTCAACTTCCGACAAATTATGAGTGTAGTGGAGCGGCTCTGCAAATTTTGAGGCTTGAACATTCGTTCCCACAGTGCCCAGACTACCGACTAACGAAGTGGGTTCTCCGGTTTTCCTGTGACAGGACTATGTCTTGCTCACCTTGTGTACCCGACGGTTTGGGCGTGGGTCGCTCTCCAGGTGACTGGGACCTAGATCAGTGCAATTCCGATGCATATCGAATGAATTCGTAGCAGATAGACAGTTGTCGATCAAGTGCAAGATCGCAGATCGCAGATCGATGATCGCAGATCGCAGATCGACTTGGCTGATCTTGCACGAATTGGCGAGATTGCGGGTCGATGATCGCAGATCGAAGCTGTAGATCTAGTGGTAATTAGCGAAGGGGTACTTGATCACGTGGCGGAAGTCTTCACCACATGACCGTCGATCCTCTTAAGCCTAGATCTCTAAGGAAATACCCAATATATACTGTTCCTAGCCTAAACTTAAGAGGAAGGTGGTCGATCTGCACTTTCTATGTGCAGATGGACGGATTTAACAAAAATCCACCTAGAGTTCCGAAGGGGCGCTTAGAGCAGCCGAGCTTCTAGAGGATAGATGGAAACCAATGGGGGAAGAGGTAGAACACTTGGTTCGATCACCCTCCCAGTAACCCTTCCAAAATAAGCCGCTGACACAGCGGGCGGAGTTAAGGGCGAGTTCTCAAGAACTTTACGCCTGCCAGTGGGCCAGAAAAGTGCACTACGTGCTCCTTCCCGGGCTTGTGAAGGTGCGTATGCGATGAAAGGGGTGCGCGAAGTTATCACGCCGTACCAATAGAGGATCGTGTTGATCGGACGAAAAAAGAGAACTTTATTTATTCTTATATTCTAAAATCAACCAAATACCTAATATCGACCAATCAACTCTACCCAACCTGATATGCATCGTCGACCAGTCAACCTGATATATCGTCCGTCTGTCGCTTACCATCATGTACCTGTACCCTGCGTCGCCTCTGATCCGGATGGCCCGTCCATGTTCACAACACTTGTCCCCAAAATCTTCCATACGCTTCTCCACATCCGCCCTCGAGCCTCGTCCCAGCCGTACAGCGATTGGGGCGTGGGTCGATCATGCCGTTGCCACCCATCGATAATCCCTTTCTCCCATCGGGTCATCATCGATCATGTCGTTGCCACCCATAGATCAGGTCATTGTGATCATCCATTTCCACGTTTCGATAAGGTGATCATGAAGTCGATCATGGATGCCAACTCATCAACTCTTATTCGATCCAATGCTGATGAGCTGATCTCGATGATCAATCAAGCCTGCACGCAACAAGAGGAGATCCTCACGTTGACTGACTCGCTGTCGATGCTCGTAGACTCTGTCAAGATAATTCAGAAGTCAAACGCACGCCTTTCCAGAAAAATAGATGATCGTGAACAGCAGATCAAGTGGTTCTGCGAAAAAGCTGCGCCTTTGCACGATCACGTTCGTGCTACTGTCAGCAAGCTCAAGACCCGACTGAAGACCGCCAAAGAAACCATATCCGAGCAACACGGTCGGATCCACGATATGGAGGGTGATCATAATCGAGATCATTATCATCTATCGGTCCAAGCGGAGACCATCGATCATCAAGCTCAGGAGATCTCTCTCCTTGAGGCACTCTAAGATCGAGCAACGATTGATCAACCCCGCCAACGCTTGATCACGATGCAACAAGAGCGCGATCATGTCTTATCGAAGAACAAAAGTTTGACCGAGAGGGTAATTAAGCTCGTATCCAAGGCCAGCCAACGTAAAAACCAACGTGATCGCATCCGGGAGGAGAATGAAGCTAATCTTGTCAAGATGAAGGAATTCGTCGCTGCCACAGCCAAGGTTGAAGAACTGTGTGCACGCCTCAATGAAGTATCGATCAGCAATACCGAGCTGGAGAATCTACGTGCCCATAATTCCAAGTTGCAGGCGGAACTTTCGACGGCGCGACGCCGCCTCAATCTCCAAGCTTCTTAGTTACGTGATCTTCCGTCAATATCAGCAGATCGTGACGCCCTGCGCGACGCGTTGCAACACGCTCAGGACGAAGCTACGCGATTGCGTTCGCAACAGGAGTACGTCCAATCCGTTTTGGCTGGTACGGCGTTACACATGCAGATCGACCCGAGTGCAGGCGCCCCTTGTGCAGATCCTGATCAGGCCACAAGTGTGTCTGCTAATCTTCAGAGCGATCCACCTCAAAATTCCTTTATTCGTCCAACTTCGTCGCTCCTGAAACGCGCTCGGCGATCAAGGTATACTCCTCAGTCCAAGCGGCAACGTTGAACTCCTCCCATTACAGAGTAAAATGGATCGTCGGATGATGATCGTCCGTTTAGAGCTTCTCCACTTCAGCTAGTCCAAGGTACGGGGCACGATCTTCCCAGTACTGATAATCCGGATAATGATCGAGGCAATTTTAATATTTCTCCATCGGTCAGCACGCAGAATCTGTCAATCCCTGCAATCAGCGAGCTCGAGAGCGAAGATTCGCACGATCAAGACTCTGCTGGGTTTCTCTTACCTCGCACGGGCGCATCCAGATCGCTGATCTTGGTGCCTGATGGTGTGCAAGATGCGGACATCTTGACGTGGATCCCACATCAGATTGACGGCTTCGATCTGGATAACAATTTATCACGCATGATCTGCGATTACTTGTCACTCCCCGTGGGATGGGTGTTTCCAGTTGCTATGGACGCCCCTGCGAATGATGGTGGTGCAATCACCTGATCACCCGATCTGAGGTGGAGTCGCTGTATGTGCGACGCCCCTGGGAGTTCTTCAAACAAATGCTGTCACCCATCTCCTTCCGCTCGGTCGGCTGGTTTGCTGACTTCGAAGCGAGGTACCAGACATTCCTGGATCATCATGCACAAGCGATCTGGGAGTATACTCATCATCTCCCGATAGATCGAGACCTCAGGGAGCGCGACGCCTTCTTCCGCGATTACTACGAGGGTCGAAGTCAGCGTAGGAGTTGTGCCGGGGAATTGTGGAAGAAGCTGGTGGAGCTCGCGTTGCAGGGTATGTTCGACGGGGTATGCGATCTTGACATTTTTCTGGACCCGTCGATCTCGCACTGCGCTCGGAACCTCCCCTTGAAGTATTCCCCAGCTGATAATGGATCATGGTACCCAGGGTACCTATCAGGTCCACCACCTCGGACCTTGCAGGATGCGCTACGTGAAGTCGACGCCGAGGAACCTTGGCGGATCCAGTATCGTCTTTCCCCTGACGATAATACTGTCAATGATATCCCTCGCCTTCGCCGTAAGTTTTATGGATCAGGCTAGATGGTTGATCACTTCTTCCTCAATCAATAAACATCCTTGATCATACCACCTCCAATTGTTGCTTCGACACTTTTCATGCATATAGATAAATCGACCTTCCATCGGCTCATCTGCCGTTGGTCCACTACCATATCTCGCAATATCCATCGTACTTTCACCACTTCAGATAAATCGTCACTTCTCCATTAATCGTGATCTCATCAATCTATTTCCTCTAATCGAGGGTTCGTCAGTCATAAATTCATAGTCAATTCGTCGATCATGCGTTAGTTGAACTCTTCGTTCACTTGCATCACGTCGAACCGATGTCTGTTAATCATCTTTCTTTCGAAATCCTTGATCAGAGCATCACAATTTAGATCTGCCTCGTCTACCCATTATGGCTCATCATAACCCTTCCAGTAAACTTGATATTCGCGCAGCGTTCTGCCATACCTAGTCTTTCGACCAGATCGGACATCGTGTGCGGTCAACTTCAAATTCGTCCGGCTCTAGGGTCCTTTCCCAGCTGTCTTCGGGTAGTAAAGCTTCATCAAAATCAAAAAGATTTTCTACCCCAGCTTCTAGCACTGTAGTAGGTCGATGTGGAAATTATTTGACTAATTTCAACTTGGATAGGTTTACTACTAGAATATGGGATAGTCGGTGCCGGCCGTAATCAATCTTGCAGCATGATCACCGATCACTTCATCGGCTCTGAAAGGTCCATGCCACATATGCGCCAGTTTCTTCGCGAACCCTTCTTTCACCCGATCTAGGTATAATCAAACCCTCGATCCGGCTTCGATCTTGTGTGGTGACACTTGATCATTATGATTTTCAGCTCGATAAGCCATGGCTTAGTTCAAGCGATAACTCACTTGATCACGGGCGTAACGGTAGTCTTTCTTCAGCCTATATCTCCACCGACGAGTGAAAAAATCTTGCGCCGAATTCCACCAAGTTGCAGCGTTGATTCCAACGATGATCTCGGATCCCATATGCCAAGTAAAATGTTGTATCTCCACGGGTCCGATCAGGGGTCGTATTTAGTGCAAATACCAATCGTTCTGCATACGAGCTCCAATACTTCTGACCGACGTCAGATACATACATCTTGATCGCTCGTATGATTGTTTGCACCACTATTTCCGCATTGCCATTTGCTTGTGGACGGTACGCCATAGTTGCACTCCGTAGTTGTCCCACGATCTTGTTGAACGGACGAAATACTTCGGACATAAAACCGGGTTCTCGATCATGCCTGATCACCTCACTAGCTCCAAATCAACGAAATACACACTCTTCGTAATTCTCGGCGACTTTATGTGCTGTACGAGATTATCAAGCTTTCGCGATCACCATACACGTAAATAGATCAGTCCAGATGAGCAGTTCGATATGCTCATAAGTTTATCGGGGCAACGACGGAACATGATCCATAGCTACCACTTGAAATGGTTACGTAGCTTTAATATTTCCCGGCGACATACCCTTGATCATAGGCGGATCCTTCCGCGTCTCACAATCTACGCATTGCCCAACAAGTCGTTGCACGCTGCAAAATAAACCACGCCAATGAAAATGTCGCCTGATCCGCTGATATGTACGCCCTATACCCTGATGTTACCCTTCCAAACTCACATGATAATGGTGGATGACATCCGCATGTAGGGTCTTAGGTAAAACCAGCTAGATCAAAGAGTGTCGATCATCTCGATCATCTTGGTCACAGCTTGTTTTTCCTTTAGCCATATTTCCACAGTAAATCAACAACCCTTGATCATACATATCATAGTTGTCGGCGATTTTCGCGCAATCTTTCACCTCATCTATGCTCAATTGTAAACGTCACCATGCAAGTAACATCGCAAATCACAAATCCACTTCTCTTCGTCTTGCGCCTTTTTAACGTACCGCCCTTATACCTTCTCTATGGATACTTCGGGCCACGTTGACGGCCGCGTTTGACGAACGTACCGCCCTTATACCTTCTCTATGGATACTTCGGGCAACGTTGAAGGCCGCGTTTGACGAAGATAACGTGATCGCGTCGTCATCAGCACTTTTGGAAAAGTGGGATATACCTTCCAAGTGATCACCTCGGACAATCAGTTGAGATCAACTAATTCTTCCAGTTGATGATCGTCGACAATTTCATACCGTGTTCCATCCCGCATGGCCGTAATAGTAATGTGATCGGCAGTCTGGTTACGCTCCCTTTTTACGTGCAGCAGATCGTGATCAGGCCATTCGCGAAGGAGCTTTAAGGTACGATGCTGCAATACTTGTAGTCGCGGTGCTTTGCACTCTATTTTGCCACGCATTTGCCTGATCACCAAATTCGAGTCTTCACACACGATCACCCTTCCTTTGGGATATATTGGCAGTAGATCCAAACTTAAAAGCAATCCACGATACTCGGCTTCATTCACCGTGATGTAAGGTGCATGGTCAGCAAACGCGATCATGATCTTCCACTCCGGCAATTTCCACACAATAGCACCAAACGCACCAACACATCGCTTAATACTAGCAGATCCATCGAACCTGATCACTTATAGATCTTCGCCTTTCTCAACCGTGGGAGGTGGCACTTCAATAATCTGCCGAGGCTTCTTTTTCCGTGCGATAGCGATCAGAGCTTCATCAATTTCGGTGCGAGGGGTGATACTTGCGGCTAACGCCCCTAGTACCTCTTCTTCTCCATGCACACATTCCTTCATCTACAAGTCCCATTGTGACAAGATCGCAGCCCATTTCCCCAATCGTCCGTCTAGCCCGTTGGATGTTAACAACCACTTCAACGTAGACCGACGTGACAGGATAGTGATCGCCTTTCCGACCAACATCGTAAAATAGATGTCCAGAATTTGCAGAAGAGCCAACACTTTCTTTTCGACGGGGCTATAATTCCACCCACCGCTCTTTAGTGTCCGGCTAGCAAATGCGACGGGGCAATATACTTGATCATGCTCTTTCACTAGCGCGGCAGACACTGCCCACTTGCTAGCATAAACCACGACCCCCCGGCGTTTTGGCTTGTTCGAAATGGCGTAGGGTTGGGGCTGACGGGATCTTGGCTTTCAGCATACTGAATGCCACTTGCGCCCTGATCAATCGATCATCTTCGCGATCCGGACTCTCATTGATCGATGATCGACCCTTTAATTCTTGATAGTCCGTTTCTCGTAACTCATAAAGTACAGCAGTATAGATCGCAAAGTCTTCAATAAATCGACGGTAGTAATTCAGACTCCCCAAAAACAATTGCATAGCACGCAAAGTACCAGGAAAAGGCAAATTGATCAGATCATCCAAATTCTTCGGATTTGTTTATAAACAACGACTAGAGACGTGATGTCCTAAATAAGGAACTTCACTTCGCCCCCAGCACGATTTAGCGACGCTGATCGACAAGTTCCACTGATAGCACTTTTCCAATAGATTTCGCACTCTATCACACAAGATCGTCTATGTAGGTGCAGGTATCAAAATATCATCGAAATATAATCGTCGTGGCAACACAGACGGGCCTTGTGCTTGATCAGGCTCTCCCGTAGTAAATATATCAGTTGACTTGGTTAGATCGGCGCCGTACTTAACCTTGAGATACCCATACAATGCATTATCGATCAACCGCTGGTAGATCTGCGGAGCATTATTTAGGCCAAAAGACATCCGATTCCATTCAAACAATCCAAAAGGGGTAACAAAAGCCGAAATCTGACGTGCTCTATCTGTCATAGACACGACCCAAAAACCACTTGCCATATCCAAAGAGCAAAACCACAACGCCTTATCCAAATCTTCGAGCAGATCAGAGATCAGAGGCATTGGGTACACCATCAGGCGCGTGAGTTGATTCACTGCGCGATAATCGATACATAATCGAATATCAACCCTATTCTTCTTCACGATGATAACTATAGGTGATGCCCAGGGTGTAGTAGATGGTTGGATGATCTTCGTTTCCAATAGCCCTTTATCAAGGCTGATAACTTCTCGCGAAATTGTGGAGCGACCTTCCGACACTTTGGAGCGTCGGGCGCGCATTGCCTACGTCAATGTCACAAACAACTCCACGTGCAGCAGGAGGCAACGCGTTTCCTTTCCCGATTAACAGATGTTTCTTCGCCCAAATTATATCGCGAAGCTGATCAATTTCTCTGCTGTGTTGAGCAATGGATCACCAACTTGCAAATCATCCTTGGTCAATTCTTCGGTACTTGCTGAAACCTCGGGCGGCGTGGCAAGCTGTTTCTCCAACTCTTCCACGAACAAATCTCCACCTTCATGGTATCACACTTGATCCTCGGTAGGAATCACACCAAATTCACTGTGATCGACTGAGACGGGGTGATCACGCACATCCTGATCATGCTCATCTCTTCCAACAGATCGTTCAACTTCATGATCAAGTGTCGGACTCTTCCCACGCGGTTCCAGATAGCACTTCTCTTGCACTTCTTGCATCTTCTGCGATCTTCCGGTTACTAATGCCACAGATGTCGTGATCGAGTTCGTACGTCGTACCAAAATTCCTTGAGGAATAGGAAACTCCTTTTTTTCTCGACCAAGGGACCTTGATCGACACTTTCTTGATCGTCATGCACAGAATCGGTAGAAGCTTGATACGAGAGCACCGTGCGATTGAGATCCAAGTGGAGCACGACGCTGCGTGGCCTGGTGGTCGGCCTATGGCACCAGTGCTTATGCAAGACATTGAAGAATTTTGGTTTCACGCAGTGCGTGACCGATACGTGCATTTTTGTAAATCTATCGTGTTTACCAATTTCACCAAGTAGGCATCATCAACGTTCGTAATGCGCAAACACAGTAGATTACGCCCCTAGTCACAGTGAGGACCCAATTCTTTCCGCGAGTAATCCATAGTTTCCGAGATCGTTGATCACGAATCCGAACCTCAGCAGATCGACATACTGGGATCTGTTCGTACTGATCAAGTTTTATGTAATTTGTACTCGGCCCGTACAGCTGTAGACGTACGGTGTTTGCGCATTACGAACGTTGATGATGCCTACTTGGTGAAATTGGTAAACACGATAGATTTACAAAAATGCACGTATCGGCTGTACGGGTCGAGTACAAATTACATAAAACTTTCCCACCCATGCATGTAATTAATAAACCAAAGAGCCTGCTAACGTCACCTTGATTCTAGTACGCCTTTCTGTGAGGTATGAACTTTCTCCGATACCAACACATTCTTGTGTTTGGCTCGGGTCGATCTGGCAACCCACCTTACGAGCAAAGTCGAGTCGACGATCGACACTTCGGCACCGGAATCAAATAACAATGTCACACGTTCATTACTAATTTTACCACTCTCCTTGGCTTATTTAAACCATTTATTGGGCGAATGGTACCTTCAATATTCACGTAATTCCCCGGGAAGTCGATCAACTTCCATGATCACCGGGGACCGAGAAAACTCATCAATACGGAAATTAGCCAAACGTGGTAAATAAGTCTGATCACATTTTTCATTATCATTTTCTTCTGCTCGATCAGCCTTCTTATCCACATATGCCAAAATATACAAACTAGAACGCTCGTCTCGTACCAGATTCAAACCTGGCGAGCGTCCTAGTTTAACATGTCCTCTGCTTCCTTGGGCAACATTCCGGCATGCTTGGTAGGGTTGTACCACTGGCGAATGCTATTGTAAAATTCCTCCATAGGGCTCTTGCCCGCATAATGGATTTCGCCACATGCTCGGCAGACATACAGACAGTGATCAGTCGGGTGACCCTTCTTGCCACACTTCATACACGTAAGGCGCTTCCAGCAACGTAAATTGTCGTGATTTATCGATCCACAATGACTGCACTTCTTTTTTACCCCTTGATCAAACGCACTTGGTTCACTTCGGATCATTAGGTTGATCGTGCGTCACTGATTGATCACGCATAGCAGCAATCATGTAGCGACGCTGATCACCATCACTTCCACTGTCATATGAGCTCGATTCCTCACTCCCATACATCATCTTGATCGCGCGCACTGCTTTAGGCTTCCGTGCTGGGGAAGAGGATTGAGAATCGCCAAATTTCTGACGGAATAGGCTAGTGCCTACCACCGCCTTTGGCTGGCAGGACTTATTGCGCGCATAGGCCTGTAGAGTCTGTTCCAACTCCGTAACATTCTACAAACGCAAAAGTACCAGTTTATCAGCGAATTCGCGATCAGTCAACGTGTCAAGAAAATGCTGCACATGTTCACGTATGATCGTAGGCGGAACTTCCTTGATCGACAACTTGGCCCGAATTCATGCAACATTCAGCCGGTGAAGATACTTAATAGGAGTTTCATCAGATCGCTGCTTCGTGTAGTAATATTGGCGAGATGCCGGTTGACCACTTCCACAGCACTGAGTTTCAAACTCTTCGACAAGCCTTTTCCCCTTTCCACGCGTCGATCTGCTCAGCTGGCCATGTCAATTGCGTTCCGGTCCTTTAAGCAGATCACCCATGATCAAACACTTCTCGTGATCAGAGGCTTGATCACGCATAAATGCTTATTTAAGACGACTGATCCAATTTCGCGCTTGATCTTCATCCACTTCTTTCCCTGAGAATTCCATTAGATCACCGATCGCAGACATCCTGATTCTGGGAATCAGCTGTTGATCAGGCACTCCAGTATAAGCTGACGCAACCGTAGCTGGTCGAGGCGGAGTGATCGGCTCATCTGGATCGATATGATCCTGCTGGGACTGTTGATCATGGAGCGAACACACAGACTCCATGTCAACATCCTTATCCGTAGTCGATCTTCCTGACTCTGGCTGGTGACCATGGAGCAAATACACAGACTCCACGTCAACATCGTTAACCGTCACCGCTCTTCCTGGCTTTGGCTAATGATTTTTCATGCGTACAACTTCAGGTGTCGCCTTGCCTCTTTCCTCAGCCAGAACCCGCTCCATAGCCGCATTAAACGCTTGCAGACGTGGGTCCTGTTGTGACTGATCATCTTCCGCCTTGGATGATCGAGTTTCCTTCTTTATGGCCGATAACTTGGCTTCATCCTTCTGGCAGATCGTAATCCGGGTGATCTTGGGTTCCACACTGTCGGAATCACTGCTCGACTCCACTTCAGACGCAACGCCCTCGGAAGGAGCAGATTCATAGCAGGATGATCCTGTGTGTTCTGCCACGTTGATAGACGGACCCGCTTCAATTTTCAACAGAGTGTGAGGGGGTTCTACCTTAGCAGATCGACCCACTATAGGAACCAACAGATCAAACGGCCGCTGGGTAGTGGTAAAAAAGCTTTAGGGTCCTGATCGAACAGTTCTCCAGCATCGTAGGCGCCTGTCGTCAGACCAACTTGCTTTATCATGCCCTAACACCAGCTGAAGCTTGTCCTTCCCATCCGTCACTGGTTGTTCGACTGGTTCGTTCAGCTTTCTTCTGATCGTGACCCCGAGTAGGCTCATGATCGAATCCATCAATAAGAAATCTTCCAGTTCCTTCATGTAAACGTACTCACCAGATCACATTCCGATGGCGCCATACTTGATCGACTTCCGTCGCTCTCCGACCCATGCGGCTTCAGCAACGCCTTCGGTTGGTCAGACTTCTAGTACGTCACCACCGGCTTCCAATCCGGATCATTATATCCATATGCAATGGGCGGATCAAAACTTGCGTTTTGACCCGCAGGGGCTCCCGAAGGAGCCTTGGGAGGTGATCGAGGCTTTTCCTCCTTTATATCATCAGGATACCTCCCCAGGTCCTGATGATCAGCATTTCCTTTCTTCTTCTAAAGTGGCGACGGCGAAATGCCTTCCATCGTCATAACCACCTCCTCCTTTTCCCCTTTAATCTTCATTTCTGCTTCCGCTTCTGTCTTCACTTCCGCATCATCGCCATCTTGAAGGGAATCGCGGTGATATCCATAGTCGCCCAAAGACCCGGGCACTCGCAACATTGTGGTGAAGCGGCTGGCCAAATTTTGAGGCTTAAACAGTCTTTCCCACAGTGCCCAGTCTACCGACTAACAAAGCGGGTCCTCCGGTTGTCCTGTGACAGGCCTATGTCTTGTTCACCTTGTGTACCCGACGGTTTGGGCGTGGGTCGCTCTCCAGGTGACTGGGACCTAGATCAGTGCAATTCCGATGCATATAGAATGAATTCGTAGCAGATAGACAGTTGTCGATCAAGTGCAAGATCGCAGATCGCAGATCGACTTGGCTGATCTTGCACGAATTGGCGAGATTGCGGGTCGATGATCGCAGATCGCATGTCACAGATCGATGATCGCAGATCGACGCTGTAGATCTAGTGGTAATTAGCGAAGGGGTACTTGATCACGTGGCGGAAGTCTTCACCACATGACCGTCGATCCTCTTAAGCCTAGATCTCTAAGGAAATACCCAATATATTCTGTATTCCTAGCCTAAACTTCAGAGGAAGGTGGTCGATCTGCACTTTCTATGTGCAGATGGACGGATTTCACAAAAATCCACCTAGAGTTCCGAAGGGGCGCTTAGAGCAGCCGAGCTTCTAGAGGATAGATGGAAACCAATGGGGGAAGAGGTGAGAACACTTGGTTCGATCACCCTCCCAGTAACCCTTCCAAAAAGAGCCGCTGACACAGCGGGCGGAGTTAAGGGCGAGTTCTCAAGAACTTTACGCCTGCCAATGGGCCAGAAAAGTGCACTACGTGCTCCTTCCCGAGCGTGTGAAGGTGCGTATGCAATGAAAGGGGTGCGCGAAGTTATCACGCCGTACCAATAGAGGATCGTGTTGATCGGACGAAAAAAGAGAACTTTATTTATTCTTATATTCTAAAATCAACCAATTACCTAATATCGACCAATCAACTCTACCCAACCTGATATGCATCGTCGACCAGTCAACCTGATATATCGTCCGTCTGACGCTTACCATCATGTACCTGTACCCTGCGTCGCTTCTGCTCCGGATGGCCCGTCCATGTTCACAACACTTGTCCCCAAAATCTTCCATACGCTTCTCTACATAAGCCCAAGGGACACGGGGGCACGTAAGCTGATATAAAGTTCTAATTATTACTCAAGTTACGTTCTTGGCGTTGGCGATTACGTTAAGACGGTATCCTGAATCGATTGGAGTTGTTGTTTGTTAAAGACTGTTACGTTGGCGATTACGTTGCTGTGGCGGCTTATTGTTTGGTTTTAGCGCCTATCTACCATGGGTGAAGGAGATTCGTTCGTCCCAGAGGTCACGTTGAAGGGGCTTCTGTTACAGTTTGGAAAAAAACGACCGGTAAAACCAGATGGAGGGAGAGCGGTCTCAAGGACCGGAGCGAAGGGTTTCGCCGGTTACGGTGAAGGATTCACCGGTTGGTGGTGGCGATACGCGAATTCAAGAAAGCATTCAGAATTTCGCGCCATTTGGGCAGCGAATCACGATAAATGATTTATCGGTGGACGAAGACATCGAGAGAGGGGGTGCACCTTGCGTTGGATTGCCGCGACAGCGACCTAGAGTGCCTGTTGGTATGCCAGATGTCAGGCATGCGGCTGGAAATTTTGGGAACCCGGGCACACAGCCGCGCCCGTACACGATTCCTAAGTTAATGTTTCAAAAATTCACAGTGATTGAAATTTATCCCGGACTTGGCCCTGGATTCAGAGATTGGGCGTACTTGTTCATGGGGTCACTAGAGATTGCATTTACTCCGGTTTTGCGTTGACTAAAACACTCAAGGAAAACAAGCTTGGTGAGTACCTCGACGGTGCGGCGTCAAGATATTTTCGGTCAAACATCGGCGTATGGTGGCAGGTATCGCAGACCTTGCACTAAGTGTTAGACTAGATGTGGCGCGCATATAAGGTCACGATCTCACAACAACAGGCGGCACAGTTGTTACCAGCGATAAGGATGCACGGCGATCCTGGAACGAGCATCTGCTATATCTTACGGATTTGGCACGCGAGAGCGAGTCCAGCGAGAAGCTCATCGTGGAGAACCTGGTTAAGTATGCGGTCCCAAGTCTCAAGTATGCAATGATGACACGATACAATCCGTCAAGCACGGACTATATGCTGCACGCGCAAGATTTAGTGGCGTGGGCGCAAGAAATTGAGGAAAATCACGTCAAAATTGAAGGACACCGAGGATCAGCATAAATGCGGTGCACGACAGTAAGAAAGCAGTCACATGTTAAGTTTGTGGAAGAAAGGGGCATATTGGCCGAGACTGTGTCAAGAAGTTCGATAGGAAGCAAGGTTATCGGAAGACACAGGGTACCCCTGATAAAGAGTACGGGCTGGCAACTATCGACGCAGGTGCAGAGTAGTCTGCGGTATCGAATTCGAGTGATCTATGGGAAAGTAATGTATGTATACTGGACAGTGGAGCGAGTCGTCATCTCGTGGGAGATGAGACGTTACTTGAAGACGTAGTGACCGTTAAAAACGGAATGAAGCTTACTTTGCCTGATGGCAACTTAATACAAGTGACGAAGATTGGCAAGGTGCGCTTACGAAGTATCGACGATCCGAGCACAGTGATAGCATTGCAGGAGGTGTACTATTCACCAAAGTTGGCAAGAAACCTGATTTCGTTGGGTATGATAATGCAGAAGCGGTGCAATTTCACGCATCGAAATGACAAGATGGAAGTGCGTTTGCGAGGGGATTTACTGTTCACTGTGGAAGTTAATGGGTACATTTTAACGACAAATCTCACGTCGACGCGACATATTAGTCAAATTGAAACATTGGATACGAAGGCTAGCGAGAAAGTTACCAAGGCATGTAACAGGGTTACATTTGGTTACGTTGGTGTACGTAAGCACACAACGGTTAAGGTCAAGTATTGACCAGTCCGAAAGGTTCGGACCTATTGGTTATTTTAACCAATCATGGCAGGAGCCCTTGGTGGAGGCGTGGCAGCCTGTCACGTGTTGGTACACAGGTGGTGTACATTACATTTCGGCTAGGTACGAATTGAGTAAGTTCTACTTAGTATTACATATAGTTTACATTAGTTTAATTAATTAAGGCTAATTACATAATAAATAAAAATCAGTTTACAAAATACACTAAAGACTGTTAGACGCACGACCTCGATCGGTCGCGCGCGCAGTGAGTGTTGTAGTCAAAGGGAGTACCTCCCTTAGCTACCCCATTTCTAAGGTAAGCCTTGTATCAAGGCATTAGTTTATACTAACTAGTAATTCAAGGGAACCTTGGCCCCGAGTAAGAGAGCGATCTCTTACTAAGCCCTTTTATAAGGGCGTATCGGCTAAGTAGCGGCGTATCGCCGCTTTAGGAAAGTCTTCGTCTGTGCTCTAGCCGCACCGTGCGTGTACGCACCTACTACATCTGGTAGCACTTGTAGTCAATACAACACCTGTGTTGGTAGACGACAACATCCTCTGCAAAGGATGAACAAAGAGGATTGGGGTAAGCTAACCCCCGTCCAACAAGAAGCCTTTAAAAGTCTGTTGTCCATCTTGGGCGATGATGGTATGCAGCTCCTAGTGAAGCAGGGCCTTGAGGCCGTACGTGAGATGGTTAACGCCCTCATAGCCCATGAGGCGAATTTAAGAGGAATTAATTCCACGTCTACGGGGGTGCGCCCTCCGTTGTCCTTTAAGATAAAGGAATTCACCGGTGAAAAAGGTGATAACCTTTATGTGTGGCTTCGTGAGGTCGAAACGACCTTCGCCACAGCGAATGTGATCGAGGATCGCTTGCAAGTGGGAGTTGCACTGACCCATGTTACGGGTAAAGCCCGTGCATGGGCGTTTACGTGTCCGGATACGGTCACGAACGTGTTCCCGACCTGGGGAGTCCTTAAGCAAAAGACCATGGACATGTATGCCACGCCTGATGTGGTTTTCCAGAATCAGCTTGCGTTTTTGAGGTGCCGTCAGGGCACTAGGGACTTGGAGACATACATCCAAGAACTTAAGACCCTGTTGTCAGGGATGTACGCGAAAGAGTATTCGGACGATGTGTCCATCCCCGTCTTCATGGGAGGCCTGAAAGAAGCGCCAGAACGTTCGTCACTGTTCCGATGCCGACCCGACCCCAATCCCTGGGGGAGGCGTTTAAGATGTCG
Source organism: Peronosclerospora sorghi (assembly GCA_026184515.1). Classification (NCBI taxonomy): domain Eukaryota; phylum Oomycota; class Peronosporomycetes; order Peronosporales; family Peronosporaceae; genus Peronosclerospora; species Peronosclerospora sorghi. The sequence goes on from CM047588.1 coordinate 12,542,646, forward strand.
TTCAACGCGGAGAGGAACTTTCGTTCCTCTAAGGTGGGTCCTGAACCCATGGACGTGAGTCAGGTCGAAGCGGAGGAGAAACCTTCCGCTAAGAGTCACTCTTACTCCTTTCCGCAAGGCTCCGAAGCGGAGCTCCTTGCAATGCTGCAGTGGCATGGGCCGCTGAGATGCTTTCTATGTGGAAGCACGGACCATATGCGGAACAGATGTCCGAAAAAATCCTCAGAGAGACACTCGCTATAAGGGTCCGAGGGCGGGTAAAAAGCCCTCGCCCAAGCCGTCGGGAAACGACGGCTCCCAGTAGGTACGGGGCGCTTTACTGGGGGATCCTTCAGTGCTGTTAAACCCCAGGGTAGGGGCCGACATCACAAATCCGCCAGGGAAACGGTGCTTTTATCACCGAGTTGGTGTACCAGCCAGGTTTGATGGTCGTCCTTGCGGACGTGAAAGGCTTTGAGAAGCCTTGGAGAGTCTTGATAGACTCTGGAGCGTCTGACAATTATTTCAGACGGACTTCTGTTGAGAAGAGTCGGCTGTATGCCGAGGCCCTAGAGGTTTGTTCTCGTGACGTTGTCACGGTCCGTCTAGCGACGGGCGTATAGGTTTCTGTACACAAGGTCTCGATTGACCTTAAGCTGAAGCTTGCAGACTTCGACAGCTTAGAACGTTGCCTAGTCCTGGATTCGGACTCGAGGTATGACCTCATTCTGGGCAAGAAGTGACTGGAACACCACGAGCCATGGATATACTGGAAGTCTAAGCCCATTGTCTCAACGCACCCGCGATCGGGTGAAGCATTGGCGAGTCATGAACCTACCTTTGCTCGATCGCAAAAGCGATTCTGGCGAGAGATGCCAGAGATTGGGATGTCTGAGATGATCAGTCCCAATAAGGTCAAGGAAGTGTTCCTTAACGAGGGGGATTCGGCGGTTAATCCCCACGCCGATATAGGCGAGACTGGTTAGTCGCCAGTGGTAGAGGTGGATTCCTCTGAGGTTAAGCGCGAGGCGCTTCCTAGAGAAGAGACCCGTAGTTTGTCTCTTCTACAGGTCGGAACTGATTCCGACCACGCCGTGTTTGGCGACAAGTTGTGACTCCAGTGGTAGGGGTAGAGACCCCTGTGGTTAAGCGCGAGGATCTTCCAAGCGAAGAGACCCGTAGTTCGTCTCTTTCGCACGTCGGAAATGATTCCGACCACGCCGTTGTAGGTGAGACCGGCGAGTCACCGGTGGTAGAGGTAAATACCTCTGTGGATAGGTGCGATGCGCTTCCAATAGATGGTGCAATTGACTCCCCCCATCTGGGTCTCGGGATGAGTCCCGAGGACAGTAGTCAGCATTCCTATAGGATGCTGAATAGTGTGACTGGTGTTGTCACAGAAGGCGTAAGCCTTGAACAGTTGCCTGGGGTAGGCGAACTGGTATCGTTGGAGGAGATGTCCTTCAACGAGCTTGAAACTGCTTTAAAAGCAGATGAAATCGACGAGGTTGTCGTATTACGTCCGGAAGAGGAGTTGAACTCCTCATCCACGATGGACGAGTCGGTTTTGGTGAAAACCAAACAGGCATTGAATGCCCGAAGCGGTCTCAAGATCCTTGCGGATCCTGAGGACCCTTACCATTCCTTGTTAAAGGAATTCGGAGATGTCATTAGTGACAACCCACCGATGGGGTTACCACCTGATCGGGGAGTCCGACATGAAATTGATTTGGTTCCTGGAGCCAAATACTGCGACACTAGGCAGTGTCCTCTCCCCAAGGTACAATGCGACGTCATAGACGCATTCTTCAAGGGGGAAGAAGAGGCAGGGATGGTACGGGAGAGCAATTCTCCCCATTCATCTCCCACTTTTTGTGTTCGTAAGCCGAACGGAAAGTGGCGCATTGTGCATGCGTACAACAAGCTGAATGCAGGTACTGTACCCATGCAGACTCCGATTCCTCGGAAGGATGTCCTCCAGAACAATATGGCGGGCTGTACTGTGTAAAGTGCCTTAGATCTGGTGAACGGGTATTATCAGGTGCTCATTCGAGCATCCTATATTCCGCTTACAGCGGTCAGCAGGATTAGTGGCATGCTGTGGGAGTGGCTTGTTATGCCACAGGGGATTTCGAATGCGCCAGCGACTTTTAATCGCTTGGTGAATCAACTCTTCCGCCCACATAGAAAGTACGATAAGACGTACTTCGACGATATATTCGTTCATAGTCGCGCGGAAGGTGACTCGTCTGATGTTCAGACGAATGTGATACACCTTCGAGATGAGCTCGAATGTAGGCGGGAGCATAAGTTATATGCGAACGCATCCAAATGTATCTTTGGTGCTGAGGAAATTCCTTTCCTCGGATGCTTCATCGGTAAGGATGGATTGCGGGCGGATCCGCGAAGGTGAAAGACATTGTGGAGTGGCTTTCACCTGTAAATATTAGAGATTTACGGAAGTGGCTTGGATTAGCCAATTATCTCCACAAGTACAGCGAGAACTACGCTGAAATGGCGAAGCCATTGACCGACCCTCTTAAGAAGGACGTGGATTGGTGTTGGGAAACCAAACACCAAAACGCTTTTGAAGCGGTAAAGGGGGGATTGTTGAAAGCTCCCGTTCTTGCCCAGATTCGGGGAAACCATTTAGTGTCGTCTGCGACGCCTCCGATTTCGCAATCGAATGTGCTTTGTTACAAGAAGACGATGCAGGAAGGGAACGCGTGATTGCGTTTGAGTCGAGGCAGCTTAAAGCTGCGGAACGGAACTATCCCGTTTATTACAAGGATCTACTTGCAATGAAGTATTCTCTTGTCAAATTTAGGGTGCACCTACTCGTCTCGAAGCCGTTCGTGGTTTATACTGACCACGCGTCCTTACGGACAGCGAAGAAGTCGCCTCATTTCTCCCAACGGATGGCCCGTTGGCTCTCCTTCTTTGCGGAGTACAACTTTGAGGTTAAGTATAAACCTGGCAAGCAGAACGTGCTTGCAGACGCATTGTCGCGTCGTCCCGATTACGAGCTCGCTCACGCGACATTCGTCACCTCGTCTGTGGTGGATCTCATACGCCAAGAGTATGAGAAAGACCCACAGTGTACGGCGCTTATCAGCACGTTGGATGGAAAGGGACTTGGCTCGTCTGAGCCAACCCTGTCAAGTGGAGCTAAAGCTCGTTTACACCGTTACAAGTACTGTGACAGTTTGCTATATTATAGCACGAGCGCGGAGGATACTCCGCGGGTGGTTGTTCCTCATAATGAGGAACGGAAGTATAGAGTCCTCTTTGAGGCACATGACGCCCCTACCGGGGACATTTAGGTCGGGATAAGACCTACAGCGCTTTAAGCGCTTTGTATTGGTGGACAAAGATGTATAAATGGATCGGTGCGTATATTCGCACCTGTGAGACGTGTCAGAGTGTCAAACCCTCTACATATTCAGCTGCGCCTTTGGCGAGCGTATCCGTTCCTACCGAGTGTTGGAAATCCATCAGTATGGATTTTATCTTCGGTTTTCCGAAGGACAAGGCCGGTAACACCAGCATATTGGTCTTTGTAGACCGATTGAGCAAGATGGCTCACCTGGCGGCGGTGCCAGAGTCCGTTGATGGACAAGGAACAGCGAAAGTGTTCCTAGACCGTGTCTTTCGACAGCATGGTCTACCCGATTCCGTTGTGTCGGATCGGGATCCCCGTTTTACGGGACAGTTTTGGGGAGCGTTGTTTAAGGTGCTGGTCACCAAGCTCCTCATGTCCACTACGGATCATCTGCAGACGGACGGACAAACGGAACGCGTTAATAGCGTTGTGGAAAATATTCTCCGGAGTTTATGTCCGGATTTTCCAAAGAGTTGGAGTGAGATGCTTCCTATGGCCGAATTCGCTATAAACAATTCGGTCCATGCATCTACAGGGTTTACCCCCCTTTTAAGTGAACGGGTTAGTGAATCCGAGGGTTCCGTTGATGACATGTGTGTGTGGACCAGGGATTGAGGGGGGAGGATTCCCTGATTTCAGCCCTGTATCTGTGCAAAAGCACATGGATAAGTTTTTATCGACGCGCCTTAGTGTCTTACGACACGTCTGCGATTCCATGGCGGAAAGCCAAGACAAGAAGAAGGAAAAGGCCGAACACAAGGGTCGGCGTAACCGAAAGGCGTATAAGGTAGGAGAAAGTGTTTTATTAAACGCTAAAAACCTTCCTACACATGCAGTATCTAACGTGTTACGGAACAAACTGCGCCCCAGGTTTGTGGGGCCTTTCAAGGTGCTAGCCCGAAAGGGCCTGGCGTATACCTTGGATATCCCGAAGGCGATGCGTACGCATCCAAACTTCTATGTGAGTATGCTTAAGCCATACCAGAACCCGGAGGCGGGTCCCCTCTTGTAGGTGGTTGGGAAGTCGGATAGCCGAAAGGCACAACAGGTCGGAATATCGCCGACAGGGTCGAAATACGACCATGAAACTCCACAACGAGAGAATCAAGAGAGGCAAGCCGCCTCTCGATGAGGTCAGTCGCACTCCCCTATCTCGGAGTCCCTCCTGGGCGTCCTGGATGCGACGGCTGTGTCGATCACAGCGCTCGTGAAACTCACGTCGCAATTGCGCGACCTCCTCCTCCAGTTCTCGACTCGGAGGGTATTCCACATTACCATTTGGAGCGCCTGATGGCGCAACGCCATCATCGGGGTGAGACCCAGTATCTGGTGAAGTGGAATGATTATCCACATTCACAGAGTTCGTTGGAGTCCGAGACTCCCCTGCGGCAGGATTGCCGAGACGTCGTTGACGCTTTCAAGCGGGAGAACCCCGCTGCGTGTCAACGACCAAAGGGGCGGGAGAAGCCCCTTTACTACCAGTAGATGGGAGTTTGATGAGGTACCCGCACTGTGCTCCGGCACCGCAGTGAGAGCACGGGCGCTAGCATAGCGCATGCGATAAGGGGCACGTAATTGCCCCATAGCTTTGGCTCTGGCAAACGCCAAGCGCAATGCCCTCTCTATCCGAAATTCACGTTCGGAATAGCTGTTGTACAAGCTTTAAACACTCGGGGAGACGTTTCTCCCCTCCGCCCAAGCGCGGAACTTCTGCTCTGCCTCTTTGGCATCTTATCCTTGAAGGAGAAAGAAGGGAACCTCGCGGAGGTTCCCAATAACGGCACCCTGTGCCTGTTGCTCGAGGTGCTCTCGATATGAGGTAGCAGTGAACTGCTTCTGCGTGAGCAGTTTTTCCCAAAGTTGATTCCGGTGTGTGATGTGTTACGGCTGTACAGCCGCGAGGCCAGGGGTATAGAAGACTAAACCCTTCTTTACCTCATTCTTGGCCCACTTTGGGAGGTCACAAAGACCTCCAAAACTATATGCGGCCCGTGGAGGGCGCATGGGGGCGCGCAAGACAGCCTGTAATGCCTGTGCGGCATGTTGGGCTTCATGAACCGTGTACGGTTCATTGGTGATGGTTGCCTTCGGCGACCCGGATGCATCATCCGTAGTTGGTAGATGTGGCGCACGAGTTAGGGCGTTTTCCCCACGTGTGGGGAATGGATTGGATGACCGACAACGCTATTCGGCGCTGTCGGAGTGGTCAGCCTTTTGGGAGATATCCCCAAGGGCATCCATCTCCGAGTTATCGGAATAGTTTCCATCTTCAGCACCACTAATGGTGCTCATGGTTATTCAGATATTCTGGCAGCCGGAGTTCTCCAACTAAAATTGATTTATTGGTAAGCAATAGTCTTGATGGGGGAGGATGTAACAGGGTTACATTCTGGTTGCATTTAGTATGTGGTGTACGGGAGTACACTACGGTTGGGGTCAGTATTGACCGGTCTGAAAGGTTTTGAACCATTGGTTATTTTAACCAATCAGGGAAGGAGCCCTTGGTGGAGGCGTGGCAGCCAGCCACGTGTTAGTACACAGGTGGTGTACACTACATTATAGCTAGGTACGAATTTATTAAGTTCTACTTAGTATTACATATAGTTTACATTAGTTTAAATTAATTTAGGCTAATTATATATTAAATATACAATCAGTTTACAAAAATACTTAAGAATGCTAGGCGCGCGACTATGCCCGGTCGCGAGCGCAGTGAGTATTGCAGCGTAAGGGAGTTCTCCCTTACGTTACCTCCTTTTATAAGGGAAGCCTTGTTACAAGGCGTTAGCGAAAGCTAACTGTAAACCACCCCGGGAATCTTGGCCCCGAGCAAGAGAGTGATCTCTTGCTAAGCCCTTATACACGGGCGTATCGGCTAAGTAGCGGCGAACGCCGCTTAAAGGAAAGTCTTCCGCTGTGCGGTAGCCTCACCGTGCGTGTACGCACCGGCTACACCTCTGATGGGAAGCGCAACTGTCGCAGACGCGCGACACCTTCGCCTTTGTGCTAGAGCTGTACGACAACGTCCAGCGTCGTCTTGAACAATTTCCGCAGACGAGCAATACAAAAGGACAATATGTTTTTTGATAACAAGATGTTTTTTTACCAGTTTCTCGAATTCTATCAGTCGAAAGTGACATGGGGTGTGCCAGTAGGGTGGAGGGGTGTTCCGGTAGGGCGACCCCTAAAAAATTAACGGTAATGGAAAATTTTTACTGAGCACTTACTTTTGAGTAGGATAAAAATGGTGTGAGCCTACGACTAAGACTTAAGCTAATAATATGTTTATATGTAAGTTGGTGTCACTAACATAAGTTATGCACACCACACCATGATTGCATTGAAAAGTCGCCAAAAACAATTCACGCGACGCGAGGTGCTGAAGCGAATTGCGCACCCTTACAACAAAAAGATTTTGGTGGTATGTCGGAAGTTGACACAAGTTGGGGGCACGTATTAATTTCCTTAATGGCAGTTTGGACCGTTAGTGCCTAACTGCAGGGTGTGATGGAGATTTCTCAGAAAGATGCGCGCCGTACCTTATCAGGGTAGGTTCGCACGAGGGCAGGATGTAATGCGTGCTAAAAGGTAAAAAATATACTAATTATAAATGCGTACTTAAGAACCTAACCTAAAAATTAATATAAAGATCAAATTCCAAAGTAGCTAAAATGCATAAATGCAAAAATGACCACAATGATCGCGCATCACTTGAAGTCCGTATGCAACTTAATGCCAGGCTGCATATACGCATCACTAGATAAAACTTCAACACTCCTTCCGCGAGCATCGTGACATTTCATGTACTCGTCATCGCCAACACAATCCAATCTTGCTGCGTAAGCGTGTGACCTTCACTGAACATAGTGGCTTCGTCAGAAAATCAGCGATCATGTCATCACTGGCCACGTGCAGCGGTCTCACTGCTTCGCGCTTGACGTAATCTCTCAGGAACTTGAGCTTCACGTCCACATGCTTGGACGCCGCACCACTCGCTTCGTCTCCCAACTGCATAATCGCCGCTTGATTATCCATACGTAACAGCATCGGAACCTCCACTTCCAATCCAATTTCTTCCAGAAGCTTCTTCAAACCTAATACTTCTTTTCCGCCAACAGCAGCAGCTACAATCTCTGCCTCCGCAGTGGAAAACGCAACTGCACCTTGTTTCTTTCATGTTCAGCCAACTACCATGCCATCTAAAAAAACACGCATCCATTGACACTCTTTCTGTCTTGTTTATCTCTAGCAAAATCTGCGTCTGTATATCCAACTAATTGCAAATTTTCTTCGTTTATTGACTTGAACTCCAAACGTAACTTGAGCTCCTTCGTCCCTTTCAAATATCGTAGAATTTTCTTCGCCAACTTGTAATCACCTTGGGTCAGTGCATGAATACGCCTTGTAACCTTTCGAACCGCGAAAACAATATCCGGTCTTGTGCATCTTGAAATCCATAATAGACTTCCTACTATCGACTGGAAAATGCTTTGAGTCGGGAAACCTGTCACTTCCTTCTTGGGCAAACGATTTTCATCATCACCTTCATCGCTTGCATTTGTAATCCGTAGTTGCACTGAATTTGCGTGTTCCATGTTGTACTTGGCCAACAATTCGTAAATCGTCGCTTCTTGATCCATCGTATATCCGCTGTCCTGACTTCCACCAATTCGTATACCTAAGAACTTCTCCACACGACCAAGATCCTTCAACCACAGTACTTCCATCTTCTCGAAAAATTTATCCACTAATTTTACCGTCGTACCTGTCACCAATAAGTCATCAACGTAATCTCCAGCAATCACAATACCTTCAACATCTTTCTTCAAAAATATGTGTGTATCGGTCATGCACTGTTCGAACTTCAAATCACATAATGTATTGCGTAACAGTTCGTACCACATGCGTCCAGCCTGCTTCAGTCCATACAAATTCCTTTTTAAACGTAAAGCCAGATTTTTAGTCGATTCCACTCCTAAATTCTGCAAGACTTCATCTCTAACTTTTATGTCTTGCGGTATATTGAGAAAAATATCGAAATTCTTTTTTGCGTGGGCCTTCGGATATGCGCTCGGTAAATCTCCGTGCCGCGCTGGCACATTCCACACTTGCGCCATCGCCAGTACCGTTTTCACATTACTAAGCTACATTACCGTCGAAAATGTGAATACGAAATCTCGTCCATATATCTGTTTATCTCCGCGCGCTACCAGTCGTACCTTATATCGCTCGATCGTTCCATCTGCTTTAATCTTCGTCTTATATACCCACTTTGTTGGTATATCTCTGCTGCTTGCACACTTGACCACTTCCCATGCATCCATGTCTTCTAGCGCTCTTAATTCGGTATCTTCAGCCTCCTTTCACTTGATATAATCGTCTCTTTTGTGCGCTTCAGCATAACTTTCTGGGTCCTCCGCGTATTCTCGCCTGGTTCCCACATCAACCGGTCCTAGTACCGCGTAGACCGCTAGTGCGTGATATTTCAATTCTTCTATTGTCTCATCTGTCCCTTGTACCGTGGGTATAGCTCCTTCCACGCCATACTTCTTCTTGACCTTCTTGCTATTGGGTGAATCTTTATATTCCTTGAATCTTCGAGTTTCCTGCACTAAGCGTCTCGTTTTTTCACTCTCATTAGTTTGTACACCTTGAACTTGCTCGCGTACACCTTCTGCGCGTCCTGCCTCGATCTAGTTTCGCGGATACACGTCATATTCTCCACATTTGGTTCATTTAATCCATCGTGGGGTCTTCTCCTGCCAATGCCTTGTAGCAGGTGCGTACACGCACGTTGCGGATAGCGCACAGAGGAAGACTTTTCTAAAGCGGCGATACGCCGCTACTTAGCCGATACACCCTTATAAAAGGGCTTAGTAAGAGATCGCTCTCTTACTCGGGGCCAAAATTCCCTTTGTTTACTAGTTAGTATAAACTAACGCCTTGATACAAGGCCTCCCTTAGAAAGGGTGTTGATAAGGGAGGTACTCCCTTTGACTACAACACTCATTGCGCGCGCGACCGATCGAGGTCGTGCGTCTAACAGTCTTTAGTGTATTTTGTAAACTGATTTTTATTTATTATGTAATTAGCCCAAATTAATTAAACTAATGTAAACTATATGTAATACTAAGTAGAACTTACTCAATTCGTACCTAGCCGAAATGTAATGTACACCACCTGTGTACCAACACGTGGCAGGCTGCCACGCCTCCACCAAGGGCTCCTGCCATGATTGGTTAAAATAACCAATAGGTCCGAACCTTTCGGACTGGTCAATACTTGACCTTAACCTTTGTGTGCTTACGTACACCAACGTAACCAAATGTAGCCCTGTTACATCCTCCCCACCAAGACTATTGGAGAACTCCAACTGACAGAACTCTGCCACAACATGAGCACCTTTAGTGGTGCTGAAGATTCTCCCCGAAAAGAGGATGACAACTACTCCAACTCCGGTATTTCGGAGGAGGAGGCCCTAGGGGATATGTCCCCTAACGATGACTGCTCTGACAATGCCGAAAGGCGATGTCGGCAGTCTAATCCGTTCCCCACACGTGGGGAAAATGCACTAACTTGTGGGCCACCCCTATCAATCTCGGATGATGCATTCGGGTCGCCGAAGGCGAACATAACCAATGAGCTAGACACGGCTCAGGAAGCCTAACATGTCGTACAGACACGGAAGGGTCCTCGTGACCCTCAAAAGAAGGCTAACCACGAGGTAAAGAGGGATATAGCCTCCCATATCCCTGCGGCTGTACAGCCGCGTGAAATTGCGCGCCGGAGCCAACTCCGGGCAAACCTGCTAACGCCTAAGAAGTTTACTGTCAACTCGTACCGAGCGCGCCTCGGGAAACAGGAACGGGGTGCCGTTGTTGACACCCTCCGCGGGGTTCCCTTCGTTTTCCTACCAGGAGAAGATGTCGAGGAGGAATAGCAGAAATTTCGCGCTTGGGCAGAAAGGGAGAAGCTTCTCCCTGACTTCAGCAAGCTGTATAACAGCTATTCCGAACGTGACGTTCGGATAGAGAGGGCATTGCGCTTGGCGTTTGCCAGAGCCAAAATGCTGGGGCAATTACCTTCCCCTTATTGATCGCGCCCTGCTAGCGTCCGTGCCCTCGGTGTGGTTCCGGAGAGCAATGCAAACTCTGCATCTTCCTCCGGCAAACTCCCATCTACTGGTAGTAAAGGGGCTTCTCCCGCCCCTTTGGTCGTTGACACGCAGCGGGGTTCTCCCGCTTGAAAGCGTCAACGACGTCTCGGCAATCCTGCCGCAGGGGAGTCTCGGACTCCAACGAACTCTGTGAATGTGGATAATCATTCCACTTCACCAGATACTGGGTCTCACCCCGATGATGGCGTTGCGCCATCAGGCGCTCCAAATGGTAATGTGGAATACCCTCCGAGTCGAGAACTGGAGGAGGAGGTCGCGCAATTGCGACGTGAGTTTCACGAGCGCTGTGATCGACACAGCCGTCGCATCCAGGACGCCCAGGAGGGACTCCGAGATAGGGGAGTGCGACTGACCTCATCGAGAGGCGGCTTGCCTCTCTTGATTCTCTCGTTGTGGAGTTTCATGGTCGTATTTCGACCCTGTCGGCGATATTCCGACCTGTTGTGCCTTTCGGCTATCCGACTTCCCAACCACCTACAAGAGGGGACCCGCCTCCGGGTTCTGGTATGGCTTAAGCATACTCACATAGAAGTTTGGATGCGTACGCATCGCCTTCGGGATATCCAAGGTATACGCCAGGCCCTTTCGGGCTAGCACCTTGAAAGGCCCCACAAACCTGGGGCGCAGTTTGTTCCGTAACACGTTAGATACTGCATGTGTAGGAAGGTTTTTAGCGTTTAATAAAACACTTTCTCCTACCTTATACGCCTTTCGGTTACGCCGACCCTTGTGTTCGGCCTTTTCCTTCTTCTTGTCTTGGCTTTCCGCCATGGAATCGCAGACGTGTCGTAAGACACTAAGGCGCGTCGATAAAAACTTATCCATGTGCTTTTGCACAGATACAGGGCTGAAATCAGGGAATCCTCCCCCCCTCAATCCCTGGTCCACACACACATGTCATCAACGGAACCCTCGGATTCACTAACCCGTTCACTTAAAAGGGGGGTAAACCCTGTAGATGCATGGACCGAATTGTTTATAGCGAATTCGGCCATAGGAAGCATCTCACTCCAACTCTTTGGAAAATCCGGACATAAACTCCGGAGAATATTTTCCACAACGCTATTAACGCGTTCCGTTTGTCCGTCCGTCTGCAGATGATCCGTAGTGGACATGAGGAGCTTGGTGACCAGCACCTTAAACAACGCTCCCCAAAACTGTCCCGTAAAACGGGGATCCCGATCCGACACAACGGAATCGGGTAGACCATGCTGTCGAAAGACACGGTCTAGGAACACTTTCGCTGTTCCTTGTCCATCAACGGACTCTGGCACCGCCGCCAGGTGAGCCATCTTGCTCAATCGGTCTACAAAGACCAATATGCTGGTGTTACCGGCCTTGTCCTTCGGAAAACCGAAGATAAAATCCATACTGATGGATTTCCAACACTCGGTAGGAACGGATACGCTCGCCAAAGGCGCAGCTGAATATGTAGAGGGTTTGACACTCTGACACGTCTCACAGGTGCGAATATACGCACCGATCCATTTATACATCTTTGTCCACCAATACAAAGCGCTTAAAGCGCTGTAGGTCTTATCCCGACCTAAATGTCCCCGGTAGGGGCGTCATGTGCCTCAAAGAGGACTCTATACTTCCGTTCCTCATTATGAGGAACAACCACCCGCGGAGTATCCTCCGCGCTCGTGCTATAATATAGCAAACTGTCACAGTACTTGTAACGGTGTAAACGAGCTTTAGCTCCACTTGACAGGGTTGGCTCAGACGAGCCAAGTCCCTTTCCATCCAACGTGCTGATAAGCGCCGTACACTGTGGGTCTTTCTCATACTCTTGGCGTATGAGATCCACCACAGACGAGGTGACGAATGTCGCGTGAGCGAGCTCGTAATCGGGACGACGCGACAATGCGTCTGCAAGCACGTTCTGCTTGCCAGGTTTATACTTAACCTCAAAGTTGTACTCCGCAAAGAAGGAGAGCCAACGGGCCATCCGTTGGGAGAAATGAGGCGACTTCTTCGCTGTCCGTAAGGACGCGTGGTCAGTATAAACCACGAACGGCTTCGAGACGAGTAGGTGCACCCTAAATTTGACAAGAGAATACTTCATTGCAAGTAGATCCTTGTAATAAACGGGATAGTTCCGTTCCGCAGCTTTAAGCTGCCTCGACTCAAACGCAATCACGCGTTCCCTTCCTGCATCGTCTTCTTGTAACAAAGCACATTCGATTGCGAAATCGGAGGCGTCGCAGACGACACTAAATGGTTTCCCCGAATCTGGGCAAGAACGGGAGCTTTCAACAATCCCCCCTTTACCGCTTCAAAAGCGTTTTGGTGTTTGGTTTCCCAACACCAATCCACGTCCTTCTTAAGAGGGTCGGTCAATGGCTTCGCCATTTCAGCGTAGTTCTCGCTGTACTTGTGGAGATAATTGGCTAATCCAAGCCACTTCCGTAAATCTCTAATATTTACAGGTGAAAGCCACTCCACAATGTCTTTCACCTTCGCGGATCCGCCCGCAATCCATCCTTACCGATGAAGCATCCGAGGAAAGGAATTTCCTCAGCACCAAAGATACATTTGGATGCGTTCGCATATAACTTATGCTCCCGCCTACATTCGAGCTCATCTCGAAGGTGTATCACATTCGTCTGAACATCAGACGAGTCACCTTCCGCGCGACTATGAACGAATATATCGTCGAAGTACGTCTTATCGTACTTTCTATGTGGGCGGAAGAGTTGATTCACCAAGCGATTAAAAGTCGCTGGCGCATTCGAAATCCCCTGTGGCATAACAAGCCACTCCCACAGCATGCCACTAATCCTGCTGACCGCTGTAAGCGGAATATAGGATGCTCGAATGAGCACCTGATAATACCCGTTCACCAGATCTAAGGCACTTTACACAGTACAGCCCGCCATATTGTTCTGGAGGACATCCTTCCGAGGAATCGGAGTCTGCATGGGTACAGTACCTGCATTCAGCTTGTTGTACGCATGCACAATGCGCCACTTTCCGTTCGGCTTACGAACACAAAAAGTGGGAGATGAATGGGGAGAATTGCTCTCCCGTACCATCCCTGCCTCTTCTTTCCCCTTGAAGAATGCGTCTATGACGTCGCATTGTACCTTGGGGAGAGGACACTGCCTAGTGTCGCAGTATTTGGTTCCAGGAACCAAATCAATTTCATGTCGGACTCCCCGATCAGGTGGTAACCCCATCGGTGGGTTGTCACTAATGACATCTCCGAATTCCTTTAACAAGGAATGGTAAGGGTCCTCAGGATCCGCAAGGATCTTGAGACCGCTTCGGGCATTCAATGCCTGTTTGGTTTTCACCAAAACCGACTCGTCCATCGTGGATGAGGAGTTCAACTCCTCTTCCGGACGTAATACGACAACCTCGTCGATTTCATCTGCTTTTAAAGCAGTTTCAAGCTCGTTGAAGGACATCTCCTCCAACGATACCAGTTCGCCTACCCCAGGCAACTGTTCAAGGCTTACGACTTCTGTGACAACACCAGTCACACTATTCAGCATCCTATAGGACTGCTGACTACTGGCCTCGGGACTCATCCCGGGACCCAGATGGGGGGAGTCAATTGCACCATCTATTGGAAGCGCATCGCACCTATCCACAGAGGTATTTACCTCTACTACCGGTCACTCGCCGGTCTCACCTACAACGGCGTGGTCGGAATCATTTCCGACGTGCGAAAGAGACGAACTACGGGTCTCTTCGCTTGGAAGATCCTCGCGCTTAACCACAGGGGTCTCTACCCCTACCACTGGAGTCACAACTTGTCGCCAAACACGGCGTGGTCGGAATCAGTTCCGACCTGTAGAAGAGACAAACTACGGGTCTCTTCTCTAGGAAGCGCCTCGCGCTTAACCTCAGAGGAATCCACCTCTACCACTGGCGACTAACCAGTCTCGCCTATATCGGCGTGGTGATAAATCGCCGAATCCCCTTCGTCAAGTAACACTTCCTTGACCTCATTGGGACTGATCATCTCAGACATCCCAATCTCTGGCATCTCTCGCCAGAATCGCTTTTGCGATCGAGCAAAGGTAGGTTCATGACTCGCCAATGCTTCACCCGATCGCGGGTGCGTTGAGACAATGGGCTTAGACTTCCAGTCTATCCATGGCTCGTGGCGTTTCAGTCACTTCATGCCCCTAATGAGTCCAAATCCAGGACTAGGAAACGTTCTAAGCTATCGAAGTCTCCAAACTTCAGCTTAAGGTTAATCGAGACCTTGTGTACAGAAACCTATACGCCCGTCGCTAAACGGGCCGTGACAACGTCACGAGAACGTGCCTCTAGGGCCTCGGCATACCGCCGACTCTTCTCAACAGAAGTCCGTCTGACATAATTGTCAGACGCTCCAGAGTCTATCAAGACTTCTCAAGGCTTATCAAAGCCTTTCACGTCCGCAAGGACTACCAGCAAACCTGGCTGGTATACCAACTCGGTGCTAGAAATCACCGTTCCCTCGGGGCTTTGTGCTGTCGTCCCTACCCTGGGGATTAACAGCACTCAGGGGTCCCCCAGTAGGCCGCCCCGCAACTACTGGGAGCCGTCGTTTCCCGACGGCTTGGGCGAGGGCCTTTTTGTCGCCCTCGGTCCCTTCCAACGACTATCTCGCTGGGGATTTTGTGGACATCTGTTCCGCAGATGACCCACGCTTCCACACAGGAAGCACCTTAGCGGCCCACACCGCTGCAACATAGCTAAGAACTCCGCATCGAATCTCTGCGATAACGCGTCAGAGTGATTATTAGCGGAATGTTTCCCCTCCACTTCGACCTGACTCAGGTCCATGGGTTCAGGACTCTCCTTAGAGGAACGAAAGCTTCTCTCGGCGTTAAACGCCATCTTAAACGCCTACCCCAGGGATTGGGGTCGGCAGCGGAACAGTTCCGAGCGTTCTGGACCTTCTTTCAGGCCTCCCATGCAGACGGGGATGGACACATCGTCCGAATACGCTTTCGCGTACATCCCTGCCAACAGGGTCTTCAGTCCTTGGGCATATGTCTCCAAGTCCCTAGTGCCCTGACGGCACCTTAAGAACGCCAGCTGATTCTGGAAAACTAGATCAGGCGTTGCATACATGTCCATAAGATTTCGCTTAAGGACTCCCCAGTTCGGGAACACGGTCGTGACCGAATCCTGACACGTAAACGCCCATGTACGGGTTTTGCCCGTATGATGTGTGGTGAAGTGGAAGATATATTTACAGTATATAAAAGATGGACTATGGTAGCTATCAATTCTTGGTATGTTTTATCTCGCCAAACTCTACATACTAGCGCGATGACGTTTGTTACGCTGGTGATCCCTTAAACACTGAATATTAGTGACAAAGATTGTACAATGCCTTCAATAGGTGAACAATACGAACACTTAGTGTAACACGATGTTATTAGTGCGAAGTTTCTGTCTTCTAGCAAGATGCTTCAATTCATTACTAGTGCCAAGTAATGCTGCCCAAATTTTACAATGTTTCGACACAGTTTCTTTAGCTCTAGCATCATAGCAGTGACGATAAACGCTAAGTCGAGCGTCAACAGCTTCATAACTGTCTAATTCGATGTCCAACAACTAGGTGCACTAAGGCACATCAAATAACCAAGTTACCATACTGTGAAGATGAACTGTTAGCATTGCATAAGGGAGTCAAGACATAGGCGCAACTTACCAGAACAACGGCGTGTCCGTTCATGGCAGTGAAGCCCACGAAAAATTATGCGCCCTCGGCGTCATAATGCATCCCCGAATGGCGCTAGGAAACATGATATAACGAGGCAAACAGACTGTGAAGATGAATTTTTAGCATTGCATAAGGGATTCAAGACATAGGCGCAACTTACCAACCTTACGGTGGATTCGTTCATGGCAGCCAAGTGAACGAAAATTCATGCGCCTTTGGCCTCACACTCAACAACTGAGGGGTCCTAGGGCACATAATATAACGAGGCAAACTAAATGTAAAGATGGACTGTTAGCATTGCATAAGGGAGTCAGGACATAGGCGCAACTTACCAGCACAACGGCGGGTCCGTACTGAGCGGCAGAGCCAACGAAAAGTTATGCGCCCTCGGCTGCTTGGGTCGATCGCCTGGATGTTCCTGAATGTTCTCAAGTGATTAAGTATTTTTGATTTTGGATGAGCGATTTCGACCAATCATCAGCAACCTGCGACGGACAGATCGCGACGGCCAGATCGCGATTTTAAAACTGATCAATCAAGTTTCAGAGGGTGCGACGGCCAGATCGCGACGGCCAGATCGCGATGTCAAAACTGATAAATCAAGTTTCAGAGGGTGCGACGGACAGATCGCGACGGACAGATCGCGATGTCAAAACTGATCAACCAAGTTCCAGAGGGTGCAGCGGCCAGAGTGCAACGGCAAATCTGATCAATCAAATTACAGAGGATTGCGACGGCCCTAGAGTCCAGTATTGAAGTCAGCGCTGAAGTAACCAAGAAGTAGTGGGTGATAAAAGTGATTGACTTTGATGTAGGAGTTGGTAACACTTAATAGAACGAAATTTACCCTGAACTAAGAAGATCTCTGGCGACCCTCAAAAACATTTCTTTTTTTACTCTATACATAAACCAAGTGTAACACAAGAAATTCGGTGAGCGCACGCCCTAGTGAGTGGAGCAGCAGCCATTTGAAGTGCGCTAGTGTTGGGGGCAGCACGGAACAGCCTTGTGAAGTGTACCCCAAGTGTTTTTGACTGTTTTGTTGGTTCGGACGGAAGTATTAAGTACCCGGGAAGTAAAACAAGGAGGACTGGATTATTACCTCTTGGTGTTGTTAATTAAGTGACATTATAATAATTTTCAACCCCTTCACGACAACTGGTGCCGCGACCCAGGACTAACGTCGACTTCAAATTCAAGCTTACACAATGGCATTAGTATCACAAGAAAATGGTCCAGATCTTCATTTTACACTAGAATACTCAGATGATGATACTAACAGGACTTAAACATTTTCCGAAGCGTGTGCAAAGATGACGCAGTATCAACAACAGGTGCTCAGATTACCAGGTGATTCTAGCTGTTGGTTTTCATTATTTGAGATACGTAAGGTGAAGCAAGCTGCACCCAACTTTAGGGTGCGAGACGATCTCACTACATTTGGAAATTTACAAGATTCTGTGAAGGCACTGGAGGATTTGTTCCCAAATTTAGGCTATGAGATTATCAGACGGGATGAGTATGAGAGTGCGTGTGATTACGATTTGGAACGGACCGCAGAAGATAGTGGACTGATGATGTCTTTACTATTAGCAGAAAATCAGTGGGAAACATCATTAATGGAATATCGAGAAGAAACTGACAATATCATTCCCACTTATTATATAATAGCAGATACCGTACATACACCGGTAAGGGAGTCTAAACCACCGAGTATGTTGGATCTCATTGACAGAAGTGAGTCTGAAGAAGTACCACAGTTGCGACCCAGAAAAATTTCAAAAACTAAAAAGAAGTTGGAGTTTTCATCTGATGGTGATGAAATCATGTCCACACCCAAACTATCTGGGATTAAGCAAGAACCAGGGGTGGCATCACCTAGCCAGGGTCCAGGGGCGGCTGAACCTAGACAGGGTTCAGGGATGGCTGCATCTAAACAAGATCCAGTGGTAGCTAATTTGGTGAAGATGATGCAAGATGGATATTTGAGTTTGGAAGAATGAGCTAAATCACGACAGTCTTGTCGGCTAGTCGCACACCCAATATACCGAGCGGTGCGCCTAGTACTTCATATCAAACACCAGCTACGCAGCCACGAATGCCTCATAGTACTTCAGGGTATGGTATACCTGGTGGAAGTGCAAACGCATCGGCACCCTCACCTCAACCAGTTACAGCCATCATTCAGAATACGGAGAAAATTTTTTTTTGATGGGAATAGGCAGGATGACGGAAGCGCACGGGCTGGGGTCGCTCGATTCTCACATGTGGCTAATATATCACATTGGAATGATAGTCAACGTCTGGGAATGTTTGTTGATAGCTTGACAAGCACAGCATCATGGTGGTACGAACAACTAGCCGATTCGGTAAAATATGACTGGAGTAAGGTGATTGCGCTTTTCCAAAGAAGTTTTGTGTGGACAAAGTGTCACCTCGAGTTATGTATTCATGATTAACGCAGAAACGTGACGAGTTGGCTACTACATATATATACCGATTAAAAGCAGCAGAGTTGCGAGCAGGGATGGATTTTAGACATGCGTTCAATGCATCATTATTGTAAGAACACATTCAAAAGTTCTTTGATACTATTCATGATCGCACTATAAAGATGCAGTATCAACACATAACCTTCTCAATAATCGAAGAGCTAGAAAACTACTAATTAAACATGAAGCGCGGCTTATGAGGCCTAGAAAGAAGGTAGCTACCCGTAAGAACGCTGATGCTATGTATGAAGACCTGCAACCTAGCGTGCATATGATGGTCGGGGAAGTACATGCAGCACAGCGGGCACGACCGGTATATGAAGACAAGAGTGCGCGAGCGTCAACAAATCCCAATATTGACAATGTAGTGATTTGTGAGCATTGTAATCGACGGGGACATGACAAAAGTCACTGTTGGAAATTGTTGAAGTGCGAGAATTGCGATAATGTTGGTCATGATGCAAAGTATTGTCGGAAGTTCATCGAAGAGATGGTCGAGATGCGTGATAAATTGAAGTCAGGGGAGTTGACTAAAGCTCAAGTATTGGAGCAGTTAAACGCCTAGACCCATAGTTCATTGCAACCACTGTCGAGAGGAAAGGGGGGCATTGTCAAATGAAATTAAAGCGACACCAGTTTCACCCTGAACACAGAAGAAAACCAAGAAAAATAGTACATGTTATATCGATGGATCACTCACTTTGGATGAGGATCAAGAAAAGAAGAAAAAACAAGAAAAGTAAATAAACAAGCTATTTACAGTGAGGATAATACACAAGATGTGCGAACGATAAGTGATGCAGTAACAGAGGCTCCAGCATGTGTCACACTGGTTGAAAAAATGTGGGAGAAAGAGATGGATGGCAACCGCCAATGGAAGAAAATCAGCATGCAACTCAAGTCTATGTAAATGGGGCCATTGATGATCTGGAATTACCATTCATGTTGGATTCAGGCGCAAACATATCTGTTTTACATACCAATGTGGCACGGAAGCTACAAGTAGCGGTTCGGATGTTTGATACTCCAACTAGCTTTTGTGGCGTGACAGACAGTAATATTGGAGCAATAGGTGTGGCTACAGTCAAGGTTTGCATAGGCTCGTCAGTGGTTTTCACCTGTGATATGTGGTCGCTAGTATTGATACACATGCGCTAGCTATACTGGGCACATACTTTTTGTTCAAGGCGGGTGTAATTTTGAACATGAAAGACTAAAGTTGTCAGATTCCCAGGGAAGAACCATTGCCGCTAATAACACAAGAATATCTAAAGTCAGAAGAATATCTACAAGTGCATAAACAAGTGATGGAGAGCGCTAACACCGATCAATTGGACTAACGTGCACGCAGTGAGAACTGTTGGAGATAAACCTCCTGATGTGTATGTAATGGATGCAATAGATCCAATGAAGGTGGATCAGACAAAATTGGAAAGAGAGGTGTACTTGCATGAAGGAGTTGAGATGTCGGCTGAAGCTATGGAAGAACAGCTGTCACTCATTCCAGAAGTAGATAAAAGCCCAATCTAACCACCAGATATGACTACTGCAGACATAGGAGAACCAGGAGTTACTACTAAAGAACAAGAAGATAATCTACGTGCCTTGTTGTCTGAGTATGCCGATGGTTTTATAAGTTCTGGAAATGCGCTACCACATCCAGCTAAAGGTGTAGTTTGTGATGTGGATGTTGGTGACAATGCACCTATTGCACAAAGAGCACAAAGCGTACCGCCTACAATATTACCTAAATTGTATGAATTGATACGAGGCCTATTACAGGCTGGACTAATTCGGTATTCGGAGTTTGCTTGGGCATCACCGATCGTCATAGTGCTAAAAAAGAACAAAACCGACATATGGTTGTGTATTGATTACCGGTCAGTGAATGAGAAGCCGAGATTGATGGTGTATGCTATGCCGTTAATTGATGATTTGCTGAACAATTTTGAGGGAGTAAAATGGTTGTGTTCAATGGATAATGCGAGTGGGTATTGGGCTATACCGATGACCAAGAGAGCTTGGTTGATCACAGCATTTATTTGTCCCTTAGGACATTTCGAATGGCTTCGGATGCCTCAAGGGCTTAAGAACGCTCCTCAAATATATCAGCGTATAGTGGATAACGCTTTGTGGACAATGTTACGGCGGTCACAACAAAGGGGGTAAAATGTAAACTGCTAGGAGGCAAGTTAGACATGGATAATGATAACGAAGAGGCACATGTGTTGGAAACAGATGTGTCCATCACACAAGACGTCTTTCATAACGGCCAAGTAGTGATGACTGATGAACAACCTATTATTGGGAGGTGTTCGTATATCGATGATATTACCTTTGGTGCAAGCAGTTGGGATACATTGTGCATCATGCTTAAGAATCTCCTGGAATCATTTAAATATTGGCGGATCACTATAAGTTTACCGAAGAGTGCGTTTGGCAAACACAGTGTGGAGTTTTTGAGCCATAGTATATCTGCCGAAGGAATTAAAGCATCCCCCCGAAATCTGGACTCGATTGTCAAAATGGCGTCCCCACGAACATTAAAAGGAGTTCAAAGATTCACTGGAAGTTTGATATACTACCTACGGTTTATTGATAATTTTGCAACACTAGCTGCATATCTGTATGAGTTAACCGAGCTACAGTTAAATGATGGTACACAACTGTAGCACGCTGAAAAGTCGTTTTCGTTGCTTAAGGATCGTCTTGTGAATGCACCTTTGTTACGACATATTGAGCGATCAAAACCATTGGGTATAGTGCTATATACCAATCCATGGGCGTTCGGAGCAACATTGTGTCAAGATTAGGATGGGTACTGCACCCAGTGTGTTACGTTATCAAGGTTTTCAAAGATGCTGAAACGAGATATACAGGGGCGGAACAAGAGGTGCTAGCGTTGCTAAAAACGTTAGATAATGCCAGTCACATTTTGTTTGGACAGCATATAACAGTGTATGCAAGATATTCTACAATGCGATGGCTGTTCACATCGAAAAGTTTGACAGGCAGAGGAATCCAATGGGCAGTAATGTTGTCTCCGTGGTCATTGGAAATCATACGAACGAATCATGAAGCGTGTAGGATTACCTGCTTTATTAGCCGCGTCCATTGTGCCCGCAGAAAAGATGAATGAAGTGCTAGAAGATATTGCTCCGTTAAAATCGTTGAAGGATGTGCCGATCATTAAGCCAATTCCTAGTCTACAACGTCATAGTACTGGATATGTTTTATCGTTTGATGGTGCAGTGCGTCTTTAGATGAACCGAAAGGGGCATTTGGCATGATAGTACTGGAGTTACCAACCTGGGAAGTAGTGGCAGCAGAATATGGGATTCAAGATAACCTTACCGTGAATGAGAGTGAATATCACGGACTAATCCATGTATTACAGCTCGCACAAGACCCTAATGTAAGGAAAGCAATTGTGTGTGGGGATTCTAGATTGGTTATTGGACAAGTCAATGGAGATCTACGCTGCAATCATGCATCACTATTGGTTTGGTTGGGCAGAGTGCGTTCACTGATAGAGAAATTCAAAGCAGTCAGCCTGATACACGTGGCTCGCAAGTATAATCAAGCAGCTGATTTTTTTTACTCAATATGCAATGAAAGAGCAGCGGGCAGGGAAAATTATCAGAGAGGAGAGAAAAAACGGATCTGCAGCTGTTGAATCGTCTGCCAGACTTGTTGTATGCCACTGCAGATGATGCTCAAGAGACAACTGAGAACCCACCCTGTGACTATGGCACCACTTCTAATAATGTGGAGCAAATTGAAACGAAGTCGAATGATATATGGGTGAATGATGATTATGCATCACCACAAGTGTTTGTTCTCACGCGAATTATGGTAAACTCTCGTAATGGGCAGTCCCAACACCAAAAGAATGTCACTGTTGGACAAGGGGCGGACACTAATGGTGATTTACACTCAGTCGACAATGATGTGGCTAGATCTGAAGAACCTCAGGATGAAGTAGATAATGATCCATATGAAAATGCCCCAGCTATCCGAATTGAACGGATTGTAACAGCCCAGATACAGGATGAGTGGTGTAGCAAAGTCATGGCGTATCTACGAGGAGATGATTATCAGTTCAATTCCGACAGTGAGTGGGAAAAGATAGCTCGACATGCGCTCACTTACGTGTTGGATAATAAATGTGTCCTTTACTATGTCTCGAAAGCTCAAGATAAACCCGAAGAATATGTGTAGAGATTGGCGGTACCGACCATATTACAAGAGGATGTATTACATGCATATCATGTGGAGATCGGAAGTGGAGCACATCAAGGAGTCGGAAAGGTTTATGCTTGGTTTGAGGCTCAAATATTATTGGCGAGGGATGTATGCCCACATTGAAAACTATATTGCAGCGTGTGAAGATTGTGCCACTGCAAAAGGTAGGCCAAGATACCAGGGGCGCACTAGTGGAAACATCGTAGCGTCAAGTCCATTTCAGATTTTAGCAATGTATTTCTCATTGCCATTACCACAAACTGCAATGGGGCATGAACCGTTGTTGTGCTTTATATGTCTGTTTTCTAAGTATGTGATCCTAATTCCAATGAGCACCACCACTGCGCAAGATGTAGCAGAAGCGTATATGGTGGGAGTTTATAAGA
The DNA here is from genome assembly GCA_026184515.1 of Peronosclerospora sorghi. NCBI lineage: Eukaryota > Oomycota > Peronosporomycetes > Peronosporales > Peronosporaceae > Peronosclerospora > Peronosclerospora sorghi. Next base: position 12,565,981 of record CM047588.1, read on the forward strand.
GATTTGGAGCCCAGTATATGTTGAGACATGATAGAGACCCAAGATTCGTGAGTTCGGTTTTCAGAAGATTCAATCAAATGCTAAAACAAAAGCAGAGACCTACGTTAGCCTATCGACCACAGGCCAATGGGAAACAGGAACGGTCTGTGCAAACAGCGATCAAGGCAATCAAATGTTACATCACGGACCCGGAGCAGAGAGATTGGGATGAATATGTAGCTCCTTTGGAGTTTGCATTGAATACTTCAGTGGATCTTCAGTATCATCAAACTCCATTTTACTTGGTACATGGCTGGGAACCCAGAAACACATTTGAAGCAATGATACCACCCAAAGATACGTCAATCACTGAAAGAAACATTAGAGTGGAGGTTGGCTACAACTGAGAAGCATATGAAAGCGCAGGCACAGGCTGCTATTATCCAGGAACCGATAATGAAAGATAGAGCCCAACGTCATAATGACGCAGTAGCGACTAAAGTATGGTCAACTACCAAAACGGCGTATCAACCAGGTGAATTGGTTTGGCTGTATCATGATCTGGATAAACCAGGGTTGATCAGGAAGTTGGCGCATTTATGGCATAGACCATATGTAGTAGATGAATGGGTAAACGGCATGGTGTATCGGATAGTGATACCTACTGGTGAAGGACGAATATTCCCGCTTGTGCATATTGCCAAGTTAAAACCATACATCAGTAAAATGAGACGACCTCGGGAGAGACTTCAGGTTGAGGACACACTTGAATTGGATGATGCGTTACTCCCTGAGGACTCGTGGTATGAACCAGGTCATGATGATGAGTGGGAAATAAACGAATTGTGGATTGGCGGGTCAAGCAGCGAACAAGGAATGGACGTCGAACAAAGGAATATTATGTCGAGTGGAAGGATACCGATGAGATGAATTGGGAGCCAGAAGACAATATTTCATGCACCGTTTTATTGTTTGAGTTTGATGCTCAACGAGCTTGGGAGAATCGGCATTACGCAGCTCAGACAGCCGAAGAGGACACTACAGAGGCTGAACTGTAGACTCCTCATGAAATAAGAAACAAGAGACGAAAGCGTCAAGATATTCAAGAAAATAACAAGAGAACAAGACAGAAAAAATAAGAAAGATAAGGCCCCAGAAGAGGTAGTACATCCCTATCACGGACCCATGTTGGTTGTGATAAGTATAATGCGGACCCAAGTTGGTTGCATTGGGGACATAGCAAAAAAGCAAACAAAAATAAAAACAAATATGCATGTTTACACGAGAACTGGAATTTGTTTGATCATGTGGAGTAAATAAGTTGCAAGCTAGCGTTCACTGACGCAGCGTGTTTAAGTTGACGACTGATATTGAAATCAAGTCTATAAGTGAGCAATGAATTAAGAATAAGATATAGAATCTGTATAAGATGGAGAACGTATGAAGAGAAGCCTACTAAGGTCCCAAAGGTGTGAAACCTGTACGGCAGCAACAAGATGTTACGAAGAGAAACCGCTAAGGTATTAAAAGGTGTTAATCCTGTACATCTATTATCAATCATATATGGAGGAAATATAACAAGAAAAAGATTGTGCGAATAGAAGCCTATCAGGGTACGAAAGGTGTGAAACCTATACGGCGACAACAAGATCGTATGAAGAGAAACCTGTCAGGATATTAAAGGTGTGAAACCTGCACATCTAGTGTCAATCACGAGTGAGATCGCACGAAGAGAAACCTATCCGTGTATTAAGGGTGTGAAACCTGTGCGGCCACAACTAAGCGTACGAAGAGAAACCTGGCAGGGTACCAAAGGTGTGAAACCTGTGCGACAACAACAAAGATCGTACAAAGAGAAACCTGTCAGGGTACTAAAGGTGTGAAACCTGTACGTCATTGTAAAATAAAATGAAGAAAATCAGAGCATCGAGGACGACTGTACGGGAGATATCCAACAGGACCTAACAGATCTAACGGATGCAAAATTTATGCAGCTTCACGGGAGGCCGTGAGGCGACAACCCTGGACGTCGCTGATAATCTTATACAAGGGGTATTAAGCTGAATTATTGAGGGGCAACACCTATATAGTGATCAGAAGGATGCAGAAGAAATCGCGCTGCAAGTCAGTTAGTTGGGATTTGATAAGATGAGAGCAAGACAGACCGTACGACGTGAAAGAATAGACCCGGACAGTATAAATGGATTCACCAGGGTGACGATCCAGTAAGTGAGCTGCCTGTTGCATGAAGAAACAATGTATACGAAGGAAGAAAGAAGCAGAAGTTGACTCACTGGGTCCAAAGGATGACTACGGAAGGGGGTCATATACTGTGATTATTCTGGAGGCCAGAAGTTCATGCATGAGTCATGAGAGCATACGCATTACCTGTGACGAGTGAACATGGTAGTCTGGAATAGATGTGTGATATTGACGTTTTGGAAGAAAGAGAATTTTCGGCCAATCAAAATCGACCCGCGACGGACAGATCGCAAGTGATCGGATTATGGAGGGTTGAGTGAAGTTGGTGTGTGATATTGGGGTTTTAGAGTTTTCCACTGGTTGAAGCCTAGTAGATACTATTTCCAACCGATTTCCCGAGAAACCGGCGCGGCTGACGTAATCTCGACTCAAAAATAGTCAATACAACGAATTGGTTAGTGAAACACCTACCACAAGCATACAATTCAGCAAAGTGGAGTTAGCGTGGATACATTTCATTGAAAGAAGAGGACAACCTCTTGATTGACTAAGAGTCCAACGGGAACGTAAGATGGAGAGTTCGGATGTGGCAGAGTCCCTCTTGAGGATGAGGGCGATGGAACGAGAAAATGATGTAACAAGAGGTGACATGGAAGACATTTTTACCGATGAGAACGTAGCCCCAGATCTGAATACCTTATTAACTACAACAGTACCAGCATCCGCGCCTATCTCATCATGGACTAAGGAGGAGGAAGAAAAGCTATTGTAGATACACCGAGCATGTGAAAAGGCGAATGCTTCAGTACAGGATATATATGACCTGTATAATCGGGAGTGCCATGTCAAGGGTTGGACCATAAGGACTAAGCCCGGGGTCAAACCCAAGTTAGGGCGAATGGGGTCAAGATCAAAAGATGGGATGAATGGGAAGAGGATGAAGTGAAATGGTTAACAGACATGATAGAGCAGGAAGCTACTGCCGCACAAGTAGTCGGACTATATCCAGCAAAATTCCCGCAATCTAAGAAAAGACGCACTACAGCGGCTGTGAGAAAGAAGATGCAGATGGTATGTAAGTCAAGGAAAGGCCGAACCCAGGCATCATCGAGCCGAGAAAAAGACCAGCATATAATACAAGGAAACTGCAGAAGATGGACGAAACAAGAAGACAATATATTGATAGAAGCGATGAAATGTGGACATGTTGATACGAAGGTTATTGCCAAAAAATTATATGATGTCCCCAGCATGACTGGAGATGAGCAAATGCCAAGAACAGAAGGTGCAATTAGGCACAGGCTCCTCCGATTGAAGAACCCGTTGTATAGCACCAAATACTCGTTCATGCGACCAATATCCATATCAGATCAAGAAAGTATCACAGAAAGTGATAAGAACTCGAGTTACATTGATCAAACAGTACCTGAAAGTCAGAAAATGGGATCAGAGGAAGAATATGGATTGAGACGATTCGTCGAGTTTCTCCCACAGCAACCTGAACAACGCTAATCACTAATGAAGATGTGCATATAGCTGTCACGTACATTGGGCATTACAACACGACGGTTCAGGAATTGGGATCTATGGTTGAACAAATAATAGGAGATCCATCAGGCGATGAAGAATCTAGACACGCTGTAGAGTGTGAAGAAGAAGAAAAGCCAGCTCCTCCTATAGAGATTGATCAAACAGTAACACTGGTGGTTGATCAGATGGTATCTGAGAGTTAAAGATTAGGATTGGAAGAAGAAGCCAAGCGAAAACAGTTAGTTGGACCTATCTCGTGTCAAACAGAACAATCACTAATGGCAAATGAGGATACAAATGTAAATGTTGCGGATATGGAACATCACACTGTGGAAACTCAAGAAATTGATTCTACGAGTGAACAAACAGTAGAAGTTACACTAAATGATGCGGCATCTAGATGTTCTGTAGATTATGAGGAAGAAGAGAAGCCAGCTCCTCTGGTAATGATTGATCTGGCCGGGTCGACAGAAGATTCCGAATCCAGTGAAAGTAATGAATATGAAGAGAGTTTGGCGCCAAAAGAAGATGTGTTACCCTGCAAAACAGGTTGTGGAATGTCGGAAATGAAGATACAAGTACTACCGAAAGGGTGGTTTTACCCACACCTAGAAAGGATGAATATGAAGAGGTGTGTTGAGAAGTTTTTAACTAACTCACACCAGTGGCTGATGTTGGCACAGAAGCAATTCAAACAAAGGCTCAGAGGTTAGACGAATATCGGCCATATCAGTTTTCCAGAGGTTTGGTTCCAGCAGACAAACCACATTTATTGTGGGGAAGTAAGTGTCAACAAGGATCAACTGCTATGCTAGTGTTTACACGTTTGTCAGAAGTTGAAAGGGAGTGGTGTCAAGCAATTGATAAGGTTAATGTTCGATCAGGAATTGTTATCAATGACGCCACGTCTTTGAGTTTTCATAAGGAACTTGGTGGGCGGCGACAACATCGACCAATCCGGAAGATGCAAGAAAGGTATTATTTGCGGTTACACTTATAGTTAGAGGTTCAGAATCTCTAGCTGTGTTCCTTCGGGAGTGTTGGGGTGGAATTTATGGAACATGCAGAAATGAATTATGTTGCTTACAGTATGACGTAACGATACCGCAACTCAGTTATCAAGTGCAATGCAGGCATTGGTTGTATTTAGGTGTCGGGAGGTGTATATGGATAGTTTCACGTCAGTGAATGATTATCTTCTCACTTTGTGTTTAATAACGCACCTAGAGGCATTTTCTGTTACCGATTCAATTCATTACGAGGGTGAATAGGATCCAAAGGATGTTGAGTCAACAATGAAGCTTTATGTTGCATCCTATGAAACAGGGCAGTGTTTAGCGAAACGATGGAAGTATACGACTATCGTCATAGTCCCGACCATGTTAGGCCATTGCTGAGAGGGGTGTTATATCTGCAAGTACATTGGGACTTCGGGAATGAAAATGTGTCCATTAGTACAGCCCACTTGCAGAAATGGGATTATGCATCGTACGATATCGGGAATTGAAGTTTTTGGGTTGGGGAATAGTGTAATGGGGTGCCATTACATAATTGATATTCAAGTTATAATATCACAGTTAAATTTCAGACGCGTTGTCTGAAATTTAAATAAGAGATTATAAGTTATTATAAGTTATTATAATCTACGAAGGAAAAGTCGATTCGGTATAAATACCGAATCATGCAGGTTAACTAATAGTACAGTTAGTTAAAGACTTGATATTATTATATAACTTAGGTAATTACTGTACTATGAGATGCTAACCACCCATTAAATAAACACTCTTAATTTTTCGTTCTAAGCAACAAGTGAATATTTATATATTTACTTTTATTATAGGATTAGTTGTTATCAACTAATCCTACCCCTCTTTTATTGCGCGCTTCCTCGCACAACACAGTGTAAGCCTGTAACAGGATCAGTCCTGTTACACCTGGTAGCACTTTGGGGTCCGTCTTAACGACCACAGTTCCGTTCCGCTAGTCAACTAGAGGAGAGAAGATTAAGAGCCGCTCGGCATCAAGTCGTGAGACATGACGTCTGCCGAGCGAGATAGAACGCTGGAAGTGGTGACGAAACACTTCCCCCACTTCTCGTCGCGTAGTAAAGACGCGACGGTGGAAATGGTTCGGTCTATGGGGACCGACATCATTACCTTCCTCCAGAGTGAGTCCCCGGAGGAAGTGATACAGGTGGTGAATCGCTTTAGGCGAAACCACCTAGAAAAGCCAGCACGGCCCGCGCCAGAGGCAGCGCGGACCGCAACTGCACCTGCAACGCATAGCGTTGAAGTGGTAAAGGCGCGAGTACCGCCCTTTACCGGCGAAGGGGGCGAGCCCCTTCGTAGATGGTTCGCAGAGGTGGAAGATGCCATCTTTGCGCAAAATATTGTTGACGAACGTCAACAAGCGTACTTCGCCACAACATGTCTGGGCGGCAGAGCCAGGGCATGGGCGATGGGTCGCAGAGCCACTGATGACTCTGCGTTCCTTACTTATAAGGAATTAAAAGCTGAGCTAAAGCTCAACTTTGAAGCTCCACAAATGGAGCTAAGTAGTCGGCAGGAGTTCATGGAACTCCGGCAAGGTAAGCTTGACCTTCAAGCTTACGCTCAGAAGACGCAATATTTGCTGTCAAATATTGTGTATGAGCCGGCGCCCCCTGCTATGCAGGTCACTGGCTTCATGAAGGGACTCAATGATGGTCCCGTCAAACAGCGTCTTTACCGGCACCCGCCAAAGACTCTACAGGATGCCATTGACATGAGCACCCGTGAGGAGTTCAGCATGCGATCAGCGTCATCGCATGCTGGGTACAGCCGAAGGGCTCAACAGCCCTTCGCTTTTGACATGCCGCAACAGCATGTCAACAATCAGCAGTCGGGCAGACGAAGTTCACACTTCGTCTCAAGAAATAGCCACCGGCGCCAGAGCATGAGCGGTGGAGGTCCAGAGCCGATGGGCCTATCGGTTGCGGTTGCTTCGAACACGAAGCAACCGAAATTTAAGAAGAATATACGCTTCAATCGATGCGCGAAAATGGGGAATTTTGCCCATGAGTGTATGGCACCGCGTCCGGTGCCACGCAGTCAGCGAACGGAACCGTCCGCTGCACGGCGACACCAACAGGGACATCACCCTGTTGGTGCAAAAAACGTAAATCACCAGTAGGGGCGGGGCGCCCTACTGGGAATGTTATCCCACATGCCGAAATAGGGCATGTGAGGGTAATAGCTTCAGACGGGACTATGTCATGTCAAAAGGTGCAGGGTGATGATAAGCCTCTTATCACCCTGGAGGTTAAGCCGCACGGGAGCGATGTCCCCATGCGAGGTTTGTTTGACACAGGAGCGTCAAACAATTTCGTTAGAACTCAGAGGCTAACGCTGTTGAGCTTCGTGGAGGTAAAAACCCCACAAAGTATGTTGTCAGTCCGGTTAGCAACATGTTTAACCGTGACTATTCCAAAGCGTGTGATTAAAACACGCTTCGAGTTGAATGAACTGTCATTCGAGGATGAATTCATCGTCCTCGATTTAGATGAAAAGTTCGATGTGATACCTGGAATCCCATGGATGTCCAAGTTTAAACCTTCAATCGACTGGGTTAACCTATCGATCGACTGCGGCGGACCCACAGGATCTGATCACCCTGTGCGTAATCCGGCTGTATCAGAAGATACAACCGCAACGTCAGACAGTCTGGTGGATAGCGATGGCACCACCAGGTCTGTTCTGACACGATCAGCGGAAGGTACCTCCGCTGGTGAGAGTCCAGAGGGACTACCACACGCAACAGAAGAGTCGTTGCGTGTTGGAGAGAAACATTCCACGGGTGATAAAGAACACCGTGAGAATGAAGTAATATCCACGGTGGGAAACACCCACCGTGAGAATGAAGTGATATTCACGGTGGGAAACACCCATTGTGCGACCGAAGGTTCCAACACGACGAAAGAATTCCGTGATGATGAGAGTGAACTCACGATCGAGTGCAATCGTGAGCACAACTCCGTGGTGGCCAGTGCCCACCACGTTGCGTTAGCCATGCACACGGGTGATAAAGACCACCGTGTCGCAGAACAGGCGGCCGATCAGACGAGCACATATGATCGCCAAGATTCCATGGTAGGCAGTGGCCACCATGATGATGAGTATTCGCACACGGTGAATCGTAATCACCGTGTAGCAGACAATCAGACGAGTGCGTCTGATTGCATGGGCAGTTCCGTCGAGACGATCAACGTCTTCACGCAAACTGAGACCGGATTAGCTACCCAGTCTCTGTTGATGGAACACCCTCCGAAAGAAGGTTCGGAGGTGATGGCTCTTCCAGCGCTAAGCTGGAAGAAGTTTATGAAGAACTTGCACGATGATCAGATCGAACAGATCTGTATCATCGTTGCAACAGATGATGTAGTGGATATTCGTGAACGAATATCCACAGTACAAGTGGAAAACATTGGGAAAGAGGTTCCCAATGATCAAACCAAAGTGCAGCGCTTTGAAGCGCAGAGCTGGGAGTCGCTTAAGGCGAACTCCCCATTTTATGAGGTACTTCGGGAATACGCTGACGTATTCCCAGAAGAAGTACCTAGCGAGCTCCCTAAGGATAAGGGAACTCGTCATGAGATTGACATCGTTCCAGGCACGAAGTATTGTGTCACGCGGCAACGGCCATTGCCGCGTGATCAAGTAAAAGCGATCGACAAGTTTTTCGAAGCTCGTCGTAAAGAAGTACAGGTGCGGGAGTCTATCTCACCGCACTCTACCCCCCACCTTTTGTGTGAAAAAGTCCACAGGTGGGTGGAGAATCGTTCACGTTTACAACAAGCTGAACGCAGCGACGGTACCGGCGCAGACGCCGATACCGCGAAAAGATGTCATCATTGATGGCATGTGCGGGAGCACCATCTTTAGTGCTCTCGATCTAAGAGATGGATTTTATCAAATCCTAATGCGTGAGAAGGATATCCCTCTCACGGCGGTAAGCAACCCAAGCGGCATGCTTTGGGAGTGGCTTGTTATGCCTCAGGGGCTTCGAAATGCCCCAGCTACGTTTAACAGATGCGTAACGCATCTATTACGCCCGGTGCGATAATTCGCACCGAGTTATTTAGATGACGTGTTCATCCATAGTAAGGGTGAACACGATAAAAGCGATGTAGATGTCCATAGGGAACATCTACGTCGAGTTTTAGAGCTTATGCTTACGCATAAGATCTATGCAAATCTGAAGAAGTGCACATTTGGTGCACCTGCGATACCCGTTCTTGGATGTTTTGTGGGCAAGAAAGGGGTGCGATATGATCCAGAAAAGATCAGGGTTATCGTTGAATGGCCTACGCCAAACAACGTTAAGGAACTTCGAAAGTTCCTTGGGTTGGCAACATATTTGCACAAGTATTCGTGCAACTATGCTGGGTTAATACGACCTCTTTATCAATTAATTAAGAAAGATGTCGAATGACATTGGGATACCCAATGCCAAGATGCTTTTGATGCAGTCAAGCAAAGCTTGACTGAAGCGCCTGTCTGGGCTATAGCCGATAACGAGCGTCCGTTCCACGTCGTTTGCAACGCGAGCGATTTCGCTATCGGATGTGCTTTGATGCAGCGTGATCACGATGATCGTGATCGCGTAATCTGCTATCAATCGCGTCAGTTGCGCCCAGCCGAGCGTAACTATACAGAGCATGGCAAAGAACTCCTTGCCATGAAGTATGCACTGGCCAAGTTTCGGATCTATCTATTGGGAGATAGACCGTTTGTGGTTTACACGTACCATGCGTCGCTACGCACGGCCGTGAATTCACCACACATTTCTCAAAGAATGGCTCGATGGCTGTCATTCTTTGCTGAATACAACTTTACGGTTGAATACAAACCCGGAAAGTTGAACGTGATAGCGGATGCGCTATCACGAAGGCCCGATTACGAGACGAAACCGTCCGTAACCGAAGGTGCCAGTACAAACGCGATCCGTTGCACTGCTTTGTCGTCGTCAATTATACGACAAGTACGCGAGGCGTACAAAACAGATGAGGAGACACGTCTGTTCATTGATTACTTAAGTAATCAATCAAGTGAGAAGCGCGACGAACTCCCAGAGTTCCTCTGCGCTCTCGTGCATCGATATTGACTGCACGATGATCTGCTGCTTTGCAACACAGATAAAAAATATGAAAGTCACATCGTCGTTCCAAACGACGATGATCTCAAACATCAAATTATGTTTGAGTATCATGATGCACCGATTTCGGGGCATCAAGGTCGAGAAAAGACATACGCTTCTCTCGCACGTGACTTTTACTGGCGAAACCAGTACAAGTGGGTACGGAAATACGTACGCGCTTGCGAGATTTTCCAGCGCGTTAAGCCTGCGCAGTATGCACAGGCTCCGCTGCAATCTCAGCCGGTTCCGACAGAGTGTTGGAAGTCCATTTCAGTGGACTTCGTATTCGGTCTTCCACCCGACAATAGTCGGAAGACCGGAATAGTGGTCTTTGTAGACCGTTTCAGTAAGATGGTACATCTTACTGCAGTATCAGCGAACGTAACCACCGCTCAAACAGCGCGGATATTCGTTGATACGGTATTCCGTTTGCACGGAATGCCGGAAGACATTGTCTCGGATCGAGATCCGAGATTTACAGGACGTTCCTGGCAAGAAACGTTCTCATTGCTGGGAACCCAGTTGAAGATGTCAACTTCGGACCATCCGGAAACGGATGGGCAGACGGAACGGGTTAACCGCGTTCTCGGAGACATGTTGAGATCATACGCACATGACCTTGAACAGTGGAGTGACTACCTGTCACTCACTGAATTCGCGATTAACAATTCGGTGCATGCTTCAACTAAGCATACACCGTTCTACGTGAATGCCTTAAGGCATCCACGAACCCCAGCTTTACTTGGAGGTACGCCAAATCTAAGTGGGGGAGGGACCCGCTCAAATTTTGAGCGAGTCAATGCTCAAGTTGCGACTGCAACTTGTGAACAAAACGATGGCCCTTCTACTGAAAGTACAGTAGAAGCGGAAGCAGCTTCAAATGAAACTGAAGCTGCATATGATGAATATGTGTCTGCAGCAATGGCTGCAGACAATGAGGGCAACGCACCCACTGCTGATAAAGCAGTAGATGAATTTGTATTACAGCGCCAAGCTGTAATACGCTATATAAAAGATGCACTTGCTTCTGCTTTTGATAAGCAGAAGCAAAATGCAGACAAGCAAGGAAGGAAGAACAAAAACTCCTTTCGGAAAGGTGAATTGGTACTACTAAGTACTACTAATTTGCATATACATGCAATAAGCAACTTCCCTACACGAAAGTTGCTTCCTAAGTACATTGGACCTTTCAAGGTCCAAGAGATTCGGGGGAATGCCTATACCTTAGACATTCCCACAGCAATGCGGCTTCACCCAACATTCTATCTTGGGCGGATCAAGCCGTATCATTCGTCTTCGTCTTACGACGAGACGCAGAACCACGGAAGATACCGTGCTTCTCCAAGTCTCCCAAGAGAGACTTGTAATCGTCTTCCAGCCGTTGGTGAGCAGAGCGGAGAGTCATTACCTCCGCCTTAGACTGCTCAAGACCAACCTTGTGCCGATAGAGCTCTTCCTTACAGCGGGAAAGTTCGATGTACAGAAGATCATTCTTCTGCTGAAGGGCAGTGTGCTCCCCGAGATGTCGCGGACATTCTCGCGAAGAGACCGATATGTCTTTACATAGTGAGACATATCGCTGCTCAAGGAGGAATAACCCTCCTCGAGCTTGCGGAGCAAAGAACCATGCTCCGCAACAACAACGGCGAGGGAATTCTCAACCTCCGCCACCCCTGATCGATAATCAGGGGAATAAGCGATACATTCTCGAGCGCTTGATCTCGAAGCTCTCGGTGCCGTCAAAGAAGGGGCAGTGTACCGAGTACTTGGTACGCTGGCTGGGCTACCCCCAAGAGTTCGACTCTTGGGAGCCGATTGAAGTTCTGAGGGCCGACGCCCCAGATCTTTTGACTGAGTTTGAGAAGAAGTCTCAAACTCATAATGCGAAGTAGCATCAACACTAGGTTTTGATGCATTTAGGGCATCGATTAATCCCTGAATTTCGGCGGGTACGGAAAAACCACCGTACCTCCGCAACTCCTCCTCTGACAGATGAGGAGCTCCCTGCGGACACCGCGGGCAAACGAGGTGAGAAGGGACACCACAGTTCAACCCTTCTTTGATGCAAGCAAAATGTATGTATTCCATTTTGCCTGTTCGCGAGTGCTTTAAAAAGCGCTCGCGCATTACGTGAACAAAGTTCACGTAATCATCGGGGATTTTGTTGTAGTTGTCAACAAAAGTATTCCAACTCTGAGTCAGGGCGTCTTTATAGTCCCTGTTCCTCCTTGACCCTTTCCGGCTCGAATAATGTCGAACCTGTAAAAAGAGGTCAATAAAGTACAGACGTCTATCGTCTGTACTTCGATCGAATCGACGTTACTGGATGTCTTCGCAGTCATCCAGCACGTTGATATCGACCAACGCATATTGGCAGTCCCGCTTACGGTGACCACCACTGTTGGGGGCAAAGACCATCCAGGGGTCCAAAACCCCACTCTGTACGGAACATGTGGTTCGTACGATGATACGCTTTAGAAGCGACAGGCGCCGCTTCTGTTCGAGCTCTTTTATCAGGCGGAGCACCGCCTGCTTCGACACCACGCGCCGGGGTTAAATCGCCCCGACGTGGAGTAGTACTTGGTCCAGGTGGGGAGCTGCGTTCCCGCAACAACCTGTGATAATCATTGTCGCTGTCAGCTATGACAGCGACACCAGAGTCATCATCGCTGTTAGGCGATGAGCACCTAGCGAGTTTCGACTCGCTAGATCCTTTCGTGGGGACAGCTGTACCCTCATCACTTGTTCGGAGTCAGAATTCCCGAACATGGCCCTCTTGGCAACATGCCATTCGGAAGTTGCCATCGTGCGAGATGTTGCTAATGCAACATCTCCCTGTTTCTTGTCAGATGCCGCCTTAGCAGCATCTGTGGTCGAAGACGGTACGTCTTCCGACCTTTGCGTAGTTGACGCTGCTAATGCAGCGTCACTGTTGTCACTCAACAACTCAGCACCTAGTGCTGAGGCGGAGGAAGAAGCTCCTTCGATATTTTCAGCAGCGCTCTTTAGAGCGCCGCCGCGTGCTTTGACCATCGAGTCGATGGTCAATCCGTTGGTGAATGATAAATTCCGACCAACAAGTGCCACCTATGATTGGCCAAAATAAGAATTATTATTGGCCAACCACCTTAAGTGGGGGGTGATGTAATGGGGTTGCCATTACATAATTGATATTCAAGTTAGAATATCACAGTTGAATTTCAGACGCGTTGTCTGAAATTCAAATAATAGATTATAAGTTTTTATAAGCTACGAAGGAAAAGTCGATTCTGTATAAATACCGAATCATGCAGGTTAACTAATAGTACAGTTAGTTTAATACTTGATATTATTATATTAGGTAATTACTATATTATTAGCCGCTAACCACCCATTTAATAAATACTATTAATTTTGCGTTCTTAAGATAAAATAATACTTATATTTACTTTTAGTATAGAATTAGTTGTTACCAACTAATCCTACCCTTATTGTATTGCGCGCTTCCTCGCAAAATACAGTGTAAGCCCGTAAAAGGATCAGTCCTGTTACACCAAGTGTGTTTGACTGATTTGTTGGTTCGGACGGAAGTATTAAGTACCCGGGAAGTAAAACAAGGAGGACTGGCTTATTACCTCTTTGTGTTGTTAATTAAGTGGAATTATAATAATTTTCAACCCCTTCACGACAGATGGGTCAGTGCAAGTCCCACTTGCAGGTGATCCTCGATCACGTTCGCGGTGGCGAATGCGGTATCAACCTCTCGAAGCCACACATAAAGGTTTTCACCGTTCTCGCCGGTGAATTCCTTTATCTTAAAGGACATCGGAGGGCACCCCCCCCCCGTAGACGCGGGATAACTCCCGCGAAGACTCGCCCCATGGGCGATAAGAGCATTCACCATTTCACGCACGGAATCGAGGCCTTGCTCCACTAGATGGCGCATGCCATCCTCACCCAATATGGGTAACAGCCTTTTAAAGGCTTCCTGTTGGACCTGGGTTAGCTTACCCCAATCATCCTTATCCATCCCTTGCAGAGGATGTTGATCACCAACACAGGTGTTGGATTGACTACAAGTGCTACCAGATGTAGATGGTGCGTACACGCACGGTGCGGCTAGTGCACAGATGAAGAATTTCCTTTAAGCGGCGTTCGCCGCTACTTAGCCGATACGCCCTTGTATAAGGGCTTAGCAAGAGATCACTCTCTTCCTCGGGGCCAAGATTCCTTGGGTGGTTTACAGTTAGCTTTCGCTAACGCCTTGTAACAAGGCTTCCCTTATAAAGGGAGGTAGCGTAATAGAGAACTCCCTTACGCTGCAATACTCACTGCGCGCGCGACCGGGCGTGGTCGCGCGCCTAGCAGTCTTAATTATTTTTGTAAAATGAATGTATATTTAATACATAATTAGCCTAAATTAATTTAAGCTAGTGTAAACTATATGTAATACTAAGTAGAACTTACTAAATTCTTACCTAGCTAAAATGTAGTGTAAACCACCTGTTTACTAACACGTGGCTGGCTGCCACGCCTCCACCAAGGGCTCCTTCCCTGGTTGGTTAAAATAACCAATGGTCCAAGACCTTTCGGACCGGTCAATACTGACCCCAACCGTAGTGTACTCCCGTACACCACACACTAAATGTAACCAGAATGTAATCCTGTTACAAGCGGGCAGCGACCTTTCTGAAAAGATGCAAGACAGCCGTTTGATCCACAAGATCCGTGACGTGTTGACGCGAAAGATAATTCGCTTTTAGGAGCAGGAGGTAAGAAATTCGTGCTAGTTGCGCTTACTGTAGTTTTGTGTTGACCAAGTTGTCACGTTGTGCTTGGTATTAGTCGACGAAGAAACCGGACAAGTTCGCCCCACCAGCACACCTGATCACAGCTGCTTGCGCTGAGTAGGGAAGCGATGCGCCACTGAAGGATGTAAAAACTCCGCTCAATCTCGCGGACTTTGTAAAAGTCACCGAGGTAAAATAGTGTGATTAGCCTTAGAGTTGCCTGCTTGTGATGCTTTTTCCCAGGTGGTAAAAGATGACGTTTCCATGGGTGCAACAAGAGCAGCCAAGGTGGGGGATTTTGCCGTGGACACGGAACTAGCCAAGTGTCTAAAATGAAGACGGATTTTTTTTTTGTTTAGATATTGATCGTTATTCATTCTACTTACAAGTATTGGTCAAAACATAATAATACCATATGAGCGTCGAGAGGAGCGGGGCGTGCGTACTAAACATGGAACGAAAGAGTTAGAGCACGACGAGGAAACTTACCAACTGCGTTTGTTCGAGTGGACGTACACACGCAAGTGGCGTGAGAGGAGACCGTGGGAACTCTCGAATCTCATGCTACTTGTTACGTGCGAAGAAGCCCATCCCATGGCCGAGCGTGGATTTGCCACTGTCACGTCTTTCATTCTATTTGAGGAATGTAAGGACGACGGGCCTTACAATGTACACTTTACAAAAGTCAATTTCCTATTGGTCCAAAGTGACATGGCGTGTGCCCGTAGGGCGGAGGGGCTGGTACGGCGACCCTTTTTATATTAGTTCAAAAGAAAGAACTATGTTCAGTCAGCGACACCTACTGTTATTTTATCATTTTGGAATAAAAGAGTTGCGAGATAATACATTCTGTACGTGCATTAACTCCTAGTTGCTCCACAAATATGTTCCAGCCCGTTCACTTCCGTTCGTATCCAATGCTCTCTTCAAAACGTTAGTTCTGGCCAAATTGAAACATGGCGGGCTGGTCAGAAGATGTTCCGAATTGAAATTGCTGGGCATTAGCATCCGTGTCGGGCGCTAGGCTATCCTCCGCATCTTCCTCTCCATTGAAGTATGTTTCCACAATCTTCAAGGACTTCACGTAAATGTCTGCATCATGTTTACCATTAGTGCATGCCACAATAAGTATAAAGCCCTCTCGTACAAGCACTTGATCCCACCTTCGTTGGCATGATACTGTAGAGCTTGTATCTTGGTCACACCGTCCGCTTCATCAATCATTGTAGCAATATCGTTGATGTCATTAGTCTTCTGCATCTCGCCTACGCGCAGAATGTTTTCGAGACCTTCTAGCGCCACGATCACCACCTTTGCGTCTTTCACCTCCAGGAGATCGCACAAAGGCTTGATGCAACCTGGATACGAAAAAAACAAACTATAAACAAATAGGGAGAAGAAAACAAAGACGGGTACTTACCAAGACTGACAAGGTGCATAATCTGCTTCACCGAACCACCAGAAGTGGCGTTTGAAACAGCCCATGCTGCTTCTTTACGGATGTCAAATTCTGCCGTTGATACGAAGCTGATAAGGGACGGGAATATGTCAGCATCTATTATACACTGAATCTGTTGTTGGTTTCCGGCTGTGATATTGGATAACGTCCAGCATGCTTCCTTTCGAATTCCCTTTTTTGGACTCTCAAGTAGCGCACGTAGACACGGTAAAGCGTTCAAATTGATAATGACCTGTGTTTGGAGGTCATCGCCAGTCACGATGTTGCCGACTGTTCGCAGGGCAGGCGTCTGAACACCAGGCGAATGGTGCATCAGTAACTCTACAATTCGCCGACACACACCAGCTTCAATTACAGCCTGAATCTTTTCGTTTGTGCCATCTGACAGATACGAAAGAGCCCAACACGCGTCTGTAAGCACTTCCTCGTCGTGGGTATAGATGAGCTGGCCCAGAGTCGGAAGCGCGGGAGCCACGAGCTCAAAGTGCGGCTGGGGCTTTCCCCGGCAAAAGTTGGACAGAGTCCACGTAGCGTTCCGAAGCATCGTCGGCTTAGAATTTTCCGTCAATTGCTGCATGAGTGGACGGAGGGCGCCGCAGCGCAAAACCATGTCACGGCACTCGATAGAATCACCAGCAATGTTACCTAAAGCCCAAACGGCCTGTTCGCGCACATCATCGTTTGGGGACAGCAACAACTGACAAAAGATAGGGACAGCGCCGTAGTTGATTACTACTTCGGTATCGGCAGAAGTGCCCGATGCAATGTTTGTCAGAGCCCACGCAGCCTCAAATTGCAGTATAGGAAAGTCCTCGCGCTGAAGAAACTGCACAAAAATGGGGACTACACCTGTTTCGATTACTTCTTTGATGGGCGGATTGCGCTCTGGAAGATAATTTACAAATTAGCAC
This sequence comes from Peronosclerospora sorghi, assembly GCA_026184515.1. Taxonomy (NCBI): domain Eukaryota; phylum Oomycota; class Peronosporomycetes; order Peronosporales; family Peronosporaceae; genus Peronosclerospora; species Peronosclerospora sorghi. Next base: position 12,583,005 of record CM047588.1, read on the forward strand.
TCTGTTTTTAGGCACTTTTCGATGGATCTGATCCCTTACCTATAGACAAAAGCTTGCGAAATTTAGTAACCGCATCAAGCTGTACTTGCGAGTCACTCGACTGCAATTCTGTTACCAGTTGCGGGAGCTCAGCCAGCTAGACCAAATTTGCAGGTGTCAGTTTGCACAAACCCACGCATATAGCGTGATACTAACTAAGACTTGCGTACCCGCTTTGCCAGGGTTGACTCTCCAGAGGAGTCCCCTAGGGTGGCCGCAGCCGCAGCTTCACTATCCCCAAGCGTCTACACCATCAAACGTAAACCAGAGAGTTTCATTATTTCGAAATAAACATCATCCAAGGACCTCCCACGACTTCAAAAACATCAATCGCAACATAGCCCATCATCTAGACACTTTCTGCTCTTAATTATTTCTCAATAGCCGTACCATACGACGGCGCTGATTAATGCGATCCTCCTTGATGGTCTTACGGATCTGTACGGTGGTCTCCATGCGGCTGCGACGCGACTCATCGGCGTCAATGCCTTTCTTGAAAAGATTTTTGCGCTCCTGAACTTTCCCTACGGGGAGTGACATACTGTTGCAGATCTTCTTTCTCAAGCCCGTACTGGAACGCTAGCTGTGGGCGCAGCTTCTTTTCTTGTTCGAAGGCCCGCCAATGAAAGAGTTAAATGTGGGCCACGTAATTCGAAGAAAAGTTAGGCCAAAAAGGTTTTATTAGAGCTTCAAAAAAACCTCGGATATCACAAGTTTGCAAACAGTAAAGAAACTCAACTCTAAAGCAAGACGCAGGTTATAGTTTCGCGTGACAGCTAAGCATCGACAGATAAAACAAAATTCCTGGAGTGTGGTGTACTCGTACTTTCGGGATTAACGTTCATTTATGTAGTAACAGTGCAGGTTACTGTTGAAAATATTCTATATACTCGTTTTTATTAAAGCCGGGTATGATTGTTATTTATCATTGGTAGCAATATTCATATTGTACTTACAGTCATCCCTCTGTTACTTTATAACCTCGGTAAACAGCATACCCTATAAAGTACCGGGGGGTATTAAGTTGTAGAAAATCACTTAAATTTAATAAAAAAAACGCGGTGCCCATCGTTTTTTGAATAAAATGCTTTGTTTACCTTTTTAAAATGCTTATTTTACATTTTTGAGTGCATAACGGCGAGCTGGCCACCAAGGGAGAGGTATAAAAGGCGCCTTTCCCCCCCAGGCCACCAACATTTTCGCTTTCCCCATCGACTGTAGCAAAGCAAGCACCCCTCCCCCCCACATACCCCAGGAACCAAAAATCTGGCCAGGCAACACGATCAAAGTCCAATCATCTCAGCCGCCTGTGTGGTAAGCGACAATTGGAAACAGTTTTTTTCGCCTTTTTCGCCTTAAGAACAGCAAGCGTTTTTAACCACAATTGTCTTTCTAGTGCCTTCCACTTGTTTTCGGTAAAATGACTCTGATTCGTCCCACGTACGACCAGAAACGCGACATCTGTCGTCACAAGGCAGCAAACCCGGATATGAGCCAGACGGCGCTAGCTGCTTGGGCAAAGGACAAGTTCAACCTTCCCAAAGCCATCACTCAGGCGACAATCAGCAACATTCTCAAGAAGCGAGCTGAACTTGAGGCTATGGATCCAGCCGAGCTCAGCGCCAAGCGGACCCGGATCGTCCAGCATCCTGTCGTCGAGGAAGCTGTGGCATATTGGGTCCTTCAGTGCCAGAGCCGTGGAGTGGCGCTGACCGGTGAGCTCATCCGGCTGAAAGCAAAGACTCAACATCCCTGAGAGTGTCATCGAATTTTCTGCCGGCTGGCTCCACAAGTTTCAGCAGCGACACAGGCTGCGTTCGGTCCGCATCCACGGCGAAAGTGCATCTGCAGACAATGATGCCATAGTGGAAGCCCTGCCTGGTTTGCGGACCACCATCGCTAGGTACAGCCTCCGTAATGTTTTTAACATGGATGAAACAGGTATGGAAGTTCTCTCAATATCAAATTCTTTGATGATGGCAAAATAATGCTCACTTTCATGTCCTGCAGGCCTGATTTACAGCATGTGCGCGGAGAAAACAATCGCACAGCATCAAGTTGAGGGTTTTAAAAAGATAAAGGTACAAAAAATCTTTGCTGATTTGTAGTCTTTACTCCCTGTCTAACATTCCTGTGTTCAGACCCGTTTCACTCTTGCCTTCACGGCAAATGCGGATGGTTCCGAAAAGCTTCCGCCTTTCTTCATCGGGCATGCCGCCAAACCGCGTGTTTTTCAACGCAAGACCGGTGCCCAGTTGGGCTTTTATTACCGCCATAACAAAAAGGCCTGGATGACTGGCGTATTTTTTCAGGAGTGGTTGCTGAAGCTGGAGGCTGACATGAAGGTTTGTTTTGATGCATGCTATCCTGAATTGTCTGTGACATTTTTCCACTCATTACTGTATCTGTTCGTGTACAGAGGCAGAAACGCGAAATCCTTCTCCTTCTTGACAACGCTCCATCGCACACTACCGAGGAACTTCAGCTTGATCACGTCAACGTGGTTTTTCTTCCTCCAAACACAACCTCAAAAATTCAGCCGATGGATGCCGGCATTATTTCTGCATTCAAGCGTCACTACCGCCGCCATCATCTTCAGAACGCACTTGATCGCGACGAGCGGGGAGAGAAGGAATTGTATAAGGTGGATCAGCTCACAGCTATGCGTTGGTCAGTGGCAGCTTTGGAGGAGATCACCTCCCAGACAATTGCCAACTGTTTCCGTCATTCTGGGCTCTTAAACCAAGTCGAGCGGCAGGCAGCACAGGAATTACCACAGTCACCTGCGGTGGATCTAGACGAGCAAGCGGTTGGACAGGAACTTCAAGACGCCATCAACCAACTACCCCTTCGTAATCCAATGTCTGTTGAAAACCTCGTTAATCCTATCGTGGAGCAGGAGGCAGCTCAACCTGAGTTGGATGACAGTGAGATCCTGGCTTATGTGCAGGATGCTGAGGAGGAGGAGGAGGAAGAGACTGTGGAGGAAGAGCATAGGGTAAAGCTGACAAAGGCTGAAAAGTTTCAGGGTATTGGAATCTTTGCTTCTTTGCTTGGTCCTTCCCTTCCTGAACACCGCAATGCCCTTAAGGTAGCTCGTCAGATGCAACTTGATCTCCGCCACAGTAGCACTGTCCAACGTACCCTTGATTCCTGGATTTGTTGAGATATTTTTTAATATTTTCTCTCCATTTTCCCTCTTCCCCTTTTTTGTTTATGAAAAAATTTCCCTCTGCTACTTTATGTTTTGTTAGAAATGTTATAAAGTATTAGGTATAAGGTTTACTCATAGGAACGACAGCGGTGGAAGCCAAAATCCATAAAGTAACAGAAGCTATAAAGTACCGGGGGATAAAGTTTGGGAGGGATGACTGTACTAGTAAAAAGATCTATGTATTTGTACTCCAACCTGAGTACATATGTTTGGGCACTAATAAGTGGTGTAGAGTAAACAACAGATGGAAGTTTGCTATAACTTCAACATCTTATGCATATTTCATGTTAGGGTAGCCAATCACTTCTCAATACATATTCCATTGATTAAGTCCCCGACTTGGTTAAATTATTCTACTACCTGCGAACTGTCTACGGGTGTCATTTTCACTGTCAACAAATTTTTTGGTGGTGTAATATTGATTTAAGACGTTTTCAGTATATTGATGACGGCACCTGTTACCAAGCCGATGGGAACAAATTATAATTTTTACTAAAGGTTGGATTAAGATCCAGGTGGTTGCATGTAGCCGGTGCGTATACGCACGGTGCGGCTAGCGCACAGAGGAAGACTTTCCTTAAAGCGGCGTTCGCCGCTACTTAGCCGATACGCCCTTATTAAGGGCTTAGTAGGAGAGAGCTCTCCTACTCGGGGCCAAGATTCCCGGGTTAGTTTACTCTAGCCTGTACTAGTGCCTTAACGGTGTGGTGGAGCGGCTGATCGAAGATTTTGAGACTCGATCAGGCGGTACCACGGCGCCCAGACTGCCGACTAGCGAAGGGGGTCCTCCGGATGTCTTCGACTGCTTGTGTTCTTGCTCACCTTGTGTACCCGACGGCTAGGCGTGGGTCGCACCTCAGGTGGTGGGGACAGCGCACAGCGAATTCTTGGTGCAAGATTGATTTAACTAACTTGTGACGATAAAACCGATGCGATCAGGCGTGATCACGTGCGATCAGGTGCTTAAACCACGTCAATTAGCCGCGATCAGGCTTGATCAAGTTTGGGCCGATGCTAATAACCGACGATCAGCAATATTCTGTTTTGATCGCAAGTGCGATCAGGCGGCAGTCCGACGCGATCAGGTGCTGAAACGATGTAGATCAGTGGTAATCAGTCTTGATCAGGCTTTGGCTGACGTTAATAACCGTCGATCAACAATATTCTGTCTTGATCGCAGATGCGATCAGGTGTCATGATCGCAAGTGCGATCTGGTACTGAAAGGCTCGATCAGGGGCTAAAAACTGCTTCCCAGTCGTAATATACCTTGATCAGACTTGATCAAGCACCGGAAGTCGTTCAAGTAGCAGTTGGCGCGATTTGCGATCAGCGATCACGATCACGATTCGCAAAAAGTGTCGATCAGGTGTTGATCGGTAGGGGGGTACTTGATCAGGCAGCGGAGTCTTCACTGCCTGATCGCGGAGCCTCTAAGCCGTCAAACAGCTAAGGAACGCCCAAATCAATGCGCTCCTAGCCTAGACTATATGAGGAAAAGGTATTTATATTAAAATCCACCTAGATTTCCCGTGGAGCGCTTAAAGCAGCCGAACTCTAGGGGCCAAACGTTAATTTCACGGGGAAGAGGTGAGAGAACTGCTCGATCACGTTCCCAAAACCAAAAACCTTTAAACGACGAACCGCAGACACTGCGGTGGAGTTGCGGGGTGAGTTCTCACACTCTACGCCAACCGGTGGGCCAAAAACGCACCTAGTGCTCCCGCCCGGGACGTAGATGTTTCAATAAGGTGGGGGCGCAAAGGTGCCTTCCCAAAAAACGATCAGCGCGATCGTACGCAAAAGGAGAACTATATTAGCAATTAAACCCTTAGATCTACCCTGTTCCTACTTTCAACCAATCCGCATCGTCCATTCGAAACGCCTTCCGTCCATCAGTCGATCTGATTTTTCCGCTTGTTCCTTGTTTGTTCGCTGGTGTCCGCCGCGTACCTGTAAGTAATCAGCACATCTTCCGTGTCCCTTCTATATCCTGTCTATGTACACCACGGTGGACGTACTACTGTACCCACCGTGGTACACATGGCGGTACCTAATTATGTACTACTGTATCCACTATCTGCGTCCACTATCAGGCCCCTAATTTAGGTCCTAATATTAGTCATAATATTAGGCCCCCAATGGGTCCTAATAAAATGTCCAACATTAGGCCCTATTTTAGCCTTATAAAAAAGTCCGCTTTACGACAACGGCAAGGCTCCCTTACAAAAGGTGTAGCTAAGGGGAGGGCTCCCCTTACGCTACGGCACTCACTACACGCACGACCGGTCGAGGTCATGCGTCTGTACTAAGGAGTGGAAAGTAAACTGAATATATTAAATATGTAATTATTTAAACTAATATAAACTATATGTAACACTAAGTAGAATATTCCTAATTCGTACCTAGCTAAAATGTAGTGTATACACCTGTGTACTGACACGTGGATGGCTGACACACCACCACACCAAGGGCCCATGCCCTCATTGGTTAAAACAACGAAATGTTCGAAACCTTTCAACCCGGCCAATACTGTCCTCAACCGTGGTGTACCAATGTACACCAACACTCAGTGTTACCCGAATGTAACCCCGTTACCTCCCTTCCCCATCAAGACTATTGCTTACGCAATAAACAAAATTTTGTTGGAGAACTCCAACGCCAGTACCTCTGGCTGTCCATTGTACACCCTCAGAGGTGCTATGGACGCAAACTATTCCGACGGCTCGGAAGTGGACGCCCTGGGGGAGCTCTCCCCAACGGCTGGCCATGTGGATAGCGCCAAACGGCGCTATCAGTCATCCAACCCATTCCCCACACGTGGGAAGAACGCACTAACTCGTGCGCCACCGTTACCCGCTAGGGGTGATACCTCCAGGTTGCCACAGGCAACCACCACCAATGACTTGGTTCAAGAGGCCCGACGTGCCGGACGGGCACGTAAGGGACCTCGCGACCCTCAAAAGAGGGCTAAGAACGCGGACAAGAGAGGCTTAGCCTCTTATACCCCTGGACCAGCGGCTATACTATCGCGTGAAATTGCGCATCGGAACCAACTCCGGGCCCGACTACTAACGCCCAAACATTTTTCCGTTAAGGCCTACCGGATGCGCCTCGGGAAACAGGCACGCGGTGCCCTCGTGGATGTTCTCCGAGAGATTTCCCTTGTTCTACTGAGGGACGAAAGCGTCGAAGACGCAGAACAGGCGTTCCGCGCCTGGGCGGAAAGGGAGAAACACCTCCCCAGTTTAGATGCGCTGTACAACAGCTTTTCCGAACACGACGTTCGGGTAGAGAGAGCGCTACGCTTGGCCTATGCTCAGACCAAAGCGCAAGGGCAATTGCCTGCCTCCTGTTATACGCGCTCTGCTCTCGATGTGGTGCCGGAGAGCAATGCAAGCACGGCATCTGCCTCCGGCGAACTCCCAGCTATTGGGAGTGAAGGGGCTTCTTCATCCCCTTGGGTCGTTGACTCTCAGTGGGATTCTCCCGCTCGAAAGCGTCAACGACGTCACAGCAATCCTGCCGCAGGGGAGTCTCGTACTCCCACGAGTTCTGGGAATGTGGATACCCTTTCCACTTCACCAGGTATTGGGTCTCACCCCGGTGATGGCGTCGTGCCATCAGGCGTTCCACATGATAATGTGGCGTACCCTCCGTATCGAGCACTGGAGGAGGGGGTCGCGCTATTGCGGCGTGACTTCCACGAGCGCTGTGATCGGCACAGCCTTCGTATCAAAGATGCTCAGGAGGAACTCCGCAACGAGGGGAGTGCGAATGAACGCCTCGAGGAGCAGCTTGCCTCTCTCGAAACTCTCGTTGCGGAGCTTCAGGGTCGTATATCAACCCTGTCGGAGATGTTCCGACCTGTTGCGCCTTTGGGCTATCCGGTTTCTCACCCTCCTCCGCGAGGGGACCCGCCTCCGGGTTCTGGTATGGCTTAAGCATACCCACATAAAAGGTTGGATGCGTACGCATCGCCTTCTGGATGTGTAAGGTGTACGAAAAGCCCTTTCGGGCTAACACCTTAAGGGGACCCACAAACCTGGGGCGCAGTTTATTTCGCAACACATTTGAAACTGCATGCGTAGGAAGATTTTTAGCGTTTAATAAAACACTTTCTCCTACTTTGTATACCTTTTTATTACGCCGCCCCTTTCGGTCAGCTTGCTCCTTCTGCTTGTCTTGGCTTTCCGCCATGGCATCGCAGACGTGTCGTAAGACACTAAGTAGCGTCGATAAAAACTTATCGATGTGCTTTCGCACAGATACAGGGCTGACATCGGGGAATCCTCCCCCCTCAAGCCCTGGGCCACACACATGTGGCGTTAATGGAACCCTCGGATTCACCAATCCGTTCACGTAAAACGGGATAAGCCCCGTAGATGCATGTACCGAATTGTTGATGGCAAATTCAACCATCGGAAGCATATCACTCCAACTCTTTGGAGAATCCGAACATAATCTCCGGAGGATATCCTCCACAACGCGATTAACACATTCCGTCTGACCGTCCGTCTGCGGGTGATCCGCAGTGGACATGAGGAGCTTGGTGCCTAACACCTTAAACAACGCTCCCCAGAATTGTCCCGTAAAACTGGGATCCCGATCCGACACAACGGAATCGGGTAGACCATGTTGTCGAAAGACACGGTCTAGGAACACCTTTGCTGTTCCTTGTCCATCTATGGACTCTGGCACCGCCGACAGGTGAGCCATCTTGCTCAAACGGTCTACAAAGACCAATATGCCGGTGTTACCGGTCTTATACTTCGGAAAACCGAAGATAAAATCCATGCTAATGGATTTCCAACACTCCGTTGGAACCGATAAGCTCGAGAAAGGCGCAGCTGAACTTGCAGAGGGTTTAAACCTCTGACATGTCTCACAGGTGCGTATATACGCACCGACCCACTTATACATATTGGGCCACCAATACAAAGCGCTTAAAGCGCTGTAGGTCTTATCCCGACCTAAATGACCCCCGGTAGGGGCGTCATGTGCCTCAAAGAGGACTCTATACTTCAGTTCCTCATTATGAGGAACAACCACCCGCGGAGTGTCCTCCGCACTCGTGCTATAAATAGCAGACCGCACAGTACCTGTAACGGTGTAAACGAGCTCTAGCTCGACTTGACAGGGTTGGCTCAGACGATCCAAGACCCTTTTCACCTAACGCGCGGATAAGCGCCGTACATTGAGGGTCTTTCTCATACGCCTGGCGTATGAGATCCACCACAGACGAGGTGACGAATGTCGCGTGAGCGAGCTCGTAATCGCGACGACGCGACAACGCGTCTGCAAGCACGTTCTACTTTCCAGGTTTATACTTAACCTCAAGTTACACTCTGCAAGAAGGAGAACCAAAAGGCCATCCGTTGGGAGAAATGAGGCGACTTCGTCGCTGTCCGTAAGGACGCGTGGTCAGTATAAACCACGAACGGCTTAGATCCGAGTAGGTGCACCCTAAATTTGACAAGAGTATACTTCATTGCAAGTAGCTCCTTATCATGAACGGGATAATTCCGTTCCGCAGGTTTAAGCTGACTCGACTCAAACGCAATCACGCGTTCCCTTCCTGCATCGTCTTCTTGTAACAAAGCACATCCGATTGCAAAATCGGAGGCGCCGCAGGCGACACTAAATGGTTTCCCCGAATCTGGGAGAGCAAGAACGGGATTTCAACAAGCTCCCCTTTACCGCTTCAAAAGCGGTTTGGTGTTTGGTTTCCCAACACCAATCAACATCCTTCTTAAGAAGGTCGGTTAATGGCTTCGCCATTTCAGCGTAGTTCTCGTTGTACTTGTGGAGATAATTGGCTAATCCAAGCACTTCCGTAAATCTCTAAGATGTACAGGCAAAGGCCACTCCACAATGGCTTTCACCTTCGCGGGATCCGCCTGCACTCCATCCTTACCGATGAAGCATCCGAGGAAAGGAATTTCCTCAGCACCAAAGATACATTTGGATGCGTTCGCATATAACTATGCTCTCGCATTCATTCGAGCTCATCTCGAAGGTGTATCAGATGCGTCTGGACATCAGACGAGTCGCCTTCCGCACGACTATGAACGAATATATCGTCGAAGTATGTCTGAGCGTACTTTCTATGAGGGCGGAAGAGTTGAGTCACCAAGCGATTAAAAGTCGCTGGTGCATTCGAAAGCCCCTGTGGCATAACTAGCCATTCCCACATCATGCCACTAGGCGTGCTGACCGCTGTAAGCGGAATATCGGACGATCGCATGAGCACCTGATAATACCCGTCCACCAGATCTAAGGCACTGTACACCGTACATCCCGCCATATTGTTCTGGAGGACATCCTTCCGAGGAATCGGAGTCTGCATGGGTACATTCGCTGCATTCAGCTTATGGTACGCATGCACAATGCGCCACTTTCCGTTAGGTTTACGAACACAAAAAGTGGGAGAAGAATGGGGAGACTTACTCTCCCGTACCATCCCTTCCTCTTCTTTCCCATTGAAGAATGCGTCGATAACGTCGCATTGCTCCTTGGGGAGAGGCCACTGCCTAGTGACGCAGTATTTGGTTCCAGGAACGAAATCAATTTCATTTCGGATTCCCCGATCCTGTGGTAACCCCATCGGCGTGTTGTCACTAATGACATCTCCAAATTACTTTAGTAAGGAATGGTAAAGGTCCTCAGGATCCGCGAGGATCTTGAGACCGCTTCGGGCATCCAATGCCCGTTTGGTTTGCACCAAAACTGAATCGTCCATCGTGGATGAAGAGTTCAACTCCTCTTCCGGACGTAATACGACAACCTCGTCTATTTCATCTGCTTTCAAAGCAGTTTCAAACTCCTTGAAGGACATCTCCTCCAGCGACAACAGTTCGCCTATCCCAGGCAACAGTTCAAGGCTTACGCCTCCTGTGACAACACCTGTCACACTATTCAGCATCCTATAGGACTGCTGACTACTGGCCTCGGGACTCATCCCGGGACCCAGATGGGGGGGAGTAAATTGCCCCATCTATTGGAAGCGCTTCGCGCCTATCCACAGAGGTCTCTACCTCTACCACCGGTGACTCGCCGGTCTCACCTACAACGACGTAGTCGGAATCATTTCCGACATGCGAAAGAGACGAACTACGGGTATCTTCGCTTGGAAGCGCCTCGCGCTTAACCACAGGGGTCTCTACCCCTCCCACTGGAGTCGCCTCAGAGGAATTCACCTTTACCAATGGCGACTCGCCAGTCTCGCCTATAACGGCGTGGTCGGAATCATTTCCGACGTGCAAAAGAGACGAACTACGGGTCTCTTTGCTTGGAAGCGCCTCGCGCTTAACCACAGGGGTCTCTACCCCTACCACTGGAGTCGCCTCAGAGGATTCCACCTCTGCCACTGGCAACTCACCAGTCTCACCGTTAACGGCGTGAGATTAACCGCCGAATCCCCCCCCGTTAAGGAACTCTTCCTTAACGTCATTGGGACTGATCATTTCGGACATCCCAATCTCTGTCATCTGACGCCATAATCGCTTTTGCGATCGAGAAAATGTGGGTTCATGACTCGCCAATGCTTCACCCGACCGCGGGTGCGTTGATCCAATGGACTTAGACTTCCAGTCGATCCATGGCTCGTGGCGTTCCAGCCACTTCATGCCCAGAATGAGGTCATACCTCAAGTCCAAATCCAGGACTAGGCAACGTTCTAAGCTGTCGAAGTCTGCAAACTTCATCTTAAGGTCAATCGAGACCTTGGGTACAGAAACCTGTACGCCCGTCGCAAGACGGACCGTGACAACGTCACGAGAACGTGCCTCTAGGGCCTCGGCATACAGCCGACTCTTCTCTACAGAATCCCGTCTGATATAATTGTCGGACGCTCGAGAGTCTATCAAGACTCTCCAAGGCTTATCAAAACCTTTCACGTCCGCACGGACTACCAGCAACCCTGTCTGTTACACCAACCCGATGCTAGAAAGCACCGCTTCCCTCGGGGCTTTGTGCTGTCGTCCCTTACCTTTGGGCTTAACAGCACTGAGGGATCCCCCAGTAAGGCGCCCGCACCTACTGGGAGCCATCGTTTCCCGACGGCTTGGGCAAGGGCTTTTTCCCAACCCTTGGCCCTTTATAGCGAGTGTCTCGCTGGGGATTTTTCGGACATCTGTTCCGCAGATGATCCATGCTCCCACACAGGAAGCATCTCAGCGGCCCACGCCGCTGCAACATAGCCAAGAGCTCTGTCTCGAAGCTCCGTGAAAAAGAGTCCGAATGACTCTTAGCGGGAGGTTTCTCCTCCGCTTCGACCTGACTCAGGTCCATGGGTTCGGGACCCACCTTAGAGGAACGAAAGTTCCTCTAGGCGTTAAACTCCATCTTGAATGCCTCTTCCAGGGATTCGGGTCGGGATCGGAACAATTCCGAACGTGATGGTCCTTCTGTCAGGCCTCCCATGAAGACGGGGATGCACACATCGTCCGAATACGCTTTCGCGTACATCCCTGCCAACAGGGTCTTCAGTTCTTGGACATATGCCTCCAAGTCCCTAGTGCCCTGACGGCACCTCAAAAACGCCAGCTGATTCTGGAAAACCAGATCAAGCGTGACGAACATGTCCATAAGCTTTTGCTTAAGGACTTTCCAGGTTGGGAACACGCTCGTGACCGCATCCGGACACGTAAACGCCCATGTACGGGCTTTGCCCGTAAGATGGGTCAGTGCAAGTCCCACTTTCAAGTGATCAGCGATCACATTCGTTGTGGCGAAGGCCGTTTCGACCTCTCGAAGCCACAAATAAAGGTTATCACCTTTATCCCCGGTGAACCCCTTTATCTTAAAGGATAATGGGGGACGCACCCCCGTGGAGCGACTTCCACAAAATCTTGCCTCATGGGCGATGAGGGCACTGACCCTCGCCCTTACGGCCTCAAGGCCCTGCTCCACTAGGAGCTGCATGCCTTCGTTCCTCAGTAAGGATAACAGCCCGTTAAAGGCTTCCTGCTGGATGAGGGTTAACCTTTCCCAATCGTCCTGATTCATCCTTTGCAGAGGATGCCTTATTCTACCAAAACAGGTGTTGGATTGACTACAAGTGCTACCAGATATGGTTGGTGCGTACACGCACGGTGCGGCTAGCGCGCAGAGGAATACTTTTCTTTTTGCGGCGTTCGCCGCTACTTAGCCTATACGCCTTTATAAAGGGCTTAGTAAGAAAGAACTCTCTTACTCGGGGCCAAGATTCCACGTTGGTTTACTAGTTAGCACAGCTAACGACTTAGCACAAGGCTCCCTTAATAATGAGGTAGATAAGGGAAGGACTTCCCTTAAGCTACTGAACTCACTACGCGCGCGACCGGTCGAGGTCGAGCGTCCAGTAGCCGTTGAGTGAAATGTAAACTGAATGTATATTTAATATTTAATTATTCTAAATTAATTTAAACTAATGTAAACTATATGTAATACCAAGTAGAACTTACCAAATTCGTACCTAGCTAAAATGTAGTGTACACCACCTGTGTACTAACACGTGGCTGGTTGCCACGCCTCCACCAAGGTCTCCTGCCCTGATTGGTTAAAAAAACCAATGGTCCAAAACCTTTCGGACAGGTGAATACTGACCCCAACCGTAGTGTACTCACGTACATCACATACTAAATGTAACCAGAATGTAACACTGTTACAACCAGGAAAAGGCAAATCGATCAGATCATCCAAATTCTTCGGATTTGTTTCCAAACCGCGGCTAGAGACGTGATGCCCTAAATAAGGAACTTAACTTCGCCCCCAGTACGATTTAGCCACGCTTATCGACAAGTTCCACTGATCGCACTTTTCCAACAGGTTCCGCACCTTATCACACAGGGTAGTCCATGTTGGTGCAGGGATCAAAATATCATCGATATATGATCTTCGCTGCGACACAGAATGGCCTTGGGTTTGGTCAGGCTCTCCCGCAGTAAATACATCAGTTGCCTCATCGGCACCGTCCTTAATTTTGAGATACCCATACAATGCATTATCGATCAACCTCTGGTAGATCTGTGGAGCATTCTTTAGGCCAATGGGCATCCTATTCCACTCAAACAATCCAAAAGGGGTAACAGAAGCCGAAATCTGACGTTCTCTGTCGGTAATAGACACGTCCCAAAAACCACTTGCCATATCCAAAGAACAAAACCACAACGCCTTGTCCAAAGCTTCGAGCAAATCAGAGATCAGAGGCATTGGGTAAACCATCAGGCGCTTGAGTTGATTCACTGCGCGATAATCGATACATAATGGAATATCAACCCTATTCTTCTTCCCGATGATAACTATAGGTGATGCCCAGGGTGTAGTAGGTGGTTGGATGATCTTCGTTTCCGATAGCCCTTTACCAAGGCTGATAACTTCTCGCGAAATTGTGGAGCGACCTTCCGACAGTTTGGAGCGTCGGGCGCGCATTGCCTACGTCAATGTCACAAACAACTCCACGTGCAGCAGGAGGCAACGTGTTTCCTTTCCCGATCAACAGATGTTTCTTCGCCCAAATTATATCGCGAAGTTGATCAATTTCTTCTGCTGTATTGATCAATGGATCACCAACTTGCAAATCATTCTTAGTCACTTCTTCGGTACTTGTGGACACTTCAGGCAACGTATCAAGCTGCTTCTCCAATTATTCCACGTACAAATCTCCTCCTTCATGGTAGCAAACTTGATCATCGATAGTAATCACACCAAATTTACTATGATCGGCTGAGACGGGGTGATCACGCGTATCTTGATCAGGATCATCTCTTGTAACAAGTTGTTTAACTCCGTGATCCAAGGTCAGACCTTTCACCCTCGGCTCCTGATAGCACCTCTCTTGCACTTCTTGCACCTTTTGCGACCCTCCGGTTACTAATGCCACAGACGTCACGATCGGGTCCGTAGGTCGTACTAAAATACTTCGAGGAGTAGGATACTCCTTCTTCTCGACTAGGGGACCTTGATCGACACTTTCTTGATCTTCATGTACAGAATCGGTAGAAGCTTGATACGCGAGATTTTTCCAATCCTTATAGCGATTGGATCCCACCAAATAAATCCAGGGCGACGGGGCATGTCGTCCTTGTTTACCCATTTACCTAAAATTGTATCGTCTTGTACGATGATCGGATGATCAACGACGTTCGTAATACGCGGATACCGTAAATTACCCACGCCCCTAGTGATAGTGGGGACGCAATCTTTTCCACGAGTAATCGACAACTTTCGAGATCGTTGATCACGAATCAGAACCTCAGCAAATCGACCTACTGGGATCTGTTCGTATTGATCAAGTTTCATATAATTTCCACTCGACCCGTACAGCTGTCGACGTCCTTCCAATGGGATGATCACTTCATCAGGCAAACTTAGTGCACAATGGGCGACGTCTAATCGAACACCAGCTGGTATCATAAAATCCATACCCAATATAGCCTCTTGACCGACAAGTTTTCCCACCCATGCAATAGAAATAATAAATCAACGAGCCCGCTAACGTAATATTGATTTTAGTGCGCCCTTCAGTGAGGTATGCACTTTCTCCAATGCCGACACATTCTTGCGTTTGACTCGTGTCGATATGACAACTCAACTTACGAGCAAAGGTTGAGTCAATGATCAACACTTCGGCACCAGAATCAAATAATAACGTGGCACGTTCGTTATTAATTTTACCGCTCGCCTTGGCTTGTTTAAATCATTCCTTTGGAGAGTGGTACCTCCAATATCAACGTGATTCACCCGGAAGTAGATCAACTTCCATGATTACCGGGGACCGAGAAACTCATCAATACGGAAATTATCCAAACGTGGTAAATCAGGCTGATCACATTTCTCATTATCTCTTTGTGCTGCTTGATCAGCCCTCTTCTTACCCACATATGCAAAAATAAACAAACCAGAACGCTCGTATCGTACCAGATTCCAACCTGGCGAGCGTCCTAGTTTAACAAATATTCGGTTTCCTTGGGCAACATTTCAGCATGCTTGGTGGGATTGTACCACTGGCGGATGTGATTATAAAATTCTTCCATAGGGCACTTGCCCGCATCGTGAACTTCGCCGCGTGCTCGGAAGACGTACAAGCATTGAACGGTCGGATGTCCCCTCTTGGCACCCTTCAGACAGGCCAGGCGCTTCCAGCAACGTAAAATATCGTGCATGATCGATCCACAATGACTGCACTTCTTCACCACCCCTTGATCAACTGCACTTGATTCACTTCGTTTGCCAGGTCAGGGATCACCAGGTTGATCATGCGTCACTGGTTGATCGCGCATGGCAGCAATCATGTAACGGCGCTGATCACCGTCGCTCCCACTGTCGTCGGCACTCGATTATTCACTCCCGGACATCACCTTGATCGCGCGTACTGCTTTGAGCTTCCGCGTCGGGGCAGATGCTCGATCATCGCCGAATTTTCTGGCGGAATCGTCTGGTACCTACCGCCGTCATTGGCTGGAACAACTTTTTTCGCGCACAAGCCCGCAGCGTCTCTTCCAAATCCGTGGCGTTATCCAACCGAAGAAGTGCCAGTTGGTCAGCGAATTCGCGATTGGCCAATGTGTCCAGAAAATGCTGCACATATTAGCGTAAGATCGTAGACGATCCGTCCCTGATAGGCAACTTGGCTCACATTTCCGCAAAACTCAACCGGTGAATATACTCAAAAGGAGTTTCATCCGATCGCTGTTTCGTGTAATAATACTGGCGGGATGCCGACTGACCACTTCCACAGTATTGAGTTTCAAACTCATCCACGAGACTTTTCCAACTTGAGCGAGTATATCTACTCAGCTGTCGATACCAATTGCGCTGTAACAGGGTTACATTCGAGTCACATCTAGTAGGTGGTATGTGATTACACTACGGTTGGGGTCAGTATTGACCGGTTAGAAAGGTTTGAACCACTGGTTATTTTAACCAATCAGGGAAGGAGCCCTTGGGGTGGCGTGTCAGCCATCCACGTGTCGGTACACAGGTGGTGTACACTACATTTTAGCTAGGTACTAATTTGGTATGTTCTACTTAGTATTACATATAGTTTACATTAGTTTAAATTAATTTAGGCTAATTATATATTAAATATATTCAGTTTACATTTCACTCTATCTTATAGACGCACGACCTCGACCGGTCGTGCGTGTAGTGAGTGCCGTAGCGTAAGGGGGCCCTACCCTTAGCTACACCCTTTGTAAGGGAGCCTTGCCGTTAAGGCAGTAGAGAAGGCTACTAGTAAACCAAACCGGGAATCTTGGCCCCGAGTAGGAGAGCTCTCTCCTAATGAGCCCTTAATAAGGGAGTATCGGCTAAGTAGCGGCGAACGCCGCTTTAAGTAAAGTCTTCCTCTGAGCGCTAGCCGCACCGTGCGTATACGCACCGGCTACATCTGGTAGCACTTGTAGTCAATCCAACTCCTGTGTTGGTAGCCTAAGAAATCCTCTGCAAAGGATGAATCAGGACGATTGGGATAGGTTAACCCTCATCCAGCAGGAAGCCTTTAACAGCCTTTTACCCTTAATGGGTGACGAGGGTATGCAGCTCCTAGTGGAGCAGGGCCTTGAGGCCGTAAAGGCAAGGGTCAGTGCCCCCATCACTCATGAGGCGAGTTTTGGTGGAGGCCGTTCCACGGGGGTGTGCCCTCCATTATCGTTAAAAATAAAGGAGTTCACCGGGGAGAAGGGTTACAACCTTTATGTGTGGCTGCGAGAGGTCGAAACGGCCTTCACAACAGCGAACGTGATCGCTGATCAATTGAAAGTGGGACTTGTACTGACCCATCTTACGGGCAAAGCCCGTACATGGGCGTTTACGTGTCCGGATGCGGTCACGAGCGTGTTACCAACCTGGAAAGTCCTTAAGCAAAAGCTTATGGACAAGTTTGTCACGCTTGATCTGGTTTTCCAGAATCAGCTGGCGTTTTTGAGGTGCCGTCAGGGCACTAGGGACTTGGAGGCATATGTCCAAGAACTGAAGACCCTGTTGGCAGGGATGTACGCGAAAGCGTATTCGGACGATGTGTGCATCCCCGTCTTCATGGGAGGCCTGACAGAAGGACCATCACGTTCGGAATTGTTCCGATCCCGACCCGAATCCCTGGAAGAGGCATTCAAGATGGCGTTTAACGCCTAGAGGAACTTTCGTTCCTCTAAGGTGGGTCCCGAACCCATGGACCAGAGTCAGGTCGAAGCGGAGGAGAAACCTCCCGCTAAGAGTCATTCGGACTCTTTTTCACGGAGCTTCGAGACAGAGATCTTGGCTATGTTGCAGCGGCGTGGGCCGCTGAGATGCTTCCTGTGTGGGAGCATGGATCATCTGCGGAACAGATGTCCGAAAATTCCCCAGCGAGACACTCGCTATAAAGGGCCAAGGGTTGGGAAAAAGCCCTTGCCCAAGCCGTCGGGAAACGACGGCTCCCAGTAGGTGCGGGGCTCCCTACTGGGGGACCCCTCAGTG
Source organism: Peronosclerospora sorghi (assembly GCA_026184515.1). Classification (NCBI taxonomy): domain Eukaryota; phylum Oomycota; class Peronosporomycetes; order Peronosporales; family Peronosporaceae; genus Peronosclerospora; species Peronosclerospora sorghi. The sequence continues at coordinate 12,600,695 of CM047588.1, forward strand.
CTGTTAAGCCCCAGGGTAGGGGACGACAGCACAAAGCCCCGAGGGAAACGGTGCTTTCTAGCATCGAGTTGGTGTACCAGCCATGGTTGCTGGTAGTCCGTGCGGATGTGAAAGGCTTTGATAAGCCTTGGAGAGTCTTGATAGACTCTCGAGCGTCCGACAAATATGTCAGACGGGATTCTGTAGAGAAGAGTCGGCTGTATGCCGAGGCCCTAGAGGCACGTTCTCGTGACGTTGTCACGGTCCGTCTAGCGACGGGCGTACAGGTTTCTGTACCCAAGGTCTCGATTGACCTTAAGATGAAGTTTGCAGACTTCGACAGCTTAGAACGTTGCCTAGTCCTGGATTTGGACTTGAGGTATGACCTCATTCTGGGCATGAAGTGGCTGGAACGCCACGAGCCATGGATCGACTGGAAGTCTAAGTCCATTGGCTCAACGCACCCACGGTCGGGTGAAGGATTGGCGAGTGATGAGCCCACCCTTGCTCGATCGCAAAAGCGATTATGGCGTCAGATTCCAGAGATTGGGATGTCCAAAATGATCAGTCCCAATGCCGTTAAGGAAGAGTTCCTTAACGAGGGGGATTCGGCGGTTAATCCCACGCCGTTAACGGTGAGACTGGTGAGTTGCCAGTGGCAGAGGTGGATTCCTCTGAGGCGACTCCAGTGGTAGGGGTAGAGACCCCGGTGGTTAAGCGCGAGGCGCTTCCAAGCAAAGGGACCCGTAGTTCGTCTCTTTCGCACGTCGGAAATGATTCCGACCACGCCGTTATAGGCGAGACTGGCGAGTCTCCATTGGTAGAGGTGGATTCCTCTGATGCGACTCCAGTGGGAGGGGTAGAGACCCCTGTGGTTAAGCGCGAGGCGCTTCCAAGCGAAGATACCCGTAGTTCGTCTCTTTCGCATGTCGGAAATGATTCCGACTACGTCGTTGTAGGTGAGACCGGCGAGTCACCGGTGGTAGAGGTAGAGACCTCTGTGGATAGGCGCGAAGCGCTTCCAATAGATGCGGTAATTTACTCCCCCCATCTGGGTCCCGGGATGAGTCCCGAGGCCAGTAGTCAGCAGTCCTATAGGATGCTGAATAGTGTGACAGGTGTTGTCACAGGAGGCGTAATCCTTGAACTGTTGCCTGGGATAGGCGAACTGTTGTCGTTGGAGGAGATGTCCTTCAAGGAGTTTGAAACTGCTTTGAAAGCAGATGAAATAGACGAGGTTGTCGTATTACGTCCGGAAGAGGAGTTGAACTCTTCATCCACGATGGACGAGTCAGTTTTGGTGCAAACCAAACAGGCATTGGATGCCCGAAGCGGTCTCAAGATCCTCGCGGATCCTGAGGACCTTTACCATTCCTTACTAAAGTAATTTGGAGATGTCATTAGTGACAACACGCCGATGGGGTTACCACCGGATCGGGGAGTCCGACATGAAATTTTTTTGGTTCCAGGAACCAAATCACCAAATCGGCATTAGTGACAACCCGCTGATGGGGTTACCACGGGATCGGGGAGTCCGACATGAAATGGATTTGGTTCCTGGAACCAAATACTGCGTCACGAGGCAGTGGCCTCTCCCCAAGGAACAATTCGACGTCATCGACGCATTTTTCAAGGGGAAAGAAGAGGCAGGGATGGTACGGGAGAGTAAGTCTCCCCATTCTTCTCCCACTTTTTGTGTTCGTAAACCGAACGGAAAGTGGCGCATTGTACATGCGTACAACAAGCTGAATGAATGTACTGTACCCACGCAGACTCCGATTCCTCGGAAGGATGTCCTCCAGAACAATATGGCAGGCTGTACGGTGTACAGTGCCTTAGATATGGTGGACGGGTATTATCAGGTGCTAATGCGAGCGTCCGATATTCCGCTTACAGCGGTCAGCACGCCTAGTGGCATGATGTGGGAATGGCTAGTTATGCCACAGGGGCTTTCGAATGCACCAGCGACTTTTAATCGCTTGGTGACTCAACTCTTCCGCCCTCATAGAAAGTACGCTCAGATGTACTTCGACGATATATTCGTTCATAGTCGTGCGGAAGGCGACTCGTCTGATGTTCAGACGCATCTGATACACCTTCGAGATGAGCTCGAATGTATGCGATAGCATAAGTTATATGCAAACGCATCCAAATGTACCTGTGGTGCTGAGGAAATTCCTTTCCTCGGATGCTTCATCGGTAAGGATGGAGTGCGGGCGGATCCCGCGAAGGTGAAAGCCATTGTGGAGTGGCCTTTGCCTGTAAATCTTAGAGATTTAAGGAAATGGCTTGGATTACCCAATTATCTCCACAAGTAAAGCGAGAGCTACGCTGAAATGGCAAAGCCATTAACCGACCTTCTAAAGAAGGATGTTGATTGGTGTTGGGAAACCAAACACCAAAACGCTTTTGAAGCGGTAAAGGGGAGCTTGTTGAAAGCTCCCGTTCTTGCTCTCCCAGATTCGGGGAAACCATTTAGTGTCGTCTGCGACGCCTCCGATTTCGTAATCGGATGTGCTTTGTTACAAGCAGATGATACAGGAAGGGAACGCGTAATTGCATTTGAGTCGAGGCAGCTTAAAGCTGCGGAACGGAATTATCCCGTTCATGACAAGGAGCTACTTGCAATGAAGTATGCTCTTGTCAAATTTAGGGTGCACCTACTCGACTCAAAGCCGTTCGTGGTTTATACTGACCACGCGTCCTTACGGACAGCGACAAAGTCGCCTCATCTCTCGTAACGGATGGATCGTTGGATCTCCTTCTTTGCGAGTACAACTTTGAGGTTAAGTATAAACCTGGCAAGCATAAAGTGCTTACAGACGCGTTGTCGCGTCGTCCCGATTAATATCTCGCTCACGCGACATTCGTCACCACATCTGTGGTGGATCTCATACGCCAAGCGTATGAGAAAGACCCACAGTGTGCGGCGCTTATCAGCGCGTTAGGTGAAAAGGGACATGGCTCGTCTGAGCAAACCTGTCAAGTCGATCTGAATCTCGTTTACAACGTTACAGGTACTGTGACGGTTTGCTATACTATAGCACAAGCGCGGAGGACACTCCGCGGGTGGTAGTTCCTCATGATGAGGAACTGAAGTATAGAGTCCTCTTTGAGGCACATGACGTCCCTAACGGGGGTAATTTAGGTCGAGATAAGACCTACAGCGCTTTAAGCACTTTGTATTGGTGGCCCAACATGTATAAGTGGGTCGGTACGTATATACGCACCTGTGAGTCGTGTCAAAGGGTTAAAACATCTGCAAGTTCAGCTTCGCCTTTGGCAAGCTTATCGGTTCGAACGGAGTGCTGGAAATCCATTAGCATGGATTTTAGCTTCGTTTTTCCGAAGGATAGGGCCGGGAACACCGGCATATTGGTCTTCGTAGACCTATTGAGCAAGATGGATCACCTGGCGGCGGTGCCAGAGTCCATAGATGGACAAGGAACAGCGAACGTGTTCCTAGACCGTGTCTTTCGACAGCATGGTCTACCCGATTCCGTTGTGTCGGATCGGGATCCCCGTTTTACGGGACAATTTTGGGGAGCGTTGTTTAAGGTGCTAGGCACCAAGCTCCTCATGTCCCCTGCGGATCATCCGCAGACGGACGGTCAGTCGGAACGCGTTAATCGCATTGTATAGGATATTCTCCGGAGTTTATGTCCAAATTCTCCAAAGAGTTGGAGTGAGATGCTTCCGATGGTTGAATTTGCTATAAACAATTCGGTCCATGCATATACGGGGTTTACCCCGTTTTACGTGAACGTATTAGTAAATCCAAGGGTTCCGTTGACGCCACGTGTGTGTGGCCCAGGGATTGAGGGTGAAGGATTCCCCGATGTCAGACCTGTATCTGTGCGAAAGCACATAGATAAGTTTTTATCGACGCACCTTAGTGTCTTACGACACGTCTGCGATGCCATGGCGAAAAGCCGAGACAAGCAGAAGGAGCAAGCTGACCGCAAGGGGCGGCGTAACGAAAAGGTTTACAAAGTAGGAGAAAGTGTTTTATTAAACGCTAAAAGTCTTCCTACACATGCAGTTTCCAACGTGTTGCGCAATAAACTGCGCCCCAGATTTGTGGGGCCTTTTAAGGTACTAGCCCGAAAGGGCTTATCGTATACCTTGGACATCCCGAAGGTGATGCGTACGCATCCAACCTTCTATGTTGGTATGCTTAAGCCATACCAAGACCCGGAGGCGGGCCCCCTCCTGGAGGGGGTTGGAAAGGCGGATAGCCGTAAGAGCCGTAAGACACGGCAGGGTGGAGGAATCCCGACAGGGCTAACATGCGACCACGAAGCTCCGCAACGGCCGTCTCGAGAGAGGCAAGCCGCCTCTCGAAACGATCAGTGACATCACACTCATCGCGGAGTCCCTCGGGGATATCATGGATGCGATGGCTGTGTCGATCACAGCGCTCGCGTATCTCATGTCGCATTTGCACGACCTCCTCCTCCAATGCTTGATGCGGAGGGTACTCCACACTTTCATGTGGAGCGTCTGATGGCGCGACGCCATCATCGGGGTCAAACCCAGTATCTGGTGAAGTGGAAAGGTTATCCACACTCACAGAGTTCGTGGGAGTCTGAGACTCCCCTACGGCAGGATTGCCGTGACGTCGTTGACGCTTTCGAGCGGGAGAATCCCGCTGTAGGTCAACGACCAGAGGGGCATGAAACCCCTTCACTATCAGTAAGTGGGAGTTCGCCGGAGGCAGATGTGACGCTCCCTCTGTCCTCTGGCACCAGGGTGGAGACAGGGACGCTGGCGTAGCGCGTGCGATATGGAGCACGTAATAGCTCCATCGCTTTGGCTCTGGCAAATTCCAGGCGCAACGTCCTCTCCACCCAAATGTCTCGACGGGAATAGCTGTCATGCAGCTCATTGAAGCTGGGGAGAATCTTCTCCCCTTCCGCCCAAGCGCGGAACTTCTTCTCTGCATCATCAGCACTTTCTCCCGGAGAAAGAACGAAAGGAACCTCGCGGAGGTTCTCAACAGGGGCACCCGGTGCCTGCCTATTTAAGCGCTCTCGGTATGAGACGCTAGTGAACTGATTTTGTGCAAACAGTTGTTGCCGGAGTCTCTCACGGCGTTCGCGTTGATACGGCTGTTCAGCCGCGGGGCCAGGGGTATAGGACGCTAAACCAGTCCTTACCATACGCCTGGCGCACCTTGGAAGGTCACGAGGACCTTCGAAATTATAAGCCGCTCGCGACGGGCGTTTGGGGGCGCGTAGCGCAGCCCTTAGTGCCTGTGCGGCAAGTTAGGTTTCCTGAGCTGCATCCATCTCATTGGTGACGATCGACTTTGGCGATCCGGATATATCACCCGATATGTGCAGGGGTGGCGCACTGGTTAGTGCATTTTCCCCACGTGTGTGGAACGGATTAAGCTGACGACACCGCCGTTCGGCGCTGTCGGAGCGGTCAACCGTTGGGGAGGTATCCCCAAGGGCATCCACCTCCGAGCTCTCGGAGTAGTCTACCTCCTCTAGAGGAGCCTCCATAGCACCACTGAAGGTGTACATGGATAGCCAGAGCAACCGGCGTTGGAGTTCTCCAACAAAAATTGATTTATAGCGTAAGCAATAGTCTTGATGGGGGAGGATGTAACGGGGTTACATTCGAATTACATTTAGTGTCGGTGTACATGAGTACACTACGGCTGAGGTCAGTATTGACCGGTTTGAAAGGTTTTGAACCATTGGTTATTTTAACCAATCAGGGCAGGGGCCCTTGGGTGGTGGCGCGTCGGCCATCCACGTGTCGGTACACAGGTGTGTACACTACATTTTAGCTAGGTACTAATTTGGTATGTTCTACTTAGTATTACATATAGTTTACATTAGTTTAAATTAATTTAGGCTAATTACATATTAAATATATTCAGTTTACATTTCACTCTATCTTACAGACGCACGACCTCGACCGGTCGCGCGTGTAGGGAGTGCCGTAGTGCAAAGGGAGCTCTCCTTTTACCTACACCCTTAGTAAGGGAACACAGCCGTTAAGGCTAAGAAGTATACCAACCCGGGAATCTTGGCCCCGAGTAGGAAAGCTCTCTACTACTAAGCCCTTTATAAGGGCGTATCGGCTAATTAGCGGCAGACACCGCTTTAAGGAAAAGTCTTCCTCTGTGCTCTAGCCGCACCGTGCGTATACGCACCGGCTACATTATCGGTCTGATTTATTTAGTCGATCAGGAACAAGTTGGCGCGAGTTGAGAACAGATGAACACTGGTCGTAGGTTGTATATGGTCGATCTGGTGTTGATCGGCGAAGGGGGTACTTGGTCAGGCAGCGGAATTCTTCACTGCCCGATCACGGAGCCTCTGGAGTCTTAATCAGCTAACAGAATACCCAATATAAATGTATTCTTAGCCAAGACCTACGAGGGAGCGAAATTTCACTAAATCCACCTAGCGTTCCCGAGGGGAGCTTATATCAGCCGAACTCTAGGGTCCAAACGTGAACCAAACGGGGAAGAGGTGAGAGAGCACTGCTCAATCACGTTCCCGAGATCAAAAAAACTTTAAAGAAGAACCACTGACACAGCGGGCGGAGTTGCGGAGCGAGTTCTCACGCTCTACGCCTTCCAGTGGGCCAAAAACGCACTAGGTGCTCCCGCCCGGGACGTAGAGGTACTTAGGAGAGAGGAGAGCGCAAAGGTGCCGTCCATGAAGGTGTCCTATGAGGTTGGACGCAAAAAGAGAACTTTATTATTTCTTAAATCCTAAGAACTACCAGTTAACTAATATCAGCCAATTAGAGCTATCCATCTTGATGTGCATTATCGACCAGTCAACCTGATATCTCAGTAGTCCGTCGCTGTCCGTTAGGTACCTGTACCTAGTCGTACCTTCTCACGATGTCCCGTCTATGTCCCGTCCATGTACACCACAGTTGTACACGCAACTGTATACACCGCGGTACACACAATCGTACACGCAATTACTCACCCGGTTGTGTCCACAGTCACACCCACAATTATGCCCACAATGGTACCAATTTTATGGTACACTTCACCACAATATCCTAAAATCAACCAAATACCTGATATCGACCAATCTACTAGTCACATCCTGATATGCATTATTAGCCTGTCGCTTACCATCGTGTACCTGTATCCTGCGTCGCTTTTGTTCCGGATGGATCGTCCATGTTCATGACAGTTGCGCAAAATCTTCTATGCGCTTCTCCACAATACCACCATGACGCCGTGCTTGTCAAACTATCCACGAACATCCCCAAACGTTGACCGTCATCCCAATGGGAAATATTTGCTACATGTGAGAACCGAGAAACCCATGCCCGTGCACTTCCCGTATCCTGACTATTCCCGTCAAAAGGTTTTATTTCTGTGTTCTGAATAATGGCTGTAACTGGTTGATGTGATAGTGCGCATGCGTTTGCACTTCCACGGGGCATACCATACCCCGAAGTACCATGATGTGTCCATGGATGAGTAGCCGGTGTACGATATGATGCACTAGTCGCTCCTCTCATTGTATTGGGTGCGCGACTAGCTGACAAGGCTGTTGTGATTTTGGTTAACTCCTCCAAAACTCAAATGCCAATCTTGCATCATCTTTACTAGTTTGGCCACTACTGGATCTTGCTTAGGCGGATCCACCCCTTTATCTTTTCTAGGCGCACCTGGTTTTGGCGGAGACATAATTTCATCTTCATCTGGTGAAAAGTCCAATTTCTTTTTTGTCTTGTATCTCTTCTGGGCCGCAATGGTGGAACTTCTTCAATTTGGTCTCTTTGAACAAGCTCTAACATACCCGGTGGCTTAGACTCCTTCACCGGCGTATGTATGGTATCTGATATTATGTAATAAATGGGAGTAGTATTGGTAGTATCTTCCCGATATGTCATTAGCGATGTCTCCCACTGATTTTCTGCTAATAGTAAAGATACCATCAGTCCGATATCTCCTGCGGTCCGTTCCAGATAATAATCACATGCACTTTCAAACTCGTCACGTCTAACACTCTCATACCCACATCTTGAGAACAACACCTCCAATGCCACCACAGATTCTTGCAAATATCCAAGCGTACTAAGATATTCTATCACTCTAAAGTTGGGTGCAGCCTGCTTTACTTTGCGTATCTCAAATAAAGAGAAACAACTACTTGAACCACCCAGTAATTGAATCACCTGTTGCTGGTACTGCGCTATCTTTGCACAGGCCTCAGAAAATGTGTATGTCCGGTTGGTATCATCTTGGGAGTACTCTAATGTAAAATAGAGATCTTGGCCTTTTCGTTTGATATCAACGCCATTGTGTAGGCTTAAACTTTAAAGTCGACGCTAGTCCCGGATCGCGACACCAGTTGTCGTGAACGAACTTAAAAATTTAGTGTTTCCACTCAAATTACAACACAAGAAGGTAATAATTATGTCCTTCTTGCTTAACTCCCGGGTCCTTAGTACTACCGTCCGAACCACAAGTTAACCAAACACACTAAGAACACACTTCTCAGAGAGTTTCAGGCTTCCCCAACTTTAGCTAGATTCAGAAAGTTGCTGCTTCTCTTGCTTAGGTGCTCACTCAACAACTTTCTTGTATTAGACTTGTTTTTCGTATAAGAACAGTGAAGAAAGATTTCTAGGAGGCCGCCAGAGACTTTTCGGGTTCAACGGAAATTCGAATCTATTAAGTATTATCAAATCATATATCTGAGTCAAACACTTCCTTTACCTACTACTTCGTGGTTACTTAAGTGCTGACTCCAATATCACACCATCCATACTTAAACCTCCAGAATCCGATCAATCGTGAGGTGGCCGGCATGAGGTGGTCGGCTTGAGTTGGCCGCCAATAGCCACACCTGATTGGCTGAAAACCTTCGCCCAAAAACCTAATATCACACCATCCATACTTAAACCTCCAGAATCCGATCAAACGTGAGGCGGCCGGCGTGAGGTGGCCATCCATAACCACATCTGATTGGCCGAAAATCGTCGCCCAAACACTCTAATATCACACCATCCTTACTTAAGCCCTATAGAATCAGACGTGAGACGGCCGCGTGAGCTGACCGACAGAGATGGCCAGCATGAAACGGCCGGCGAGAGATGGATGGCATGAGACGGCCAACCATAACCAGCTTTAATTGACTGATCATCTTCACATCAATGTCCTCCATAACCGAAACCAAAAGGCTGCTTCATCACAGAAGAGCTTCGTTGCTTGGGCCAATGTGATGGACGTGTGAAATGCACTCAACATTTGTTCATCACATAAACTAACGTAGGTGACGCTATCCACCACGTGTGAACCTGTATGTTGTAGTATTTCTTAGCTGTTTCAATAAAATCGTGACTCAGGAGTTCAACTTCAATGTCTTCGCTCCAAAAAAATCCGTACGCCGATTCAGCATCGAAATTTGTCGGATGAATTCTGTTCCCCAGTCTTTAAAACTTGCTCCAACTCCCTGTACGCATCTGTACCATCAAAAACCCTTTTGGAAAACTTGCAGTCCTTCCCCGATGGCGACTTAAACACGGGTTGCCGATTTCGTATCGGTGATTCTGTGGTGAAGTGCAAGTGAAAATTATTGACCAGTTTGTACCAGTGTACCAGCTGTCAAGGCAGATCGATCGGGTTGGCTGAAAGGACGGAGTATTTTGGGCCAATCGTGTGCTTGGAGTGTTTTGTACGCATATTTGAGGTAATGTACACGGTTTACATATAGTTTACATATTGTATTTTAATTGACTATATAATATAGTGTTCGTATTAACATCGGGTTGCGTAAGTCGTCAGTGGCTCCGATAAAAGCCATTGGGAGCGGAGGGCTAACAGGGTCTCTTCTCGCTCATTACGCCCGTCCAGGACAGATCTCCACCGGAAGACCCACGACAGGGAGCACTCATTACGTTCACTCACCCCTCAAGTTCGGCCACGTTCAAAGGAGACGTGTTATTTTGGGGGGTTACTCATCGCGATCTGCGGTCAAGTGCCAGAAACTTTCATTGTCTGGATTAATCATTGCTTTTGCAATCAAGTGCCAGGATTTACTATTGGCTGGATTACTCACTTCCACGGGCGGTCAAGTGTCAGATTTAAATGCATTCGGAGTTAGGATTTCCGCTTCGTTTGCCGATCGGCCATTTTGAATTACCTTTTCGTTAAAATTTTGGATCAATACCCCAGAAGTGGTACATCCATATCGATCCTCATTAAAGTCTCCACCAAGAAACGGTCTACCGAGTGTGTAGCCACCCATACCAATGGGTACAGAAGGGGAGACACGAGACGAATCAGACTCGGCGTCCTGTAATGTCGATCGGTCACCCGATCGGCACCTAGGCGAAGGTCGGCGGTGTAATGGGGTGCCATTACATAATTGATATTCAAGTTAGAATATCACATTCGAATTTCAGACGCGTTGTCTGAAATTTAAATAAGAGATTATAAGTTATTATAATCTACGAAGGAAAAGTCGATTCGGTATAAATACCGAATCATGCAGGTTAACTAATAGTACAGTTAGTTTAATACTTGATATTATTATATTAGTTAGGTAATTACTATACCGTTAGCCATATAACCACCCATTTATTAAACACTCTTAATTTTGCGTTCTTAAGATAAAGTAAATACTTATATTTACTTTTAGTATAGGATTAGTTGTTATCAAGTAATCCTGCCCTAATTGTATTGCGCGCTTCTTCGCAAAATACAGTGTAAGCCCGTAACAGGATCAGTCCTGTTACACCTGGTAGCAATTTATGGTCCGTCTTAACGACCACAGTTCCGTTCCGCTAGTCAACTAGCGGAGCGAAGATTAAGAGCCGCTCGGCATCAAGTCGTGATACATGACGCCTGCCGAGCGAGAGAGAACGCTGGAAGTGGTGAATGAACACTTCCCTCACTTCTCGTCGCGTAGTAAAGACGCGACGGTGGAAATGGTTCGGTCAATGGGGACCGACATTATTACCTTCCTCCAGAGTAAGTCCCCGGAGGAAGTGAAACAGGTGGTGAATCGCTTTAGGCGAAAACACCTAGAAAAGCCAGCACGGCCCGCGCAAGAGGCAGCGCGGACCGCACCTGCACCTGCAACGCATAGCGTTGAAGTGGTTAAGGCGCGAGTACCGCCCTTTATCGGCGAAGGGGGCGAGCCGCTTCGTAGATGGTTCGTAGAGGTGGAAGATGCCATCTCTGCGCAAAATATTGTTGACGAACGTCAAAAGGCGTACTTCGCCACAACATGTCTGGGCGGCAGAGCCAGGGCATGGGCGATGGGTCGCAGAGCCACTGATGACTCTGCGTTCCTTACTTATAAGGAATTAAAAGCTGAGCTAAAGCTCAACTTTGAAGCTCCAGAAATGGAGCTAAGTAGTCGGCAGGAGTTCATGGAACTCCGGCAAGGTAAGCTTGACCTTCAAGCTTACGCTCAGAAGACGCAATATTTGCTGTCAAATATTGTGTATGAGCCGGTGCCCCCTGCTATGCAGGTCACTGGCTTCATGAAGGGACTCAATGATGGTCCCGTCAAACAGAGTCTTTACCGGCACCCGCCAAAGACTCTAAGGGATGCCATTGATATGAGCATCCGTGAGGAGTTCAGCATGCGATCAGCGTCATCGCATGCTGGGTACAGCAGAAGGGCTCAACAGCCCTTTGCTTTTGATATGCCGCAACAGCATGTCAACAATCAGCAGTCGGGCAGACGAAGCTCACACTTCGTCTCAAGAAACAGCCACCCGCGCCAGGGCATGGGCGGTGGAGGCCCAGAGCCGATAGACCTATCGGTTGCGGTTGCTTCGAACACGAAGCAACCGAAATTTAAGAAGAATATTCGCTGCAATCGATGCGCGAAAATGGGGCATTTTGCCCATGAGTGTACGGCACCGCGTCCGGTGCCACGCATTCAGCAAACGCAACCGTCCGTTGCACGGCAACAACAGGGACATCACCCTGTTGGTGCAAAAAACGTAGATCACCAGTAGGGGAGGGACGTTATACTGGGAATGTAATCCGCACGGGAGCGATGTCCCCATGCGAGCTTTGTTTGACACAGGAGCGTCAAACAATTTCGTTAGAACTCAGAGTCTAACGCTGTTGAGCTTCGTGGAGGTAGAAACCCCACGAAGTATGTTGTCAGTCCGGTTAGCAACAGGTGCAACCGTGACTATTCCAAAGCGTGTGATTAAAACACGCTTCGAGTTGAATGAACTGTCATTCGAGGATGAATTCATCGTCCTCGATTTAGATGACAAGTTCGATGTGATACTTGGAATCCCATGGATGTCCAAGTTTAGACATTCGAACGACTGGGTTAACCTGTCGATCGACTGCGGCGGACTCACAGGATCTGATCACCCTGTGTGTAATCCGGCTTTATCAGAAGATAGAACCGCAGCGTTGGACAGTCTGGTGGATTGCGATGGCACCACCAGGTCTGTTCCGACACGATCAGAGGAAGGTACCTCCGCTGGTGAGAGTCCAGAGGGACTACCACACGCAACAGAAGAGTCGTTGCGTGTTGGAGAAAAACATTCCACGGGTGATAAAGACCACCGTGAGAATGAATTGATATCCACGGTGGGAAACACCCACCGTGAGAATGAAGTGATATCCACGGTGGGAAACACCCACCGTGAGACTGAAATAGTATCCACAGTGGGAAGCACCCACTGTGTGACCGAAGGTTCCAACACGACGAAAGAATTCCGTGTTGATGAGAGTGAACTCACGATCGAGTGTAATCGTGAGCACAACTCCATGGTGGACAGTGCCCACCACGTTGCGTTAGCCATGCACACGGGCGATAAAGACCACCGTGTCGCCGAAAAGGCGGCCGATCAGACGAGCACATCTGATCGCCAAGAAAATTCCATGGTAGGCAGTTGACACCATGATGATGAGTATTCGCACACGGTGAATCGTAATCACCGTGTAGCAGTCAATCAGACGAGTGCGTCTGATTATATGGACAGTTCCGTCGAGACGATCAACGTCTTGACGCAAAAACGGAGACCGGATTAGCTACCCAGTCTCTGTTGATGGAACACCCTCCGAAAGAAGTTTCGGAGGTGATGGCTCTTCCATCGCTAAGCTGGAAGAAGTTTATGAGAAACTTGCACGATGGTCAGATCGAACAGTTCTGTATTATCGTAGGAACAGATGATGTAGTGGATATTCGTGAGCGAATATCCACATTACAAGTGGAAAACATTGGGAAAGATGTTCCCAATGATCAAACCAGAGTTGAACGCTTTGAAGCGCAGAGCTGGGAGTCGCTTAAAGCGAACTCCCCATTTTATGAGGTACTTCGGAAATACGCTGAAGTATTCCCAGAAGAAGTACCTAGCGAGCTCCCTAAGGATAAGGGAACTCGTCATGAAATTGACCTCGTGCCAGGCATGAAGTATTGTGTCACGCGGCAATGGCCGTTGCCGCGTGATCAAGTAAAAGCGATCGACGAGTTTTTCGAAGCTCGTCGTAAACCAGGCCAAGTGCGGGAGTCTATCTCACCGCACTCTACCCCCACCTTTTGTGTGAAAAAGTCCACAGGTGGGTGGAGAATCGTTCACGCTTACAACAAGCTGAACGCAGCGACGGTACCGGCACAGACGCCGATACCGCGAAAAGATGTCATCATAGATGGCATGTGCGGGAGAACCATCTTTAGTGTTCTCGATCTAAGAGATGGATTTTATCAAATTCTAATGCGTGAGAAGGATATCCCTCTCACGGCGGTAAGCACCCCAAGCGGCATGCTTTGGGAGTGGCTTGTTATGCCGAAGGGGCTCCGAAATGCCCCTGCTACGTTTAACAGATGCGTAACGCATCTATTACGCCCGGTGCGAGAATTCGCACCGTGTTATTTCGATGACGTGTTCATCCATAGTAAGGGTGAACACGATAAAAGCGATGTAGATGTCCATAGGGAACATCTACGTCGAGTGTTAGAGCTTATGCGTAAGCATAAGCTCTATGCAAATCTGAAGAAGTGCACCTTTGGTGCACCTGAGATACCCGTTCTTGGATGTTTTGTGGGCAAGAACGGGGTGAGTCCTGATCCAGAAAATATCAGGGTGATCGTTGAATGGCCTACGCCAAACAACGTTAAGGAACTTCGAAAGTTCCTTGGGTTGGCAACATATTTGCACAAGTATTCGTGCAACTATGCTGGGTTAATACGACCTCTTTCTCAATTACTTAAGAAAGATGTCGAATGGCATTGGGATACCCAATGCAAAGATGATTTTGATGCAGTCAAGAAAATCTTGACTGAAGCGCCTGTCTTGGCCATAGCCGACAACGAGCGTCCGTTCCACGTCGTTTGCTACGCGAGCGATTTCGCTATCGGATGTGCTTTGATGCAGCGTGATCACGATGATCGTGATCGCGTAATCTGCTATCAATCGCGTTAGTTGCGCCCAGACGAGTGCAACTATCCAGTGCATGACAAGGAACTCCTTGCCATGAAGTATGCACTGGCCAAGTTTCGGATCTATCTTTTGGGAGATAGACCGTTTGTGGTTTACACGGACCATGCGTCGCTACGCACGGCCGTGAATTCACCACACATTTCTCAAAGAATGGCTCGATGGCTGTCATTCTTTGCTGAATATAACTTTACGGTTGAATACAAACCCGGAAAGTTGAACGTGATAGCGGATGCGCTATCACGAAGGCCCGATTACGAGACGAAACCGTCCGTAACCGAAGGTGCCAGTGCAAACGCGATCCGTTGCACTGCTTTGGCGTCGTCAATTATACGACAAGTACGCGAGGCGTACAAAACAGACGAGGAGACACGTCTGTTCATTGATTACTTAAGTAATCAATCAAGTGAGAAGCGAGACGAACTCCCAGAGTTCCTCCGCGCTTGCGTGCATCGATATCGACTGCACGATGGTCTGCCGCTTTGCAGCACAGACCAAAAAGATGAAAGTCGCATCGGCGTTTGGAACGACGATGATCTCAAACATCAAATTATGTTTGAGTATCATGATGCACCGATTTCGGGGCATCAAGGTCGAGAGAAGACATACGCTTCTCTCGCACGTGACTTTTACTGGCGAAACCAGTACAAGTGGGTACGGAAATACGTACGCGCTTGCGAGATTTGCCAGCGCGTTAAACCTGCGCAGTCTTCACAGGCTCCGCTGAAATCTCTGTCGGTTCCGACAGAGTGTTGGAAGTCCATTTCAATGGACTTCGTATTCGGTCTTCCACCCGACAATAGTCGGAAGACCGGAATAGTGGTCTTTGTATACCGTTTCAGTAAGATGGTACATCTTACTGCAGTATCAGCGAACGTAACCGCCGCTCAAACAGCGCGGATATTCGTTGATACGATATTCCGTTTGCACGGAATGCCGGAAGACATTGTCTCGGATCGAGATCCGAGATTTACAGGACGTTTCTGGCAAGAAACGTTCTCATTGTTGGGAACCCAGTTGAAGATGTCAACTGCGGACCATCTGGAAACGGATGGGCAGACGGAACGGGTTACCGCGTTCTCGGAGACATGTTGCGATCATACGCACATGCCTTTGAACAATGGAGTGACTATCTGCCACTCACTGAATTCTCGATTAACAATCCGGTGCATGCTTCAACTAAGCATACACCGTTCTAAGTGAATGCCTTAAGGCATCCACGAACCCCAGCTTGACTTGGCGGTGCGCCAAATCTAAGTGGGGGAGGGACCCGCTCAAATTTTGAGCGAGTCAATGCGCAAGTTGCAACTGCAACTTGGGAACAAAACGATGGCCCTTCTACTGAAAGTACAGTAGAAGCGGAAGCAGCTTCAAATGAAACTGAAGCTGCATATGATGAATATGTGTCTGCAGCAATGGCTGCAGACAATGAGGGCAATGCACCTACTGCTGATAAAGCAGTAGATGAATTCGTATTACAGCGCCAAGCTGTAATACGCTATATAAAAGATGCATTGATTCTGCTTTTGATAAGCAGAAGCAAAATGCAGACAAGCAAGGAAGGAATAACAAAAACTCCTTTCGGAATGGCGAATTGGTATTATTAAGTACTACCAATTTGCCTATACATTCAATAAGCAACTTCCCTACACGGAAGTTGCTTCCTAAGTACATTGGACCTTTCAAGGTCCAAGAGATTCGGTGGAATGCCTATACTTTAGAGATTCCCACAGCAATGCGGCTTCACCCAACATTCTATGTTGGGAGGCTCCAGCCGTATCACTCGTCTTCGTATTACGACGAGACGCAGAACCACAGAAGATACCGTGCTTCTCCAAGTCTCACAAAAGAGACTTGTAATCGTCTTCCAGCCGTTGGTGAGCAGAGCGGAGAGTCGTTACCTCCGCCTTCGACTGCCAAGATCAGCCGTGCGCCGATCGAGCTCTCCCTTATAGCGGGAAAGCTCGATGTACAGAAGATCATTCTTCTGCTGAAGGGCAGTGTGCGCCCCGAGGATGTCGCGGACATTCTCGCGAAGAGACCGATATGTCTTCACAGAGTGAGACATATCGCTGCTCAAGGAGGAACAACCCTCCTCGAGTTTGCGGAGAAAAGAACCATGCTCCGCAACAACAACGGCGAGGGAATTCTCAACCTACGCCGCCCCTGATTGGTAATCAGGGGAATAAGCGATATATCGTCGAGCGCTTGATCTCGAAGCGCTCGGTGCCTTCGAAGAAGGGGCAGTGTACCGAGTACTTAGTACGCTGGCTGGGTTACCCCCCAGAGTTCGACTCATGGGAGCCGATTGAGGTTCTGATGGCCGACGCCCCAGACCTTTTAACTGAGTTTGAGAAGGAGTCTCAAACTCATAATGCGAAGTAGCATCAACAGTAGGTGTTGATGCATTCAGGGTATCAATTAAACCCTGAATTTCGGCGGGTACGGAAAAACCACCGTACCCCCGCAACTCCTCCTCTGCCGACAGACGAGGAGCGCCCTGCCGACACCGCGGGCAAACGAGGTGAGAAGGGACACCACAGTTCAACCCTTCTTTGATGCAAGCAAAGTGGATGTATTCCATTTTTCCTGTTCGCGAGTGCTTTAAGAAGCGCTCGCGCATTACGTGAACAAAGTTCACGTAATCATCGGGGATTTTGTTGTAGTTGTCAACAAAAGCATTCCAACTTTGAGTCAGGGCGTCCCTGTCGTCCCTGTTCTTTTCTTGACCCTTTCCGGATCGAATAATGTCGAACCTGGAAAAAGAGGTCAATAAAGTACAGACGTCTATCGTCTGTACTTCGATCGAATCGACGTGACTGGATGTCTTCGCAGTCATCCAGCACGTTGATATCGAACAGCGCATATTGGCAGTCCCAATTACGGTGACCGCCACTGTTGGGGGCAATATCCCATCCAGGGGTCCAAAACCCCACTTTGTACGGAACATGTGGTTCCGTACGATGATAGGCTTCAGAAGCGGCAGGCTCCGCTTCTGTTCGAGCTTTTTAGCAGGCGGAACACCGCCTGCTTCAACACCACGCACCGGGGTTAAACCACCCCGACGTGGAGACGTACTTGGTCCTGGTGCGGTTCTGCGTTCCCGCAACCATTTGTGATGATCATTGTCGCTGTCAGCTATGACAGCCACACCAGATTCGTCATCGCTGCTAGGCGATGAGCACCTAGCTAGTTTAGACTCGCTAGATCCTTTCTAGGGGACAGCTGTGCCCCAATAACTTTGTTCGGAGTCAGAACTGTCTCCGAACATGGAAGAACCCTTCCTGGCAACACACCATTCGGGGGTTGTCATCGTGCGAGATGTTGCTAATGCAACATCTCCCTGTTTCTTGCCATATGCCGCCTTAGCAGCATCTGTGGTCGAAGACGGTACGTCTTCCGACCATTGCGTAGTTGAAGCTGATAGTGAATCGTCACTGTTGTCACTCAATACCCCAGCGCCTAGTGCTGAGGCGGAGGAAGAAGCTCCTTCGATGTTTTCAGCAGCGCTCTTTAGAGCGCCGCCGCGTGCTTCGACTATCGAGTCGATGGTCAATCAGTTGGTGAATGAAAAATTCCGATCAACAAGTACCACCTATGATTGGCCAAAATAAGAATTATTATTGGCCAACCATCTTAAGTGGGGGTTATGTAATGGGGTGCCATTACATAATTGATATTCAACTTAGAATATCACAGTTGAATTTCAGACGCGTTGTCTGAAATTCAAATAAGAGATTATAAGTTATTATAATCTACGAAGGAAAAGTCCATTCGGTATAAATACCGAATCATGCAGGTTAACTAATAGTACGGTTAGTTTAATACTTGATATTATTATATTAGTTAGGTAATTACTATACTGTTAGCCGCCAACCACCCATTTAATAAACACTCTTAATTTTGCGTTCTTAAGATAAAATAAATACTTATATTTACTTTTAGTATAGGATTAGTTGTTATCAACTAATCCTGCCCTAATTGTATTGCGCGCTTCCTCGCAAAATACAGTGCAAGCCCATAACAGGATCAGTCCTGTTACACGCGGAGTACCCCCTCCATTAGCTGGTCGTCTGGGCGCGATGGCGATTCAGTCCCGGACACTTCGGTGTTCAATTTTGAACTGGACTTCACCACAATTCCATACCGAAATTTCGATTAGTAAATTCAGCTTGCAGTTTTATCTTTCGCTCCGGCGTGCTTTCAAGCAACGCCAACCGCATCCGGGTGCCACGCATCATCGATTTGTTGAAGCCAAAGTTGTTTCCATCTTGAACACCCCGTGAACCTTCGAGTTTTTCGAACCTGTCACAAACGTTTTGGAACATTTCCAAAATTTTAGCCCCTTCGGCTCCCGTACCTGCCGGCTTTTCTTCCTGAAGGTCCTCATCAAGCCACCCATCTTGACCCTTTAGGATCATAACCTGTTGAAATGTTTCCTGGTCCATCCTTGCGTAGAATTGTATCGTAGATGTCGTTTAATACATTTAGTATACTGAATTTGTCTTTTGTTAATTTTATCGCAACCAATATTTCGTTAATGATGAAAGCAACACCCAACACAATTCGCAGACAGTATGCGAAGATAACCAAGTCAGGGACTTGATCAATTGGATGTGTATTGAGAAGTGGTTATCTATTCTAACACGCAATATGCATAAGAGTTGAGGTTATAGCGATCCTCCTCCATCTGTCGTGTATCCTACACTACTTATCCGTACCTAACAATAGGTACTAAGATTACTAAGTACGTTATCTTATCTCTTAAAAGTACGAAATTATCAATGCTATAAGTGTAAATATACATATACCTGGTTTTTGGTACAAACCGTAATATCGAATATTTTCAACAGGAGCAAGTAACGCTATGATAGCAATTGCCTGTTGAATTTAGGGAACGAGCATTGGGCTGAGTACATGGATGGGGTGGCGATGCTTAGCTCCTTCAAAGGCAAGGAGCGGGTTAATGCGATTAAGACACCAACCTGTACGTGGAAAAAATAGCCGTTGGAGAAGTTCGAGGCAAAGCTATCCGTACGGATCTGTCTCGTGCTGGATCACTAGAACGCGAGGAATATATGCACGTCTCGAGGATTCTGTACGTTTTGTCAAATCGTATAACACATCCATCTAGGCATCTGGAGTACGACACTCGCAGCTTTGGTGTCATTGTCTAGAAAATGCCCAATAATAATACTACGACCATGAGGAGCTCGCGTTTAACAAGCTTCCACTTCGAGATACTGAGCTTAAAAAGGATATTGATTCCAGGCGCCGAGGTTACGGAAAAGCATTGTAGGCGTATGCCGCTGGATTACTACTGCCGCTGCTCAAAGGATAATTACAGACAATACCCTAAAAGTATTAGCGCCACTACTTTAAAGCAGATTGGCAGACGTAGGCAAAGCTGGCGTAGTGACGTGCTGTTTTGTAATGATACGTACCACTTATTTGCTATCGAGTTAGCAGGCTCAATCAATCAACTCGTCTTAGGACTCGCGGTTGGAAAGCAAAAAATCAATTAAGCTTATCGACAACATTCCTAGAGATAGATCATCTGTGTATGGAATCGTCTAGCCGTCTTGTCCAAACTCTTGCGTCCACTTAACGAATCGGTTGAGCTCGTCAAGGGTGACAGTTGCTGTTGAATGGTGTAAAACGTGTGTGAAGTCACTCTGGGGCATACAGGAATGAGGGGCGGGTCAGCAGATAACATCAGCTAAAGATAAATGACGATATCGAGTTATTAACCATTGAGATCATCGGCGGCCGCAGCTTTTCATCAGAGTACCCACGCTCTGGCAAATCGTAAAGCCGCATGCGCAACGCCCCGCAGCGTTGGCATGGAGCCTTGCAATCCGGGCAATTCAGACGACACGAAGAGAGCTTCATATGGCAGTATGCACACGGTGGATCGTCTTCACATGGTGTCAAGAAAGGACCATTTCGAATAGGATGGGCTTTACCATCACACTGAAAGGTAGTCAGTCACCAGTTAACTCAGAGCACTTCGTGAATAATCTACCATTGTTCTTTACCGGAGCAAAAAATTGTGCTTGTTGGCATTTTCTTAGCGGTTCCATCAGTGCGTCTCTAACAAGTACCGAGATATCTGATCCTGAACAGCTAAGGAAGGAAGCAACCAAATCATAACGTTTCAACAAGGGTATCACAATATGTTATCGCACCCTTCCGTTTTTTCAGCTATTGCTGCAAAGTTGGCATCACTTAGCTCGTTTGGCGTGTCCCCCAGGTGGATTTTTAGCATTACCTTCCGAGCATCTACCTCGGGAAGTGGAATATAAATGCGTTTTTCGAATCTGTACACCCACAGTTTGTCTACCTTTACACACTACATTCCAGCGATAACTAGGCACTTACCGTCGCCTCATTGCTGGATCAAGTTCCCATGGTACGTTCGTTGCTCCAAGCACCAGAACACCATCATGTTGATTGCCAATGCCTTGCATTTGGACGAGAAATTCATTCTTGATACGGCGCGTAGAGTCACTTTCTCCCTCCGATCTACTCGAACACAGCGAGTCAATCTCATCAATAAAAATGATGGCGGGCTTCTTGTCGCGCGCCATTTCGAATAGACTCTTGACCAACCTAGCGAACACGAACCGCAGTGAGAGTCCGCTACTAAACACTATTTAACGCTTTACCGCAGAAATCAAATAACACAACACACTTCTCGCTCTCGCCTTGCCACTTCGACACTAAACTAGAGGATGAGACGGCAAAAAATGTAGAATCTGCTTCTGTTGCGACAGCCTGGGCAAGATAGGACTTGCCCGTACCTGGGGGCTAAAACCATCAAGACAATTAGTGCACCTTGACCAAAGCAATGAGTTTAATTAAAGGGCGTTGCATTAAAAGCATACCCCATACAGTAATATGCCTTTCCAGGGACGTCGCTTTCCCGTAAAAAGCTGTGGAAATCGTGCCGGCAAGATAACAGCTTCTTTTAAGGCCTCCTTCGCAGCATCCAATCCAGCAACGTCATCCCATTTTACATTTGGCTTTTCGGCGAGAACGGCGGCTGCGAATTTTAAATTAATATAACAAAAAATTACGGGTATGTTGACCATGACGAGCAACACTTACAAGCCAACGCGCGACGTAACTTGGACGCTTCAGCATCTGTCTCATCATCGCTTTCCTTCTCTCCCCTATGCATTTATGTTAAAACTCTTCGTTGCTCGATCCTAAGAAAGCCAACTCACTTGTCAATGTCAAGTGCAGCTGCTACAGCCATAGGCTCGTTCCCCTTTCTTAACAACCCTCGCAACTGCTCCGCTCGCGTCATGTAGCCCTCAACACGCTTCATAATTATCTCCTTCGAGGTCGGATTATTCTCATCTGCATAGTAGTTGGCAATAGTAGCAACCTTAAGGAGAAGGAAAACTCCTTTCGAGCAAACGTACACTTGACGCCGACCATAAAATGCTCCAGTGCCTTCTTATATAAACGAAATGCCTCTTGGTAATTCTTGTTGTTATCTTCATTGATGGCTTGCGTCACGATCTCGATCGCCTGTGGGATGAACTTGTTCTCCATTGCGGCGTTGTGACGAGTGCACCAAAATATCGAATTTGATGTTAAAAAAGAGAGGAATTAATCGGGCCACACCCCCTCCCTTTTATGTCCAAATGCGTCAAATATGGGTAAGTTTTGTGCTTCAAAAATGAACCATTAAATTATGCTAGCTTTATTAAGTTGACATCTGCAATAATTTTGGCAGTGATTGAAAGCACTTGGGGGGTCAATTCCCTAATTTAAAGGTTCATTTTTGAAGCCCAAAACTTACCCATATTTGACGCATTTGGACATAAAAGGGAGGGGGTGTGGCCCGATTAATTCCCTTAAATTATGCTAGCTTTATTAATGGGAATTGATCAGGCCCACACTCCCGTTCATTTCGCCCCAACCAAGCACAACAACGTACTAAAGCAATGGCTGACGCGGCGCCCCATTTCCCGGCGAACGAGGAGGATTTGGTAGTGGTCGTGGTGGCCGCGGCCGCGAAGAATCCAAGGAGTGGGATTCCTGTAACCAAGCTTGGTCGTCTCATAAAGGAGGGGAAGATTTGCTCACTGGAAGAGATTTATCTTTTCTCATTGCCGATTAAAGAATGCGAGATTGTCAACTACTTTCTGGAGTCGTCGCTAAAGGATGAGGTGATGAAGATTATGCCCGTCCAGAAGCAGACGAGAGCTGGTCAGCGTACGCGTTTCAAAGCGTTTGTCGCAGTGGGAGACAGCAACGGCCACATTGGCCTCGGTGTCAAGTGTGCCAAGGAAGTTGCCACTGCTATTCGTGATGCTAGCATTCTGGCAAAGATCTCGCTTTTGCCGGTGCGCCGTGGGTACTGGGGACGTATGGTTGGTGCACCGCATACTGGGCCGAACAAGGTGACAGGAAAGTGTGGCTCCGTCCGTTTCCAACTCATTCCTGCTCCTCGTGGTACCGGTCTTTGTGGTACTTCTGTTCCCAAGAATCTACTGGAAGACTACTACACGTCGGCTTGTGGCCACACACGGGCAACTTTGTCAAGGCGACTTTCTACGCCCTTCGTGCAACGTATACGTACCTAACGCCGGATCTCTGGGAGCAGCACGCGTTTGGTCTCCCTCGCCGTACCAGGAACACACGGACTTTTTGGCAAAGACTGCGATTAAAAAGTAAGTCCATGTCGATCAAAGGCCGGAAAGCAGCAGTGCATTCTGTTGTGAACAGCTTGAAAGATAAAAGGAGTGCAAGGTGTGCAAGGTGATTAAAAGAGGGAGGAAAGCGTGGACATCCTGCGCTACGATGCGAAGGTGTCGAATTTCTTTTGTACTGATGGTTGCTAGGGGAAAGCGTCGGGGCGACGCTACGGTGCGTAGGTGTCGACCCTAAGCAGCTGCAATACAAAGAAAACTTGTTGCCCCTTTTTTCGCAATTCAACCGTGGTTGAGGTAGTAACATGTATGACAAGTATTGAATCTGAGACTTTGCGTTCTTGACATTCCACAAAACAGACGATATGGAAACCATTGAAATCTGGGACCAGGCCGAGCCGTTTAGAACTTTATTCTGTTTCAGACGTTGCGTTTTCAATCACTGCGAAAAATATTGCGGATTTCAACTTAATAAAGCTAGCATAATTTAAAGGTTCGTTTTCGAAGCCCAAAATTTACCCATATTTGACGCATTTGGACATAAAAGGGAGGGGTGTGTGGCCCGATCAATTCCCAAAAAGAGGTTGAAGTGATTTTTGCTTAGCTTTTTACCTTAGTATACTTAAAGTAGACCCATAACCACTTAGAACTAACTGATCAATTCAATAGAGGTAAGGAAGAAAGGCAGGGTGAGACTTTTTGTGTCAGTGTGCTTATTTGTGGACGTTGCTGCCAACTATCTTGTTGTCGTCGTCTGTACCATCATCACTAGGCTATACCAGGTAGAAACTACTGCTATGTGTCTATGATACACCTTCCTGAGACCATATAGTATTTTTGTTGTCCCTAGATCACCGTGAATGTCCGAAAAACTACGCCGATTTCTATCCTTGGATGTCAAATATCCCACAAAATTTTATCATCGCGTTGCCAGAGTTGCCACTTGAGTATCCCTGTCTGTGATTAATGCATGTACACTTGATCTGCTCAGATTCCCGTGGCGTTTATATTAAAAGGTAAAGGCCGGTGGCTCGCTAGTTTTTGGCCGATGGTTACTCGAAGCACACCACGATGGCCCTTTGTACCTCAGCATTAAGCTCTCGCGTGTCCGTAGTGTCTAGAATCTGCACCTTGCAATGAAACTCTGTTATCCTGATTTGCAAATTCCCAACTTGCGAGTTCGCGTATTGTCGTTCGAGGAAATCTACCATACTTGTTTTGAAGCAGTGAGTGCACTTCCAACAGAAATTTTGGTTAAGTATACGCCTATACGACTCAATATCTTAGCTTTGAAGTGGGGGTTACGGAATTAAAGCAAAAGAACTAGGCGGTGCGCTTGAGGTCGTTGAAGAGAAAATTCGTCGGGGCAGCTCAATGTGTAGCGCCTCTGTTAAAATTGTAGCAGGTGCGTACACGCACTGTGCGGCTAGCTCACAAAGGAAGACTTTCCTAAAGCGGCGATACGCCGCTACTTAGCCGATACGCCCTTATATAAGGGCTTAGCAAGAGATCGCTCTCTTACTCGGGACCAAGATTCCCTTAGTTTACTGTTAGTAAACACTAACGCCTTGTCACAAGACTTCCCTTAGGAAGGGGGTAGCTAAGGGAGGTACTCCCTTTGACTACAACACTCACTGCGCGCGCGACCGGTCTGGGTCGTGCGCCTAGCAGTATAAAAGTATTTTGTAAACTGATTATATTTAATATGTAATCAGCCTAAATTAATTAAGGGAAAAACTAAACAGTACCGTGTCCAAATAGGCCTATTTAGAACTCGATTTTA
>CM047588.1:12645537-12662303 GCA_026184515.1 Peronosclerospora sorghi
CCATGAACTCCTGCCAACTACTTAGCTCCATTTCTGGAGCTTCAAAGCTGAGCTTTAGCTCAGCTTTTAATTCCTGATAAGTCAGGAATGCAGAGTCATCAGTGGCACTGCGACTGATCGCCCATGCCCTGGCTCTGCCGCCCAGACATGTTGTGGCAAAGTACGCCTGTTGACGTTCTTCAACGATATTTTGCGCAGAGATGGCATCTTCCACCTCTGCGAGCCATCTACGAAGGGGCTCGCCCCATTCGCCGGTAAAGGGCGGTACTCGCGCCTATACCACTTCAACGCTATGCGTTGCAGGTGCAGTTGCGGTCCGCGCTGCCTCTTACGCGGGCCGTCCTGTCTTTTCTAGGTGGTTTCGCCTAAAGCGATTCACCACCTCTATCTCTTCCTCCGGGGTCTTATCCAGGAGGAAGGTAAGGATGTCGGTCCCCATGGACCGAACCATTTCTACCGTCGCGTCTTTACTACGCGACGAGAAGTGAGGGAAGTGTTTATTCACCACTTCCAGCGTTCTCTCTCGCTCGGCAGGCGTCATGTCTCGCGACATGATGCCGAGCGGCTCTTAATCTTCGCTCCGCTAGTTAACTAGCAGAACGGAACTGTTGTCGTTAGGACGGACTACAAAGTGATACCAGGTGTAACAGGACTGATCCTGTTACAGGATTACACTGTAATTGCGAGGAAGCGCGCAATACAATTAGGGCAGGATTAGTTGATAACAGCTAATACTATACAAAAAGTAAATATAAATATTCACTTTGGCTTAAAAACGCAAAATTAAGACTGTTTATTTAATGGGTGGTTTAGAGGCTAATAGTATAGTAACTACCTAATTAATATAAAAATATAAAGTTTTCAACTAACTGTACTATTAGTTAACCTGCAAGATTCGGTATTTATACCGAATCGACTTTTCCTTCGTAGATTATAATAACTTATAATCTCTTATTTTAATTTCAGACAACGCGTCTGAAATTTAACTGTGATATTATAGCTTGAATACCAATTATGTAATGGCACCCCATTACAGGAATCATCTCACTCCAACTCTTTGGAGAATCCGGACATACATTCCGGAGAATATCTTCTACAACGCGATTAACGCGTTCCGTTTGTCCGTCCGTATGCGGATGATCCGCAGTGGACATGAGCAGCTTGGAGACCAGCACCTTAAACAGCGCCCCCCAAAACTGTCCCGTAAAATGTGGTGAAACGGACTCAAGAATTTTGGTCGCTTTTTGTCAGCAGCACCGATCGGCTTATCGGCGATCGGATTGGTGGAAATCCAGGAGGCTTTTAAACCTATCATGTGCGAGAGGTGTCAAGAACACGGATTTTGGTAAGTTACATGATATTACGTGTACTTACATATTTTCATGTTTGTACATATTGGGAACCGTAGGTAGATTAGTTTTGGTTTTACCGTTTTGGCCTTAAACTCAACTAGAAGTCGCTAGCTTTTTCGATTTGTACATAAGTCGCCTCTGCACGCCGCAGAGTGTTTGGAAGCGGAGGGTCGATTAATCCCCTCTAGCTCATTATACCCGGCCGGGACGCGTTACAGACGCACTTGGCCCGCCGGAAGTCTTTCGACGGGAGTACACATTGGTCGACTTCTCAAGCTCAAGTTACGCATGTTTGGAACGTGTTATCAAGTTTTTGATTGTTACGTGGAGATATCGTTCGTGGAGTTTATCACGTTCTCATTTGGATCTCTATATTGGAGTATTGGACTTTTATTCTCATATTGGTTGGGCTCTACGATCCGTTGAGCGATCTGTCCTTTGGGGTATACTTACTCCGAGTATAACTGGGTTGCCCGTACCCAGGGTGAAGAGTTCCTCCCAGGGTACACCACCCAGCACGGTCTCACGTTTTTAGACCTCAAGTCGATTCCCAGCACCGATCCACCGAGTGTGAAACTAGCCCATTCCATCGGGTACACAAGGTGAGATGACGAAAGAATCGGACCAGGCGTCCTATGCTGATGATCAATAGTCTTCTAGCAGCGGACGATCAGATCGGATCGTAGGCGAAGGTTCGCGGGGTACCCCCCGTCAGTTGGTAGGCTGGGCGCGATGGTGGTCAGGTTCTCGACACTACGGTGTTCGATTTTGAACTTGACTCCACCACAATGGTGCGCGTGCCCGGATCGCTTGGTGATCGTGGATATCACCGAGATGATATCTCGCGAAGAATCGATTATGACGAGTTAAATGTGGAATCGTTCTGGAGAGGACATAAGGAACGTCTCGTTGTCGATAAGGATGGCGATGTCCAATCTGGCTGGGTGGAGGACCAGATCGGAATTAATAAGTTTTTTCCTTCCCATAAGGCTCCCACCGGAGCTGATCGGGACTATAGCAAGTCTTGCTATAGTTCCGGAAAGGATCAGGACTTTTGTCCTGATCCTATGTATTTGAATGAATGTTTTGATGAAAAGATAAAAGATGAAAACGACTTGGAGGATGATCAGAACGATCCTATCCACTTTCCCAAGGTTCCCAAGCGAAGGCTCAGAATGCCATCCGATGAATACGGCTTGGAAAAAAAGTCGCAGGTCGGGGATGGGGTTATCAAGGAAG
The DNA here is from genome assembly GCA_026184515.1 of Peronosclerospora sorghi. NCBI lineage: Eukaryota > Oomycota > Peronosporomycetes > Peronosporales > Peronosporaceae > Peronosclerospora > Peronosclerospora sorghi. The sequence goes on from CM047588.1 coordinate 12,648,129, forward strand.
AAGACCTGACCAGGATGTATTACATCCACGAGTTAAAGCGATTTATTCGTGAAGACCAGGTCATGCAGATCGTGAACCTCCAGATCCCCGATCGCCTTCTCGGACCCACCACCTAGCCGATCCAAAGCGGTCGGCCGTTGCTATTGGTGAAGAACCTGCTGGCGATGTTGACTGAGGTCGGCATGAAAGTGCGAAACCTCTCCAACGTACAGAAAATGTTCGATCTGGATACGTGGAAGCTGGAGATGTCGATGTCGACCCTCCATGATCATTTGGTGCCGTTGGTGGGGACGGTTTGCCGCCCAACTCCCACCGTGGCATTGAAGGTCGCTGAGGCCACGGCAGCATACGATGATGTGTGCTCCGACGATAAGTCGTTGTATCAGTCTCCACCTGCCTCTAATAGCTCATCGGAGTTGGAGGTCGGTGTTGAGCGGATGACCACGGGGGCGGACCATACCCATGGGAGCATAAAAGGACGTACGGCAGCAAGGGGCTGCATGCCGGTCGGGGCCCCAGATGCCCCCACAGGTTTCATTACCTCCAAAGGAGGATACCAACACGTTGCCCATGACCCAAGCTAACATCCAAGCCATGTTTGAGGCAATGATTGAGCGTTTCATGGGAGACGATGCCGATCGCCTCCGCGCCCGCATGCCCAGGACAGATCTGCCCGGCAAAATGTCAATACTTGCCGAGATGTTGATATGTAGTCAGTGGCATCAACGGATAAGGCTATCCGAGGTGGTAAACCAGTTGGCAGAGTAAGACGCAAGCCGCAGCCAGCCCGAACGCGCCGATCAAGCAAGAACAGCGATTTCGACATGGAGTCGATCGGTAATCCGGATGACGACTGTCGTGAAGGAACTTAAATTTTCGAGGTTTCCACTCAAAAACAACACAAACAAGCGATAGAATACACCTCTCTTGCTTATACTTCCCAGGTACTTGGTACTTACGTCCGAACCTTAATACAAAATCACTGAAAGTGGACACTTCCTTGTAACACTCAGGCTGCCCCTTAGCTTAGGTAATCGCAAAGGATCTTTATCACGTCTTAATACGCGTTCACTTAAAGGTTTTCCTGGGGATGTACTTAGACTTAGTTTTTGTATAGGTTGGAAAGTTTTGGTTGGTTGGAAAGACGACTCTTCTAAAGGGGGGAAATTTGATTAATTAAAATATTAAGAGTCCTATATCTACTTCAAGTGCCTTGTTCACCTTGTTACTTCTGAGTTACTTCAGCACTGGCTTCAATACCAAAAACTTGCCTCATGGCCGGCCAAAATACCGTGCACTCCGTATGGATACTTGTATACACGTAAACATAGACTCCAGCCACTTCACCACAACCGCCCCTTGCGCAGCTTCAGCGTATGCGAGCAAAAGAAAGCAATACATTTGTGTATCATATCAACATTAAAGTTTCGCTAATTACACTTCAAATATTGACGTGCTTCACTGTCCGCCATAGTAGAGACAAAACAGGGAGTATCATATTTCTTGCACGCTTCCATCATCCGATCCCAATCGATATCCTGCTCGAAAACATATCACGCAGTCACAATGAATAGGTAACCACGTGATCTGCTGAGTGATACCAACGATCTTGAAGGGTTCCCTGCCATAAATCATATAGTATGCGAGCGCACCCTCGTAACAATAGTGATTTCTGCTTCTCTGCCTTGACTAGAATCAGTAGTAGCCACTTCGATATCCAAATGGTCTTCATATACTCCGTTCAAATATCGTAACTCTCTCCTCATAGCCGAGACTTGGTCTTGATATGGCGAAATAATCAACACTGACTTTTGTACAGCCGTACCCAAACGTCGCGACTCCTCCTGCAAAGCCGACCGTATTTTATCCACTAACTGCACCAATATCGCCAATTTAATGACATTTCGGTGCTTGTACACTGTGCGCTCATGTTCCTCAACCCATTCTTGAGAACTAATCCACACGACACGTTGTTTCCCCAAAATTTTCCCTACCCTATAAGGATAGCGATCATCTGGCTGAGCCCAATCAAGGGTTTCCATATCTTCAGATGTATTGATGTCAAGTAATCTGGTGACCTATAGTCTCGATCTCGAATAGTATAGGGATAAAACGTTTGCAACAGTGTCGTGATCATAGGGTGTCTCCTAAATTCTGCCGTCATAGTCACTCCAGGGAATTCAGGGGATATTTTTCTCACCGCTCGGAAATGTTCAATGGAATGTATCAACCCCCAAGTAATCTTGTGACGACATGAATCATTACGGAATCGCTGCTTCATTCTTTCATCCATAGGGGAGTGCGCAAAAAGTTGGTACGGATATCCCACTGATATAACCACTTGTACCCAAAGCCTAATGGCTTGCAGTAATGACACTTCGGTAGTTTGCGCCTCTTCATCATTGATAATTACGTCATAACGCACATTCGAGTAATCTGGTCGCCCCAATTGACCCATAGTGGCAACAATTACACGTGCTCTATCTAACGTCTATCTCTCTTTCAACCTCAATCTGGGAGATATTTCCTTCCGATTCACACACCCTTCCAATGCTTGCCGCTCGCGTCGTAGTATCTGCGAGAGAAACCTTCGTCGATACTTTTCAGCCTATGACGCTAACATGGTGCCTTTTATTTCTCCCAACCAAATGATATCATGATCATCTAACGGATTTGAATCCATCAACCTTTTAAGATATTCATCAATAGCTGCATTGGTTTCGGACACGATGGCAATCCGATATAGAGGAAAACTGCTAGTAAGGAAATTACAACAGCCGTAATAGTAGAAGTCTTCCCACATCCGTATGGACCACGAGCCAACACTATCCCTTTCGTCTCTATTGCCACACGTATCACTTTAATTGGATCCCTATCCAAGCTGCGCTGAAATGATGCATATACCGCTGTTTGTTCCGCCTCGGCCATTACCGATGAATTCCTCAGAGACTGAACTGTTTCTCTTTTAACCATCAGATTTAATATCTCCGGTGGTGGATCTCTAGTCAGCCTGTCTACCGCTCCGAACCTTCTGATGTAGTTCATAATGTTAGCTTTGGGTAGCCATCGTAACTTATGGATGTTCTCATGGATGCGTCCTCCCAGGGCGGTGGTTAAAATAACATGTCTGAATCCTACCGAACAGTATATCCCCCAGCCTTAAAGTTCCAGTTTGTTACTGTAGCCGGGTGAGTACACGCACGGTGCGGCTAGCGCACAGAGGAAGACTTTCCTTTAAGCGGCGTTCGCCGCTACTTAGCCGATACGCCCTTATAAAAGGGCTTAGTAGGAGAGAGCTCTCCTACTCAGGGCCAAGATTCCAGGGGGGGGGTTACAGATAGCTTTCGCTAACCCCTTGTAACAAGGCTTCCCTTATAAAGGGAGGTAGAGTAAGGGGGAACTCCCTTGGGCTACAATACTCACCGCGCGCGCGACCGGGCGTGTTCGTGCGCCTAGCTCCTCTAATGCCTTAACGACAAGGAGCTCCGCTAATGCCTTAACGTCAAGGAGCTCCGCTAATGCCTTAACGGCAAGGCTCCCTTACTAAGGGTTTAGGTAAAGGTAGGGCTCCCTCTTACCTACGGCACTCACTGCGCAAGCGACCGGGCGTGGTCGCGCGCCTGCACTTTAGAGTGAAATGTAAAATGAATATATTTAATATGTGATTAGCCTAAATTAATTTAAACTAATATAAACTATATGTAATACTAAGTAGAATATTCCTAATTCGTACCTAGCTAAAATGTAGTGTACACACCTGTGTACTGACACGTGGATGGCTGACACACCACCACACCAAGGGCCCATGCCCTGATTGGTTAAAATAACCAAAGGTTCGAAACCTTTCAACCCGGCCAATACTGACCTCAACCGTGGTGTACTCATGTACACCAACACTCAGTGTTACCCGAATGTAACCCCGTTACATCCTCCCCCATCAAGACTATTGCTTACGCTATAAATCAATTTTTGTTGGAGAGCTCCAACGCCAGTTCCCCTGGCAATCCATATGTACACCTCCAGTGGTGTTTTGGCGTCTCCTCTAGAAGAGGTAGACTACTCCGAAAACTCGGAAGTGGCTGCCTTTGGGGATACCTTCCAAATGGTGAGCCGCTCCGACAGCGCCGAACGGCGTTGTCGGCAGCCTAATCCCTTCCCCACACGTGAGGAAAATGCACTAACCAGTGCGGCACCCCTGCCCGTATCGGATGATACATCCAAATCGCCAAAGGAAAGGCGATCATCACTAATGAGCTGGACGCAGCTCAAGAGGCTCAAAATTCCGCACAGGCGTTACAAGCATCCTTGCACGCCCCCCATGCGGCCTCTACGGAGGGTTTATCGTTTTAGAGGTCCTCGTGACCTCCCAAAGTGGGCCAGGAACGTGGTACAGAAGGGTTTAGTCTTCTATACCCCTGGCCTCGCGACTGTACAGCCGCAACACATCACACGCCGGAATCAACTCCGGGAAAAACTGCTCACGCAGAAGCAGTTCACTGCTACCTCATATCGAGAGCGCCTCGAGAAAAAGGCACAGGGTGCCGCTGTTGGGAACCTCCGCGAGGTTCCCTTCATTCTCCTGCAAGGAGAATATTCCAAAGAGGCAGAGCAGAAGTTCCGCGCTTAGGCGGAGGGGAGAAACGTCTCCCCGAGTTTTTTTTTAAGCTGTACAACAGCTATTCCGTACATGACGTTCGGATAGAGAGGGCATTGTGCTTGGCGTTTGCCAGAGCCAAACCCATGTAGCAGTTACGTGCCCCTTATCTCATGCGCTATGCTAGCGCCCGTGCCCTCACTGCGGTGCCGGAGCACAGTGCGGGTTCCGCATCTGCCTCCGGAGGGCTCCCAACTACTGGGAGTGAAGGAGATTACCCCGCCCCTTTGGTCGTTGACTCACAGCGGGATTCTCCCGCTCGAAAGCGTCAACGACGTCACGGCAATCCTGCCGCAGGGGAGTCTCGAACTCCCACGAACTCTGTGAATGTGGTTAACCCTCCCACTTCACCAAATACTGGGTTTGACCCCGATGATGGAGTCGGGCCATCAGACGCTCCGCCCCGCCCTGCCGGGTAGGCCCAAGAAACAAACAAAAGATTCTTCTAGGTCGCTGTGGCCGTGGAAGGCTCCCAGTGCGCGAGCCGTGACGGCTACAAGCGCAGACCCGAGCTACACCCGGTCGGGCAGCCTGCCGGCCGCCCTGCCGGGTAGGCCCAAGAAACAAAAAATAGATTCTTCTAGGTCGCTGGGGCCGTGGAAGGCTCCCAGTGCGCGAGCCGTGGCGGCTACAAGCGCAGACCCGAGCTGCACCCGGTCGGTCAGCCTGCCGGCCGCCCTGCCGGGTAGGCCAAACAAACGGACAGGAGCATACAGGGCTGACATTGGGGAATCCTCCCCCCTCAAGCCCTGGGACACATACACGTGGCGTCAACCTAACCCGCGGATTTACGAATCCGTTCACATTAAACGGGGTAAACCCCGTAGATGCATGCACCGAATTGTTTATGGCAAATTCGGTCATAGGAAGCATCTCACTCCAACTCTTGGAGAATCCGGACATAATCTCCGGAGAAAATCTTTAACAACGCGATGAACGCGTTCCTTCTTGTCCATCAATGGACTCTGGCACCGCTTCCAGGTGAGCATCTTGCTCAAACGGTCTACAAAGACCGAAATGCCGGTGAAATCGGCCTTTCCCTTCGGAAAAACAGAAGACAAATCCATACTAATGGATTTCACGCAATTGACGAGTTCCGTATTGTCCATCACTGGACTCTGGCACCGCTGCCGGGCGAGCATCTTGCTCACGCGGTCTACAAAGACCGAAACGCCGGTGGAACCGGCCTTCGGAAAAACCGAAGATAAAATCCAAATGGATTTTTAACACGCCGTTTGAACGGCTACTCCGCCAAAGGCTCACCTTCATATTTATAAGTGGACTTGGCACACACGAACAATTGGCAATTCCCAATTGTATGCTATAGGTTGACTTGGTCCTCACGAACAGTTGGCAATTTCCAACTGTTTCCTATAGAAGCTGAATCTGTAGAGGGTTTGACCCTCTAGCACGACTCACAAGTGCGAATATACGCACCGACCCACTTGTACATGTTGGGCCACCAATACAAAGCGCTTAAAGCGCTGTAGGTCTTATCCCGACCTAAATGACCCCCGGTAGGGGCGTCATGTGCCTCAAAGAGGACTCTATACTTCAGTTCCTCATCATGAGGAACAACCAACAGCGGAGTGTCCTCCGCGCTCGTGCTATAATATAGCAAACCGTCACAGTACTTGCAACGGTGTAACCGAGCTCTAGCTCGACTTGACAGGGTTGGCTCAGACGAGCCAAGTCCCTTTTCACCCAACGCGCTAATAAGCGCCGTACACTGTGGGTCTTTCTCATACGCCTGGCGTATGAGATCCACCACAGACGAGGTGACGAATGTCGCGTTAGCGAGATCTTAATCGGGACGACGCGACAACGCGTCTTCAAGCACGTTCTGCTTGCCAGGTTTATACTTAACCTCAAAGTTGTACTCCGCAAAGAAGGAGAGCCAACGGGCCATCCGTTGCGATAGATGAGGCGACTTTGTCGCTGTCCGTAAGGACGCGTGGTCAATATAAACCACGAAAGGCTTTGAGCCGAGTAGGTGCACCCTAAATTTGACAAGAGAATACTTCATTGCAAGTAGCTCCTTGTCATGAACGGGATAATTCCGTTCCGCAGCTTTAAGCTGCCTCGACTCAAACGCAATCACGCGTTCCCTTCCTGCATCGTCTGCTTGTAACAAAGCACATCCGATTGCGAAATCGGAGGCGTCGCAGACGACACTAAATGGTTTCCCAGAATCTGGGAGAGAAAGAACGGGAGCTTCTAACAAGCACCCCTTAACCGCTTCAAAAGCGTTTTGGTGTTTGGTTTCCCAACACCAATCAACATCCTTCTTTAGAAGATCGGTTAATGGCTTCGCCATTTCAGCGTAGTTCTCGCTGTATTTGTGGAGATAATTGGCTAATCCTAGCCACTTCCGTAAATCTATAAGATTTACAGGCGAAGGCCACTCCACAATGGCTTTCACCTTCGCGGGATCCGCCCGCACTCCATCCTTACCGATGAAGCATCCGAGGAAAGGAATTTCCTCAGCACCAAAGATACATTTGGATGCGTTCGCATATAACTTATTCTATCGCATACATTCGAGCACAGTCGAAGGTGTATAGGGTGCGTCTGAACATCAGGCGAGTCGCCTTCCGCGCGACTATGAACGAATATATCGTCGAAGTACTTCTGAGCGTACTTTCTATGAGGTCGGAAGAGTTGGGTCACCAAGCGATTAAAAATCGCTGGTTCATTGTTTGGTTTTCACCAAAACTGACTCGTCCATCGTGGATGAGGAGTTCAACTCCTCTTCCGGACGCAATACGACAACCTCGTCGATTTCATCTGCTTTTACAGCAGTCTCAACTCGTTGAAGTACATCTCCTCCAACGACAACAGTTCGCCGACCCCAGGCAACCGTTCAAGACTTACGCCTTATGTGACAATACCTGCCACACTATTCAGCATCCGATAGGACTGCTGACTACTGGCCTCGGGACTCATCCCGAGACCCAGATGGGGGGGAGTCGATTGCCCCATCTATTGGAAGCGCATCGCGCCTATCCACAGAGGGTTCTACCTCTGCCACCGGTGACTCGCCGGTCTCACCTATAACGGCGTAGTCGGAATCATTTCCGACGTGCGAAAGAGACAAACTTCTGGTCTCTTCGCTTGGAAGCGCCTCGCGCTTAACCACAGGGGTCCTTACCCCTACCACTGGAGTTACCACAGGTAACTCACCAATCCCGCCTATAACGGCGTAGTCGGAATCATTTCCGACGTGCGAAAGAGACAAACTTCGAGTCTCTTCGCTTGGAAGCGCCTCGCGCTTAACCACAGGGGTCTCTACCCCTAACACTGGAGTTACCATAGGTAACTCACCAGTCTCGCCTATAACGGCGTGGTAGGAATCAATTCCGACCTGTAGAAGAGACGAACTTCGGGTATCTTCTCTAAGCGCCTCGCGCTTACCCTCAGAGTATTCCACCTCTATCAATGGTGACTCACCAGTCTCGCCGTTCACGGCGTGGGGATTAACCGCCGAATCCCCTTCGTTAAGGAACTCTTCCTTAACGCCATTGGGAATGATCATATCAGACATCCGAATCTCTGGCATCTCACGCCAGAATCGCTTTTGCGATCGAGCAAAGGTGGGTTCATGACTCACCAATGCTTCACCCGATCGCGGGTGCGTTGAGCCAATGAGCTTAGACTTCCAGTCTATCCATGGCTCGTGGAGTTCCATCCACTTCATGCCCAGAATGAGTCCAAATCCAGGACTCAGGCAACGTTCTTAGCTATCGAAGTTTGCAAACTTCAGCTTAAGGTCAATCGGGACCTTGGGTACAGAAACCTATAAGCCCGTCGCTAGACGGGCCGTGACAACGTCACGAGAACGTCCCTCTAGGGCCTCGGCATACAGCCGAATCTTCTCAACAGAAGTCCGTCTGATATAATTGTCAGACGCTCCAGAGTCTATCAAGACTCTCCAAGGCTTATCAAAACCTTCACGTCCGTAAGGACTACCAGGAACCCTGGCTGGTACACCAACTTGGTGCTATAAAGCACCGCTTCCCTCGGGGATTTGTGCTGTCGTCCCCTACCCTGGGGATTAACAGCACTGAGGGGTCCCCCAGTAAGGCGCCCCGCCCCTATTGGGAGCCGCTGTTTCCCGACGGCTTGGGCGAGGGCCTTTTTGCCGCCCTCGGCCCCTTCCAGCGACTATCTCGCTGGGGATTTTGTGGACATCTGTTCCGCAGATGATCCACGCTTCCACATAGGAAGCACCTTAGCGACCCACGCCGCTGCAACATAGCTAAGAGCTCCACCCCGAAGCTCTGCGAAAAAGTTTCAGAGTGACTCTTAGCGGAAGATTTCCCCTCCACTTCGACCTGACTCAGGTCCATGGGTTCAGGACCCACCTTAGAGGAACGAAAGTTCCTCTAGGCGTTAAACTCCATCTTGAATGCCTCTTCCAGGGATTCAGGTCGGGATCGGAACAATTCCGAACGTGATGGCCCTTCTGTCAGGCCTCCCATGAAGACGGGGATGGACACATCGTCCGAATACGCTTTCGCGTACATCCCTTCCAGAAGGGTCTTTTGTTCTTGGACGTATGTATCCAAGTCACTAGTGCCCTGAAGTCACCTCGGAAACGCAAGCTGATTCTAGATAACCAGATCAGGTATAGCGTACACGTCGATAAGCTTCCGCTTAAGGACTTCCCAGTTCGGGAACACGTTCGTGACCGAATACGGACACGTAAACGCCCATGTACGGGCTTTGACCGTAAGGTGGGTTAGTGAAAGTCCCACTTGCAAGTGATCCTCGATCATATTCGCTGTGGCGAATGCGGTTTCGATCTCACGAAGCCAAACATAAATGTTATCACTTTTTTCACCGGTGAATTCCGTCACCTTAAAGGATAACGGAGGGCGCACCCCCGTAGACGTGGAATGATTTTCACAAAAATTCGCCTCATGGGCGAGGAGGGCGTTAACCCTTTCACGCACGGAATCAAGGCCCTGCTTCACTATGAGCTGCATGCAATCCTCACCCAGTATAGATAACAGACTTTTAAAGGCTTCTTGTTGGACGGGGGTTAGCTTAACCCAATCCTCCTGATTGATCCTTTGCAGAGGATGCCGTCTCCCAACACAGGTGTTGGATTGACTACAAGTGCTACCAGATGTATCCGGGTGCGTACACGCACGGTGCGGCTAGCGCACAGAGGAAGACTTTCCTTTAAGCGGCGTTCGCCGCTACTTAGCCGATACGCCCTTATAAAAGGGCTTAGTAGGAGAGAGCTCTCCTACTCAGGGCCAAGATTCCAGGGGGGGGTTACAGATAGCTTTCGCTAACCCCTTGTAACAAGGCTTCCCTTATAAAGGGAGGTAGAGTAAGGGGGAACTCCCTTGGGCTACAATACTCACCGCGCGCGCGACCGGGCGTGGTCGTGCGCCTAGCTCCGCTAATGCCTTAACGACAAGGAGCTCCGCTAATGCCTTAACGTCAAGGAGATCCGCTAATGCCTTAACGGCAAGGCTCCCTTACTAAGGGTTTAGGTAAAGGGAGGGCTCCCTCTTACCTACGGCACTCACTGCGCAAGCGACCGGGCGTGGTCGCGCGCCTGCACTTTAGAGTGAAATGTAAAATGAATATATTTAATATGTGATTAGCCTAAATTAATTTAAACTAATATAAACTATATGTAATACTAAGTAGAATATTCCTAATTCGTACCTAGCTAAAATGTAGTGTACACACCTGTGTACTGACACGTGGATGGCTGACACACCACCACACCAAGGTCCCATGCCCTGATTGGTTAAAATAACCAAAGGTTCGAAACCTTTCAACCCGGCCAATACTGACCTCAACCGTGGTGTACTCATGTACACCAACACTCAGTGTTACCCGAATGTAACCCCGTTACAGTTACCTCGCGGAACACATAGTTGCCCGTAATCCCATCTTTGTAAATCTTCTGTACTTGTATTTACATATTCTGTCATATCGTTTCCGGCTACCTGCAGGTATATTATCCCTCTCATCAATGGCATGAAATGAGTTGTACCACCATCATTGTTGTACGTGTTCCATCGTTTGGCTAAGCATTGCCCCAAACCATATGACAACACATGAAGCTTGATGGTTGACTCAACCGTATCCGTTATCCATCCATATTGATCAGGGTTAGTGGCCCAAAATGCATCCAGATGTGTCACTAGGCACATAGTAAGGAGGTAATCATTTACTGACACAAAATCATCCACATACACTTCTCGATACTTTTCGTATAGCGAATGTCTTCAGCTTCCTTGGTAGTGAAATTTTGGTATGGTCACATCATACTTTAGACTGCACAGGTCATACTTGCAAAGGTCCATAACCACCACCCCAACACTCGCGCAGAAAAACTACTGACAGCAAACAATATACTCCTTGCATCCTCCGGGGTGATCGATTTGATTTGTCGCCGTATACCAATTTCTCTGTAAGTCCAACGATCGGATTTCATTAATGATAGCTCCTGGGTTGATAGTGCTTTTCTCCACATCCTGGAACCAATTTCTTTCAACATCTGACATACGCGTTATCACTCGCCTTGCTGTTGAGTCGGGTTTACATATACTATGCCACGCTAACTCTCGACACTCTGCTGTGAGTAGCCCTTCCTTAAACGTATAGCTTCGATATTCCTCTTTCGTGTGTACAACCGTCTTGAGCGTCTATGCATTCGTATCAGTCATCGGAGTAAGATTGTTCAAAACTTCCCCACACATTCCATCACAGTTCTGCATTGTATTTGTAGGCAGGTCTACATCTTCCGAGATGCACTTATGGTCCTCTTCTGGCACACAGAGATCCTGTCTACACGGCAGCTTATCTTCTTTGGTTGATCGCTCTTATCCATTACCTTCTTGAAATCTTGAAATTGAATCTGCCGTGGATTCTGTCAAATATATGGCTATGGAATTGTCCTGTCTTGATTCTCCATCATCAGTTAGGGTGCTGTCAAATAGTCATTCTCTGAGTGTTGGCTCCAATGTTCTTTCGTTCACCGGTTTCCGTTGTTCGAATATTTCCCCGGAGTTTGTATTTTTTACTTCTTGCACTGTGCCTTCAAGCTCCACATCTTTGCACATATTAACATCCTCAGACGACATTCTCTGCAATTCACGTTGCGTCAGCACATTATCTGTCATATTTTCCGACTTATCTTCTACTCCTGATGCTGTGCGATTAAGATTGCTCAAACCTTCCCCACACATCTCTTCATGGGTATTCACCGTGCTTGTAGGCAGATCTATATCTTCCGAGACGCACTTATTTCTCTCTTCGGGACCGCTGAACTCTTGTCTACACGGCAGCTCCTCTTCGTTGGCTATTGGCTCTTCTTCATTATCTTCATGAAGACTCGAATTTGGATCTTCTGTTGATTCGGTTAAATCTATGGCTGTGGAGACGTCTCGTCTTGATTCTCCATCTCCCTTTAGGGTGCTGTCAAATATTCCCTCTCTTAGTGCTGGATCCGATGGTCTTTCATTCACTGTTTTCCGCCGTTCGAAGATTTCACCGGAGTTTGTATTTTTTGTTTCTCCCACTGTACCTTCAATCCCCACCTCTTTGGACACATTGACATATTCAGCCGACATTCTCTGTAGTTCAAGTTGAGTCACCACAACATTTGACACACTCTTAGACTCCTCTTCCACTCCGGATGATGCACTTGGGCTCCCTGGTATCGTAAAATCCATAATATTTTGCTCTTCATCGACGTTCCCATAACTTTCTTGTTCCCAGTGAGGGCATGACCTTATAAAGGCGTGGTCGGCGTTCTGTGTTCTACATTTAGCCGACGGTCTTTGTCTGATACCTTCATGCGACCTCGGCGTAGACTTGGATCTGCCCGTTTTTAACGCGTCACGTAACTTCTTAGCAACTAAATTCACGTCCACTTCCCCACGTTCGATTGCCTCTTCCAATATGAGATCCTCTTGTGGGGTCCATCTCTTACCACTTTTTCTGCCTTAACCTTGGCTATCATTTCCATCTGATAGTACTCGGGATTTTCCTATATTTTCGTGGCGTAAGGATTGTATATTTTTTGTACAGATGTTTTGGTGCGTATTTTCTTAGCTTGTGGGAATTGCACCGGATACTGTTCCACTATGTGATTGATCTTGGCCTTTTGTTCCACTAGACTTATCAACCACTTCACTTCTTCTTCAGTCCACTCATTATCTCGTTTTCGTTTAGATCCCAATCGCCTTAGCATAATCTCGACACTAGCTTCGGTTCTCTTGGTCTATCCATTTAATTGAAACCGTTGGTTGTATAAGTCGCTTATCTCGGAACTGGTTTCGTCCGATCCTCACTCTCGCATTGTATACGTACCAACTCATCCTTCTCCTTCTTGGTCCATCTAGGAAGGCATGTATGGGAGGACTTTCGCTTAGTCATAGGTTTCAGTTCGGATGTACTACGAGGGGCGCCCCTTGAGATGTTGGCACCATTCTAGCTGCGTTCTATTCCGCTGGATGATTCTCATGACGTTCTCAGACTCAACAATGTTTTTATCGTGTCCACGTTATCCATCTTATGTCTTTCCAATTCTCTCGCTTGATAGCTCTACAAAAGTTAACTTCTTTTAGACTAGGACGCCGCTGAGTTAACCCAATACTGGTCTAGTATAGACTTCTATTATGCGTCTCCTTGATCAAATCCGGGACGGTGACTGTCGCGAACGCTCCCGTCGTAAGCCAATCCTCGGCAATTTATCGAGTAAAAAAACTGTAATTCGTTCATAATACCCACCTTTTGGACCAATCACACTCTGAGATTTACTGTCGTGAACGGCCATGTCGTGAAAAGTCATGTCGTGGACGGCCATGTCGTGAACAATCACATTTTGTATACTTAACTGTCGTGAACAGTCATGTCATTAACGGTCCAAAAATCCCGTTGTGTACAGACGTATAACTGTTTACTTATTCAGAACTGTCGTGAACGATCACCTGCGTACTTGTCCGGATTGTCGTGAACGGTCATCCACGTACTTATCTATGACCGCGTACTCATCCTGAACTGTCGTGAACGGTCATCCACGTACTTATCCAAGACTGTCGTGAACGGATATCCGCGCACTTATCCAAAACTGTCGTGAACGGTCATCCGCGTACTTATCCAGAACTGTAGTGAACGGTCATCCGCGTACTTATCCGAGACTGTCCTGACCAGTCATCCGCGTACTTATCCAAGACTGTCGTGAACGGTCATCCATGTGCTTATCCAGGACTGTCGTGAACGGTCATCCGCCTACTTACCCAAAACTGTCGTGACTGGTCATCCGCGTACTTATCCAAGACTGTCGTGAACGGTCATCCGCGTACTTATCCGAGACTGTCGTGACCAGTCATCCGCGTACTTATCCAAAACTGTCGTGAACGGTCATCCGTGTGCTTATCCAGGACTGCCGTGAACGGTCATCCGCGTACTTATCCAAGACTGTCGTGAACGATCATCCGTGTACTTATCCAGAACTGTCGTGAACGGTCATCCACGTACTTATCCAA
>CM047588.1:12663454-12712136 GCA_026184515.1 Peronosclerospora sorghi
CTTAGGACCTCGTGAGGTATCTCTTCGTACGATCTTGCGTTGGTTTGTCATTACTTTGTCGTGTTTTACGTAGATGTACAAGTTTTTCACCTTTTGGACCGTAGGGTATCTCTTCGTATCATCTCCACATCACATCATCAAGTCATTGAGTCCACATGGCCTCACTTTCTATATCATTCTCATTATTTAGCTATATCACTCCATTCAACATAGCTAGTCACGTAATTTACCCACAAATTCCAACATCTTCCAATTTTGTTCTAACATGCGTCTTTCTTTTATATTTTGTTTGTTTGTCTCTTCTGATTCTCCCTAATGCAACCAACTCGGGTCCGAATTCTACTCATCACAACCAACATGGGTCCGTGATAGTGATGTGCTACATCTTCTGGGGCTTCTTTTTCTTGTCTCTTTCGATTTCTTGTTATATCCTTTTTGTTCTTTTCGTCGTATTTCTTCTTCGCTCTTCTCCTCTGTTGAGGCTTCTACAATTCCCCTTCAGTGATGTACTCTTCTTCCGTCTGGGCTGCGTAATGCCGATTCTCCCAAGCTCGCTGCGCATCAAACTCATACAAGAGTATGGTACACGAAAGATTGTCTTCGGGCTCCCACGTCATCTCATCGGCTTGATAAGGTACTCTTTCATCCGACGCCCGTTTCTTGTCCGCTGTTTCACTCGACAATCTACTATGCACTCCACTTCCCATTCATCGTCTCTGCCAGGTTCATACCAGGAATCTTCTGGAAGTAGCGCTTCATCTAACTCCAATCATCCTTAGTGTGAATCTTTTCACGGGGCCTTCTCATTTTTTTATGTAGGGCTTCAGCCTATCAATATGTACTAGGGGGAATATCCGACTCTCAGTTGTCGGTATCACCAACCGATACACCATATCGTTCACCCGTTCATCCACCACATATGGGCCATGCCATAAGTGAGCCAACTTTCTTACTAACCCTGGCTTGACCAAATCATGATACAGCCAGACTAATTCTCCAGGGTGGTAAGCTGTTTTTGTAGTCGAACATAATTTCGATTTAACTCTCTCGTTATGACGTTGGGCTCTCTCTTTACCCAATTGCTCTCGTGATGGCTGCCTGTGCTTGAGCTTCCATGTGCCTTTTATGCACGGCTAATCTCCAATCCAGTGCATCATTTTCCATGACAGACTGATCTTTCGGTGGTACCATCGCCTCCATCGTAGTCCGAGGTTCCCATCCATGTACCAAGTAGAATGGAGTTTGGTGATGTTGTAGATCCACCGAAGTGTTCAATGCAAACTCCAAAGGAGCCACATATTCATCCCAATCTCTCTGCTCCGGATCCGTGATGTAACATTTGATTGCCTTGATCACTGTCTGCACGGATAGTTCCTGTTCCCAATTGGCCTGTGGTCGATAAGTTAACGTGGGTCTCTGCTTTTGTTTTAGCATTCGATTGAAGCTTCTGAAATCCGAACTCATGAATCTTGGGTCTCTATCATGTCTCAACATTTCTTGGGCTCCAAATCTCTTAAAAACTCCCACCATATACGCTTCTGCTACATCTTGCGCAGTGGTGGTGCTCATTGGAATTAGGATCACATACCCGGAAAACAAACAGATAAAGCACAATAGTGCTTCATGACCCATATTGGTCTGCGGCAGCGGTAATGCAAAATCCATAGCCAAAATCTGAAAAGGTCTTGATGCCACAATGTTGCCGCTAGTGCGCCCCTGATATTTTTGCTTCCCTTTCGCCGTGGCACAATCTTCACACGCTGCAACATAATTTTCAATATGGGCATACATACCCCTCCAATAATACGTGGACTTCTTCAACCGCGCGTAGACTTTTCCAACCCCTTGATGTGCCCCACTACCAATGTAACGGGGTTACATTCGGGTAACACTGAGTGTTGGTGTACATTGGTACACCACGGTTGAGGCCAGTATTGGCCGGGTTGAAAGGTTTCGAAGCTTTGGTTGTTTTAACCAATCAGGGCATGGGCCCTTGGTGTGGTGGTGTGTCAGCCATCCACGTGTCAGTACACAGGTGTGTACACTACATTTTAGCTAGGTACGAATTAGGAATATTCTACTTAGTGTTACATATAGTTTATATTAGTTTAAATAATTACATATTAAATATATTCAGTTTACTTTCCACTCCTTAGTACAGACGCACGACCTCGACCGGTCGTGCGTGTAGTGAGTGCCGTAGCGTAAGGGAATACCTCCCCTTAGCTACACCCTTTGTAAGGGAGCCTTGCCGTTAAGGCACTAGTACAGGCTAGAGTAAACTAACCCGGGAATCTTGGCCCCGAGTAGGAGAGCTCTCTCCTACTAAGCCCTTAATAAGGGCGTATCGGCTAAGTAGCGGCGAACGCCGCTTTAAGGAAAGTCTTCCTCTGTGCGCTAGCCGCACCGTGCGTATACGCACCGGCTACAACCAATCTCAACATGGTAGGCATGTAACACATCTTCTTGTAATATGGTTGGTACTACCAATGCCATACTTGATCTCCAGTTCCACTTCGTGTGCAAGCGATGTAATAAAGAATATTTTTACTGTCCAGTACATACACCGTCGCGTGTCGAGCTACCCTCTTCCATTCACTGGCGGAGTTTATCTTGTCATCTTCTCCTTTCAGGTACGCTATAACCTTTTCACACCACTCATCATCAATCTGAGCCGATGCCATTCGCTCAAGTCTAATGGCTGGTGCCGTTTCATAACGGTCCTTATCTGCTCACTTTTGGACTTTCTTCGATCCAACGGTACCTTCCTCAACAGGGTGCATCTCATCTTCTATGTCCGCCCCTTGTTCCACGGTATCACTTCCTTGGTGCTGACGATGTCCTTTCTTCAGTTTACTCTTGCTTCGAGTGATTACAAACACTTGTGGTGATCGATATCCACCATACTCCCAAACAGTGAATTCAGTGGTATCCACTTGTGCCTCATTATTTGGCTTACTTGTGACGTCGTCGCACGATTTAGTAATCGCCTCCGGGGAGTCCTCACTCGTACCCTTTTCTGGAGGACTGTCTGCATTATCATATAACAACTCTGGTAATCGATTCAACATTTTCAGATCCATCATTTGTTGATCACTTGTAATCTTCCCTGATCGCTGTTATTTCATAGCGCACTGAGTAAGGAAATCTGCTGCTTGATTGTACTTGCGTGCTACATGTACTAAACTAATCGTCTCAAAAGTTTCAACCAGCGAGTGCACTCTGTTTAGCCAGACCAATAACGAAGCATGGTTACAACGTAAATCTCCATTAACTTTTCCGATCAATAATCTCGAATCCCCACACACTATTGCCCGTTTTACATGGTGTACTTGCGCAAGTTGTAATGCACCGATCAACCCATGATATTCACTGTCATTCACCGTGAGAGTCCTGAATTCCATATTCTGTCGCTATCACCTCCCAAGAGGGTAACTTCCATATTATCATGCCAAAAGTACCTCTAGGATCATGTTTCATCCGTACTGCACCATCAAACGACAACACATATCCAGTGCTTTGGCGATGCAAACCTGGTATTGGTCTAATAATTGGCGTATCCTTCAGTGTCTTTAGTGGGGAAATATCTTCTAATACTGCCTTCATCTTTTCTATCGGCACTATCGATGTGGCCAATAATGCGGGTAAGCCAACACCTTCATGGTCCATTCTTATGATCTCTAACGACCATGGGGATAACATTACCGCCCACTGAGCTCCTCTTCCAGTTAAACTTTTAGACGTAAATAGCCATCGCATCGTGGAGTACCTTGCGGATACTGTTATATGTTGTCCAAATAGAATATGACTAGCGTCATGTAACGTCTTCAGAAAAGCGAGCACCTCCTGTTCAGCTCCTGTATATCGTGTCTCCGCATCTTTGAACACTTTACTGACATATCTTACTGGATGGAAGATCCCATCGTGCTCTTGACACACTGTAGCTCTAAATGCCCACGTATTGGTGTATAAGATTATACTTAGTGGTTTTGCTCGCTCGATATACCGTAGCAACGGCGCATGAACAAGCCGTGCCTTCAACAATTCAAAAGACTTCTCAGCATGTTCCAATTGAGTTCCGTCCCTTAACTGCAGATTCGTTAATTCATACAGTGAAGCCGCTATCGTCGCGAAATTATCGATAAACCTTGGATAATATATCAGGCTGCCAGTGAATCTCTGAACCCCTTTTAACTTCCGTGGAAATGCCATCTTACTAATTGAGTCTAAATTGCGCGGGGACGCTTCAATTCCCTTTGAAGATATGCAACGACTCAGAAACTCTACACTGTGCTTCCCAAATGCACTCTTGGGTAAGCTTATGGTGATTCTTCAATATTTGAACGACTCCAAAAGGTTCTTAAGCATCAAACATATCTTATCCCAGCTATTCGCACCAAACGTAATGTCATCAATGTATGAGCGCCTCCCAATGACAGGTCGCTCCTCAGTGTCTACCACTTGGACATTATGAAACACATCTTGTGATAGGGGTACGTCTGTCTCCAAGACATATGTAGCATTATCATCGATATCCATGGCGGTGTCATCGTTCATGATCTTACACATCAACCCCATCTGTTGTGAGCGTCGGACCATTGTCCACAAGGCATTGTCAACTTATATGCTGATATATCTGCGGCGCATTCTTTAACCCTTGTGGCATTCGAAGCCATTCAAAATGTCCTAGCGGACAAATGAAAGAGGTAATTAACCGAGCCCTTTTCTTCATGGGTATAGCCCAATACCCACTCGCGTTATCCATTGAACATAACCACTTAACCCCTTCAAAGTTATCCAACAAATCATCTATTAGAGGCATTGCATACACCATCAGTCTCGTCTTTTGGTTCACACCTCGTTAATCAATGCACAATCGTATGTCTGTTTTATTTTTCTTTAACACGATCACGATTGGTGATTCCCAAGATGACTCCGAGTACTTAATTAATCCTGCTTGCAATAAGCCTCGTATTAGCTCGTACAACTTTGGTAGGAGGTGGGCTGGTATCTTGCGCGCTTTCTGAGCTATAGGCAAATTGTTTCCAACATTCACATCACATACCACACCCTTGTCCGGTGGCGGTAACGCATTACCAGATCTTATGAATCCATCACCATATTCGTATAACAATGACCGTAACTGGTCTTCTTGCTCCTTGTTGGTGATCTCTGGCTCTCCTACATCCGCTTGAGCCATATCAGATGACGTTATCGGACCTTGTTCCACTTCAGGTATAAGCACCAACTGTTCCTCCATAGCTACAGCCGACATCTCCACCCCTTCATGCAGGTAGACCTCCCTTTCCAATTTCGTCTGATCTACCTTCAATGGGTCTATAGCATCCATCACATATACAGCTGTGGGCTTATCCCCAACCGTCCGTACTGCATGTACACTAGTCCAATTAATCGTCAGACCAGCACTCCCCATAACTCGCTCATATACTTGCCTGTATTCTTCCGAAAGTCGATCTTCTTGAGTAAGTAACGGTAGCGGATTTTCGTTGGGAATCTGACAACTTTGGTCTTTCATATTCAGAATTACCCCCGCCTTCACCAAGAAATCTGTTCCAAGTATCGCTAAAGTTTGCGAGTCAATGTCTGCAACCCACATCTCATAGTTAAAAATAACAGATGGGCCCATCCGAACCTTGACAGTGGCCAAACCAATTGCACCAATGGTACTTTCTGTTACGCCACAAAAACTTGTCGGAGTATCAAACATCCGAACTGCTATATGTAACATCTTCGCCACATTGGTATGTAATACTGATATGCTTGCACCAGAATCCAACATCAACGGTAACTCCAAATCATCGATTGCTCCCTTAACATACACATGCGTTGCAGGTTGCGCGGACTTGGGCAACTGTTGACATCCTTCTCGTTCTCCTTCTCTTTTATCCACCAACGTGACATAAGCTGAGACATCTGTTGCTTCATTAGTCTCTGACATATCTTTGTTCTCTTCTTCTTTATCTTCAAATGCAACTTGTTTTTCCGTTTTTTCTTGTAATTTCTTCTTTTCTTGATCCTCGTCCATAGTGAGCGATCTCTCCATGCAAAATGTATCATTTTTCTTGTTTTCTCTTACACCTAAGGGTGAACGCGGTGTCGCTTTCACATTTCTCGACAATTCCCCCTTTTCTCTCGACAGTGGTTGCAAAGCTGTGGGGTTAGGCATTTAACTGTGCGGCCACTTGGTCCTTGGTTAGTTCCCCGGACTTCAACTTGCTCCTCATCTCGGCCATCTCTTCTATGTACTTCCGACAATATCTCACATCATGACCGACTGTTTTACAATGCTCACACGTTTGCAATTTCCAACATTTGTCTTTATCGTGTCCGCTTAAATTGCAATGTTGACACACCACGCCCCCATCATTGCTATTAGGCGCACTCGTTCGTGCACCTCTGTATTCATAATTAGAGCGTGCCCGCTGCATGGTATGTAATTATCCGCCCATCACATGTACGCTAGGTTGTACATCTTTATATACCGCTTCGGCACTCCTGCGTGCAGTCATTTTCTTTCCAGGCCTTGTCAAACGTGCCTCATGCTTTGTTTGCACCCTTTCCAATTCCTCAATGTTATTGAACGTCATATGCTGATATTGCATTTGTATGACACGATCATGAATGGTGTCAAAGAATTGCTGGATGTGCTCTTCCAACAATGAGGTGTTATAGACATCTCGGAAATCCATTCCAGATCGTAATGCCGCGGCATTTAGCCGGTATAAATATGTAGTCGCTAGCTCGTCGTGTTTCTGTGTCAATTTAGAATACATGACCCGGGGCGACACTTTATACACGCAAAACTTCCGTTGAAACAGATCCATTACTGCATCCCAATCATACTTCACCGTATCAGCCAATTGTTCGTACCACCAAGATGCTGTGTTCGTCAAGCTATCCACAAACATCCCTAGCCGTTGATCGTCATCCCAACGTGAAATGTTTGCTACATGCAAAAATCTTGTCACCCATGCCCTTGTACTCCCAGCGTCTTGTTTATTTCCGTCAAATATCTTGATCTCTGTGTTCTGGATAATGGATGCTACAGGCTGACCAGATGATGTCCATGTGTTTTGTCATCCACTTGACATGCCATATCTTGATGCTTTCGGCGGTTTGGGATATGCCCTCTCTGGCACCGCCGATCTTTGGTATGATGCACTAGTCGTCCCTCTCGTAGTATCCGACTTGCGACTATCTGACAGAGATGCGGTGATTTTCGCTAACTACTCCCAACTTAAGTGTCCATCTTGCATCAATTGGACTAAATTTGCCACCACTGGGTCCTGCTGTTGCGACACAGATCGTGGTGGTGACATGATCTCGTCCTCATCCGAAGAAAATTCCAATTTTTTTCTTACTCGACGGCCATGCTTTGGTCTCCAATCCATGGCATCTTCCAACTCATCGTCATTACACAACTCCTGCATGACCGGTGGTTTAGACTCTTTCACCGGTGTGTGAGTGGTGTCCGCCACAATGTAATAACTTGTGCTGATATCCGTAGCCTCTTTCCGGTAAAACATCAAGGATGTTTCCCACTGGTTCTCCGCTAATAATAGTGACACCATCAAACCAATTTCTTTGCGGTACGATCCAGATTGAAGTCACATGCATTATCAAACTCTTCCCGTCGTACAAACTTATAGCCACAATTTCGAAGCAGCGTTTCTATAGCTTCGATTGACTCTTTTAGTCCTCCAAAGGAAGTAAGATCTTCCTTAACGCTAAAGTTAGGGGCAGCTTTTGCCACCTTGCGAATCTCATATAGTGAAAACCAACTATGTGAGTCCCCAGGTAACTTCAATACATGTCGTTGATACCGTGCCATTCTTGCACAGGCATCAGAGAAAGTGTATGTTATCTCATGGTCCTCCTGAGAGCGCTGTAAAGTAAAGACCAGATCTCTCTCTCTCCATCAGTAGACACTAAAGCCATTTTGTGTGTGAAATTGTATTAAGTCGACGTGAATTCCCGGGTCGCGGCACCAGTTGTCGTGAAGGAACATAAATTTTCGAGGTTTCCACTCAAAACCAACACAAGGAAGCGATAGAATACACATCTCTTGCTTATAATTCCCAGGTTCTTGGCACTTACGTCCGAACCTTAATACAAAATCACTGAAAGTGGACACTTCCTTGTAACACTCAGGCTGCCCCTTAGCTTAGGTAATCGCAAAGGATCTTTATCACGTCTTAATACGCGTTCACTTAAAGGTTTTCCTGGGGATGTACTTAGACTTAGTTTTTGTATAGGTTGGAAAGTTTTGGTTGGTTGGAAAGACGACTCTTCTAAAGGGGGGAAATTTGATTAATTAAAATATTAAGTCCTATATCTACTTCAAGTGCCTTGTTCACCTTGTTACTTCTGAGTTACTTCAGCACTGGCTTCAATACCAAAAACTTGATTCATGGCCGGCCAAAATACCGTGCACTACGTATGGATACTTATATACACGTAAACATAGACTCCAGCCACTTCACCAAACCACTATGGGTCAGAAGGTGCAGGGGCGGGCAGAACGCGCAGGGCTAACCTAGCCTCTACGAACGCTTTTGATTTCGGATCTACTGCGATCCCACGCATTCGCATGGCTGCGACCACGGATCTCAAGGACTTCACTGGCAAGGACGCCGACGAGGAGCAAGCCATATCGTGGTTTGGTCGGGTCAAGTCTGCTTTCTTGCGGGATCAGACACCAAAATAGGAACGGTGTCTGATCTTCAGGGATTTGCTGAAAGGACGGCTGCGAACTGGATCCAACAGTTGGGTCGGGATGTTCGATCTGACTGGGATCTGCTATGTTCAGAATTTGAGGGGCGGTACTGCAACTCCGGATTCTCTACCGCCAGCAAATACCACCATATGCAGAAGCGGGGCTACGAGACGCCGATCGAGTACTTGCACCGTCTGAACGTGGCTGCAATTCGCGCCGGGATAGTGATCAAGGAAGGCAACCCGCCGACCGGTGCCGCTATGGAGCACGTGGGTCACTATATTAGTACCCTTGATGACCAAGAGCTGACAGATCAGCTCACTCTGATGCGCCTAAAAGATGTGGGGGAAGTGGAGCAGACGTTGCGGACCTTGCAGCACTCACGCAGCATGAGGGCGAAGGTCGCCGTTGGATCGGGTTATAACAGGGTTACATTATGGTTACATTTAGTATGTAGTGTACGTGAGTACACTACGGTTGAAGTAAGTAGTGACCGGTCCGAAAGGTTTTGGACCATTGGTTATTTTAACCGATCAGGGCAGGATCCCTTGGTGGAGGCGTGGCAGCCAGCCACGTGTTAGTACACAGGTGGTGTACACTACATTTTAGCTAGGTATGAATTTAGTAAGTTCTACTTAGTATTACATATAGTTTACATTTCACTCAACGACTACTGGACGCTCGAACTCGACCGGTCGCGCGCGTAGTGAGTGCAGTAGCTTAAGGGAAGTCCTTCCCTTGGCTACCCCCTTATTAAGGAAGCCTTGTGTTAAGGCGTTAGCTGTGCTAACTAGTAAACCAACGTGGAATCTTGTCCCCGATTAAGAGAGTTCTCTCTTACTAATCCCTTTATAAGGGCGTATCGGCTAAGTAGCGGCGAACGACACTTAAGGGAAAGTCTTCCTCTGTGCGCTAGCCGCACCGTGCGTGTACGCACCGGCTACATCTGGTAGCACTTGTAGTCAATCCAACACCTGTGTTGGTAGACTAATGCATCCTCTGCAAAGGATGAATCAGGACTATTGGGAAAGGTTAAACCTCGTCCAGCAGGAGGCCTTTAAAAGGCTGTTATCCTTACTGGGTGACGAAGGAATGCAGCTCCTAGTGGAGCAGGGCCTTGAGGCCGTAAAGGCCAGGGTCAATGCCCTCATCGCCCATAGGGCGAGTTTTGGTGGAAGTCGTTCCACGGGGGTGCGTCCCCCATTATCATTTAAGATAAATGAGTTCATCGGGGAGAAGGGTGCCAACCTTTACGTGTGGTTGCGAGAGGTCGAAACGGCCTTCGCCACAGCGAACATGACCGCTGATCACTTGCAAGTGGGACTTTCATTGACCCATCTTACGGGCAAAGCCCGTACATGGGCGTTTACATGCTCAGAATCAGTCAAGGACGTGTTTCCAACATGGAAGGTCCTTAAGCAAAAGCTTATGGACATGTTCGTCACGCTTGATCTGGTTTTCCAGAATCAGCTGGCGTTTTTGAGGTGCCGTCAGGGCACTAGGGACTTGGAGGCATATGTCCAAGAACTGAAGACCCTGTTGGCAGGGATGTACGCGAAAGCGTATTCGGAGGATGTGTCCATCCCCGTCTTCATGGGAGGCCTGACAGAAGGACCATCACGTTCGGAATTGTTCCGATCCCGACCCGAATCCCTGGAAGAGGCATTCAAGATGGAGTTTAACACCTAGAGGAACTTTCGTTCCTCTAAGGTGGGTCCCGAACCCATGGACCTGAGTCAGGTCGAAGCGGAGGAGAAACCTCCCGCTAAGAGTCATTCGGACTCTTTTTCACAGAGCTTCGAGACGGATCTCTTGGCTATGTTGCAGAGGCGTGGGCCGTTGAGATGCTTCCTGTGTGGGAGCATGGATCATCTGAAGAACAGATGTCGAAAAATCCCCAGCGAGACACTCGCTACAAGGGACCAAGGATGGGAAAAAGCCCTTGTCCAAGCCGTCGGGAAACGACGGCTCCCAGTAGATGCGGGGCGCCCTACTGGGGGACCCCTCAGTGCTGTTAAGCCCCAGGGTAGGGGACGACAGCACAAAGCCCGGAGGGAAACGGTCCTTTCTAGCACCGAGTTGGTGTACCATCCAGGTTTGCTGGTAGTCCTTGCGGACGTGAAAGGCTTTGATAAGCATTGGAGAGTCTTGATGGACTCTGGAGCGTCTGATAATTATGTCGGACGGACTTCTGTTGTGAAGAGTCGGCTATATGCCGAGGACCTAGAGGCACGTTCTCGTGACGTTGTCACGGCCCGTCTAGCGACGGACGTACAGGTTTCTGTACCCAAGGTCTCGATTGACCTTAAGATGAAGTTTGCAGACTTCGACAGCTTAGAACGTTTCCTAGTCCTGGATATGGACTCGAGGTATGACCTCATTCTGGACATGAAGTGTCTGGAACGCCACGATCCATGGATATACTGGAAGTCTAAGTCCATTGGATCAACGCACCCGCGGTCGGGTGAAGCATTGACGAGTCATTGACCCACCTTTGCTCGATCGCAAAAGCGATTCTGGCGTGAGATGCCAGAGATTTGGGATGTCTGAAATGATAAGTCCCGATGAGGTCAAGGAAGTGTTCCTTGAAGAAGGGGATTTGGCGATTAATCCCCACGCTGATATAGGCATATATAGAGACTGGTGAGTCGCCAGTGGTAGAGGTGGATTACTCTGAGGTTAAGCGCGAGGCGCTTCCTAGAGAAGAGACACGAGGTTTTTTTCTTCTGCAGGTCGGGGTTCCCGACCACGCCGTGTTCGGCGAAAACGTTGCGACTCCTGTGGTAGGGGTAGAGACCCCTGTGGTTAAGCGCGAGGCGCTTCCAAGCGAAGAGACCCGAAGTTTGTCTCTTTCACACGTCGGAAATGATTCCGACTACGACGTTATAGGTGAGACCGGCGAGTCACAGGTGGTAGAGGTAGAGACCTCTGTGGATAGGCGCGAAGCGCTTTCAATAGATGGGGCAATTGACTCCCCCCATATGGGTCCCGGGATGAGTCCCGAGGCCAGTAGTCAGCAGTCCTATCGGATGCTGAATAGTGTGACAGGTGTTGTCACAGAAGGCGTAAGCCTGGAACGGTTGCCTGGGGTAGGCAAACTGTTATCGTTGGAGGAGATGTCCTTCAACGAGTTTGAGACTGCTGTGAAAGCAGGTGAAGTCGACGAGGTTGCCGTATTGTGTCCGGAAGAGGAGTTGAACTCCTCATCCATGATGGACGAGTCAGTTTTGGTGGAAACCAAACAGGCATTGAATTCCCGAAGCGGTCTCAAGATCCTCGCGGATCTTGAGGACCCTTACCATTCCTTATTGAAGGAATTTGGAGATTTCATTAGTGACAACCCATCGATGGGGTTACCCCCGGATCGGGGAGTCCGACATGAAGTTGATTTGGTTCCTGAAATCAAATACTGCGTCACTAGGCAGTGGCCTCTCCCCAAGGAGCAATGCGACGTTATCGACGCATTATTCAATGGGAAAGAAGAGGAAGGGATGGTATGGGAGAGTAAGTCTCCCCACTCATCTCCCACTTTTGTGTTCGTAAACCGAACGGAAAGTGTCGCATTGTGCATGCGTATAAAAAGCTGAATGCAGCTACTGTACCCATGCAGACTCCTATTCCTCGGAAGGATGCCCTCCAGAACAATATGGCGGGCTGTACTGTATACAGTGCCTTAGATCTGGTGGACGGGTATTATCAGGTGCTCATGCGAGCGTCCGATATTTCGCTTACAGCGGTCAGCACGCCTAGCGGCATGCTGTGGGAGTGGCTTGTTATGCCACAAGGGCTTTCAAATGCACCAGCGACTTTCAATCGCTTGGTGACTCAACTCTTCCGCCCTCATAGAAAGTACTCTCAGACGTACTTCGACGATATATTCGTTCATAGTCGCGCGGAAGGCAACTCTCCTGATGTTCAGACGCACCCTATACACCTTCGACTGTGCTCGAATGTATGCGATAGAATAAGATATATGCAAACGCATCCAAATGTATCTTTGGTGCTGAGGAAATTCCTTTCCTCGGATGCTTCATCGGTAAGGATGGAGTGCGGGCGGATCCCGCGAAGGTGAAAGCCATTGTGGAGTGGCCTTTGCCTGTAAATCTTAGCTATTTACGGAAGTGGCTTGGATTAGCCAATTATCTCCACAAGTACAGCGAGAACTACGCTGAAATGGCAAAGCCATTGACCCACATTCTTAAGAAGGATGTTGATTGGTGTTGGGAAACCAAACACCAAAACGCTTTCGAAGCGGTAAAGGGGAGCTTGTTGAAAGCTCTCGTTCTTGCTCTCCCAGATCCTGGGAAACCATTTAGTGTCGTCTGCGACGCCTCCGATTTCGCAATCGGATGTGCTTTGTTACAAGCACACGATGCAGGAAGGGAACGCTTGATTTCGTTTGAGTCGAGGAAGCTTAAAGCTGCGGAACGGAATTATTCCGTTCATGACAAGGAGCTACTTGCAATGAAGTATGCTCTTGTCAAATTTAGGGTGCGCCTACTCGGCTCTAAGCCGTTCGTGGTTTATACTGACCACGCGTCCTTACGGACAGCGACGAAGTCCCCTCATTTCTCCCAACGGATGGCCTTTTGGCTCTCATTCTTTGCGGAGTGTAACTTTGAGGTTAAGTATAAACTTGGCAAGCAGAACGTGATTGCAGACGCGTTGTCGCGTCGTCCCGATTACGAGATCGCTCACGCGACATTCATCACCTCGTCTGTGGTGGATCTCATACGCCAGGCGTATGAGAAAGACCCACAGTGTACGGCGATTATCAGCACGTTGGGTGACAAGGGTCTTGGCTCGTCTGATCCAACCCTGTCAAGTCGAGCTAAATCTCGTTTACACCGTTGCAAGTACTGTGACGGTTTGCTATATTATAGCACGATCGCGGAGGATACTCCGCGGGTGGTTGTCCCTCATGATGAGGAACTAAAGTACAGAGTCCTCTTTGAGGAAAATGACGCCCCCACCGGGGGTCATTTGGGTCGGGATAAGACCTACAGCACTTTAATCGCTTTGTATTGGTGGCCCAACATGTATAAGTGGGTCTGTGTGTATATACGCACCTGTGAGACGTGTCAGAGGGTTAAACCCTCTGCAAGTTCAGCTGCGCCTTTGTCGAGCTTGTCCGTTCCTACGGAGTGTTGGAAATCCTTCAGTATGGATTTTATCTTCGGTTTTCCCAAGGATAAGGCCGGAAACATCGGCATATTGGTCTTTGTAGACCGTTTGAGCAAGATGGATCACCTGGCGGCGGTGCCAGAGTCCATTGAATGGACAAGGAACAGCGAAAGTGTTCCTAGACCGCGTCTTTCGACAGCAGGGTCTACCCGATTCCGTTGTGTCGGATCGGGATCCCCGTTTTACGGGACAGTTTTGGGGAGTGTTGTTTAATGTGCTGGGATCCAAGCTCCTCATGTCTACTGCGGATCATCCGCAGACGGACGCTCAAACGGAACGGGTTAATCGCGTTGTGAGCATATTCTACGGAGTTTATGTCCGTATTCTCCAAAGAGTTGGAGTGGGATGCTTCCTATGGCCGAATACAATGGCTATTGGTAGGCTGCTGTCCATGCATCCCCATTTTACGTGAGCGGATTAGTGAATCCGAGGGTTCCGTTGACGCCACGTGTGTGTGTACCAGGGCTTGAGGGGGGAGGATTCCCTGATGTCATCCCTGTATCGGTGCGTCAGCACATCGACAAGCTCTTATCGACGCGCCTTAGTGTCTTACGACACGTCTGCGATGCCATGGCGGAAAGCCAAGACAAGCAAAAGGAGCAGTCCGACCGTAAGGGTCGGCGGAACCAAAAGGGTGTATCAAGTAGGAGAAAGTGTTTTATTAAACGCTAAGAATCTTCCTACACATGCAGTTTCCAACGTATTGCGGAACAAACTGCGCCCCAGGTTTGTGGGGCCTTTTAAGGTGCTATCCCGAAAGGGCTTGGGTACACCTTAGATATTCCGAAGGTGATGCGTACGCATCCAACCTTCTATGTGGGTATGCTTAAGCCATACCAGGACCCGGAGGCGGGTCCCCTCTTGGAGGGGGTTGGAAAGGCGGATAGCCGTAAGAGCCGTAAGACACGGCAGGGCGGAGGAAGCCCGACAGGGCTAAAATGCGACCACGAAGCTCCGCAACGGTCGTCTCGAGAGAGGCAAGCCGCCTCTCGAAGCTTTCAGTGGCATCCCACTCATCGCGAAGTCCCTAGTGGACATCATGGATGCGATGACTGTGTCGATCACAGCGCTCGCGAATCTCACGTCGCGATTGCGCGACCTCTTTCTCCAATGCTCGATGCGGAGGGTACCCCACATTATCATGTGGAGCGTCTGATGGCGCGACGCCATCATCGGGGTCAAACCCAGTATCTGGTGAAGTGGAAGGTTTATCCACACTCACAGAGTTCGTGGAAATCCGAGACCTCCCTACGGCAGGATTGCCGTGACGTCGTTGACGCTTTCGAGCGGGAGAATAGCGCTGCGGGTCAACGACCAAAGAGGCGCGAGAATCCCCTTCACTCCCAGTAGTTGGGAGTTCGCCAGAGGCAGATGTGGCGCTCACACTGTCCTCTGGTACCTCGGTGGGGGCAGGGGCGCTGGCGTAGCGCGTGCGATAAGGGGCACGTAATAGCCCCATCGCTTTGTCTCTGGAGAATGCCATGCGCAACGCCCTCTCCACCCAAACGTCACGACGGGAATAGCTGTTGTGCAGCTCATTAAATCTGGGGAGGAGCTTCTCGCCTTCCGCCCAAGCGCGGAATGTCTCTTCTGCATCTTCGGCATTTTATCCCGGAGAGAGAATGATAAGAACCTCGCGGAGGTTCTCAACAGGGGCACCCTGTGCCTGCCTGTCGAGGCGCTCGGTACGAGACTCTAGTGAACTGCTTTTGTGTGAGCTGTTGTCGCCGGAGTTTCACCTGGCGTTCGCATTGATACGGCTGTTCAGCCGCAGTGCCAGGGGTATAGGATGCTAAACCATTCCTTACAATACTCCTAGCCCACTTTGGAAGGTCACGAGGACCTTCAAAACTATATGCTGCCCGTGGCGGGCGTTTGATGCGCGTAACACAGCCCTCAGTGCCTGTGCGGTAAGTTGGGTTTCTTGAGCTGTGGACAGCTAATTGGAGATGATCGCCTTCGGCGATCCGGATGTATCATCCGACATTGCCAGGGGTGGCGCACTAGTTAGCGCATTTTCCCCACGTGTGGGGAACGGATTAGGCTGCAGACATCGCCGTTCGGCGTTGTCGTAGCGGTGGGGAGATATCCCCAAGGGCATCCACCTCCGAGTTCTCGGAATAGTCTACCTCCTCTTCTTGACGAGAATCCACAGCACCGCTGATGGTGCTCATGGTTTGCCAGAGGTTCTGGCAGTTGAAGTTCTCCAACTAAAACTGATTTATTGCGTAAGCAATAGTCTTGATGGGGGAGGATATAACAGGGTTACATTCTGGTTACATTTAGTATGTAGTGTACGTGAGTACACTACGGTTGGGGTAAGTATTGACCGGTCCGAAAGGTTTTGGACCATTGGTTACTTTAACCAATCATGGCAGGATCCCTTGGTGGAGGCGTGGCAGCCAGCCACGTGTTAGTACACAGGTGGTGTACACTACATTTTAGCTAGGTATGAATTTAGTAAGTTCTACTTAGTATTACATATAGTTTACATTTCACTCAACGACTACTGGACGCTCGACCTCGACCGGTCGCGCGCGTAGTGAGTAAAGTAGCTTAAGGTAAGTCCTTCCCTTAGCTACCCTCTTATAAAGGGAGCCTTTTGTTAAGGCGTTAGCTGTGCTAACTAGTAAACCAACAAGGAATCTTGTCCCCGAGTAAGAGATTTCCCTCTTACTAAGCCCTTATAAGGGCGTATCGGCTAAGTAGTGGAAAAAGCCGCTTAAGGGAAAGTCTTCCTCTGTGCGCTAGCCGCACCGTGCGTGTACGCACCGGCTACACGGGTCGCTACAGATCGAAGACCCAGACCGACCCGGTGAAGAATCCCCTAACCAGATCGGCCCGTGCTGTTAAGGCGATCGTGACTGAATACAGCACTGGATCGGAAGAGGAATGTAGCGGCCAGTCCAGTCGGGAGTCGGACGAGGACTAATATCGCCGCATCTTCGTCACGGCACCTGTCTTAAGAACCAGATCGACGCCTAACCAGGCAGATCGGAAGGTCAGGAGTGGAAACAAGTCCGACCCGGACCGACCTCGCAAGAAGTGTTGTCACTGCGGGTCAATCAAGCACGACGGTGGGGAATTCTGGAAGAAGTTGGTATGCAAGAAGTGCGAAAGACGCGGTCACCCCACCGATCACTGCCTCTTCGTGTGCAAGTCATCTGGAGAGATCTACGAGGCCGTCCAGTGCAAGATCGAAGAGTTCTTCAATCTGATTCGCAAGTGGTATGTGCCGGATAAGCACGCGGGGATGCTTCCACCTGATGTCGAGAAGATGTTAAACTAAAACGCTCGCCAGGTTGGAATCTGGATCGAGCCGGGCGGTCTACGTTTGGCATCTATGTATATGTCGGCAAGGAGAATAAAACCGACAATACATGTTCCATTCTCAATTCCGTCGATCGGGATCATCCGGTCTACAATCTCACGACCGATGAATATTCCCGATCAAAGGTGGTCATGCAGCTGGATATGCTGCCTGGGGAGTCTCGCAGCTACTGGAAGTATTATGCGCCCGACAAATGGTTCAAGCAAGCAAAAGCCTGTGGTAAGATTAACAACCAGAAGGCAACGATGTTGTTCGACTCTGGGGAAGAAGTCTCCATTATCGATTCCGCCTTTGCTGTAAGGTCGGATGTCGTATGGACGACACCCAGAGACAAGAATGCGTCGAAATCGGCGAAAATTCTTACATAACCGAAGGAAGGACGCGCGTGAAGTTCACTCTATCGGGTTCGTTGGTCTACTTCTTCAGCGCTTGTGTTGGCAAGCTGGCCGGTCAGGATTCCCTGTTAGGCATGGAATACATGGTGCCGGCGGGTATTCGCCTTGATCTGTCTCATTTAGTGCTTACACTCCCGGATGAGGTCCAGATCCAGTTAGCTGGATAGCGGGCCCTATACGGATCGCACATTGATCGGGTCAGGTGGGACCAAGATGTCACCATTCCAGTCAGCCGATCCGCTGATACCCCGGTCGACAAAGGTTTTCGATCAAGGAAGTTATGGGCGACCAGGGACCATCGGTGGGTGCCGACCTTTGTGAAGAGCGCCGGCCGATATGAATTTGTCCAAGTCACTAATATCGGTGACAAGCCGCTTACGCTCGACAACAATACTATTGTTGGCATGTGACTGGCGGAAGGGAAGGTGCCAAGGAAGATGGGGTTCGTCTCGATCGGATCGAGACGGTATGTTGAGTGGCAGAACTTGGCATACCAAGCGACCACCGATCTGATCAGCGATGATGGACCGGTGGAAGAAGATACCTCACCTATGGTGGAACGACCCAGCTATGTAACCCCAAAGAAGATGTTAGTTCGAAGAAAGGCACCGCAGTCGCCGGACACGGTGTACCATCAAGCAGATGAGCCAAGGTTAGTCAACATGGTGGCGTCACAAGAACAGGCGACAGCGGAGCCGGAAATAGAAAAGGGGGAACATGGGATTGCTGGGGAGGACCACAATAGCGTGCTTAATCAGATCGATGTCGTTGAAGAGCAGCCCGCCGATCGGGAACAGCAGTGTGCAACCAATCAGGACGGTTTGGGTGATATTGCCCCGGAAGACGATCAAGTTTGTATACATGAGGGCGGGGATCAATATATTCAGGAGCTCGAGAGCCAGATGGCAGTCCTCCCTGAAGTGTCTGCCGACCCGCCCGAAGTCACCTTGGACGATCTGAAAGTGGGTGATCGGGATGTCAACAGTCCCGGCCAGATCGATCAGCTAAAGAGGATCATATGGAAGAAGAAACATCTGCTGATCGGGAAAGGCAATGCCTTACCCCCTTCTGCTCGCGGAGCGATCTATGACATCGGCGTGGGTAATGCCAAGCCGATCTCCCAACGATGCCGACGTGTGGCGCCACAGTACCGTGAAGAATTGTCTGATCTTATTAAATGACTGTTGGCTACCAAGATTAATTATTAAACCGTCGACCTCGCCGTGGGCCTCGCCGATCGTTATTGTGATCAAGAAGAACGGCGTCGACATCAGGTTGTGTCTCGATTATCGGTTGGTAAATCGGTTGACCAAGCATATGGTGTACCCGATGACGCTGATTAGCGATCTTCTAGAAGATATTGACAAGACCCTATGGTATTGCTCACTGGATATGGCTAGGGGATTTTGGGTGGTTTCGATGACCGATCGGGCTCGCGAGATCTCCGCATTTGTTACGCCGTTCGGTCTGTTCGAGTGGAACCGTATGCGGTTCGGTTTGAAGAACTCGCCCCAGATCTACCAGAGGCTGATCGAAAACGCATTGTATGGACATTTCAAGTTCAGTACCGATCGGGACCCCACCGAAACCCATGATGTTTTTACATAGGGTGAACCCTATCGGGAAAGGAGACCGTCCGTTCTGGGGAGGCGATCGTATATCGACGACATTCTGATCCCTGATTCGTCATGGAGCGATCTGTGCGAGAAGGTCGGACGGTTGTTGGAGACATGCGATCGCTGGAACCTGTCGATCAGTGCTGTGAAGAGTTTTTGGGGCATGTCCAAGGTCGCCTATTTAGGTCATATGTTGTCAATCAGTGGGTTGGAGGCCAATCCTAAGTATTTGGAGTCACTGATCAAACTCCCGTTTCCCAGATCACTGAAGGCAATGCAGTCCTTCTAGGGTTACTACAGCCGCTTCATTGAAGTCTTCGCGATTTACTCGGCCGTGCTGTACGAGCTCCGGGAAGTCGACTACCATATGTTGCGCGAAGTAGATCGGGCAACTTTACTGGAGGGCTGCGAATCTGATCTGCCCGCATATTTTTCGCAGGTGGAGGCAGAGGATCACATGACAGGTTGCTTTCGGTATGCTGAAGGCCAAGATGGCGACGGCACCGATTCTCAGACACTTCGATCCGGAAAAAATTCCGATCGTCATTATGTATGCTAGTAAGTGGGCCATTTCTGCCACTCTAGTGCAAGAACATGATGGAGCGTACCACCCGGTCACGTTTACGAGCCGGACGTTGAATCCGAACGAAGTTAACTATGGGATAGTCGAAAAGGAAGTTCTGGCTTTAATACGGATTTTGGATGTGTGCTACAACCTACTGGTCGGCCGATCTGTAAAGGTGCTTTCGAGAAAGTCGACATTGGCCTGGCTATTATCAGCCAATGGATGGAGGGTCGGCTCGGCAGATGGTCAGCAATCTTGTCACAGTGGTCCCTCGAGGTCGTCAAGTGCACCAAGGTAGAGGAGGAGATATTGGGCATATTGGCTGCCAGTATCACCCCTCGGTCTGAAGTGGATAAAGCTCTTATAGCGATTGCCCCAAGAAAGCAACCTCGACAGTCAATCTCACGGCCGCCACCGATCGTCGATCGGGATGAGGAACTCTTGGTTTTAAGTTTTGACGGATCGGCTAGCGTGAAGAAGAAGGTCGGCTCCTATAGTGCCATACTGTGGAAGCTACCGCAGTGGTCTATGGTAGCAGCCGCCGCTGATATCACGCCTGACATAACTGTCAACGAGGCGTAATATCGGGGGCTCCTTCTATGTCTTGATCTGCTGTCATCACAAAAGAAAGGGCGGATCATCATATGTGGTGACTCCAACCTAGTGATAAGGCGGATCACCGGGGAGATCGACTGTAAGGCACCACGGCCGAAGTTGTTGAATGATCGGGTGATGAAGCCACTGAAAGACTACCCCAACCACGTGCTATTGCACGTAAAACGGTATTGGAACAGAAGCGCCGACCACCTCGCGACCCAAGCCATGCGGGACCAGATCGGGGCGACGATCACCTAGGAGGCCGTTCTACTTGAACTTATAGACATAAACAGGCTCCCGGAGCTGATCAAGCCCAAGAACAGCCCCAATCAGGTACATGTGATGGCGGCGACTAGATCGCGAACTCAGAAGTCTCGCCGATCGTTCCCAAAGGAAAGGCTGAGTGAGTGCGTTGTACAACAGCTAAGGGCGGAACGGATCCTCAAGGCGCAGGACGAAGAAGAGTGGATCGTCAACTTGAAAGCCTATCTGCGCAGTGAACTGTCCAAGTTAACGAATGATCAAGCGAAACAGTGTACCAAGATCGCGGACAGTTACGATGTGGATGACAATGGATTGCTGTATTACTGCCGTGACGTTGACCAAGACAGTGTGATAGAGATCGACTGGCGAAACTGGTGATCCCTGAGTTGCTACAGCCAGATGTCCTTCATCACTACCATGTGAGTCTAGAAGGGGGAACTCAAGGCATAGGCAGGACATACCACAGGATCAGGGCCAACTTTCACTGGAGATGACTTTTTCGGAGCGTGTAGAAATATGTGGGGTGTTGCATAGATTGCGAGACCGGAAAGGGCATACCTATAATCAAGGGGCGATCGCCCGGGAATATCGAGGCTACATACCCTTTCCAGGTGATTGCAATGGATCACATACCGTCGCTGACCAGATCGACGCGCGGCAACAATGAACTGCTGATATGGATCGACCTGTTCACTGGTCTGGTGATCGCAAATGCTAGTGCATCCCGATCTGCGGAGCAGATCGCCCAGAGTTACGAGGAATGCGTGTTCAAAAGGTTCGGAGCCAGCGAAGTTATCAGACACGATCGGGAACCCGGTTTTACGGCTGAGGTGTTCCGATCGTTCAATAACATGCTAGGCCAGAATCAGAGCTCGACGATGGCATATCGTCCGCAAGCGAACGGATCGGCTGAACGCATGGTGCAGACAATAACAAGGGCGATCAAGATGTATGTGGATGATCCGGACCAACGCGACTGGGACGAGTATGCAGAGAGACTGGTATTCGCACTCAACTCTTCAACCGATCGGGTCCGAGGAGAAACGCCTTTCTATCTGGCGTATGGATGGGACCCTCGATCGACACTTGAAGCGGCGATACCGATCGGCTGCACTCGGACCCGCGATCGCGATGCCCGTCGTTGGCGCATGCAGGTCCAGAAGCATTATCAGAACGCGAAAGAAGTCGTCAACGAAAATTTGCGTCAGTCCACGCAAGATCGAGCAGATCGGAATAACGATCAGGTCCGCCCTCATGGTAGTGAACCAGGGGAGAGGGTATGGTTATACCTCGATCGGGTCAAGGAAGGCTATTCAAAGAAGTTGGCTCATATGTGGCACGGTCCTCTCCATGTAGCAGAGCTGATCGGTGAGCATGCTGCCCTTCTGATCACGATCGGCACGGATTACAAAGTTTTTCCGATCGTGCACGTGTCCAAACTGAAGCTTGTCAGAGAGTTCCCCGATCGGCCTAAATTGCCCTGTCTGGTGGACAAAACGGAGAGATTCGATTTTGATGAAGCTTTTTTCTGCCGGAAGACAGTTGGTAAAGGCCATTGGAAGAGGACGAATTCGAGGTGGAAAAGGTGCTAGATGTACGATCGGTCAATAAGACAAGTTTTGGTCGCACCCACCGAGAATATCTAGTCCGCTGGAAGGATCATGACGAAGCAACTTGGATCGACTAACTCGATCTAAATTGTGGAGCACTGCTACGAGAGTTCGAGCGAGAACGAGTCAGTCGGAATCGCTTTGAAGTGATGGAGACTCATGAAGATGAAGATCAAGACACACAGTAGCACCGATCAGTATATCGATCGGTGTGAATATGTGTAAGGTCTGAGTTATTGTGAATTAGTGTGATGAACTGTGATGAACTGTAGTGGTGGGATGACGAACGTGGTGATAATTTTCGCGATGTGGATGGAAACTGTGTAATATAACGTGTTGGTGCAATTTTGGAGAAAGTGATGAAATTTGGTCAAGTGATTGGATGATCAGGAATTTGAAAAGAATGATGACATGTATTATGGATTATCTGGTCAGCTAACTGCCGCATCAAGAATCGCAATCACCCCACAGACGGCCGATAGTCAACGACGGATGGTCTCCGATCTGGTCCTGGTGCTGATTGCGCCAGGGCTCTTTCCGATCGATCTGGATAAAAGCGTCCTTCAGGTCTGTTACCGGCTTGTCACAATGAAGACCGGGATACCAGACGCCGTCGTCAGCTAATACCCCGGCTTTCTCAACCCGACACTTGGCCATATGGAGAACCACAGGATATAAAAAGATGTCGATGTCGCACTCGCGGTCCAGCATCCCTCCCAGAACAAACTGGCATAGGGTCTGCCAGGCCTCGCCCGCCCGACTCCGGCGCTTCTTCCGGTTTTTCTGGAACGAGATCAGGCCTTGATCATGTTGCGCTCGACCAGGAGGAAGCACTATATAGTGTGTAGACTCCCAGATCGCTTGGTTGTAGGCTTCATTGAAGGCCTTCACTAGACCTAAGAACGAGTCGATCCACGCAGTCGACGCGAAAATGGACGCCAGATTGAGGCTGACGAAAACTTTTCATGGATCATCTGCGTACAGACGGGCAATTTGTGGTGCTGGGACCAGGTCCTCCCGCCATGCAGAAGCGGCAGGAGCCTTTGAAGCTGGATGAAAAAACCAGGAGTCTGGACGCGATAGAGATCGGGATATTATCTGCTTGGTCAGGTCTGATTGGTACAATCTAACGATCGGCCACGATGACCATGGCGAAGTGGCATCTGAAGTCAGCGATGGGAGAGGTCGATCTCCGATCGACACCCCTTATAATCGGGCGTGACGGCGCAGCCCAGATGTTACGGGCTGGAACGAAAGCACCGATCCGGTTGACTCGCGCGTCCGTGCATCACCATCACCCTGGGATCTGATCACCTTATTAGCCCCCGATGTAGACTTCGCAGGAACGGGACCTCGGCGTTGGTTGGATCGGTACTTGGATAAAGCAAGGATCAAGAACTCGGAATCTCCCGATCCGTCCCCAGAGTCCTCTCCGGAGGAGATCTCTATACGTTTGGTGTGAGCGGCGCGGGGGCGCAAGGGCGCATGAGATTTGATGATAATAGACGTGTCACCTGCGTCCGATCTTGGTCTTGGGAGGTACGCCAGCGTCTTGGCTTTCTTCTGAGGTACCGCTCTCTTCTCCTCGAGTTCGGAGTCGCGCGCTATGCCCCGCGCTCTTGAGCCCTTCGACGCGTTCTTACGCTTCTTGGAAGTTTTCGGAATTTCGGAGTGGTTACTTTTAGCCAATGAGTGGCGTCGTGTCCGATCTTGATGCAGATCGACCAGAGCGGCCGATGCAGATCGGTCAACGCTAGAGCATGCAGCAGGACGCCGGTGCAACAAGTCAGTAACTTGTTGGTAGCACCTATTTACGGCCGCCCGGCGACGGTCTGACTCCTGGGTCCAGGCGTCCGATCGGCTCTGGAAGGTGTGATGGGGTGCCATTACATAATTGATATTCAAGTTAGAATATCACAGTTAAATTTCAGACGCGTTGTCTGAAATTAAAATAAGAGATTATAAGTTATTATAATCTACGAAGGAAAAGTCGATTCTGTATAAATACCGAATCTTGCAGGTTAACTAATCGTACAGTTAGTTGAATACTTGATATTATTATATTAGTTAGGTAATAACTATACTATTAGATGCTAACCACCCATTAAATAAACACTCTTAATTTTGCGTTCTAGAACATAAGTAAATATTTATATTTACTTTTAGTATAGGATTAGTTGTTACCAACTAATCCTGCCCTATTGTATTGCGCGCTTCCTCGCACAACACAGTGTAATCCCGTAACAGGATCAGTCCTGTTACACCTGGTAGCACTTTGTGGTTCGTCTTAACGACCACAGTTCCGTTCCGCTAGTCAACTAGCGGAGCGAAGATTAAGAGCCGCTCGGTATCAAGTCGTGAGACATGACGCCTGCCGAGCGAGAGAAAACGCTGGAAGTGGTGACGAATCACTTCCCCCACTTCTCGTCGCGTAGTAAAGACGCGACGGTAGAAATGGTTCGGTCCATGGGGACCGACATCCTTACCTTCCTCCTGGATAAGACCCCGGAGGAAGAGATAGAGGTGGTGAATCGCTTTAGGCGAAACCACCTAGAAAAGACAGGACGGCCCGCGTAAGAGGCAGCGCGGACCGCAACTGCACCTGCAACGCATAGCGTTGAAGTGGTATAGGCGCGAGTACCGCCCTTTACCGGCGAATGGGGCGAGCCCCTTCGTAGATGGCTCGCAGAGGTGGAAGATGCCATCTCTGCGCAAAATATCGTTGAAGAACGTCAACAGGCGTACTTCGCCACAACATGTCTGGGCGGAAGAGCCAGGCATGGGCTATGAGTCGCAGAGCTACTGATGACTCTGCGTTCCTGACTTATCAGGAATTAAAAGCTGAGCTAAATCTCAACTTTGAAGCTCCAGAAATGGAGCTAAGTAGTCGGCAGGAGTTCATGGAACTTCGGCAAGGTAAGCTTGACCTTCAAGCTTACGCTCAGAAGACGCAATATTTGCTGTCAAATATTGTGTATGAGCCGGTGCCCCCTGCTATGCAGGTCACTGGCTTCATGAAGGGACTCAATGATGGTCCCGTCAAACAGAGTCTCTACCGGCACCCGCCAGAGACTCTAAGGGATGCCATTGATATGAGCATTCGTGAGGAGTTCAGCATGCGATCAGCGTCATCGCATGCTGGGTACAGCCGAAGGGATCAACAGCCCTTCGCTTTTGACATGCCGCAGCAGCATGTCAACAAGCAGCAGTCGGGCAGACGAAGCTCACACTTCGTCTCAAGAAACAGACACCCGCGCCAGAGCATGGGCGGTGGAGACCGGCCCAGAGCCGATAGACCTATTGGTTGCGGTTGCTTCGAGTTCGAAGCAACCGAATTTAAGAAGAATATTCGCTGCAATCGATGCGCGAAAATGGGGCATTTTGCCCATGAGTGTATGGCACCGCGTCCGGTGCCGCGCAGTCAGCGGACGGAACCGTCCGCTGCACGGCGACACCAACAGGGACATCACCCTGTTGGTGCAAAAAACGTAGATCACCAGTAGGGGCGGGGCGCCCTACTGGGAATGTTATCCCACATGCCGACATAGAGCATGTGAGGGTAATAGCCCCAGATGGGATTATGTCCTGTCAAAAGGTGCATGGTGATGGTAAGCCTCTTATCACCCTGTAGGTTAAGCCGCACGGGAGTGATGTCCCCATGCGAGCTTTGTTTGACACAGGAGCGTCAAACAATTTCATTAGAACTCAGAGTCTAACGCTGTTGAGGTTCGTGGAGGTAGAAACCCCACGAAGTATGTTGTCAGTCCGGTTAGCAACAGGTGCAACCGTGACTATTCCAAAGCGTGTGATTAAAACACGATTCGAGTTGAATGAACTGTCATTCGAGGATGAATTCATCGTCCTCGATTTAGATGAAAAGTTCGATGTGATACTTGGAATCCCATGGATGTCCAAGTTTAAACCTTCAATCGACTTGGTTAACCTATCGATCGACTGCGACGGACGCACAGGATCTGATCACCCTGTGTGTAATCCGGCTGTATCAGAAGATACAACCGCATCGTCAGACAGTCTGGTGGATAGCGATGGCACCACCAGGTCTGTTCCGACACGATCAGCGGAAGGTGCCTCCGCTGGTGAGAGTCCAGAGGGACTACCACACGCAACAGAAGAGTCGTTGCGTGTTGGAGAGATATCCACAGGTGATAAAGACCACCGTGAGAATGAAGTGATATCCACGGTGGGAAACACCCACTGTGCGACCGAAGGTTCCAGCACGATGAAAGAATTCCGTGTTGATGAGAGTGAACTCACGATCGAGTGCAATCGTAAGCACAACTCCGTGGTGGCCAGTGCCCACCACGTTGCGTTATCCATGCACACGGGTGATAAATACCACCGTGTCGCATAACAGGCGCCAATCAGACGAGCACATCTGATCTCCAAGAAAATTCCATGGTAGGCAGTGGCCACCATGATGATGAGTATTCGCACACGGTGAATCGTAATCACCGTGTAGCAGTCAATCAGACGAGTGCGTCTGATTGCATGGACAGTTCCGTCGAGACAATCAACGTCTTGACGCAAACGGAGACCGGATTAGCCACCCAGCCTCTCTTGATGGAACACCCTCCGAAAGAAGGTTCGGAGGTGATGGCTCTTCCAGCGCTAAGCTGGAAGAAGTTTATGAGAAACTTGCACGATGATCAGATCGAACAGATCTGTACATCGTTGCAGCAGATGATGTAGTGGATATTCGTGAACGAATATCCACATTACAAGTGGAAAACATTGGGAAAGAGGTTACCAATGATCAAACGAGAGTTCAGCACTTTGAAGCGCAGAGCTGGGAGTCGCTTAAAGCGAACTCCCCATTTTATGAGGTACTTCGGGAATACGCTGACGTATTCCCAGAAGAAGTACCTAGCGAGATCCCTAAGGATAAGGGAACTCGTCAGGAGATTGACTTCGTGCCAGGCATGAAGTATTGTGTCACGCGGCAATGGCCGTTGCCGCGTGATAAAGTAAAAGCGATCGACGAGTTTTTCGAAGCTCGTCGTAAAGCAGGCCAAGTGCGGGAGTCTATCTCGCCGCAATCTACCCCTACCTTTTGTGTGAAAAAGTCCACAGGTGGGTGGAGAATCGTTCACGCTTACAACAAGATGAACGCAGCGACGGTACCGGCACAGACGCCGATACCGCGAAAAGATGTCATCATTGATGGCATGTGCGGGAGCACCATCTTTAGTGCTCTCGATCTAAGAGATGGATTTTATCAAATCCTAATGCGTGAGAAGGATATCCTTCTCACGGCGGTAAGCACCCCAAGCGGCATGCTTTGGGAGTGGCTTGTTATGCCACAGGGGCTTCGAAATGCCCCTGCTACGTTTAACAGATGCGTAACGCATCTATTACGCCCGGTGCGAGAATTCGAACCGAGTTATTTCGATGAAGTGCTCATCCAT
This sequence comes from Peronosclerospora sorghi, assembly GCA_026184515.1. Lineage (NCBI taxonomy): Eukaryota > Oomycota > Peronosporomycetes > Peronosporales > Peronosporaceae > Peronosclerospora > Peronosclerospora sorghi. The sequence continues at coordinate 12,691,180 of CM047588.1, forward strand.
AGTAAGGGTGAACACGATAAAAGCGATGTAGATGTCCATAGGGAACATCTACGTCGAGTGTTAGAGCGTATGGGTAAGCATATGATCTATGCAAATCTAAAGAAGTGCACCTTTGGTGCACCTGAGATACCCGTTCTTGGATGTTTTGTGGGCAAGAACGGGGTGCATCCTGATCCAGAAAAGATCAGGGTGATCGTTGAATGGCCTACGCCAAACAACCTTAAGGAACTTCGAAAGTTCCTTGGGTTGGCAACATACTTGCACAAGTATTCGTGCAACTATGCTGGGTTAATACGACCTCTTTCTCAATTACTTAAGAAAGATGTCGAATGGCATTGGTATACCCAATGCCAAGATGCTTTTGCAGTCAAGAAAAGCTTGACTGAAGCGCCTGTCTTGGCTATAGCCGATAACGAGCGTCCGTTCCACGTCGTTTGCGACGCGAGCGATTTCGGTATCGTCTGTGCTTTGATGCAGCGTGATCACGATGATCGTGATCGCGTAATCTGCTATCAATCGCGTCAGTTGCGCCCAGCCGAGCGCAACTATCCAGTGCATGACAAGGAACTCCTTGCCATGAAGTATGCACTGGCCAAGTTTCGGATCTATCTATTGGGAGATAGACCGTTTGTGGTTTACACGGACCATGCGTCGCTACGCACGGACGTGAATTCACCACACATTTCTCAAAGAATGGCTCGATGGCTGTCATTCTTTGCTGAGTACAACTTTACGGTTGAATACAAACCCGGAAAGTTGAACGTGATAGAAGATGCGCTATCACGAAGGCCCAATTACGAGACGAAACCGTCCGTAACCGAAGGTGCCAGTGCAAACGCGATCCGTTGCACTGCTTTGTAGTCGTCAATTATACGACAAGTACGCGAGGCGTACAAAACAGACGAGGAGACACGTCTGTTGATTGATTACTTAAGTAATCAATCAAGTGAGAAGCGCGACGAACTCCCAGTGTTCCTCCGCTCTTGCGTGCATCGATATCGACTGCACGATGGTCTGCTGCTTTACAGCCCAGACCAAAAAGATGAAAGTCGCATCGTCGTTCCAAACGACGATGATCTCAAACATCAAATTATGTTTGAGTATCATGATGCACCGATTTCGGGGCATCAAGGTCGAGAGAAGACATACGCTTCTCTCGCACGTGACTTTTACTGTCGAAGCCAGTACAAGTGGGTACGGAAATACGTACGCGCTTGCGAGATTTGCCAGCGCGTTAAGCCTGCGCAGTCTGCACAGGATCCGCTGCAATCTCTGCCGGTTCCTACAGAGTGTTGGAAGTCCATTTCAATGGACTTCGTATTCGGTCTTCCACCCGACAGTAGTCGGAAGACCGGAATAGTGGTCTTTGTAGACCGTTTCAGTAAGATGGTACATCTTACTGCAGTACCAGAGAACGTAACCGCCGCTCAAACAGCGCGGATATTCGTTGATACGGTATTCCGTTTGCACGGAATGCCGGAAGACATTGTCTCGGATCGAGATCCGAGATTTACAGGACGTTTCTGGCAAGAAACCTTCTCATTGTTGGGAACCCAGTTGAAGATGTCAACTGGGGACCATCCGGAAACGGATGGGCAGACGGAACGGGTTAACCGCGTTCTCGGAGACATGTTGCGATCATACGTACATGCCTTTGAACAGTGGAGTGACTATCTGCCACACCCTGAATTCGCGATTAACAATTCGGTGCATGCTTCAACTAAGCAAACACCGTTCTACGTGAATGCCTTAAGGCATCCACAAACCCCAGCTTTACTTGGCGGTACGCCAAATCTAAGTGGGGGAGGGACCCGCTCAAATTTTGAGCGAGTCAATGCGCAAGTTGCAACTGCAACTTGTGAACAAAACGATGGTACTTCTACTGAAAGTACAGTAGAAGCGGAAGCATCTTCAAATGCAACTGAAGCTGCATATGATGAATATGTGTCTGCAGCAATGGCTGCAGACAATGAGGACAACGCACCTACTGCTGATAAAGCAGTAGATGAATTCGTATTACAGCGCCAAGCTGTAATACTCTATATAAAAGATGCACTTGCCTCTGCTTTTGATAAGCAGAAGCAAAATGCAGACAAGCAAGGAAGGAAGAACAAAAACTCCTTTCTGAAAGGTGAATTGGTATTATTAAGTACTACCAATTTGCCTACACATGCAATAACCAACTTCCCTACACGGAAGTTGCTTCCTAAGTACATTGAACCTTTTAAGGTACAAGAGATTCGGGGGAATGTCTATACCTTAGACATTACCACAGCAATGCGGCTCCACCCAACATTCTACGTTGGGCGGCTCAAGCCGTATCATTCGTCTTCGTCTTATGACGAGACTCAGAACCACGTAAGATACCGTGCTTCTCCAAGTCTCCCAAGAGAGAATTGTAATCGGCTTCCAGCCGTTGATGAGCAGAGCGGAGAGTCATTACCTCCGCCTTCGACTGCTCAAGATCAGCCTTATGCAGATCGAAATCTTTCTTACAGCGGGAAATCTCGATGTACAGAATATCATTCTTCTGCTGAAGGGCAGTGTGCGCCCCGAGGATGTAGCGGACATTCTCGCGAAGAGACCGATATGTCTTCACAGAGTGAGACATATCGCTTCTCAAGGAGGAACAACCCTCCTCGAGTTTTCGGAGCAAAGAACCATGCTCCGCAACAACAACGGCGAGGGAATTCTCAACCTCCACCGCCCCTGATCGATAATCAGGGGAATAACCGATACATTCTCGAGCGCTTGTTCTCGAAGCGCTCGGTTTCTTCGAAGAAGGGGCAGCGTACCGAGTACTTAGTACGCTAGCTGCGCTACCCCCAAGAGTTCGACTCTTGGGAGCCGATTGAGGTTCTGAGGGCCGACGCCCCAGACCTTTTAACTTAGTTTGAGAAGGAGTCTCAAACTCATAATGCGAAGTAGCATTAACACAAGGTGTTGATGCATTTAGGGCATCAATTAAGCCCTGAATTTCGGCGGGTACGTAAAAACCACCGTACCCACGTAACTCCTCCTCTGACAGACGAGGAGTGCCCTGTGGACACCGCGGGCAAACGAGAAGAGAAGGGACACCACAGTTCAACCCTTCTTTGATGCAAGCAAAGTGGATGTATTCCATTTTTCCTGTTCGCGAGTGCTTTAAGAAGCGCTCGCGCATTACGTGAACAAAGTTCACGTAATCATCGGGGCTTTTGTTGTAGTTGTCAACAAAAGTATTCCAACTCTGAGTCAGGGCGTCTTTATCGTCCCTGTTCCTCCTTCACCCTTTCCGGCTCGAATAATATCGAACCTGGAAAAAGAGGTCAGTAAAGTACAGACGTCTATCGTCTGTACTTCGATCGAATAGACGCGAATGGATGTCTTCGCAGTCATCCAGCACGTTGATATCGAACAACGCATATTGGAAGTCCCGCTTACGGTGACCGCCACTGTTGGGGGCAATAGCCCATCCAGGGGTCCAAAACCCCACTCTGTACGGAACATGTGGTTCCGTACGATGATACGCTTCAGAAGCGACAGGCGCCGCTTCTGTTCGAACTCTTTTAGCAGGCGGAACACCGCCTGCTTCAGCACCACGCGCCGGGGTTAAACCACCCCGACGTGGAGAAGTACTTGGTCCAGGTGGGGATCTGCGTTCCCGCAACCACCTGTGATTATCATTGTCGCTGTCATAGCTGACAGCGATACCAGAGTCATCATCGCTGTTAGGAGATAAGCGCCTAGCGAGTTTCGACTCGCTAGATCCTTTCGTGGGTACAGCTGTACCCCCATCACTTTGTTTGGAGTCAGAACTACCGAACATGGCCCTCTTGGCAACATGCCAATCGGAAGTTGTCATCGTGCGAGATGTTGCATTAGCAACTTCTCCCTGTTTCTTGCCAGATGCCGCCTTAGCAGCATCTGTGGTCGAAGACGGTACGTATTCCTACCTTTGCGTAGTTGACGCTGCTAAGCAGCGTCACCGTTGTCACTCAACACCTCAGCACCTAGTGCTGAAGCGGAGGAAGAAGCTCGTTCAATGTTTTCAGCAGCGCTCTTTAGAGCGCCGCCTCGTGCTTGGACCATCGATTCGATGGTCAATCAGTTGGTGAATGAGAAATTTCGACCAACAAGTGCCACCTATGATTGGCCAAAATAAGAATTATTATTGGACAACCACCTTACGTGGGGGGTGATATAATGGGGTGCCATTACATAATCGATATTCAAGTTAGAATATCACAGTTAAATTTCAGACGCGATATCTGAAATTTAAATAAGAGATTATAAGTTATTATAATCTACGAAGGAAAAGTCGATTCGGTATAAATACCAAATCATACAGGTTAACTAATATTACAGTTAGTTTAATACTTGATATTATTATATTAGTTAGGTAATTACTATACTGTTAGCCGCTAACCACCCATTTAATAAACACTCTTAATTTTGCGTTCTCAAGCTTAAGCGAATATTCTTTTTGCTTTTAATATAGGATTAGTTGTCATCAAGTAATCCTACCCCTCCCGTATTGCGCGCTTCCTCGCACAACACAGTGTAAGCCTGTAACAGGATCAGTCCTGTTACAGAAGGACTCTACCTTCCCGATCTTCTCCCGGACCACGACCTGCACCTCGCCGATCTGCCTCTCCAGGTCACCATGTTGGGTGCGGAGTAAGGTCCGATCGGACTGGTTCTCCAACCTCTGCCGGTTGACCACCGCGAGCTGCTCCAGGAGGTGTGACCTTTAGGCCTCCGAGCGAGACAGATCATGCCGTGCGCCGACCAGCCCGTCCAAGATCGGTTGGAGATGATCGCAGTGGTCATGCGACTGCCGATCAGCCGTGAATAAAGCGTCGATCGTTTTGGCGATGTCGGTGGGCAACCGATCTGCATGCAAAAGAGGGTCAGAGCAGACCCAAGACGGGAAACAGACTGATCGGATTACCTCGCGTTGCTTGTTGGGCAATCTGGGACCGGAGATGCGCGTTTTCAGCGGTCACCTCCTGCAACTTCGTGGACATGGGGATCAACGTATCCACCTCCTTCCGCAGTTGCGGGAGTGAAGAATCATTGATGTCCAACTGCGACTGAAGCCCCCGTACTGCTTTCCGGAGCTGATAGACCTCGATCTGATGCCCATCCGGTGTGTCGGACTCTGGAGTGCTGTGAGGGCTGTCAGATCGGGCCGATCTGGTAGGAGAATCGATATGGGGCGATGAGGAACGCAGGGCACCTGCAGCAAAGAACGTCAAGAGAGATTACAAGACGATCAGGTGTACGAGGCAAGTACCTGGCGAATGTGGACTTGGAGATCTGTCCATTAGTGAAGTCCGCTTCTGTGAAAATCTGGAATATGATGAGATCTGGCCGCTACCGTTGCGCGGCTGCGACCAGACTCAGGGGTGGCTGTGGTGAAGCGGAATCAAGAATTTTGGTCGCTTTTTGTCAGCAGCACACCGATCGGCTTATCGGTGATCGGATGGGTGTAAATCCAGGAGGCGTTTAAGCCTATCATGTGCGAGAGGTGTCAAGAACACGGATTTTGGTAAGTCACATGATATTGCGTGCACTTACATATTTTCATGTTTGTACATATTGGGAACCGTAGGTAGATTAGTTTTGGTTTTACCGTTTTGGCCATACACTCAACAAGAGTCGCTAGATTTTTTGCTTTTTACATCAGTCGCCTCTGCACGCCGCAGAGTGTTTGGGACCGGAGGGTCGATTAATCCCCTCTAGCTCATTATACCCGGCCGGGACGCGTTACAGACGCACTTGGCCCGCCGGAAGTCCCTCGACGGGAGTACACATTTGTCGACTTCTCAAGCTCAAGTTACTCACGTTTGGAACGTGTTATCGAGGTTTGGATTTTTACGTGGAGATATCGTTCGTGGAGTTTATCACGTTCTCAGTTGGATCTCTATATTGGAGTATTGGACTTTTATTCTTATATTGGTTGGGCTCTACGATCGGTTGAGCGATCTGCCCTTTGGAGTATACTTACTTCGCGTATAACTGTTCTGCCCGTACACAGCGTGAAGAGTTCCGCCCAGGGTACACCACCCAGCACGGTCTCACGTTTTTAGACCTCAAGTCTATTCCCAGCACCGATCCACCGAGTGTGAAACTAGCCTATTCCATCGGGTACACAAGGTGAGATGACGAAAGAAACGGACCAGGCGTCCTATGCTGATCGTCGGTCGTCTGCTATCAGCGAATGATAAGATCGGATCGTAGGCAAAGGTTCGCGGGGTACCCTCCCGTCAGTTGGGAGTCAGGGCGTGATGGTGGTCAGGTTCTAGACACTACGGTGAACGATTTTGAACTTGACTCCACCACAAAAACGAGGATCCCGATCCGATACAACGGAATCGGGTAGACCATGCTGTCGAAAGGCACGGTCAAGGAACACTTTTGCTGTTCCTTGTCCATCAATGGTCTCTGGCACCGCCACCAGGTGAGCCATCTTGCTCAAACGGTCTACAAAGACCAATATGCCGGTGTTACCGGCCTTATCCTTCGTAAAAACGAAGATAAAATCCATACTGAAGGATTCCCAACACTCCGTAGGAACGGATAAGATCGCCAAAAGCGCAGCTGAATCTGCAGAGGGTTTGACCTTATGACACGTCTCACAGGTGCAAATATACGCACCGACCCACTTATACATTTTGGGCCACCAATACAAAGCGCTTAAAGCGCTGTAGGTCTTATCTCGACCTAAATTACCCCCGTTAGGGACGTCATGTGCCTCAAAGAGGACTCTATACTTCAGTTTCTCATCATGAGGAACAACCAACAGCGGAGTGTCCTCCGCGCTCGTGCTATAATATAGCAAACCGTCACAGTACTTGCAACGGTGTAACCGAGCTACAGCTCGACTTGACAGGGTAGGCTCAGGCGAGCCAAGACCCTTGTCACCCGAGCTCGTAATCGGGACGACGCGATAACGCGTCTGCAAGCACGTTCTTCTTTCCAGGTTTATACTTAACCACAAAGTTGTACTCCGCAAGGAAGGAGAGCCAACGGGCCATCCGTTGAGAGAGATGAGGCGACTTTGTCGCTGTGCCTAAGGACGCGTGGTCAGTATAAACCACGAACAGCTTTGAGCCGAGTAGGTGCACCCTAAATTTGACAAGAGCATACTTCATTGCAAGTAGCTCCTTGTCATGAACGGGATAATTCCGTTCTGCAGCTTTAAGCTGCCTCGACTCAAACGCAATTATGCGTTCCCTTCCTGCATCGTCTGCTTGTACCAAAGCACATCCGATTGCGAAATCGGAGGCGTCGCAGACGACACTAAATGGTTTCCCACAGTCTGGTAGAGCAAGAACGGGAGCTTTCAACAAGCTCCCCTTAACCGCTTCGAAGGCGGTTTGGTGTTTGGTTTCCCAACACCAATCAACATCCTTCTTAAGAAGGCCAGTTAATGGATTCGCCACCTCAGCGTAGTTCTCGCTATATTTGTGGAGATAATTGGCTAATCCAATCCACTTCCGTAAATCTCTAAGGTTTACAGGCGAAGGCGACTCCACAATGGCTTTCACCTTCGCGGGATCCGCCCGCACTCCATCCTTACCGATGAAGCATCCGAGGAAAGGAATTTCATCAGCACCAAAAATACATTTGTATGCGTTTGCATATAACTTATGCTCACGCATACATTCGAGCACCGTTCGAAGATGTATTAAATGCGCCTGAACATCAGACCAGTCGCCTTCCGCGCGACTATGAACGAATATTACGTCGAAGTACGTCTGAGCGTACTTTCTATGAGGGCGGAAGAGTTGAGTCACCAAGCGATATGAAAGTCGCTGGTGCATTTGAAAGCCATTGTAGCATAACAAGCCACTCCCACAGCATGCCGCTAGGCGTGCTGACCGCTTTCAGCGGAATATCGGACGCTCGCATGAGCGCCTGATAATACCCGTCCACCAGATCTAAGGAACTGTATACAGTACAGCCCGCCATATTGTTCTGGAGGACATCCTTCCGAGGAATCGGAGTCTGCATGGGTACAGTAGCTTCATTCAGCTTTTTATACGCATGCACAATGCGACACTTTCCGTTCGGTTTACGGACACAAAAGTGGGAGATGAGTGGGGAGACTTACTGTCCCGTACCATCCCTGCCTTTTTTTTCCATTCAAGAATGCGTCGATAACGTCGCATTGCTCCTTGGGGAGAGGCCACTGCCTAGTGAAGCAGTATTTGGTTCCAGGAACCAAGTCAATTTCATGTCGGACTCCCCGATCCGGGGGTAACCCCATCGGTGGGCTGTCACTAATGACATCTCCAAATTCCTTTAATAAGGAATGGTAAGGGTCCTCCGGATCCGCTAGGATCTTGAGACCGCTTCGGGAATCCAATTCCTGTTTGGTTTTCACCAAAACTGACTCGTCCATCGTGGATGAGGAGTTCAACTCCTCTTCCGGACGCAACACGACGACCTCGTCGATTTCATGTGCTTTCAAAGCAGTCTCAAACTCGTTAAAGGACATCTCCTCCAACGACAACAGTTCGCCTACCCCAGGCAACCGTTCCAGGCTTACGCCTTCTGTGACAACACCTGTCACACTATTCAGCATCCGATAGGACTGCTGACTACTGGCCTCGGGACTCATCCCGACACCCAGATGGGGGGAGTCAATTGCCCCATCTACTGGAAGCGCCACGCGCCTATCCACAGAGGTCTCTACCTCTACCACCGGTGACTCGACGGTATCACCTACAACGGCGTAATCGGGAATCATTTACGACCTGCGAAAGAGACGAACTACGGGTAGCTTCGATTGGAAGCGCCTCGCGCTTAACCACAGGGGCTCCACCCCTACCACTGGAGTCGCCTCAGAGGAATCCACCTCTATCACTGGCGACTAACCAGTCTCGCCTATATCGGCGCGGGGATTAACCGCCGAACCCCCCTCGTTAAGGAACTCTTCCTTAACACCATTGGGAATGATCGTTTCAGACATCCCAATCTCTGGCATCTCACGCCAGAATCGCTTTTGCGATCGAGCAAAGGTGGGTTCATGACTCGCCAATGCTTCACCCGAACGCGGGTGCGTTGAGACAATGGACTTATACTTCCAGTCTATCCATGGCACGTGGCGTTCCAGACACTTCATGCCCAGAATGAGGTCATACCTCGAGTCCAAATCCAGGACTAGGCAACGTTATAAGCTGTCGAAGTCTGTAAACTTCAGCTTAAGGTCAATCGAGACCTTGGGTACAGAAACCTATATGCCCGTCGCTAGACGGACCGTGACAACGTCACGAGAACGTGCCTCTAAAGCCTCGGCATACAGCTGACTCTTCTCAACAGAAGCCCGTCTGACATAATTGTCAGACGCTCCAGAGTCTATCAAGACTCTCTAAGGCTTATCAAAGCCTTTCACGTCCGCAAGGACTACCAGCAAACCTGGATGGTACACCAACGCGGTGCTAGAAACCACCGTTTCCCTCGGGGCTTTGTGCTGTCGGCCCCTACCCTGGGGTTTAACAGCACTGAGGGATCCCCCAGTAGGGCGCCCCGCACCTACTGGGAGCCGTCGTTTCCCGACGGCTTGGACAAGGGCTTTTTCCCTATCCTTGGTCCCTTGTAGCGAGTGTCTCGCTGGGGATTTTTCGGACACCTGTTCCGCAGATGATCCGTGCTTCCACACAAGAAGCATCTCAGCGGCCCCTGTCGCTATAGCATAGCTAAGAGCTCCTCCTTGAAGCTCTGCGAAAAAGAGTCAGTGTGACTCTTAGCGGGAGGTTTCTCCTCCGCTTCGACCTGACTCAGGTCCATGTGTTCGGGACCCACCTTAGAGGAACGAAAGTTCTCTCGGCGTTGAACGCCATCTTGAACGCCTCCCCCAGGGATTCGGGTCGGCATCGGAACAATTACGAACGTGCTGGCCCTTCTCTCAGGCCACCCATGAAGACGGGGATGGACACATCGTCCGAATACGCTTTCGCGTACATCCCTGCCAACAGGGTCTTAAGCTCCTGGATATAAACCTCCAGGTCCTTAGTGCCCTGACGGCACCTCAGAAACGCCAGCTGATTCTGGAAAACCAGATCAGGCGTGGCATACATGTCCATAAGCTTTTTTTTAAGGACTTCCCAGTTCGGGAACACGTCCGTGACCGAATCCGGACACCTAAACGCCCATGCACGGTTTCTACCCGTAAGATGGGTTAGTGCATTCCCATTTGCAAGTGATACGCGATCACATTCGCTGTGGCGAAGGCCTTTTTGACCTCGCGATACCACACATAAAGGTTATCACCTTTTTCACAGGTGAATTTCTTTATCTTAAAGGAAAACGGAGGGCGCACCCCCGTAGACGTGGAATGACGTCCACGAAAATTCGCCTCATGGACGATGAGGGCGTTAACCCTCTCACGTACAGCCTCAAGGCCCTGATCCACTAGGAGCTCCATGCCATCATTGCCCAACATGGACAACAGCTTTTTAAAGGCTTCTTGGACGGGGTTAGCTTACCCCAATCCTCTTGGTTCATCCTTTGCAGTGGATGTTGTCGTCTACCAACACAGGTGTTGGATTGACTACAAGTGCTACCAGATGTAGCAGGTGCGTATACGCACGGTGCGGATAGCGGACAGAGGAAGACTTTCCTAAAGCGGCGATACGCCGCTACTTAGCCGATACGCCCTTATAAAAGGGCTTAGCAATAGATCGCTCTCTTACTCGGGGCCAAAATTCCCTTAGTTTACTGTTAGTAAACACTAACGCCTTGTCACAAGAAGTACCTTAGAAAGGGGGTAGCTAAGGGAGGTACTCCCTTTGTCTACAACACTCACTGCGCGCGCGACCGGTCTGGGTCGTGCGCCTAGCAGTATAAGAGTATTTTGTAAACTGTTTTATATTTAATATGTAATTAGCCTAAATTAGTTAAACTAATGTAGACTATATGTAATACTAAGTATAATTAACTCAATTCGTACCTAGAAGAAATGTAATGTACACCACCTGTGTACCAACACGTGGCAGGCTGCCACGCCTTCACTAAGGGCTCTCGCCCTGATTGGTTAAAACAACCAATAGGTCCAAGCCTTTCGGACCGGTCAATACTTGACCTCAACCGGTGTGTACTTACGCACACCAACGTAACCAAATGCAACCCTGTTACAAAAATAGTCTGTGTATTTTTCGTTTTTATCAAAACTGAGTAGGACTATTTTAGGTAGCAATTTGTATTTCGTTCATATTAGTATCATAATTAGTCCATTAGGTGTCGTGAAGGAGCTGAAAATTTTATGTTTCCACTTAATTACCAACACAAGAAGGTAATAATCCAGTCCTTCTTGTTTAACTTCCCGGGTCTTTAATACTACCGCCCGAACCACAAGTCAACCAAACACACTAGAAACACACTTCAAAATAGTTCCAGGCTGCCCCCAACTCTAGCTAGCTTTAAAAGGATGCTGCTCCTCTTGCTTAGGTGTTCACTCAACGACTTCTTTGGATTAGGCTTGGTTTTTGTATGAGAACAATGAAGAATGTTTTTAGGGGGCCGCCAGAGATCTGTGCTGTTCGGGGCAAATTCGAATCTATTAAGTATTACCAAATCCTATACCGAAATCAAACACTTCTTCTACTCACTACTTTTTTGGTTACTTCATCGCTGACTCCAATACTTAACAGTTACTTCGGAAACCCTCCTTAATCCGATTGGTCGCGAGACGGCCGGCACGAGACGGCCGGCACAAGTCCCTTCTGATTGGCTGAAAATCGTCATAAAAATTCCAGATTCATACCAATCACATTTTAATCAGACGCGAGACAGCCGGAATAAGTCCCTTCTGATTGGCCGAAAATGTTCCTCCTCAATTCCAATATTTAACAACGCACTCAATCGAAAGCGTCAGTCTGGTGAGGGGCGCTAGGGCGCGGGACGTAACGAGCGAACCATACCATGAAAAGAAACAAGCCGCACCGCCAAAGAAAGCCAAGACACAGGTGCAGCTTAAAAGCACAACGGCGGGTCCAATCGTGGTGATAAAGACAACGAAAAGTTGTGTGCCCTCGGCTCCCCACACCATCCGGCTCAATATTCTCTTCGTTCGAGTTGCTCAAGCCATAATTTTCACGTTATTCGCATGATGAAGGTTCAGACTTTGATGAGACGCTGTGTAAGTGTAAGGCGTGCCGCATGACACTCATGATGAAGGTTCAACGCGATCTTTGTCGCTAAGGACCATTGACTATGGGAGAAGAAGATGGCCACCGATGCTTTCAGCTTTAAAACGCAACATCGCACTAGTATTAAGGGTCTTGACGTGAGAATATACCATGGATTAATAATGGCCGCAGATCATCTTCTTCATGTCGTAAATAAAGACTCTACTTCACCACATAGTACTCGGTACTGAGTACACACATATTTTTGTTGCGCATAAGAATGGTATACCACAGAACAGATGGAAGTTTACAACAACTTCAACATACGGTACATATTTTCATGTTAGGCTAGCTAAACACTTCTCAATATACAATTCATTGATTTAGTTCCTGGTATGGATATTTTCTTCCGTACATTACGAAGTGCCTGCTCGTACCTTTTTTTTTCGTTAACGTGTGATTGACTGCGGAGATATCGACTTTACTTACTTTTCGTTATATCTGGATTATTTTCACGCACTTAAGACTTAAGTTTTCGTTTACATCTACAGCTATGGGTACGAACTCTATTCAACAAGCTCTTTAGTACGATTCTTACCCAGGCAATATTGTCCATAGTCAAGCAATTGAATAACTAGTATACGTGAGTCTTTATATAAGATGTCACCTCCACTGCTTTTTGCGTCACGCGCAGCAGGGAACCTTTGATTTGTGTTGCAAACCCTTGTTAAAGAAACGACTTATTGGTTACAATAATAGATCGAAATAACTCAGCGTGGCGAAGTTGGGTCAATTTTCAAGGCATGCTAATACCGGTATGTCCCCCAATCTCATTCACCTAACTATCGTACCCAAAAAAAAAGTTTTGTTTCTGTTGCACTCCCAAACGAAAGATCACCAAAGGCCGTGACTACTTACTTCCAAGGCTTCGTTTAGTTAATCTGTTGAAGTTTCAAATTATAGTCTCGCATGAGACTATACAAACTTTAAGTGAAGCGCGACCACAGTGGTCACTTATGCCTTTTCTACTGATTTGGAATTTTAACTGTATATTTGCTTTTATTAGGAATTTTAGCTTAGGTTCTTAAGTTTGCTTCGATATTAGTATATTTTTACTCTAAAAATGAAAGAACACTTACTTACTTCCTACGCTGATCTGGTAGGGTGCGCTTCTTCACAGAAACTTACTCCCAAACTATCAGGCATTAAAGGCCGGTATAGTCACTACGGACAGTTGGCCTTGCCCCAGCTCGTGTCAATATCCTACAGGTTATGAGCCCAAAGGGACACGGGGGCGCGTAGGTTTGAATCTATTTTTTTTTGAAAATTTCACGTTCTGTCGTGTGGCTTACGTGGAACAGTACCCTGGAATTTGTGGAAAGAAGTTGATTGTTTCGTTTGGCTTACGTTATTATCGCTACGGTATTCTTGGACTAAAATTCTCATGGAAGGAGAGGAAACCTTCGACCAGGGGGAGCAATGAAGGCGCTCCTCCTTCAAGTGGGAAAATGAACAAAATGTTGGATCAGATGAAGAAGAACGATCGCAAGGTTCGAGACGGAGTGTGTCTCCGGTTACGGCAAAGGATTCGCCGGTTAGATGTTATAATAGCCTGCAAGAAAGTATCAGAAAATTTGCGCCATTACGCAAAACGATCTGTCTGTTGAGGACGGAATCGAAAACGGCGGTGTACATCGCATGAAAGTACCGCGAGAAGCCACAGACATACACGCAGGTATTTCGGAAGAAAACAAAGCGGCTGGAAATTTTGGAAATCCAGGCCTACAGCCGCGCCCGTACAAGATACCTAAGATTGTGATATAGAAGTTCTCGAGGGTGGAGATTTACACAGGACTTGGCCCTGGTTTTCGTGCCTGGGCGTACTTATTCATGGAAGCGCTAGAGATAGCGGAGATTTCTTCCGGTTTTGCCTGGACTGAGATACTTAAAGTCAACAAATTAGGTGAGTATCTTGATGAAGCGGATTCCCGGTATTTTTGTTCGAACATGGGGATCTGGTGGGAGGTGTCGCAGACGCTGCATTACTATTGGACTCGACGTGGCACGCGTATTGAGTTACGATCTCGCGTCAACAAGATGCGCAGCAATTTGCAGCTGAAAATGACTAAAGAAGGTCGTAGAACCATCATTTTCTATATTTAACGGCCTTATCCCGCGAAAGTGGATCCAGCGAGAACATTCTTGTAGAAGACTGATGAAGTACGCTTTTTCAGCTTTGGAGTACGCGATGATGACGCGGGACGATCCCATGAGGACGGATTTATTCTGCATGCCCGAAAATTAGTGGCATGGGCTCAAGAGGTGGAGGAAGACCACGTGAAGAGCAAGAGGACACCATGACTGGGTGTGAATTTTGTACACGACCATAAGAAGACGGTCATATGCCATAACTGTGGTGGAAGGGCCATATCCGAAGGGAATGCCCGAAAGATTTGACAAGCATGAAAAACAAGCTGCAAGGCGGACCGGAAAAGGAATACGGTCTATCCAAGGTAGAAGAAATTCAAGACTTGACTGAAGCTCAAAGCTCGAGTGAGAATGATGACAATGACGTTTAGATTTTCCATAGCGGCGCCAGACGTCATCTTGTTGGCGATGGAGATCTTGTGGAAGATGTGGTTCCCTGCACGGGAATTATGAGACTGACGTTGCCCGATGGAAATTTTGTGCAAGTCACCAAGGTTGGAAAAGTTCGTTTGAGAAGCATCGATAATCCTTATACGATCATAGTTCTTCAAAAGGTCTATTTTTCTCCGAAATTAGCAAGAAATTTGATTTCGCTTGGAAAGTTAATGCAGAAAGGTTGCAATTTTGTGCATCAAAATGACAGGATGGAAGTCAGACAAATAGGGGATCTACTGTTTAATGTGAAGGCGTCGAATCTGACTCCGACGCTGGATAACAAGACAAGCGAACAAGTTACAAGGGCATTGGCAGGAGAAATTTTTTTAGATGTGTCTCTGGAAGATGTGGAAAGTTATGTGTAATCGCAAGATGAAAGTGTGATTGTACATTTCAAGGACACAAGGAATCAAGTCAACCACCTATCAACGCAAGTCGCTGAAAAATCGAAGAGGAATGTACCTGAGACGTCAAGATTCAGCGAGTACAAGAAGATCATGAAGAAAAAGAAGAATAGGCAGAAGTCAGGCGTGGAAGGAGAGTTGCATACAAGTGAAGATACAACACAGCACTACGACGGAAAGAGAACATGTGTTGGCGGTGTACGCAGTACTGAATCCCAGTGATGTCGGAATGGAGGCTAAGTATATAAAGAACCCGCTGAGTTTCAAGGAGGCGCAGAAGCGCGAGAACGTTCACACGTGGAAAACGGTGGAATAGGCGGGTTAAAGGATTTACAAGACCTTTACACATGGGAAGTAGTCAAGTGCGAGGGTAATTGAGCGATACCTACGAAGTGAGTATATAAAACGAAGCTGAAGGCAGACGGTACGATCGAACGCTACAAGGCGCGACTAGTGGCACGTGGCGATAATCAGGTGTATGGAAAAAATTTCGTGTTTACGCTCTCGACTGTTATGGATCTTAGTAACGTCAAGGTGGTTCTGGATATAGCACAAGTGTGGAATGTACCAGAAAGGCATTACGACGTACCATCGCAAGTGCGACAATGCAAGTCACGACCTCTAAGGCTAATGTAAACCCGAACATGTGGAATGGAGAACCTCTATTGCGACATAGCAAGTCACGACCTCTAAGGCTAATGTAAACCCGAACAAGGGGTGTAGCCGGTGCGTATACGCACGGTGCGGCTAGCGCACAGAGTAATATTTTTCCTTAAAGCGGCGTTCGCCGCTACTTAGCCGATACGCCCTTATAAAGGGCTTAGTAGGAGAGAGCTCTCCTACTCGGGGCCAAGATTCCCGGGTTGGTTTACTGTAGCTTCGCTACTGCCATAACGGCAAGGCTCCCTTACTAAGGGTGTAGCTAAGGGGAGGACCCCCCTTACGCTACGGAACTCACTACACGCACGACCGGTCGAGGTCGTGCGTCTGTAAGGTAGAGTGAAATGTAAACTGGATATATTTAATATGTAATTAGTCTAAATTAATTTAAACTAATGTAAACTATATGTAATACTAAGTAGAACATACCAAATTCGTACCTAGCTAAAATGTAGTGTACACCACCTGTGTACCGACACGTGGATGGCTGACACGCCACCCCCTAGGGATCCTGCCCTGATTGGTTAAAATAACCAGTGGTTAAAAACCCTTCGAACCGGTCAATACTGACCCCAACCGTAGTGTACTCACGTACACCACCAACAAAATGTGACTCGAATGTAACCCTGTTACACGGGGGATGGAGAACCTCTATTGGGTACCTGCTCGAATTAAAGACATTCCATAGTCGTGAAAAATATAAGTGGACCCAATTTACAGGTACACTTCCCCTTACATGTCTCGGCGGTCGCGCCAGGGAATAGGCATGAAGACGCAGGCCAGTTGACCCGTCTGCGCTCGAAACGTTACAATGTTTAAGGAGGATTTAAAGCTTGCCTTTAAGCCTCATCAAAATGAATTCAGATGTCCATCTGAACTTTTAGATCTGCGTTAGGTTGAGCTTGACATACAAGCTTTTTTAGTAGATATCATGTCAAAAGAAATGCCTAGCCTACGTCACACAAACACGTCCTTGATTCAAGCACGTTGAAGGGGCGTGTTGAAAATCACATTCATGCCAAGCAGTATACCGATAGATACCGGTATATACTGTTATGTACAATGGTCTCAACATACCAACGATAATGACTAGGGCTATCTTGAAATTGGGTGATCGTGACTCGCGTCATCTTAAAGTTGTGATCGTGGTTCGCGTCATCTTAAAGTTCAATGCTTAGAATGAATAGACTGCCTGCTACCTGTAAGCCTTCTTGATTCCCTTCTGGATACACCCTACGGATTCCTTATTAGCTCCTATTGGTCCAATCAGCCCCTGCCACCATCTTTTGTACCCATGCGACACTTTGTCACTTTCACCCGTCCCGTAATTACCCTAACCTAATCACGAGAATGCATGTAGTGTCACTGAGTGAAGGTATTACCAGTATCTACCGGTATGTCGTGGCAGTTCGAGTCGTCTTCTTGACAACTCATCACAAGCTGGAGTGTTAACTGGTATATACGGGTACACCATCGACACCGGTAAACTAAAGCAAGCCGGAGCGTATTCTTGACAGCATTCACTTAACACTTCCCACAGGTTGCGCTGCTCGAGCACCATGCGCGTATTGAAGTTCCACGTATGGAAGTTAGTTCCGTCGAGCTTGTTGATGCCGGAGATCGTGGGAAGGCGGTGTCCATGGCAACAGCGTACTCGTAGTCTTTAGCAGGGCTTTTTTGAAGATCATTTTAAGTCCACCAGTATACCGATAGGAACACTGGTAAATACTGGTACATATTGGTATATTGATAAATACTGGTATATACTGGTATGTATATGTAACAGGGTTACTGTAGCCGGTGCGTATACGCACGGTGCGGGTAGCGCACAGAGGAAGACTCTTCCTTAAAGCGGTAGCTACCGCTACTTAGCCGATACGTCCTTATAAAGGGCTTAGTAGGAGGGATCTCATACTCGGGGCCAAGATTCCCGGGTTGGTTTACTAATTAGCCTAACGGCTGTGTTCCCTTTACGGGGTGTAAGTAAAGGGAGGGCTCCGTCTTACCTACGACACTCACTGCACGCGCGACCGGTCGAGGTCGCGCGACTGCACTTTAGAGTGAAATGTAAACTGAATATTTTTAATATGTAATTTTTTATATTTAGCCTAACTTAATTTAAACTAATATAAACTATATGTAATACTAAGTAGAACATACCAAATTAGTACCTAGCTAAAATGTAGTGTACACACCTGTGTACTGACACGTGGATGGCTGACGCGCCACCACCCAAGGGCCCCTGCCCTGATTGGTTAAAATAACCAAAGGTTCGAAACCTTTCAACCCGGCCAATACTGGTCTCAACCGTGGTGTACTCATGTACACCAACACTCAGTGTTACACGAATGTAACCCCGTTACATCCTCCCCCATCAAGACTATTGCTTACGCAATAATCCAAATTTTGTTGGAGAACTCCAACGCCAGTTCCCCTGACCATCCATATGTACACCTCTAGTGATGCTATGGTGTCTCCTCTAGAAGAGGTAACTACTCCGAAAACTCGGACGTGGATGCCTTTGGGGATACCTCCCCAATGGTGAGCCGCTCCGACAGCGCCGAACGGCGTTGTCGGCAGCCTAATACCTTCCCCACACGAGAGGAAAATGCACTAACCAGTGCGCCACCCCTGCCCATATCGGATGATACATCCGAATCGACAAAGGCGATCGTCACCAATGAGCTGGACGCAGCTCAAGACACCCAACTTGCCAGAGAGGAACTGAGGGCTGCGTTACACGCCCCCAAAATCCCGCCACGGGCGGCATATAATTTTGATGGCCTTCGTGACCTTCCAAGGTGGGCCAGGCGTTTGGTAAGGACCAATTTAGAGTCCTAAACCCCTGGCCCCGCGTCTCAACAGCCGTATCAACGCGAACGCCGTGAGAAATTCCGGCAACAACTGCTTACACAAAAGCAGTTTACTAGCGTCTCTTACCGAGAGCGCATAGACAGGCAGGCACAGGGTGTCCCTGTTGAGAACCTCCGCGAGGTTCCTTTCGTTCTTTCTCCGGGAGAAAGTGCTTATGATGCAGAGAAGAAGTTCCGCGCTTGGGAGGAAGGGGAGAAGCTTCTCCCCAGATTCAATGAGCTGCACGACAGCTATTCCCGTCGAGACATTTGGGTGGAGAGGGTGTTGCGCCTGGCATTTGCCAGAGCCAAAGCGATGGAGATATTACGTGCTCCATATCGCACGCGCTACGCCAGCGTCCCTGTCTCCACCCTGGTGCCAGAGGACAGTGTAAGCATCACATCTGCCTCCGGCGAACTCTCACTTCTGGGAGTGAAGGGGCTTCCCATGCCCCTCTGGTCGTTGACCTACAGCGGTATTCTCCCGCTAAAAAGCGTCAACGACGTCGCGGCAATCTTGCCGTAGGGGAGTCTCGAACTCCCACGAACTCTGTGACTGTGAATAACCTTTCCACTTCACCAGATACTGGGTTTGACCCCGATGATGGCGTCGCGCCATCAGCCGCTCCAAATAAAAGTGTGGAGTACCCTCCGCATCAAGCATTGGAGGAGGAGGTCGCGCAATTGCGACGTGAGATTCGCGAGCGCTGTGATCGACACAGCCATCACATCCATGATCTCCACGAGGGGCTCCGCGATGAGCGGGATGACACTGATCGCTTCGAGAGGCGGCTTGCCTCTCTCGAGACGACCTTTGAGGAGCTTCGTGGTCGCATTTTAGCCCTTTCGGGATAGTAACTTAAAGGGCCCCACAAACCTGGGGCGAAGTTTATTGCGCAACACATTTGAAACTGCATGTGTAGGAAGATGTTTAGCGCTTAATAAAACACTTTCTCCTACTTTATATATCTTTTCGTTACGCCGCCCCTTGCAGTAGTCCTGTTCCTTTTGCTTGTCTTGGCTTTCCGCCATGGCATCGCAGACGTGTCGTAAGACACTGAGGCGCGTCGATAAGAACTTATCGATGTGCTTTCGCACAGATACAGGGCTGACATCGGGGAATCCTCACCCCTCAAGCCCTGGGCCACACAAACGCGGCGATAGCGGAACCCTCAGATTCACTAATCCGTTCACGTAAAACGGGGTAAACCCCGTAGATGCATGTACCGAATTGTTGATAGCGAATTCAACCATCGGAAGCATCTCACTCCAAATCTTTGGATAATCCGGACATAAACTCCGGAGAATGTCCTCCACAACGCGATTAACGCGTTCCGTCTGACCGTCGTCTGCGTATGATCCGCTGTGGACATGAGAAGCTTGGTTCCTAGCACCTTAAACAGCGCTCCCCAGAATTGTCCCGTAAAACGGGGATCCCGATCCGACAACGGAATCGGGTAGACCAGCTGTAGAAGACACGGTCTAGGAGCACTTTTGCTGTTCCTTGTCCATCTATGGACTCTGGCACCGCCGCCAGGTGAGCCATCTTGCTCAAATGGTCTACAAAGACCAAAATGCCGGTGTTCCCGGTCTTATCCTTCGGAAGACCGAAGATAAAATCCATGCTAATGGATTTCCAACACTCCGTTGGAACCGATAAGCTCGCCAAAGGCGAAGCTAAACTTGCAGAGGGTTTAACCCTCTGACACGTCTCACAGGTGCGTATATACGCACCGACCCACTTATACATATTGGTCCACCAATACAAAGCACTTAAAGCGCTGTAGGTCTTATCCCGACCTAAATCACCCCCGGTAGGGGCGTCATGTGCCTCAAAGAGGACTATATACTTCAGTTCCTCATTATGAGGAACTACCACCCGCGGAGTGTCCTCAGCGCTCGTGCTATAAAATAGCAGACCTTCACAGTACCTGTAACGGTGTAAACGAGATTTAGCTCGACTTGACAGGGTTGGCTCAGACGAGCCAAGACCCTTTTCACCTAAGGCGCGGATAAGCGCCGTACATTGTGGGTCCTTCTCATACGCCTGGCGTATGAGATCCACCACAGACTTGGTGACGAATGTCGCGCGAGCGAGCTCTTAATCGGGACGACGCGACAACGCGTCTGCAAGCACGTTCTGCTTGCCAGGTTTATACTTAACCTCAAAGTTGTACTCCGCAAAGAAGGAGAGCCAACGGGCCATCCGTTGCGAGAGATGAGGCGACTTTGTCGCTGTCCGTAAGGACGCGTGGTCAGTATAAACCACGAACGTCTTT
>CM047588.1:12720525-12738166 GCA_026184515.1 Peronosclerospora sorghi
GGGTATAGAAACTTGTACACCCGTCGCTAGACGGACCGTGACAACGTCACGAGAACGTGCTTATAGGGCCTCGGCATACAGCCGACTCTTCTCCACAGAAGCCCTTCTGACAAAATTGTCAGACGCTCCAGAGTCTACTAAGACCAAGCCTTATCAAAGCCTTTCACGTCCGCAAGGACGACCAGCAACCCAGGCTGGTACACCAACTTGGTGCTAGAAAGCACCGTTTCCTTCGGGACTTTGTGCTGTCGTCCCCTACCCTGGGGTTTAACAGCACTGAGGTATCCCCCAGTAGGGCGCCCCACACTTACTGGAAGCCGTCGTTTCCCTACGGCTTGGGGGAGGGCTTTTTACCCACTCTCGGACCCTTAAAGCGAGTGCCTCGCTAGGGATTTCTCGGACATCTGTTCCACAGATGGTCCGTGCATCCACACAGGAAGCATTTCAGCATTCCATTCCGCTACAGAATTGCCAGGAGATCTGCTTCCTTACCTTGCAAGGTAGAGTCACCGTGACTCTTAGCGGAAGCTTTCTCCTCCGCTTCGACCTGACTAAGGTCCATGGGTTCGGGACCCACCTTAGAGGACCGAAAGTTTCTCTCGGCGTTGAACGCTATCTTAAACGCCTCCTCCAGGGATTGGGGACGGCATCGGAAGAGCTCCGAACGTGCTTGTGGAGGAGTCAAGTTCAAAACCGAACACCGTAGTGTCGAGAACCTGACCACCATTGCGCCCAGCCTTCCAACTGACGGGGGGGTACCCCGCGAACCTTCGCCTACGATCCGAGCTGATCGTCCGCTGCTAGCAGACTATTGATCATCAGCATAGGACACCTGGTCCGATTCTTTCGTCATTTAACCTTGTGTACCCGATGGAATGGGCTAGTTTCACACTCGGTGGATCGGTGCTGGGAATCTACTTGAGATCTCAAAACGGGAAACCGTGCTGGGTGGTGTACTCTGGGCGGAACTCTTCTCCCTGGGTACGGGAAGACCAGTTATAGTCGGAGTAAGTATACCCCAAAGGACAGATCGCTCAACCGATCGTAGAGCCCAACCAATATGAGAATAAAAGTACAATACTCCAATATAGAGATCCAAATGAGAACGTGATAAACTCCACTAACAATATCTCCACATAACAATCCAAAACTTGATAACACGTTCCAAACGTGCGAAACTTGAGCTTGAGAATCCGACCAATGTGTACTCCCGTCGAGGGACTTCCGGCGGGCCAAGTGCGTCTGTAACGCGTCCCGGCCGGGTATAATGAGATAGAGGGGATTACTCGACCGTCCGCTCCCAAACACTATGAGGTGTGCAGAGGCGACTGATGTACAAAGAGAAGATGCTAGCGACTTCTTGTTGAGTTTAAGACCAAAACGGTAAAATCAAAACTATCTACCTACGGTTCCCAATATGTAAAACATGAAAATATGTAAGTACACGCAATATCATGTTACTTCCAAAATCCGTGTTCTTGACACCTCTAGCACATGATAGGCTTAAACGCCTCCTGGATTTGCACCAATCCGATCGCCGATAAGCCGATCGGTGTGCAGCTGACAAAAAGCGACCAAATTCTTGAGTCCGCTAGACCACAGCCGCCCCTGAGTCTGGTCGCAGCCGCGAAACGGTAGCGGCCCGATCTCATCATATTCCAGATTTTCACAGAAGCGGACTTCACCAATGGATAGATCTCCGAGTCCACCTTCGCTAGGTACTTGCCTCGTACACCTGATTGTCTTGTAATCTCTCTCGACGCTCTTTGCTGCAGGTGCCCTGCGTTCCTCATCGCCCCATATCGATTCACCTACCAGATCGGCCCGATCGGACAGCCCTTACAGCACTTCAGAGTCCGACACACCGGATGGGAATCAGATCGAGGTCGATCAGATCCGGAAAGCAGTCCGGGAGCTTCAGTCGCAGTTGGACATCAAGGATTCTTCACTCCTACAACTGCGGAAGTTGGTGGATACGTTGATCCCCATGTCCACGAAGTTGCAGGAGGTGACCACTGAAAACGCGCATTTCCGGGCCCAGATTGCCCAACAAGCAACGCGAGGTAATCCGATCGGTCTGTTTCCCGTCTTGGGTCTGCTCTGACCCTCCTTTGCATGCAGATCGGTTGCCCACCGACATCTCCAAAACGTTCGACGCTTTCTTTACGGCTGATCGGCAGTCGCATGACCACTGCGATCATCTCCAACCGATCTTGGACGGGCTGGTCGGCGCACGGCATGATCTGTCTCGCTCGGAGGCCTAAAGGTCACACCTCCTGGAACAGCTCGTGGTGGTCAACCGGCAGAGGTTGGAGGACCAGTCCGATCGGACCTTACTCCTAACCCACCATGGTGACCTGGAGAGGCAGATCGGCGAGTTGCAGGTCGTGGTCCGAAAGCAGATCGGGAAGGTAGAGTCCTTCCAGAGCCTATCGGACGCCTGGACCCACGAGTCAGATCGTCGCTGGGCGGCCGTAAATCGGTGCTACCAACAGTTGACTGATTTGTTGCATCGGCTTTCGGCTGCATGCTCTAGAGTTGACCGATCAGCATCGGCCGCTATGGTCGATCTGGATCAAGATGGGACACGACGCCACTCATTGGCTAAAAGTAACCACTCCAAAATTCCGAAAACTTCCAAGAAGCGTAAGGACCCGTCGAAGGGCTCAAGGGATCGGGGCATAGCGCGCGACTCCGAACTCGAGGAGAAGCGAGCGGTTCCTCAGAAGGAAGCCAATACGCTGGCGCATCTCCCAAGCCCAAGATCGGACGCAGGTGAAACGTCTATCATCATCAAATCTCATGCGCCCTTGCACCCCCGCGCCGCTCACACCAAGCGTATAGGGATCCCCTCCGGAGACGACTCGGGGGACGGATCGGGAGATTCCGAGTTCTTGATCACTGCTTTATCCAAGTCCGATCCGATCAACGCCGAGGTCCCGTTCCTGCGAAGCCTACATCGGGGGCTAATAAGGTGATCAGCTCCCAGGGTGGTGGTGCTGCACGTACACGCGAGTCAACCGGATCGGTGCCTTTGTTCCAGCCCGGCACATCTGGGCTGCGCCGTCACGCCCGATTGAAGGGGGTGTCGATCGGATATCGACCTCTTCCATCGCTGACTTCAGATTCCACTTTGCCGTGGTCACCGGGGCAGATCGGTAGCTTGCACCGATCATCCCTGAACAAGCAAGATCTAGCCCGGTCGATGTCCCGACCAGATTTCTGGCTTTTCCCTCCAGCCTTGAAAACCCCTGACCCGTTTGCGTGGCGGGCGGAACTGGGCACAGGATCGCAAATCGCTCGTCTGTATGCAGATCGACCATGGGAAACGTTGCTCAGCGCCAAGTTGGACTCCATGTTCGCGTCGACTCCTTGGATCGATTCGCTTTTGGGTCGACTTCGGGTTTTTAACTCAACTCACTGCCAGGAGATCTGGGAGTCTACCCATTGTCTACTCCTTCCCGCGGGTCGGAAGTTACGTGACCAAGACCTGATCTTGTATCGGAAGCGGCGGAAAAAGCGCCGGAGTCGGGCGGGCGTGGCCTGGCTGATCCTATGCCAGTTTATTCTGGAAGGGATGCTGGCCCGCGAGTGCGACATCGACATCTTTTTGTATCCAGTGTGTCTTCACATGGCCAAGCTTCGCGTTGAGAGCCCCGGGTCGTTGACTGAGGGAGGCATCTGGTATCCTGGTCTCCATTGTGACGAGCCGGTCACAGACCTGAATGACGCTTTGATCCAGATCGATCGGAAGGAGCCCTGGCGCAATCAGAACCAGAACCAGATCGGAGACCATCCGGCGTTGACTATCGGCCGTCTGTGGGGTGATTGCGATTATTGATGCTGCAGTTAGCTGACCAGATAATCCATAATACATGTCATCATTCTTTTCAAATTCCTGATCATCCATTCACTTGACCAAATTTCGTCACTTTCTCCAAACTTGCACCAACACGTTATCACACACAGTTTCCATCCACATCGCGAAAATTATCACCACGTTCGTTACTCCACTACTCCAGTTCATCGCAGTTTATCATATGTTCACAATAATTCAGACCTTACACATATTCACACCGATCGGTCTGATCGGTGCTACTGCGTGTCTTGGTCTGCATCTTCATGAGTCTGCATCACTGCGAAGCGATTCCGACTGACTCGTTCTCGCTCGAACTCTCGTAGCAGTGCTCCACAATTTAGATCAAGTTCATCGATCCAAGTTGCTTCATCATGATCTTTCCACCGGACCAGATATTCTCGGTGGGTGCGACCGAAACGTGTATTCTTGACCGATCGGACATCTAGCACCTTTTCCTCCTCGAATTCTTCCTCTTCCAATGGCCTTTACCAGATGTCTTCCGGCAGCAGAGCTTCATCAAAATCGAATCTCTCCGCTTCGTTCACCAGACAGGGCATTTTAGGCCAATCGGGGAACTCTCTGACCAGCTTCAGTTTGGACACATGCACGATCGGAAAAACTTTATAATCCGTGCCGATCGTGATCAGACGGGCAGCATGCTCACCGATCAGCTCTGCTACACGGAAAGGGCCGTGCCACATATGAGCCAACTTCTTTGCATAGCCTTCCTTGACCCGATCGAGGTATAACCATACCCTCGCCCCTGGTTCAATACCATGACGGCGGACCTGATCGTTATTCCGATCTGCTCGATCTTGTGTGGCCTGACGCAACTTTTCATGACGACTTATTTCTCATGCTGATAATGCTTCTGGACCTGCATGCGCCAACGACGGGCATCGCGATCGTGGGTCCGAGTGCAGCCGATCGGTATCGCCGCTTCCAATGTCGATCGAGGGTCCCATCCATACGCCAGATAGAAAGGCGTTTCTCCTCGGACCCTATCGGTTGAAGAGTTGAGTGCGAATACCAGTCTCTCTGCATACTCGTCCCAACCACGTTGGTCCGGATCGGCCACATACATCTTGATCGCCCTTGTTGTTGTCTGCACCATGCGTTCAGCCGATCCGTTCGCTTGCGGACGATATGCCATCGTCTCGCTCTGCTTCTGGCCTAGCATGTTATTGAACGATCAGAACACCTCAGCCATAAAACCGGGTTCCCGATCGTGTCTAATAACTTCGCTGGCGCCGAACCTTCTGAACACGCATTTCTCGTAACTCTGGGCGATCTGCTCCGCAGATCGGGATTCACTAGCCTTTTCGATCACCATACAAGTGAACAGGTCGATCCATATTAGCAGTTCAGTGTTGCCGCGCGTCGATCTAGGCAGCTACGGTATGTGATCCATTGCTATCAACTGGAAAGGGTAAGTAGTCTCGATATTTCCGGGTGATCGGCCCTTGATTATCGGTCTGCCCTTCCCGTCTCGCAATCTGTGCAACAACCCACATATTTCTGCACGATCAGAAAAAGATCTCTCCAGTGAAAGTGGACCCTGATCTTGTGGTATGTCCTGCCTATGCCCTGATGTCCCCCTTCTAGACTCACATGGTAGTGATGGAGGACATCCGGCTGTAGTAACTCAGGGATCACCAGTTTCGCTAATCGATCCCGATCGGCACTGTCTTGATCAACGTCACGGCAGTAATACAGCAATCCATTGTCGGCCACATCGTAACTGTCCGCGATCTTGGCACACTCTTTCGCTTGATAATTTGTTAACTTGGACAGTTCACCGCTCAATAAGCCTTCAAGTTGACGATCCACTCTTCTTCGTCCTGCGCCTTGAGGATCCGTTCCTCCCTTAGCTAATGTACAACGTACTTGCTCATCCTCTCCTTTGGGAACGATCGGCAAGACTTCTGAGTTCGCGATCTAGTCGCCGCCATCACATGCACCGGATCTGGAATTTCCTTGGGCTTGATCAACTACGGGAGCCTGTTTATGTCCATAAGTTCATGTAGAACGGCCTCCTCGGAGATCGTCGCCCCGATCTGGTCCCGCATAGATTGGGTCGCGAGGTGGTCGGCACTTCTGTTCTAATCCCGCTTCACGTGCAATAGCTCGTGGTTGGGATAGTCTTTCAGTGCCTTCATCACCCGATCATTCAACAACTTCAGCCGTGGTGCCTTACAGTCGATCTACCCGGTGATATGCCATATCACTAGGTTGGAGTCACCACATATGATGATCCGCCCTTTCTTTTGTGCTGACAGCAGATCAAGACATAGAAGGAGCCCCCGATATTTCGACTCGTTGACCGTTATGTCAGGCGTGAAATAGGCGGCGGCTGCTACTATAGACCATTGTGGTAACTTCCACAGTATGGCACTATAGAAGCCGACCTTCGTCTTTACGCTAGCCGATCCGTCGAAACTCAAGACCAGGAGTTCCTCATCCCGACCGACGATCGGTGGCGGCCGTGAGATTGACTGTCGAGGTTGCTTCCTTGGGGCAATCGCCATAAGAGCTTTATCCACTTCAGACCGAGGGGTGATACTGGCAGCCAATATGCCCAATATCTCCTCCTCTCCCTTGGTGCACTTGACGACCTCGCGGGACCACTGTGACAAGATCGCTGACCATCTGCCGAGCCGACCGTTCATCCCATTGGCTGATAATATCCAGGCCAATGTCGACTTTCCCGAAAGCATCTTTACAGATAGGCCGACCAGTAGGTTATATAACACATCCAAAATCCTTAATAAAGCCAGAACTTCCTTTTCGGCGATCCCATAGTTGACTTCGTTCGGATTTAACGTCCGGCTCGTAAAAGTCACCGGGTGGTACACTCCATCATGTTCTTGCACTAGAGTGGCAGAAATGGCCCACTTACTAGCATACACAGTGACGATCGGCATTTTTTCCGGATCGAAGTGTCTGAGAATTGGTGCCGTCGCCATCTTGGCCTTTAGCATACCAAAGGCAACCTGTGAACGTTTCATGTGGTCCTCTGCGTCCATCTGCGTAAAATCTGCGGGCATATCAGAGTCGCAGCCCTCCCGGAAAGTTGCCCGAGCTCCCGGAGCTCGTACAGCACGGCCACGTAAATCGCGAAGTCTTCAATGAAGCGGCTGTAGTAATTTAGGCTCCCTAAGAAGGACTGCATCACCTTCAGTGATCTGGGAAACGGTAGGTTGCTCAGTGACTCCAAATCCTTAGGATTGGCCTCCAACCCACTGATTGACACCATATGACCTAAATAGGAGACCTTGGACATGCCCCAAAAACTCTTCACAGCACTGATCGACAGGTTCCAGCGATCGCATGTCTCCAACAACCGTTCGACCTTCTCGCACAGATCGCTCCATGACGAAGCAGGGATCAGAATGTCGTCGACATACGACCCCGTCCCCAGAACGGACGGTCTCCTTTCCCGATAGGGTTCACCCTCTGTAAAAATATCATGGGTTTCGGTGGGGTCCCGATCGGTACTGAACTTGAAATGTCCATACAATGCGTTTTCGATCAGCCTCTGGTAGATCTGGGGCGAGTTCTTCAAACCGAACGGCATACGGATCCACTCGAACAGACCGAACGGCGTAACAGATGCGGAGATCTCGCGAGCCCGATCGGTCATCGAAACCACCCAAAAAACCCTAGCCATATCCAGTGAGAAATACCATAGGGTCTTGTCAATATCTTCTAGAAGATCGCTAATCAGCGGCATCGGGTACACCATAAGCTTGATCAACCGATTTACCAACCAATAATCGAAGCACAACCTAATGTCGACGCCGTTCTTCTTGATCACAATCACGATCAGCGAGGCCCACAGCGAGGTCAACGGTTTAATAATCTTGGTAGCCAACAGTCATTTAATAAGATCAGACAATTTTTCACGGTAATGTGGCGCCACACGTCGGAATCGTTGGGCGATCGGCTTGGCATCACCCACGTCGATGTCACAGATTGCTCCGCGAGCAGAAGGGGGTAAGGCATTGCCTTTCCTGATCAGCAGATATTTCTTCTTCCATATGATCTTATGTAGCTGATCGATCTGGTTGGGACTGTTGACATCCCGATCACCCACTTGAAGATTGTCCAAGGTGACTTCGGGCGAGTCGGCAGACACTTCAGGGAGGACTGCCATCTGGATCTCCAGCTCCTGAATATATTGATCCCCTCTCTCATGTATACAAACTTGATCGTCTTCCGGGGCAATACCACCCATACCGTCCTGATTGGTTGCACACTGCTGTTCCCGATCTTCGGGCTGCTCTTCAACGACATCGATCTGCTTAGGCGAGCTATCGTGGTCCGCCCCAGCAATCTCATGTTCCCCTTTTTCTATTTCCGGCTCCGCTGTCGCCTGTTCTTGTGACGCCACCATGTTGACTAACCTTGGCTCATCTGCTTGATGGTCCACCGTGCCCGGCGACCGCGGTGCTTTTCTTCGAACTAACATCTTCTTTGGGGTTACATAGCTGGGTCGTTCCACCATAGGCGAGGTATCTTCTTCCACCGGTCCATCATCGCTGATCAGATTGGTGGTCGCTTGGTATGCCAAGTTCTGACACTCAACATACCGTCTCGATCCGATCGAGACGAACCCCATCTTCCTCGCACCTTCCCTTCCGCCAGCCACATGCCAACAATAGTATTGTTGTCAAGCGTAAGCGGCTTGTCACCGATATTAGTGAGTCGGACAAATTCATATCGGCCGGCGCTCTTCACAAAGGTCGGCACCCACCGATGGTCCCTGGTCGCCCATAACTTCCTTGATCGAAAACCTTTGTCGACCGGGGTATCAGCGGATCGGCCGACTGGAATGGTGACATCTTGGTCACACCTGACCCGATCGATGTGCGATCCGTATAGGGCCCGCCATCCAGCTAACTGGATCTGGATCTCATGCGGGAGTGTAAGCACTCCATGAGACAGATCAAGGCAAATACCCGCCGGCACCATGAAATCCATGCCTAACAGGGCATCCTGACCGGCCAGCTTGCCAACCCAAGCGCTGAAGAAGTAGACCAACGAACCCGATAGGGTGATCTTCACGCGCGTCCTTCCTTCGTTAATGTAAGAATTTTCACCTATTCCGACGCATTCTTGTCTCTAGGTGTTTTCTATACGACGTTCGACCTTACGAGCAAAGGCGGAGTCGATAATTGAGACTTCGGCCCCTGAGTCGAACAACATCGGTGCCTTCTAGTTGTTCATCTTACCACAGGCTTCGCCTGCTTGAACCATTTGTCGGGAGCATGATACTTCCAGTATCCGCGAGACTACCCAGGCAGAAGATCCAGCTGCATGACCACCTTCGATCGGGAATATTCATCGTTCGTGAGATTGTAGACCGGATGATCCCGATCGGCGCAATTGAGAATGGAACATGTATTTTCGGTTTTATTCTCCTTGCCGACATATGCATAGATGCCAAACGTAGACCGCTCGGCTCGAACCAGATTCCAACCTGGCGAGCGTTCTAGTTTAACATCTTCTCGACGTCAGGTGGAAGCATCCCCGCGTGCTTACCCGGCACATACCACTTGCGCATCAGATTGAAGAACTCTTCGATCTTGCACTGGCCGGCCTCGTGGATCTCTCCACATGACTTGCACACGAAGAGGCAGTGATCGGTGGGGTGACCGCGTCTTTCGCACTTCTTGCATATCAACTTCTTCCAGAAGCCCCCACCGTCGTGCTTGCTTGACTCGCAGTGAGAACACTTCTTGCGAGGTCGGTCCGGGTCGGACTTGTTTCCACTCCTGATCTTCCGGCCTGCCTGGTTAGGCGTCGATATGGTTCTTGGGGAAGGTTCCGTGACGAAGATGCGGTAATATTATTCCTCGTCCGAATCCCGACTGGACTGGCCGGTACTTTCCTCTTCCGATCCAGTGCTATCTTCAGTCACGATCGCCGTAACAGCACGGGCTGATCTGGTTAGGGGCTTCTTCATCTGGTCGGTCTGGGTCTTCGATCTGTAGCGACCCGATCCAACAGCTACCTTCTCCCTCATGCTGCGTGAGTGCTGCAACGTCCTCAACTTCTGCTCCACTTCCCCCACATCTTTTAGGCGCAGCATAGTGAGCTGATCTGCCAGGTCTTGGTCATCAAGGGTACCAATATAGTGACCCACGTGCTCCATAGCGGCACCGGTTGGCGAGTTTCCTTCCTTGATCACTAACCCTGCGCAAATTGCAGCCACGTTCACACGTTTCAGGTACTCGATCGGCGTCTCGTCGCCCCGCTTTTGCATATGATGATATTTGCGGGCGGTAGAGAATCCAGAGTTGCACTACTGCCCCTCAAATTCTGAAAATAGCAGATCCCAGTCAGATCGGACATCCCGATCCAACTTTTGGATCCAGTTCGCAGCCGGTCCTTTCAGCAGATCCCTGAAGATCAAACACCGT
This sequence comes from Peronosclerospora sorghi, assembly GCA_026184515.1. Taxonomy (NCBI): domain Eukaryota; phylum Oomycota; class Peronosporomycetes; order Peronosporales; family Peronosporaceae; genus Peronosclerospora; species Peronosclerospora sorghi. The sequence continues at coordinate 12,730,810 of CM047588.1, forward strand.
TCTTTTTTTGGTGTCTGATCCCGCAAGAAAGCAGACTTGACCCGACCAAACCACGATCTGGCTTGCTCTTCATCGGCGTCCTTGCCAGTGAAGTCCTTTACATCCGTGGTCGCAGCCATGAGAATGCGTGGGATCGCAGTAGATCCGAAATCAAAAGCGGTCGTGGAGGCTAGGTTATCCCTGCGCGTTCTGCCCGCCCCTGCACCGTCTGATCCATAGTGTTCATCCGGATCGCCGATCGACTCCATGTCGAAATCGCTGTTCTTGCTTGATCGGCGCGGTCGGGCTGGCTGCGGCTTGCGCCTTCCTCTGACAACTGGTTTACCATCTCGGATATCCTTATCCGTTGATGACACTGACTCCATATAAACATCCCGGCAAGTAATGACATTTTGCCGGGCAGATCGGTCCTGGGCATGCGGGCGCTGAGGCGATCGGCATCGGTCTCCCATGAAACGCTCCATCATTGCCTCAAACATGGCTTGGATGCTAGCTTGGGTCATGGGCAACGTGTTGGTACCCTCTTTTGGAGGTACTGAAACTTGGGGGGCTCCTGAGGCCCTGACAGCCATGCAGCCCCTTGCTTCCGCACGTCCTTTTTATTCTCCTATGGGGGTATGGTCCGCCCCCATCGTCATCCGCTCAACACCGACCTCCAACTCCGATGAGCTATTAGAGGCAGGTGGAGACTGATACAACGACTTATCGTCGGAGCACACATCATCGTATGCTGCCGTGGCCTCAGCGACCTTCAATGCCACGGTGGGAGTTGGGCGGCAAACCGCCCCCACCAACGGCACCAAATGATCATGGAGGGTCGACATCGACATCCAGCTTCCAAGTATCCAGATCGAAAAGTTTCTGTACGTTGGCGAGGTTTCTCACTTTCATGCCGACCTCAGCCAACATCGCCAGCAGGTTCTTCACCAATAGCAACGTCCGATCGCTTTGGATCAGCTCGGTGGTGGGTCCGACAAGGCGATCGGGGATCTGGGGGTTCACGATCTGCATGACCTGGTCTTCACGAATAAATCTCTTTAACTCGTGGATGTAATACATCCTGGTCAGGTCTTCTTCCTTGATAACCCCATCCCCGACCTGCGACTTTTTTTCCAAGCCGTCTTCATCGGATGGCTTTCTGAGCCTCTGCTTGGGGACCTTGGGAGGGTGGATTGGATCGTTCCGATCAGCCTCCAAGTCGTTTTCATCTTTTATCTTTTCATCAAAACATTCCTTCAAATACATAGGATCAGGACAAAAGTCCTGATCCTTTCCGGAACTATAGCAAAACTTGCTATAGTCCCGATCAGCTCCGGTGGGAGCCTTATGGGAAGGAAAAAACTTATTAATTCCGATCTGGTCCTCCACCCAGCCAGATTGGACATCGCCATCCTTATCGACAACTAGAACATAAGGCGATAGCCGTTCCTTATGTCCTCTCCAGAACGATTCCACATTTAACTCGTCATAATCGATTCTTCGCGAGATATCATCTCGGTGATATCCACGATCACCAAGCGATCCGGGCATGCGCACCATTGTGGTGGAGTCAAGTTCAAAATCGAACTCCGTAGTGTCGAGAACCTGACCACCATCGCGCCCAGCCTACCAACTGACGGGGGGTACCCCGCGAACCTTCGCCTACGATCCGATCTGATCGTCCGCTGCTAGCAAACTATTGATCATCAGCATAGGACGCCTGGTCAGATTCTTTCGTCATCTTACCTTGTGTACACGATGGAATGGGCTAGTTTCACACTCGGTGGATCGGTGCTCGGAATCGACTTGAGGTCTCAAAACGTGAAACCGTGCTGGGTGGTGTACTCTGGGCGGAACTCTTCTCCCTGGGTACGGGAAGACCGGTTATACTCGGAGTAAGTATACCCCAAAGGGCAGATCGCTCAACCGATCGTAGAGCCCAACCAATATGAGAATAAAAGTCCAATACTCCAATATAGAGATCCAAATGAGAACGTGATAAACTCCACTAACGATATCTCCACATAACAATCCAAAACTTGATAACACGTTCCAAACGTGCGTAACTTGAGCTTGAGAATCCGACCAATGTGTACTCCCGTCGAGGGACTTCCGGCGGGCCAAGTGCGTCTGTAACGCGTCCCGGCCGGGTATAATGAGATAGAGGGGATTACTCGACCGACCGCTCCCAAACACTATGAGGCGTGCAGTGGCGACTGATGTACAAAGCGAAGATGCTAGCGACTTCTTGTTGAGTTTAAGGCCAAAACGGTAAAACCAAAACTATCTACCTACAGTTCCCAATATGTAAAACATGAAAATATGTAATTACACACAACATCATGTGACTCACCAAAATCCGTGTTCTTGACACCTCTCGCACATGATAGGCTTAAAATCCTCCTGGATTTGCACCAATCCGATCGCCGATAAGCCGATCGGTGTGCTGCTGACAAAAAGCGACCAAATTTCTTGAGTCCGCTTCAACACATGCTGGCCCTTCTTTCAGGCCTCCCATGAACACGGAAATGGACACATCTTCTGAGTACGCTTTCGCGTACATCCCTTCCAACAGGGTTTTTAGTACTTGGACGTACCTCTCCAAGTACCTAGTGCCCCGACAGCACCTAAGAAACGCCAGCTGATTCTGGAAACCCAGATCAGGCGTGGCATACATATCCATAAGCTTTTGCTTAAGGACTTCCCAGGTTGGAAACACGTTCGTGACCGAATCCGGACACGTAAACGCCCATGTACGAGCTTTACCCGTAAGATGGGTCAGTGCAAGTCCCACTTGCAGGTGATCAGCAGTCACATTCGCTGTGGCGAAGGCCGTTTCGACCTCTCGAAGCCACACATAAAGGTTATCACCTTTCTCACCGGTGAATTCCTTTATCTCAAAGGACAACGGAGGGCGCACCTCCGTGGACGTGGAATGACTTCCACGACAATTTGAATCATGTGCGATGAGGGCATTGACCCTCGCCTTTACGGCCTCAAGGCCCTGCTCCACTAGGAGCTGCATGCCTTCGTCACCCAGTAAGGATAACAGCCTGTTAAAGGCTTCCTGCTGGACGAGGGTTAACCTTTCACAATCGTCCTGATTCATCCTTTGCAGAGGAGCCGTAGCCTACCAACACAGGTGTTGAATTGACTAAAAGTGCTACCAGCTGTAGCCGGTGCGTACACGCACGGTGCGGCTAGCGCACAGAAAAAAAGAATTTCCTTAATCGGCGATGTGCCGCTACTTATCCGATACGCCCTCGTAAAAGGGCTTAGTAGGAGAGTTCTCTCCTACTCGGGGCCAAGATTTCCCATGACTTACTTGTTAGACTTAACTAACGCCTTTAGACAAGGCTTCCCTTAGAAAGGTAGTAGCTAAAGGAGGTATTCCTATTGGCTACAAACACTCACAGCACGCGCGACCGGTCGAGGTCGAGCTTCTAGATTTATTGGCGTGTTTTGTAAACTGAATATATATTTAATACGTAATTAGCCTAAATTAATTTAAACTAATGTAAACTCTATGTAATACTAAGTAGAACTTACTAAATTTGTACCTAGCCAAAATGTAGTGTAAACCACCTGTGTACTAACACGTGTCTGGATGCCACGCCTCCACCAAGGGCTCCTGCCTTGATTCGTTAAAATAACCAATAGATCCAAACCTTTTGGACCGATAAATACTGACCCCAACTGTAGTGTACTCACGTACACCACATAACTAAATGTAACCAGAATGTAACCCTGTTACATCCTCCCCCATCAAGACTATTGCTTACGCAATAAATCAATTATAGTTGGAGAAATCCAACTGCCAGAACTTCTGGCTAACCATGGGCAAAATTAGTGGTGCTGAGGATGGAAACTATTCCGATAACTCGGAGGTGGATGCCCTTGGGGATATCTCCCCAAAGGCTGACCACTCCGACAGCGCCGAACGGCGGTGTCGGTCATCCAATCCATTCCCCACACGTGGGGAAAACGCGCTAACTCATGCGCCACCTCTACCAACTGCGGATGATGCATCCGGGTCGCTGAAGGTGACCATCACCAATGAACCGGACGCGGTTCATGAATCCCGACGTGCCGTACCGGCACGGAAGGGTCCTCGTGACCCTCAAAAGAAGGCTAAGAACGAGATGAAGAGAGGTTTAGCCTCCTATATCCCTGGTTCTGTGGCTGTACTGCCGCGTGAAATCGCGCGCCGGAAACAACTCCGGGCCAAACTGCTAACGCCTAAGCAGTTCACTGTCAAGTCCTACCGAGCTTGCCTCGGGAAACAGGCACGCGGTGCGTTCTTTGACATCCTCCGCGAGGTTCCCTACGTTCTCCTACGGTACGAAGGTGTCGGGGAGGCCGAACGGGAATTCCGCGCTTGGGCGGAAGGGGAGAAGCGCCTCCCCAACTTTGATAAGCTGTACCACAGCTATTCCGAACCCGACGTTCGGGTAGATAGGGCTTTGCGCTTTGCGTATGCCCAGGCCAAAGCGCTGGGGAAATTTACTGCCCCTTATTTCACGCGCCCTGATCTCGATGTGGTGCAGGAGAGCAATGCAAACTATGCATCTGTCTCCGGCAAACTCCCAGCTACTGGGGGTGAAGGGGCTACTTCCGCCCCTTTGGTCGTTGACTCTCAGCGGGGTTCTCCCGCTCGAAAGCGTCAACGACGTCACGGCAATCCTGCCTCAGGGGAGTCTAGGACTCCCACGAACTCTGTGAATGTGGATAACCTTTCCACTTCACCAGGTACTGGGTCTCACTGTAGCAGGGTTACATTCTGGTTACATTTAGTTATGTGGTGTACGTGAGTACACTACAGTTGGGGTCAGTATTGATCGGTCCAAAAGGTTTGGATCTATTGGTTATTTTAACGAATCAGGGCAGGAGCCCTTGGTGAAGGCGTGGCATCCAGCCACGTGTTTGTACACAGGTGGTGTACACTACATTTTGGCTAGGTACAAATTTAGTAAGTTCTACTTAGTATTACATATATTTTACATTAGTTTAAATTAAATTAGGCTAATTATATATTAAATATACATTCAGTTTACATTTCACTCAACCGACTACCAGACGCACGACCTCGACCGGTCACGCGTGTAGTGAGTGTTGTAGTGTAAGGGAAGTCCTTCCCTTAGCTACCCCCTTATTAAAGGAGCCTTGTAACAAGGCGTTAGCTCACGCTAACTTGTAAACCAAAGTGGAATCTTGGCCCCGATAAAGAGAGTACCCTCTTACTAAGTCCTTTAATAAAGGGCGTATCGGCTAAGTAGCGGCTTATCGCCGCTTTAGGAAAGTCTTCCTCTGTGCGCTAGCCGCACCGTGCGTATACGCACCGACTACATCTGGTAGCACTTGTAGTCAATCCAACACCTGTGTTGGTAGACTAGGCATCCTCTGCAATGGATGAATCAGGACGATTGGGATAGTTTGACCCTCGTCCAGCAGGAAGCCTTTAAAAGGCTGTTACCCTTAACGGGGGAAGAAGGCATGAATCTCCTAGTGGAGAAGGGCCTTGAGACCGTAAAGGCAAGGGTAAAGTCCCTCATCGCTCATGAGGCGAGTTGTAGTGGAGGTCATTCCACGGGGGTGCGCCCTCCATTATCGTTTAAGATAAAGGAGTTCACCGGAGAGAAGGGTGACAACCTTTACGTGTGGTTGAGAGAGGTCAAAACGGCCTTCTCCACCGCGAATATGACCGCTGATCACTTGCAAGTGGGACTTGCATTGACCCATCTTACGGTCAAAGCCCGTACATGGGCGTTTACATGCTCGGAATCAGTCAAGGACGTGTTTTCAACATGGAAGGTCCTTAAGCAGAAGCTTATGGACATGTACGCAACGCCTGATCTGGTTTTCCAGAATCAACTGGCGTTCCTGAGGTGCCGTCAAGGCACTAAGGACCTGGAGGTTTATATCCAGGAGCTTAAGACCCTGTTGGCAGGGATGTACGCGAAAGCGTATTCGGACGATGTGTCCATCCCCGTCTTCATGGGAGGCCTTATAGAAGGGACAGCACGTTCGGAATTGTTCCGATGCCGACCCGAATCCCTGGAAGCGGCATTCAAGATGGCGTTCAACGCCGATAGGAACTTCCGTTCCTCTAAGGTGGGTCCCGAACCCATGGACCTGAGTCAGGTCGAAGCGAAGGAGAAACCTCCCGCTAAGAGTCATTCGGACTCTTTTTCACAGAGCTTCGAGACAGAGCTCTTGGCTATGTTGCAGCGGCGTGGGCCGCTGAGATGTTTTCTGTGTGGGAGCATGGATCATCTGAGGAACAGATGTCCACAAAATCCCCAGCGAGACACTCGCTACAAGGGACTAAGGGTGGGGAAAAAGCCCTTGTCCAAGCCGTCGGGAAACGACGGCTCCCAGTAGGTGCGGGGCGCCCTACTGGGGGACCCCTAAGTGCTATTAATCCCAGGGTAGGGGACGACAGCACAAAGCCCCGAGGGAAGCGGTGCTTTCTAGCACCGAGTTGGTGTACCAGCCAGGTTTGCTGGTAGTCCTTGCGGACGTGAAAGGTTTTGATAAGCCTTGGAGAGTCTTGATAGGCTCTGGAGCGTCTGACAATTATGTCAGACGGGCTTCTGCTGTGAAGGGTCGGCTGCATGCCGAGGCCCTAGAGGCACGTTCTCGTGACGTTGTCACGGTCCGTCTTGCGATGGGCGTACAAGTTTCTGTACCCAAGGTCTCGATTGACCTTAAGCTGAAGTTTGCAGACTTCGACAGCTTAGAACGTTGCATAGTCCTGGATTTAGACTCGAGATATGACGTCATTCTGGGCATGAAGTGGATGGAACTCCATGAGCCATGGATAGACTGGAAGTATAAGTCCATTGGCTCAACGCACCCGCGGTGGGGTGAAGCATTGGCGAGTCATGAACCCACCTTTGCTCGATCGCAAAAGCGATTCTGGCGTGATATGCCAGAGATTGGGATGTCTGAAATGATCATTCACAATGAGGACAAGGAGGTGTTCCTTAACGAGGGGTATTCGGCGGTTAATTCCCACGCCGTGAACGGCGAGACTGGTGAGTTACCTGTGGTAACTCGAGTGGTAGGGGTAAAGACCCCTGTGGTTAAGCGCGAGGCGCTTCCACACAAAGAGACCCGTAGTTCGTCTCTTTTGCACGTCGGAAATGATTTCGACCACGCCGTTATAGGTGAGACCGGCGAGTCACCGGTGGTAGAGGTAGAGAACTCTGTGGATAGGTGCGTGGCGCTTCCAATAGATGGGGTAATTGACTCCCCCATCTGGGTCTCGGGATGAGTGCCGAGGCCAGTAGTCAGCAGTGCTATCGGATGCTGAATAGTGTGACAGGTATTGTCACAGAAGGCGTAAGACTGGAACGGTTGCCTGGGGTAGGCGAAC
>CM047588.1:12758587-12769027 GCA_026184515.1 Peronosclerospora sorghi
GTTCTTAGACCTAAGTAAATATTTATATTTACTTCTAGTATAGGATTAGTTGTTATCAACTAATCCTGCCCTTATTGTATTGCGCGCTTCCTCGCAAAATACAGTGTAAGCCTGTAACAGGATCAGTCCTGTTACACCTGGTAGCACTTTGTGGTCCGTCTTAACGACCACAGTTCCGTTCCGCTAGTCAACTAGTGGAGCGAAGATTAAGATCCGCTCGGCATCAAGTCGTGAGACATGACGCCTGCCGAGCGAGAGAGAACGCTGGAAGTAGTGACAAAACACTTCCCCCACTTCTCGTCGCGTAGTAAAGACGCGACAGTGGAAATGGTGCGGTCCATGGGGACCGACATCATTACCTTCCTCCAGAGTATGTCCCCGGAGGAAGTGATAGAGGTGGTAAATCGCTTTAGGCGAAACCACCTAGAAAAGCCAGCACGGCCCGCGCCAGAGGCAGCGCGGACCGCACCTGCACCTGCAACGCATAGCGTTGAAGTGGTAAAGGCGCGAGTACCGCCCTTTACCGGTGAAGGGGGCGAGCCCCTTCGTAGATGGTTCGCAGAGGTGGAAGATGCCATCTCTGCGCAAAATATTGTTGACGAACGTGAACAGGCGTACTTCGCCACAACATGTCTGGGCGGCAGAGCCAGGGCATGGGCGATGAGTCGCAAAGCCACTGATGACTCTGCGTTCCTTACTTATAAGGAATTAAAAGCTGAGCTAAAGCTCAACTTTGAAGCTTCAGAAATGGAGCTAAGTAGTAGGCGTGAGCTCATGGAACTCCGGCAAGGTAAGCTTGACCTTCAAGCTTACGCTCAGAAGACGCAATATTTGCTGTCAAATATTGTGTATGAGCCGGTGCCCCCTGCTATGCAGGTCACTGGCTTCATGAAGGGACTCAATGATGGTCCCGTCAAACAGAGTCATTACCGGAACCCGCCAAAGTCTCAAAGGGATGCCATTGATATGAGCATCCGTGAGGAGTTCAGCATGCGATCAGCGTCATCGCATGCTGGGTACAGCCGAATGGCTCAACAGCCCTTCACTTTTGACATGCCGCAACAGCATGTCAACAATCAGCAGTCGGGAAGACGAAGCTCACACTTCGTCTCAAGAAACAGCCACCCGTGCCAGAGCATGGGCGGTGGAGGTCCAGAGCCGATGGACCTATCGGTTGCGGTTGCTTCGAACTCGAAGCAGCCGAAATTTAAGAAGAATATTCGCTGCAATCGATGCGCGAAAGTGGGGAATTTTGCCCATGAGTGTATGGCACCGCGTCCGGTGCCACGCAGTCAGCGGACGGAACCGTCCGCTGCACGGCGACACCAACAGGGACATCACCCCGTTGGTGCAAAAAACGTAGAACACCATTAGGGGCGGGGAGACCTACTGGAAATGTTATCCCACATGCCGACATAGGGCATGTGGGTTTGATAGCCCCAGACGGGACTATGTCCCGTCAAAAGGTGCAGGGTGATGATAAGCCTCTTATCACCCTGGAGGTTAAGCTGAACGGGAGCGATGTCCCCATGCGAGCTTTGTTTGACACAGGAGCGTCAAACAATTTCGTTAGAAGTCAGAGTCTAACGCTGTTGAGCTTCGTGGAGGTAGAAACCCCACGAAGTATGTTGTCATTCCGGTTAGCAACAGGTGCAACCGTGACTATTCCAAAGCGTGTGATTAAAACACGCTTCGAGTTGAATGAAGTGTCATTAGAGGATGAGTTAATCGTCCTCGATTTAGATGACAAGTTCGATTTGATACTTGGAATCCCATGGATGTCCAAGTTTAGACATTCGAACGACTGGGTTAACCTGTCGATAGACTGCGGCGGACTCACAGGATCTGATCACCCTGTGTGTAATCCGGCGGTATCAGAAGATAGAACCGCAGCGTCGGACAGTCTGGTGGATTGCGATGGCACCACCAGGTCTGTTCCGACACGATCAGCGGAAGGTACCTCCGCTGGTGAGAGTCCAGAGAGACTACCACACGCAACAGAAGAGTCGTTGCGTGTTGGAGAGAAACATTCCACGGGTGATAAAGAACACCGTGAGAATGGAGTTATATCCACGGTGGGAAACACCCACCGTGAGAATGAAATAGTATCCACAGTGGGAAACACCCACTGTGCGACCGAAGGTTCCAACACGATGAAAGAATTGCGTGTTGATGAGAGTGAACTCAAGATCGAGTGCAATCGTGAGCACAACTCCGTGGTGGCCAGTGCCCACCACGTTGCGTTAGCCATGCGCACGGGTAATAAAGACCACCGTGTCGCAGAACAGGCGGCCGATCAGACGATCACATCTGATCGCCAAAATTCCATGGTAGGAAGTGGCCACCATGATGATGAGTATTCGCACACGGTGAATCGTAATCACCGTGTAGCAGTCAATCAGACGAGTGCGTCTGATTGCATGGACAGTTCCGTCGAGACGATCAACGTCTTGACGCAAACGGAGACAAGATTAGCTACCCAGTCTCTGTTGATGGAACACCCTCCGAAAGAAGGTTCGGAGGTGATGGCTCTTCCAGCGCTAAGCTGGAAGAAGTTTATGAGAAACTTGCACGATGATCAGATCGAACCGATATCTGTATTATTGTTGCAACAGATGATGTAGTGGATATTCGTGAACGAATATCCACATTACAAGTGGAAAACATTGGGAACGAGGTTCCCAATGATCAAACCAAAGTTCAGCGCTTTGAAGCGCAGAGCTGTGAGTCGCTTAAAGCGAACTCCCTATTTTATGAGGTACTTCGGGAATACGCTGACGTATTACCAGAAGAAGTACCTAGAGAGCTTCCTAAGGATAAGGGAACTCGTCATGAAATTGACCTCGTACCATGCACGAAGTATTGTGTCACGCGACAATGGCCGTTGCCGCGTGATCAAGTAAAAGCCATCAAGTTTTTCGAAGCTCGTCGTAAAGCAGGCCAAGTGCGGGAGTCTATCTCACCGCACTCTACCCCCACCTTTTGTGTGAAAAAGTCCACAGGTGGGTGAAGAATCGTTCACGCTTACAACAAGATGAACGCAGCGACGGTACCGGCGCAGACGCCGATACCGCGAAAAGATGTCATCATTGATGGCATGTGCGGGAGCACCATCTTTAGTGCTCTCGATCTAAGAGATGGATTTTATCAAATCCTAATGCGTGAGAAGGATATCCCTCTCACGGCGGTAAGCACCCCAAGCGGCATACTTTGGGAGTGGCTTGTTATGCCACAGGGGATTCTAAATTCCCCTGCTACGTTTAACAGATGCGTAACACATCTATTACGCCCGGTGCGAGAATTCGCACCGAGTTATTTCGATGACGTGTTCATCCATAGTAAGGGTGAACACGATAAAAGCGATGTAGATGTCCATAGGGAACACCTACGTCGAGTGTTAGAGCTTATGCGTAAGCATAAGCTCTATGCAAATCTAAAGAAGTGCACCTTTGGTGCACCTGAGATACCCGTTCTTGGATGTTTTGTGGGCAAGAACGGGGTGCGCTCTGATCCAGAAAAGATCAGGGTGATCGTTGAATGGCCTACGCCAAACAACGTTAATAAACTGCGAAAGTTCCTTCGGTTGGCAACATATTTGCACAAGTATTCGTGCAGCTATGCTGGGTTAATACGACCTCTTTCTCAATTACTTAAGAAAGATGTAGAATGGCATTGGGATACCCAATGCCAAAATGCTTTTGATGCAGTCAAGAAAAGCTTAACTGAAGCGCCTGTCTTGGATATAGCCGATAACGAGCGTCCGTTCCACATCGTTTGCGACGCGAGCGATTTCGCTATCGGCTGTGCTTTGATGCAGCGTGATCACGATGATCGTGATAACGTAATCAGCTATCAATCACGTCAGTTGTGCCCAGCCGAGCGCAACTATCCAGTGCATGACAAGGAACTCCTTGCCATGAAGTATGCACTGGCCAAGTTTCGGATCTATCTATTGGGAGATAGACCGTTTGTGGTTTACACGGACCATGCGTTGCTACGCACGGCCGTGAATTCACCACATATTACACAAATAATGGCTCGATGGCTGTCATTCTTTGCTGAGTACAACTTTACGGTTGAATACAAACCCGGAAAGTTGAACGTGATAGCAGATGCGCTATCACGAAGGCCCGATTACGAGATGAAACCGTCCGTAACCGAAGGGGCCAGTGCAAACGCAATCCGTTGCACTGCTTTGTCGTCATCAATTATACGACAAGTACGCGAGGCGTACAAAACAGACGAGGAGACACGTCTGTTGATTGATTACTTACGTAATCAATCAAGTGAGAAACGCGACGAACTCCCAGAGTTCCTCCGCGCTTGCGTGCATCGATATCGACTGCACGGTGGTCTGCTGCTTTACAGCACAGACCAAAAAGATGAAAGTCGCATCGTCGTTCCAAACGACGATGATCTCAAACACCAAATAATGTTTGAGTATCATGATGCACCGATTTCGGGACATCAAGGTCGAGAGAAGACATACGCTTCTCTCGCACGTGACTTTTACTGGCGAAACCAGTACAAGTGGGTACGGAAATACGTACGCGCTTGCGAGATTTGCCAGCGCGTTAAGCCTGTGCAGTCTGCACAAGCTCCGCTGCAATCTCTGCCGGTTCCGACAGAGTGTTGGAAGTCCATTTCAATGGACTTCGTATTCGGTCTTCCACCCGACAATAGTCGGAAGACCGGAATAGTGGTCTTTGTAGACCGTTTCAGTAAGATCGTACATTTTACTGCAGTATCAGCGAACGTAACCGCCGCTCCAAAAGCGCGGATATTCGTTGATACGGTATTCCGTTTGCACGGAATGCCGGAAGACATTGTCTCGTATCGAGATCTGAGATTTACAGGACGTTTCTGGCAAGAAACGTTCTTATTGTTGGTAACCCAGTTGAAGATGTCAAGTGCGGACCATCCGGAAACGGATGGGCAGACGGAACGGGTTAACCGCGTTCTCGGAGACATGTTGCGATCATACGCACATGCCTTTGAACAGTGGAGTGACTATCTGCCACTCACTGAATTCGAGATTAACAATTCGGTGCATGCTTCAACTAAGCATACACCGTTCTACGTGAATGCCTTAAGGCATCCACGAACCCCAGCTTTACTTGGCGGTACGCCAAATCTAAGTGGGGGAGGGACCCGCTCAAATTTTGAGCGAGTCAATGCGCAAGTTGCAACTGCAACTTGTGAAAAAAACGATGGCCCTTCTACTGAAACTACAGTAGAAGCGGAAGCAGCTTTAAATGAAACTGAAGCTGCATATGATGAATATGTGTCTGCAGCAATGGGTGCAGACAACGAGGACAATGCACCTACCGCTGCTAAAGCAGTAGATGAATTCGTATTACAGCGCCAAGCTGTAATACGCTATATAAAAGATGTATTTGCTTCTGCTTATCCAAAGCAGAAGCAAAATGCAGATAAACAAGGAAGGAAGAACAAAAACTCCTTTCTTAAAGGTGAATTAGTACTACTAAGTACTACTAATTTGCCTACACATGCAATAAGCAACTTCCCTACACGGAAGTTGCTTCCTAAGTACATTGGACCCTTCAAGGTCCAAGAGATTCGGGGGAATACCTATACCTTACACATTCCCACAGCAATGCGGCTTCACCCAACATTTTATGTTGGGCGGCTCAAGCCGTATCACTCGTCTTCGTCTTACGACGAGACGCAGAGCCACGGGAGATGCCGTGCTTCTCCAAGTCTCCCAAGAGGTACTTGTAATCGTCTTCCAGCCGTTGATGAGCAGAGCGGAGAGTCACTACCTCCGCCTTCGACTGCTCAAGATCAGCCTAGTGCCGATCGAGCTCTTCCTTACAGCGGGAAAGCTCAATGTACAGAAGATCATTCTTCTGCTGAAGGACAGTGTGCGCCCCGAGGATGTCGCGGACATTTTCGCGAAGAGACCGATATGTCTTCACAGAGTGAGACATATCGCTGCTCAAGAAGGAACAACCCTCCTCGAGTTTTCTGAGAAAAGAACCATGCTCCGCAACAACAACGGCGAGGGAATTCTCAACCTCCGCCGCCCCTGATCGATAATCAGGGGAATAAGCGATACATTCTCGAGCGCTTGATCTCGAACCGCTCGGTTCCTTCGAATAAGGGGCAGCGTACCGAGTACTTAGTACGCTGGATGGGTTACCCCCAAGAGTTTGACTCTTGGGAGCCGATTGAGGTTCTGAGGGCCGACGCCCCAGACCTTTTAACTGAGTTGGAGAAGGAGTCTCAAAATCATAATGCGAAGTAGCATCAACACTAGGTGTTGATGCATTTAGGGCATCGATTAAGCCCTGAATTTCGGCGGGTACGGAAAAACCACCGTACCCCCGCAACTCCTCCTCTGACAGACGAGGAGCGCCCTGCGGACACCGCGGGCAAACGAGGTGAGAAGGGACACCACAGTTCAACCCTTCTTTGATGCAAGCAAAATGGATGTATCCATTTTTCCTGTTCACGAGTGCTTTAAAAAGCGCTCGCGCATTACGTGAACTTTATTCACGTAATCATCTGGGCTTTGGTTGTAGTTGTCAACAAAAGCGTTTCAACTCTGAGTCAGGGCGTCTTTATCGTCCCTGTTCCTCCTTGACCCTTTCCGGCTCGAATAATATCGAACCTGGAAAACGAGGTCAATAAAGTACAGACTTCTATCGTCTGTACTTCGATCGAATCGACGTGACTGGATGTCTTCGCAGTCATCCAGCACGTTGATATCGAACAACGCATTTTGGCAGTCACGCTTACGGTGACCGCCACTGTTGGGGGAAATATCCCATCCAGGGGTCCAAAACCCCACTTTGTACGGAACATGTGGTTCCGTACGATGATACGCTTCAGAAGCGGCAGGCGCCGCTTCTGCTCGAGCTCTTTTAGCAGGCGGAGCACCGCCTGCTTCATCACCACGCGCCGGGGTTAAATCACCCCGACGCGGAGAAGTACTTGGTCCAGGTGGGGCTCTGCGTTCCCGCAACCACCTGTGATGATCATTGTCGCTGTCATAGCAGACAGCGACACCAGAGTCGTCATCGATGCTAGGCGATGAGCACCTAGCGAGTTTCGACTCGCTAGATCCTTTCGTGGGGACGGCTGTGCCCCCATCACTTTGTTCGGAGTCAGAACTTCCGAACATGGCCCTCTTGGCAACACGCCATTCGGAAGTTGCCATCGTGCGAGATGTTGCATTAGCAACATCTCCCTGTTTCTTGCCAGATGCCGCCTTATAAGCATCTGTGGTCGAAGACGGTACGTCTTCCGACCTTTGCGTAGTTGACGCTGCTAATGCAGCGTCACTGTTGTCACTCAACACCTCAGCACCTAGTGCTGAGGCGGAGGAAGCAGCTCCTTCGATGTTTTCAGCAGCGCTCTTTAGAGCGCCGCCGCGTGCTTCGACCATCGAGTCGATGATCAATCATTTGGTGAATGAGAAATTCCGACCAACAAGTGCCACCTATGATTGGCCAAAATAAGAATTATTATTGGCCAACCACCTTAAGTGGGGGGTGATGTAATGGGGTGCCATTATATAATTGATATTCAAGTTAGAATATCTCAGTTGAATTTCAGACGCGTTGTCTGAAATTCAAATAATAGATTATAAATTATTATAATCTACGAAGGAAAAGTCGATTCGGTATAAATACCGAATCATGCAGGTTAACTAATCGTACAGTTACTTTAATACTTGATATTATTATATTAGTTAGGTAATTACTATACTGTTAGCCGCTAACCACCCATTTAATAAACACTCTTAATTTTGTGTTCTTAGACCTAAGTAAATATTTATATTTACTTCTAGTATAGGATTAGTTGTTACCAACTAATCCTGCCCTTATTGTATTGCGCGCTTCCTCGCACAACACAGTGTAGCCCGTAACAGGATCAGTCCTGTTACACTTTACGTGTGGTTGCGAGAGGTCGAAACGGCCTTCGCCACAGCGAATGTGATTACTGATCACTTGCAAGTGGGACTTGCATTGACCCATCTTACGAGCAAAGCCCGTACATGGGCGTTTACGTGTCCGGATTCGGTCACGAGCGTGTTCCCAACCTGGGAAGTCCTTAAGCAAAAGCTTATAGACATGTACGCCACGCCTGATCTGGTTTTCCAGAACCAGCTGGCGTTTTTGAGGTGCCTTCAGGGCACTAGGGACTTGTAAACATATATCCAAGAACTTAAGACCCTGTTGGCAGGGATGTACGCAAAAGCATATTCGGATGATGTGTCCATCCCCGTCTTCAGGGGAGACCTGAAAGAAGGGCCAGCACGTTCGGAACTGTTCCGATGTCAACCCCAATCCCTGGAGGAGTCGTTTAAGATGGCGTTTAACGCCGAGAGGAACTTCCGTTCCTCTAAGGTTGGTCCCGAACCCATGGACCTTAGTCAGGTCGAAGCGGAGGAGAAAACTCCCGCATAGAGTCACACTGACTCTTTTTCGCAGAGCTTCGAGGCGGAGCTCTTAGATATGCTGCAGCGGCATGGGCCGCTGAGATGCTTCCTGTGTGGGAGCACGGATCATCTGCGGAACAAATGTCCGAAAAATCCTCAGCGAGATATTCGCTTAAAAGAGCCAAGGGTTGGGAAGAAGCCCTGGACCAAGCCGTCGGGAAACGACGGCTCCCAGTAGGTGCGGGGCGCCCTACTGGGGCACCCCTCAGTGCTGTTAAGCCCCAGGGTAGGGTACGACAGCACAAAGCCCCGAGGGAAGCGGTGCTTTCCAGCACCGACTTGGTGTACCATCCAGGGTTTCTGGTAGTCCTTGCGGACGTGAAAGGCTTTGATAAGCCTTGAAGAGTCTTGATAGAATCTGGAGCGTCTGACAATAATGTCAGACGAGACTATGTGGACAAGAGTCGGCTGTATGCCGAGGCCCTAGAGGCACGTTCTCGTGACGTTGTCACGGTCCATCTTGCGACGGGCGTACAGGTTTCTGTACCCAAGGTCTCGATTGACCTTAAGCTGAAGTTTGCAGACTTCTACAGCTCATAACGTTGCCTAGTACTGGACTTGGACTCGAGGTATGACCTCATTCTGAGCATGAAGTGGCTGGAACGCCACGAGCTATGGATATACTGGAAGTCCAAGTCCATTGGATCAACGCACCCGCTATCGGGTGAAGCATTGGCGAGTCATGAACCCACCTTTGCTCGATCGCAAAAGCGATTCTGGCGTGAGATGCCAGAGATTGGGATGTCTGAGATGATCATCCCAATGCGTTAAGGAAGAGTTCCTTAACGAGGGGGATTCGGAGGTTAATCCCCACGCCGTGAACGGCGAGACTGGTGAGTTACCTGTGGTAACTCCAGTGGTAGGGGTAGAGACCCCTGTGGTTAAGCGCTAGGCGCTTCCACGCGAAGAGACCCGTAGTTCGTTTTTTTGCACGTCGGAAATGATTCCGACCACGCCGTTATAGGCGATACTGATGAGTCGCCATTGGAAGAGGTGAATTCCGCTGAGACGACTCCAGTGGTAGGGGTAGAGACCCCTGTGGTTAAGCGCGAGGCGCTTCCAAGCGAATAGACCCAAAGTTCGTCTCTTTCGCACGTCGGAAATGTTTCCAACTACGCCGTTATAGGTGAGACCGGCGAGTCACCGGTGGTAGAGGTAGAGACCTCTGGGATAGGCGCGTGGCGCTTCCAATAGATGGGGCAATTGACTCCCCCCATCTGGGTCTCGGGATGAGTCCCGAGGCCAGTAGTCGGCAGTCCTATCGGATGCTGAATAGTGTGACAGGTATTGTCACAGAAGGCGTAAGCCTGGAACGGTTGCCTGGGGTAGGCGAACTGTTGTAGTTGGAGGATATGTCCTTCAACGAGTTTGAGACTGCTTTGAAAGCAGATGAAATCGACGAAGTTGTCGTACTACGTCCGGAAGAGGAGTTGAACACCTCATCCACGATGGACGAGTCAGTTTTGGTGCAAACCAAACATGCATTAAATGCCCGAAGCGGTCTCAAGATCCTCGCGGATCCTGAGGACTCTTACCATTCCTTACTAAAGGAATTCGGAGATGTCATTAGTGATAACCCGCCGATGGGGTTACCACCGGATCGGGGACTCCGACATAAAATTGATTTGGTTCCTGGAACCAAATACTGCGTCACTAGGCAGTGGCCTCTCCCCAAGGAGCAATGCGACGTCATCGACGCATTCTTCAAGGGGAAAGAAGAGGCAGGGATGGTACGGGAGAGCAAGTCTCCCCACTCATCTCCCACTTTTTGTGTTCGTAAACCGAACGGAAAGTGGCGCATTGTGCATGCGTACAACAAGCTAATTGCAGCGACTGTACCCATGCAGACTCCGATTACTCGGAAGGATGTCCTCCAGAACAATATGGCGGGCTGTACGGTGTACAGTTCCTTAGATCTGGTGGACAGGTATTATCAGGTGCTCATGCGAGCGTCCTATATTCCGCTTACAGCG
>CM047588.1:12769127-12815875 GCA_026184515.1 Peronosclerospora sorghi
GCTTCCCAGAATTGTCCCGTAAAACGGGGATCCCGATCCGACACAACAGAATCGGGTAGACCATGCAGTCGAAAGACACGTTCTAGGAACACTTTCGCTGTTCCTTGTCTATCTATGGACTCTGGCACCGCCGCCAGGTGAGCCATCTTGCTCAATCGGTCTACAAAGACCAATATGCCGGTGTTCCCGGTCTTATCCTTCGGAAAACCGAAGATAAAATCCATGCTAATGGATTTCCAACACTCCGTTGGAACCGATAAGCTCGCGAAAGGAGCAGCTGAACTTGCAGAGGGCTTAACCCTCTGGCACGTCTCACAGGTGCGTATATATGCACCGACCCACTTATACATGTTGGGCCACCAATAAAAAGCGCTTAAAGCGCTGTAGGTCTTATCCCGACCGAAATGACCCCCGGTAGAGGCGTCATGTGCCTCAAAGAGGACTCTGTACTTTAGTTCCTCATCATGAGGAACTACCACCCGCGGAGTGTCCTCCGCGCTCGTGCTATAAAATAGCAGACCGTCACAGTACCTGTAACGGTGTAAACGAGGTCTAGCTGTACTTGCCAGGGTTGGCTCAGACGAGCCAAGACCCTTTTCACCTAACGCGCGGATAAGCGCCGTACATTGTCGGTCTTTCTCATACGCCTGGCGTATGAGATCCACCACAGACGTGGTGACGAATGTCGCGTGATCGAGCTCGTAATCGGAACGACGCGAAAACGCGTCTGCAAGCACGTTCTACTTGCCAGGTTTATACTTAACCTCAAAGTTGTACTCCGCAAAGAAGGAGAGCCAACGGGCCATCCGCTGCGAGAGATCGGGACGACGCGACAACGCGTCTGCAAGATCGTTCTGCTTGCCAGGTTTATACTTAACCTCAAAGTTGTACTCCGCAAAGAAGGAGAGCCAACGGGCCATCCGTTGCGAGAGATTAGGCGACTTTGTCGCTGTCCGTAAGGACGCGTGGTCAGTATAAACCACGAACGGCTTTGAGCCGAGTAGGGGAACCCTAAATTTGACAATATCATACTTCATTGCAAGTAGCTCCTTGTCATTAACGGGAAATTCCGTTCTGCAGCTTTAAGCTGCCTCGACTCAAACGCAATTACGCGTTCCCTTCCTGCATCGTCTGCTTGTAACAAAGCACATCCGATTGCGAAATCGGAGACGTCGCAGACGACACTAAATGGTTTCCCAGAATCTGGGAGAGCAAGAACGGGAGCTTTCAACAAGCTCCCCTTAACCGCTTCAAAAGCGTTTTGGTGTTCAGTTTCCCAACACCAATCAACATCCTTCCTAAGAAGGTAGGTCAATGGATTCGCCATTCCAGCGTAGTTCTCGCTGTACTTGTGGAGATAGTTGGCTAACCCAAGCCACTTCCGTAAATCTCTAAGATTTACAGGCGAAGGCCACTCCACAATGGCTTTCACCTTCGCCGGATCCGCCCGCACTCCATCCTTACCGATGAAGCATCCGAGGAAAGGAATTTTCTCAGCACCAAATATACATTTGGATGCGTTCGCATATAACTTATGCTCTCGCATACATTCGAGCACTGCTCGAAGGTGTATCAGATGCGTCTGAACATCAGACGAGTCGCCTTCCTCACGACTATGGACGAATATATCGTCGAAGTACGTCTGGGAGTACTTCCTATGAGGGCGGAAGAGTTGAGTCACCAAGCGATCGAAAGTCGCTGGTGCATTTGAAAGCCCTTGTGGCATCACAAGCCACTCCCACAGCATGCCACTAGGCGTGCTAACCGCTGTAAGCGGAATATCGTACGCTCGCATGAGCACCTGATAATACCCGTCCACCAGATCTAAGGCACTGTATACAGTACAGCCCGCCATATTGTTCTGGAGAACATCCTTCCGAGGAATCGAAGTCTGCATGGGTACAGTCGCTGCATTCCGCTTGTTGTACGCATGCACAATGCGCCACTTTCCGTTCGGTTTACGAACACAAAACGTGGGAGATGAGTGAGGAGACTTGCTCTCCCGTACCATCCCTGCCTCTTCTTTCCCCTTGAAGAATGCGTCGATGACATCGCATTGCTCCTTGGGGAGAGGCCACTGCCTAGTGACGCAGTATTTGGTTCCGGGAACCAAATCAATTTCATGTCGGACTCCCCGATCCAGTGGTAACACCATCGGCGGGTTGTCACTAATGACATCTCCGAATTACTTTAATAAGGAATGGTAAGGGTACTCAGGATCCGCGAGGATCTTGAGGCTGCTTCGGGCATTCAATGCCTGTTTGGTTTGCACCAAAACTGACTCGTCCATCGTGGATGAGGAGTTCAACTCCTGTTCCGGACGCAACACGACGACCTCGTCGATTTCATCTGCTTTCAAAGCAGTTCCAAATTCGGTGAAGGACAGCTCCTCCAACGACAACAGTTCGCCTACCCCACGCAACTTTTCCAGGCTTACGCCTTCTGTGGAAACACCTGTCACACTATTCAGCATCATGAAAGACTGCTGACTACTGGCCTCGGGACTCATCCCGACACCCAGATGGGGGAAGTCAATTGCCCCATATATTAGAAGCGCCACGCGCCTATCCCCAGAGGTCTCTACCTCTACCACCGTTGCCTCGCCGGTCTCACCTATAACGGCGTAGTCGGCATTATTTCCGAAGTGCGAAAGAGACGAACTTCGGGTCTCTTCGCTTGGAAGCGCCTCGCGCTTAACCACAGAGGTCTCTACCCCTACCACTGGAGTCGTCTCAGAGGAATCCACCTCTGTCAATATCGACTCGCTCGTCTCGCCTATAACGGCGTGGTCGGAATCATTTCCGACGTGAAAAAGAGACGAACTACGGGTCTCTTTGCTTGGAAGCGCCTCGCACTTAACCACAGGAGTCTCTACCCCTACCACTGGAGTCGCCTCAGAGAAATCCACCTATGCCACCGGCAACTCACCAGTCTCGCCGTTAACGGCGTGGGGATTAACCACCAAATCCACCTCGTTAAGGAACTCTTCCTTAAAGCCATTGGGAATGATCATTTCAGACATCCCAATCTCTGGCATCTCAAGCCAGAATCGCTTTTGCGATCGAGCAAAGGTGGGTTTTGACTCGCCAATGCTTCACCCGACCGCGGGTGCGTTGAGCCAATGACTTAGACTTCCAGTCTATCCATGGCTCGTGGCGTTCCATCCACTTCATGTCCATAATGAGGTCATACCTCGAGTCTAAATCCAGGACTAGGCAACGTTCTAAGCTGTCGAAGTCTGCAAACTTCAGCTTAAGGTCAATCGAGACCTTGGGTACAGAAAAGTGTACACCCGTCGCAAGACGGACCGTGACAACGTCACGAGAACGTGCCTCTAGGGCCTCGGCATACAGCCTACTCTTCTCTACAGAAGCCCGTCTGGAATAATTTTCAGACGCTCCAGAGTCTATCAAGACTCTCCAAGGCTTATCAAAGCCTTTCACGTCCGCAAGGACTACCAGCAAACCTGGCTGGTACACCAACTCGGTGCTAGAAAGCACCGTATACTTCGGGGCTTTGTGCAGTCGTCCCCTACCCTGGGGCTTAACAGCACTGAGCGGTCCCCCAGTAGGGCGCCCCGCACCTACTGGGAGCCGTCGTTTCCCGTCGTCTTGGGACAGGGCTTCTTCCCAACCCTTGGTCCATTATAGCGAGTATCTCGCTGGGGCTTCCCCGGACATTTGTTCCGCAGATGATCTGTGCTTCCACACAGGAATCATCTCAGCGGTCCATGTCGCTGCAACATTGCAACGAGCTTTGCTCCGAAGCCCTGCGGAAAGGAGTCAGAGTAACTCTTAGCGGGAGGTTTCTCCTCCGCTTCGACCTGACTCAGGTCCATGGGTTCGGGACCCACCTTAGAGGAACAAAAGTTCCTCTCAGCGTTGAACGCCATCTTGAACGTCTCCCCCAGGGATTGGGGACGGCATCGGATAAGCTGCGAACGTTCTGGCCCTTCTCTCAGGCCTCCCATGAAGACGGGGATGGACACATCGTCCGAATACGCTTTCGCGTACATCCCTGCCAACAGGGTCTTAAGTTCCTGGGTATATGTTTCCAAGTCCCTAGTGCCCTGAAGGCACCTCAGAAACGCCAGATGATTCTGGAAAACCAGATCAGGCGTTGAATACATGCCCATAAGCTTCTGCTTAAGGACCTCCAAGGTAGGGAACTCCTTCATGACCGAGTCCGAACAAGTAAGCGCCCATACACGGGCTTAAACCGTAAGATGGGTCAGCGCAAGTCCCACTTGCAAGTGATCAGTGATCACATTCGCTGTGGCGAAGGCCGTTTCAACCTCTCGTAACCAAACATAAAGGTTATCACCATTTTCCCCAGAGAATTCCTTTATCTTAAAGGACAATGGGGGACGCACCCCCGTGGAACGATCTCCACCTAAACTCGCTTCATGAGCGATGAGGTCATTTACCCTTGACTTTACGGCACAGGGCCCTGCTCCACTAGGAGCTGCATACCCTCGTCACCCAGTAAGGGTAGCAGCCTTTTAAAGGCTTCCTGCTGGAAGAGGGTCAAACTATCCCAATCGTCCTGATTCATCCCTTGCATAGGATGCCTTAGTCTACCAACACAGGTGTTGGATTGACTACAAGTGCTACCAGATGTAGCCGGTGCGTATACGCACGGTGCGGCTAGCGCACAGAGGAAGACTTTTCCTTAAAGCGTCATCTGCCGCTACTTAGCCGATACGCCCTTATAAAGGGCTTAGTAGGAGAGAGCTCTCCTACTCGGGGCCAAGATTCCCTGGTTGGTTTACTTCTTAGCCTTAACGACTGTGTTCCCTTTACGGGGTCTAAGTAAAGGGAAGGCTCGCTCTTACCTACGACACTCACTACACGCGCGACCGGTCGAGGTCGCGCGACTGCACTTTAGAGTGAAATGTAAACTGAATATATATTTAATATGTAATTAGTCTAAATTAATTTAAACGAATTGAAACTATATGTAATACTAAGTGGAACATACCAAATTCGTACCTAGATAAAATGTAGTGTACACACCTGAGTACCGACACGTGGATGGCTGACGCGCCACCACCCAAGGTCCCCTGCCCTGATTGGTTAAAATAACCAATGGTTCGAAACCTTTCAAACCGGTCAATACTGACCTCAACCGTAGTGTACTCATGTACACCGACACTAAATGTAACTCGAATGTATCCCCCTTACACGAAGAGCTGCGTTACGCGCCCCCAAACGCCCGCCATGGGCGGCATATAATTTTGAAGGTCCTCATGACCTTCCAAAGTGGGCTAGGAGTATGGTAAGGAATGGTTTAGCATTCTATACCCCTGATCCTGCGTCTGAACAGCCGTATCAATGCGAACGCCGGGAGAAACTCCGGCAACAACCTCTCACGCAAAAGAAGTTACTAGCGTCTCATACCGAGAGCGCCTCGACAGTCAGGCACAGGGTGCCCCTGTTGAGGACCTCCGCGAGGTTCCTATGATTCTCTCTCCGGAAGAAAATGCCGAAGATGCAGAAAAGAAATTCCGCGCTTGTGCGGAAGGGGAGAAGCTCCTCCCCAGCTTTAATGAACGGCACAACACTATTCCCGTCGTGACGTTTGGTGGAGAGGGTGTTGCGCAGGGAATTCGCCAGAGCCAAAGCGATGGAGCTATTCCGTGCCCCTTATCTCACGCGCTACGCCAGCGCCCCTGCCCCCGCCGCGGTGCTAGAGGACAGTGTGAGCGCCACATCTGCCTCCGTAGAACTCCCAACTACTGGGAGTGAAGGGTCTTATCGCGCCCCTTTGGTCGTTGACCCGCAGCGGGATTCTCCCGCTCGAAAGCGTCAACGACATCACGGCAATCCTGCCGTAGGGGAGTCTCGGAGTCCCACGAAATCTGTGAGTGTGGATAACCGTTCCACTTCACCAGATACTGGGTTTGACCCCGATGATGGCGTCGTGCCATCATACGCTCCACATGATAATGTGGAGTACCCTCCGCATCGAGAATTGGAGGAGGAGGTCGCGCAATTGCGACATGAGATTCGTGAGCGCTGTGATCGACACAGCCGTCACATCTATGATGTCCACGAGGGACTACGCGATGAGTGGGATGCCACTGAACGCTTCGAGAGGCGGCTTGCCTCTCTTGAGACGACCGTTGCGCAACTTCGTGGTCGCATTTTAGCCATGTCGGGATCTGAGCCGCACGCGCGCTACACTGATGCGTTCAACGAGTATACTACCTTGATCGATGGATCTGGGTAATCTTGTGAATGCTTCCTCTGCCCTGCCGTGTCTTACGGCTCTTATGGCTATTCGCCTTACCAACCCCCTCCAAGAGGGGACCCGCCTCCGGTTCCTGGTAAGGCTTAAGCATACCTACATAGAAGGTTGGATGCGTACGCATCACCTTCGGAATATCTAAGGTGTACGCCAAGCCCTTTCGGGATAGCACCTTAAAAGGCCCCACGAACTTGGGGCGCCGTTTGTTCCGCAATACGTTGGAAACTGCATGTGTAGGAAGATTCTTAGCGTTTAATAAAATACTTTCTCCTACTTTGTACACCCTTTCGTTACGCCGACCCTTTCGGTCGGCCTGTTCCTTCTGCTTGTCTTTGTAACAGGGTTACATTCGAGTCACATTTAGTTGGTGGTGTACGTAATTACACTACGGTTGGGGTCAGTATTGACCGGTTCAAAAGGTTTTGAACCATTGGTTATTTTAACCAATCAGGGAAGGAGCACTTGGGGGGTGGCGTGTCAGCCATCCACGTGTCGGTACACAGGTGGTGTACACTACATTTTAGCTAGGTACGAATTTGGTAAGTTCTACTTAGTATTACATATAGTTTACATTAGTTTAAATTAATTTAGGCTAATTATATATTAAATATACATTCAGTTTATATTTCACTCAACCGACTACAGACGCACGACCTCGACCGGTCGCGCGTGTAATTAGTGCCGTAGCGTAAAAGGGAGCCCTCCCTTTAGCTACACCCTTAGTAAGGGAGCCTTGCCGTTAAGGCATTAGCAAAGGCTATAGTAAACCAACCCGAGAATCTTGGCCCCGAGTAGGAGAGCTCTCTCCTACTAAGCCCTTTATAAAGGCGTATCGGCTAAGTAGCGGTGAACAAGCCGCTTTAAGGAAAGCCTTCCTCTGTGCGATAGCCGCACCGTGCGTATACGCACCGGCTACAGAGTTGGTGTACCATCCAGGTTTGATGGTAGTCCTTGCGGACGTGAAAGGCTTTGATAAGCCTTGGAGAGTCTTGATAGACTCTGGAGCGTCTGAAAATTATACCAGACGGTCTTCTGTAGAGAAGGGTAGGCTGTATGCCGAGGCCCTAGAGGCACGTTCTCGTGACGTTGTCACGGTCCGTCTTGCGACGGGTGTAGACTTTTCTGTACCCAAGGTCTCGATTGACCTTAAGCTGAAGTTTGCAGACTTCGACAGCTTAGAACGTTGCCTAGTCCTGGATTTAGACTCGAGGTATGACCTCATTCTGGGCATGAAGTGGCTGGAACGCCACGAGCCATGGATAGACTGGAAGTCTAAGTCCATTGGCTCAACACACCCGCTGTCGTGTGAAGCATTGGCGAGTCATGAACCCACCTTTGCTCGATCGCAAAAGCGATTCTGGCGTGAGATGCCAGAGATTGGGATGTCTGAAATGATCATTCCCAATGGCTTTAAGGAAGAGTTCCTTAACGAGGGGGATTGGTGGTTAATCCCCACGCCGTTAACGGCGAGACTGGTGAGTTGCCGGTGGCATAGGTGGATTTCTCTGAGGCGACTCCAGTGGTAGGGGTAGAGACTCCTGTGGTTAAGCGCGAGGCGCTTCCAAGCAAAGAGACCCGTAGTTCGTCTCTTTTTCACGTCGGAAATGATTCCGACCACGCCGTTATAGGCGAGACGAGCGAGTCGCTATTGACAGAGGTGGATTCCTCTGAGACGACTCCAGTGGTAGGGGTAGAGACCTCTGTGGTTAAGCGCGAGGCGCTTCCAAGCGAAGAGACCCGAAGTTTGTCTCTTTAGCACGTCGGAAATGATTCCGATTACGCCGATATAGGAGAGACCGGGGAGTCACCGGTGGTAGAGGTAGACACCTCTGTGGATAGGCGCGATGCGCTTCCATTAGATGGGGCAATTGACTACCCCCATCTGGGTCCCGGGATGAATCCTGAGGGCAGTAGTCAGCAGTCATACAGGATACTGAATAGTGTGACAGATGTTGTCACATAAGGCGTAAGCCTGGAACAGTTGCCTGGGGTAGGCGAACTGTTGTAGTTGGAGGGGATGTCCTTCAACGAATTTGAAACTGCTTTGAAAGCAGGTGAAATCGACGAGGTTGTCGTATTACGTCCGGAAGAGGAGTTGAACTCCTCATCCACGATGGACGAGTCAGTTTTGGTGCAAACCAAACAGGAATTGAATGCCCGAAGCGGCCTCAAGATCCTCGCGTATCCTGAGGACCCTTACCATTCCTTATTAAAGGAATTTGGAGATCTCATTAGTGACAACCCGCCGATGGGGTTGGCACCGGATCGGGGAGTCCGAAATGAAATTGATTTGGTTCCTGGAACCAAATACTGCGTCACTAGGCACTGGCCTCTCCCCAAGGAACAATGCGACGTCATCGAAGCATTCTTCAAGGGGAAAGAAAAGGAAGGGATGGTACGGGAGAGCAAGTCTCCCCACTCTTCTCCCACGTTTTGTGTTCGTAAACCGAACGGAAAGTGGCGCATTGCGCATGAGTACAACAAACGGAATGCAGCGCCTGTACCCATGCAGACTCTGATTCCTCGGAAGGATGTCCTCCAGAACAATATGGCGGGCTGTACGGTGTACAGTGCCTTAGATCTGGTGGACGGGTATTATCAGGTGCTCATGCGAGCGTCCGATATTCCACTGACAGCGGTTAGCACGCCTAGGGGCATGCTATGGGAGTGGCTTGTGATGCCAGAAGGGCTTTCAAATGCACCAGCGACTTTCGATCGCTTGGTGAATCAACTCTTCCGCCCTCATAGGAAGTACGCTCAGACGTACTTCGACGATATATTCGCTCATAGTCGTGCGGAAGGCGACTCGTCTGATGTTCAGACGCATCTGATACACCTTCGAGCTGTGCTCGAATGTATGCGAGAGCATAAGTTATATGCGAACGCATCCAAATGTATATTTGGTGCTGAGGAAATCCCTTTCCTCGGATGCTTCATCGGTAAGGATGGAGTGCGGGCGGATCCCGCGAAGTTGAAAGCCATTGTGGAGTGGCCTTCGCCTGTAAATCATAGATATTTACGGAAGTGGCTTGGATTAGCCAACTATCTCCACAAATACAGCGAGAACTACGCTGAAATGGCAAAGCCATTAACCGACCTTCATAAGAACGATGTTGATTGGTGTTGGGAAACCAAACACCAAAACGCTTTTGAAGCGGTAAAGGGGAGCTTGTTGAAAGCTCCCGTTCTTGCTCTCCCAGATTCTGGGAAACCATTTAGTGTCGTCTGCGACGCCTCCGATTTCGCAATCGGATGTGCTTTGTTACAAGCAGACGATGAAGGAAGGGAACGCGTAATTGCGTTTGAGTCGAGGCAGATTAAAGCTGCGGAACGGAATTATCCCGTTCATAACAAGGAGCTACTTGCAATCAAGTATGCTCTTGTCAAGTTTAGGGTTCACCTCCTCGGCTCAAATCCGTTCGTGGTTTATACTGACCACGCGTCCTTACGGACAGCGACAAAGTCGCCTCATCTCTCGCAACGGATGGCCCGTTGGCTCTCCTTCTTTGCGGAGTACAACTTTGAGGTTAAGTATAAACCTGGAAAGCAGAACGTGCTTGCAGACGCGTTGTCGCGTCGTCCCGATCACGAGCTCGCTCACGCGACATTCGTCACCTCGTCTGTGGTGGATCTCATATGCCAGGCGTATGAGAAAGACCCACAGTGTACGGCGCTTATCAGCGCGTTGGGTGAAAAGGGAATTGGCTCGTCTGAGCCAACCCTGTCAAGTCAAGCTAAAGCTCGTTTACACCGTTACAGGTACTGTGACGGTTTGCTATATTATAGCACGGGCGCGCAGGACACTCCGCGGGTGGTTGTTCCTCATGATGAGGAACTGAAATATAAAGTCCTCTTTGAGGCACATGACGCCCCTACCGGGGCCATTTAGGTCGGGATAAGACCTACAGCGCTTTATGCGCTTTGTATTGGTAGTCCAACATGTATAAGTGTGTCGGAGCTTATATACGTACCTGTGAGACGTGTCAGAGGGTTAAACCCTCTTCAAGTTTAGCTGCGCTTTTGGCGAAGCTTAGCCGTTACAACGGCGTGTTGAAAATACATTTGGATTTTATCTTCGGTTTTACCGAAGGCCGGTTCCACCAGCGTTTCGGTCTTTGTAGACCGTTTGGGCAAGATGCTCACCTGGCAGCGGTGCCAGAGTCCAGTGATGGACAAGACGGAACGCGTTAATCGCGTTGTTGAGGATATTCTCCGGATCTTATGTCCGGATGCTACAAGAGCTGGTGTGAGATGCTTCCTATGACCGAATTTGCCATAAACAATTCGGTCCATGCATCTACGGGGTTTACCCCGTTTAATGTGAACGGATTAGTAAATCCGCGGGCTACGTTGACGCCACGTGTGTGTGGACCAGGGCTTGAGGGGGGAGGAGTCCCCGATGTCAGCCCTGTATGCTCCTGTCCGTTTGTTGGGCCTTTCCGGCAGGGCGGCCGGCAGGCTTCCCGGCGGTAGGACGGGGAGGAGCGTCTGATGGCGCGACTCCATCATCGGGGTCAAACCCAGTATTTGGCGAAATGGAAGGGTTATCCACATTCACAGAGTTCTTGGGAGTTTGAGACTCCCCTGCGGCAGGATTGCCGTGACTTCGTTGACTCTTTCGAGCGGGAGAATCCTGCTGTGAGTCAACAACCAAATGGGCGGGGTAAGCCCCTTCACTCCCAGTAGTTGGGAGCCCTCCGAAGGCAGATGCGGAACCCGCACTGTGCTCCGGCGCCGTAGTGAGGGCACAGGCGCTAGCATAGCGCATGAGATAAGTGGCACGTAACTGCCCCATGCTTTGGCTCTGGCAAACGCAAAGCACAATGCCCTCTCTATCAGAACGTCACGTTCGGAAAAGCTTTTGTACAGCTTTAGAAAACTCAGGGAGACGTTTCTCCCCTCCGCCCAAGAGCGGAACTTCTGCTCTGCCTCTTTGGCATATTCTCCTTGCAGGAGAATGAAGGGAACCTCGCGGAGGTTCCCAACAACGACACTCTATGCCTGTTTCTCTAGGCGCTCTCGATATGAGGTAGTAGTGAACTGCTTCTGCGTGAGCAGTATTTCCCGGAGTTGATTCCGGCGTGTGATGTGTTGCGGCTGTACAGTCGCGAGGCCAGGGGTATAGAAGACTAAACCCTTCTGTACCTCATTCCTGGCCCACTTTGGGAGGTCACGAGGATCTCCAAAACGATATATCGCCCGTGGAGGGCGCATGGGGAAGTGCAAGGAAGCTTGTAATGCCTGTGAGGCATTTTGATCCTCTTGAGCTGCGTCCAGCTCAGTAGTGGTGATCGCCTTCGGTGATTCGGATATGTCATCCGAGGTTGGTAATAGTTGCGCACGAGTTAGTGCGTTTTTCCCAAGTGTGGAGAATGGGTTGGATGACCGACACCGCCGTTCGACGCTGTCAGAGTGGTCAGCCGTTGGGGAGATCTCCCCAAGGGCATCCATTTCCGAGTTATCGGAATAGTTTTCTTCCATAGCACCACTAAAGGTGCTCATGGTCAGCCAGAGGTACTGGCAGTTGGAGTTCCTCAACAAAATTTTTTATTGCATAAGCAATAGTCTTGATGGGGGAGGATGTAACAGGGTTACATTCGAGTCACATTTAGTAGGTGGTGTACGGGAGTACACTACGGTTAGGGTCAGTATTGACCGGTCCGAAAGGTTTTGAACCATTGGTTATTTTAACCAATCAGGGAAGGAGACCTTGGTGGTGGCGTGGAAGCCAGCCACGTGTCGGTACACAGGTGGTGTACACTACATTTTAGCTAGGTACGAATTTAGTAAGTTCTACTTGGTATTACATATAGTTTACATTTCACTCTGAAGTGCAGACGCGCGACCTCGACCGGTCGCGCGTGCAGTGAGTGCCAAGTAAGAGGGATCCCTCCCTTTACTTACACTCCATAAAGGGAACACAGCCGTTAAGGCTAAGTAGTAAACCAACCCAGGAATCTTGGCCCCGAGTAGGAGAGCTCTCCTACTAAGCCCTTTATAAGGGCGTATCGGCTAAGTAGCGGTAGATACCGCTTTAAGGATAAGCCTTCCTCTGTGCGCTAACCGCACCCTGCGTATACGCACCAGCTACAGTTATACTCCGCAAAGAAAGAGAGCCAACGGGCCATCCGTTGCGAGAGATGAGGCGACTTTGTCGCTGTCCGTAAGGACGCGTGGTCACTATAAACCACGAACGGCTTTGAGCCGAGTAGGTGAACCCTAAACTTGACAAGGGCATACTTCATTGCAAGTAGATCCTTGTCATGAACGGTATAATTCCGTTCCGCAGCTTTAAGCTGCCTCGACTATAACTCGATCACGCGTTCCCTTCCTGCATCGTCTGCTTGTAAGAAAGCACATCCGATTGCGAAATCGGAGGCGTCGCAGACGACACTAAAAGTTTTCCCAGAATCTGGGAAAGGAAGAACGGGAGCTTTTAACAAGCTCCCCCTTACCGGTTCAAAAGCGTTTTGGTGTTTGGTTTCCCAACACCAATGAACGTCCTTCTTAAGAAGGTCAGTTAATGGCTTCGCCATTTCATCGTAGTTCTCGCTGTACTTGTGGAGATAGTTGGCTAACCCAAGCCACTTCCGTAAATCTCTAAAAGATTTACAGGCGAAGTCCACTCCACAATGGCTTTCACCTTCGCGGGATCCGCCCGCACTCCATCCTTACCGATGAAGCATCCGAGGAAAGGAATTTTCTCAGCACCAAATATACATTTGGATGCGTTCGCATATAACTTATGCTCTCGCATACATTCGAGCACTGCTCGAAGGTGTATCAGATGCGTCTGAACATCAGACGAGTCGCCTTCCTCACGACTATGGACGAATATATCGTCGAAGTACGTCTGGGAGTACTTCCTATGAGGGCGGAAGAGTTGAGTCACCAAGCGATCGAAAGTCGCTGGTGCATTTGAAAGCCCTTGTGGCATCACAAGCCACTCCCACAGCATGCCACTAGGCGTGCTAACCGCTGTAAGCGGAATATCGTACGCTCGCATGAGCACCTGATAATACCCGTCCACCAGATCTAAGGCACTGTATACAGTACAGCCCGCCATATTGTTCTGGAGGATATCCTTACGAGGAATCGGAGTCTGCATGGGTACAGTAGATGCATTCCGCTTGTTGTACGCATGCACAATGAGCCACTTTCCGTTCGGCTTACGAACACAAAAAGTAGGAGATGAATGGGGAGACTTACTCTCCCGTACCATCCCTGCCTCTTCTTTCCCCTTGAAGAATGCGTCGATGACGTCGCATTGTTCCTTGGGGAGAGGCCACTGCCTAGTGACGCAGTATTTGGTCCCAGGAACCAAATCAATTTCATGTCGGACTTCCCGATCCGGTGGTAACCCCATCGGCGGGTTGTCACTTATAACATCTCCAGATTCCTTTAATAAGGAATGGTAAGGATCCTCAGGATCCGCGAGGATCTTGGGACCGCTTCGGGCATTCAATTCCTGTTTGGTTTGCACCAAAACTGACTCGTCCATCGTGGATGAGGAGTTCAACTCCTCTTCCGGACGTAATACGACAACCTCGTCGATTTCATCTGCTTTCAAAGCAGTTTCAAATTCGTTGGAGGACATCTC
The DNA here is from genome assembly GCA_026184515.1 of Peronosclerospora sorghi. Taxonomy (NCBI): domain Eukaryota; phylum Oomycota; class Peronosporomycetes; order Peronosporales; family Peronosporaceae; genus Peronosclerospora; species Peronosclerospora sorghi. The sequence goes on from CM047588.1 coordinate 12,782,977, forward strand.
CTTCAACGACAACAGTTCGCCTATCCCAGGCAACCGTTCAAGGCTTACTACGCCTTCTGTGACAAGACCTGTCACACTATTCAGCATCCTATAGGACTGCTGACTACTAGCCTCATGACTCATCCCGAGACCCAGATGGGGGGTGTCAATTGCCCCTTCTATTGGAATCTCCACGCGCCTATCCACAGAGGTATCCACCTCTACCACCGGTGCCTCGCTGGTCTCACCTATATCGGCGTAGTCGGCATCATTTCCGACGTGCGAAAGAGACAAACTTCGGGTTTCTTCGCTTGGAAGCGCCTCGCGCTTAACCACAGGGGTCTCTACCCCTACCACTGGAGTCTCAACTTGTTCGCCGGACACGGCGTGGTCGGAATCAATTCCGAACTGTAGAAGAGACGAACTTCGGGTCTCTTCTCTAAGCGCCTCGCGCTTACCCTCAGAGGATTCCACCTCTATCACTGGCGACTCACCAGTCTCGCCAACGGCGCGGGGATTAACCGCCGAATCCCCCTCGTTAAGGAACTCTTCCTTAACGCCACTGGGAATGATCGTTTCAGACATCCCAATCTCTGGCATCTCACGCCAGTATCGCTTTGCGATCGAGCAAAGGTGGTTTCATGACTCGCCAATTCTTCACCCGACCGCGGGTGCGTTGAGCCAGTGGACTTAGCCTTCCAGTCTATCCATGGCTCGTGGCGTTCCAGCCACTTCATGCCCAGAATGAGGTCATACCTCGAGTCCAAATCCAGGACTAGGAAATGTTCTGAGCTGTCGAAGTCTGCAAACTTCAGCTTAAGGTCAATCGAGACCTTGGGTACAGAAACCTGTACTCCCGTCGCAAGACGGACCGTGACAACGTCACGAGAACGTGCCTCTAGGGCCTCGGCATACAGCTGACTCTTCGCAACATAAGCACGTCCGACATAATTGTCAGACGCTCCAGAGTCTATCAAGACTCTCCAAGGCTTATCAAAGCCTTTCACGTCCGTAGGGACTACCAGCAAACCTGGCTGGTACACCAACTCGGTGCTAGAAAGCACCGATTCCCTCGGGACTTTGTGCTGTCGTCCCCTGCCTTGGGGCTTAAAATCACTGAGGGATCCTCCAGTAAGGCTCCCCGCACCTACTGGGAGCCGTCTTTTCCCGACGGCTTGGGCAAGGACGTTTTCCTTACCCGTGGCCCTTTATAGCGAGTGTCTCACTGGGGATTTTTCGTACATCTGTTCCGCAGATGATCCGTGCTTCCACACAGGAATCATCTAAGAGGCCCATGCCGCTGCAGCATTACAAGGATCTCCGCTTAGAATCCCTGAGAAAAGGAATCGGAGTTACTCGTAGCGGGAGGTTTCTCTTCCGCTTCGACCTGACTCAGGTCCATGGGTTCGGGACCCACCTTAGAGGAACGAAAGTTCCTCTCGGCGTTGAACGCCATCTTAAACGCCTCCCCCAGGGACCGTCGTCGGCATCGGAACAGTTCCGAACGTGCTGGCCCTTCTTTCAGGCCTCCCATAAAGACGGGGATGGACACATCGTCCGAATACGCTTTCGCGTACATCCCTTCCAACAGGGTCTTAAGTTCTTGGACATATGTCTCCAAGTCCCTAGTGCCCCGACCGCACCTCAAAAACGCCAGCTGATTCTAGAAAACCAGATCAGGAGCTGCGTACATATTCATAAGCTTCTGCTTAAGTCCTTTCCAGGTTAGGAACACGTCCATGACCGAATCCTGACACGTAAACGCCCATGTCCGGGCTTTGCCCATAAGATGGGTCAGTGCAAGTCCCACTTGCAAGTGATCAGCGATCACATTCGCTGTGGCGAAGGTCGTTTCGACCTCTCGAAGCCACACATACAGGTTATCACCTTTATACCTGGTGAATTCCTCTATCTTAAAGGATAATGGGGGACGCACCCCCGTGGATCGACTTCCGCCAAAACTTTCCTCATGGGCGATGAGGGCATTGACCCTCGCCTTTACGGCCTCAAGGCCGTGCTCCACAAGGTGCTACATGCCTTCGTCATCCAATATGGGTAACAGCCAGTTAAAGGCTTCCTGCTGGACGAGGGTTAACCTATCCCAATTGTCCTGATTCATCCCTTGCAGAGGATGCTGTAACCTACCAACACAGGTGCTGGATTGACTACAAGTGCTACTAGATGTAGCCGGTGCGTACACGCACGGTTCGGCTAGCGCACAGAGGAATACTTTCCTTTAAGCGGCGTTCGCCGCTACTTAGCCGATGCGCCCTTATAGAGGGCTTAGTAAGAGAGAACTCTCTTACTCGGGGCCAAGATTCCACGATGATTTACTAGTTAGCACAGCTAACGCGTTAACACAAGGCTCCCTTAATAAGGGGGTAGCTAAGGGAAGAATATCCTTAAGCTACTGCATCACTACGCGCGCGACCGGTCGAGGTCGAGCGTCCAGTAGTCGTTGAGTGAAATGTATACTGAATGTATATTTAATATGTAATTAGCCTAAATTAATTTAAACTAATGTAAACTATATGTAATACTAAGTAGAACTTACTAAATTCGTACCTAGCTAAAATGTAGTGTACACCACCTGTGTACTAACACGTGGCTGGCTGCCACGCCTCCACCAAGGGCCCCTGCCCTGATTGGTTAAAATAACCAATGGTCCAAAACCTTTCGGACCCGTCAATACTGACCCCAACCGTAGTGTACTCACGTACACCACATACTAAATGTAACCAGAATGTAACCCTGTTACATCCTCCCCCCATCAAGATTATTGCTTACGCAATAAATCAATTTTAGTTGGAGAACTCCAACTGCCTGAACCTCTGGCTAACCATGAGCACCATTAGCGGTGCTGAAGATGGGAACTATTCCGATAACTCGGAAGTGGATGCCCTTGGGGATATCTCCCCAAAGGCTGACTGCTCCGACAGCTCCGAACGGCGTTGTCGGTCATCCAATCCCTTCCCCACACGTGGGGAAAACGCGCTAACTCGTGCCACCTCTACCAACTACGGATGATGCATCCGGGTCGCCGAAGGCGACCATCCTCAATGAACCGGACAAGGTTCGTAAAGCCCGACATGCCGTATCGGCACTGAAGGGGCCTCGTGACTCCCAAAGGAAGGCTAATAACGAGGGGAAGAGGAGTTTAGCCTCCTGTACCCCTGGCCCTGTGGCAGTACTGCCGCGTGAAATCGCGCGCCGGAAAAAACTCCGGGCCAAGCTGCTAACGCCTAAGCAGTTCACTGTCAAGTCCTACCGAGAACGCATCGGGAAACAGGCACGAGGTGCCATGGTAGAGATCCTCCGCGTGGTTCCCTACGTTCTCCTGCGGGACGAAAGTGTCGACGACGCAGAACGGACATTCCGCGCTTGGGCGGAAGGGGAGAAGCGCCTCCCCTGCTTTGATGAGCTGTACAACAGCTTTTCCGAATCCGACGTTTGGGTAGAGAGGGCGTTACGCTTGGCATATGCCCAAGTCAAAGCGAAGGAGCAATTACCTGCTTCTTACTACACGCGCTGTGCTCTCGATGTGGTGCCGGAGAGCAATGCAAACTCTGCATCTGCCTCCGGCAAACTCCCAGCTACTGGGGGTGAAGGGGTTTCTTCGGCCCCTTTGGTCGTTGACTCTCAGAGGGGTTCTCAAGCTCGAAAGCGTCAACGACGTCACGGCAATCCTGCCGCAGAGGATTCTCGGACTCCCACGTGGATAACCTTTCCACTTCACCAGGTACTGGGTCTCACCCGGTGATGGCGTCGTTCCATCAGACGCTCCACATGATAATGTGGAGTACCCTCCGTATCGAGAACTGGAAGAGGAGGTAGCGCTATTGCGACGTGAGTTCCACGAGCGCTGTGATCAACACAGACGTCGCATCCATGATGCCCAGGAGGGACTCCTCGACGAGGGGAGTGCGAATGAACGCCTCGAGAGGCGGATTGCCTCCCTCGAGTCTCTCGTTGCGGATCTTCAGGGTCGTATTTCAACCCTGTCGGAGATGTTCCGACCTGTCGTGCCTTTCGGCTATCCGACTTCCCAACCTCCTCCAAGAGGGGACCCGCCTCCGGGTCCTGGTACGGCTTGAGCATACCCACATAGAAGGTTGGATGCGTACGCATCGCCTTCGGGATATCCAAGATATACGCCAGGCCCTTTCAAGCCAGTACCTTAAACGGCCCATCAAACCTGGGGCGCAGTTTATTCCGAAACACATTGGAAACTGCATGTGTAGGAAGATTCTTAGCGTTTAATAAAACTCTTTCTCCTACTTTGTACGTCCTTTCGTTACGCCGACCCTTTCGGTCGGCCTGATCCTTCTGCTTGTATTGGCTCTCCGCCATGGCATCGCAGACGTGTCGTAAGACACTAAGGCGCGTCGATAAAAACTTATCGATGTGCTTTCGCACAGATACAGGGCTGACATCAGGGAATCCCCCCCCCCCCCCCTCAAGCCCTGGGCCACCCACACATGGCGTCAACGGAACCCTCGGATTCACTAATCCGTTCACTTAAAACAGGGTAAACCCCATAGATGCTTGGACCGAATTGCTTATAGCAAATTCGGCCATCGGAAGCATCTCACTCGAACTCTTTGGAGACTACGCACATAAACTCCGGAGAATATCCTCTACAACGCGATTAACGCGTTACGTCTGACCGTCCGTCTGCGGATAATCCGAAGTGGACATGAGGAGCTAGGTGCCCATCACCTTAAAAACGCTCCCCAGAACTGCCCCGTAAAACGGGGATCCCGATCCGACACAACGGAATCGGGTAGACCATGCTGTCGAAAGACACGGTCTAGGAACACTTTCGCTGTTCCTTGTCCATCAATGGACTCTGGCACCGCCGCCAGGTAAGCCATCTTGCTCAAACGGTCTACAAATACCAATATGCCGGTGTTACCGGCCTTATCCTTCGTAAAGCCGAAGGTAAAATCCATGCTAATGGATTTCCAACACTCCGTTGGAACCGACAAGCTCGCCAAAGGCGCAAGTGAACTTGCAGAGTGTTTAACCCTCTGACACGTCTCACAGGTGCGTATATACGCACCGACCCACTTATACATATTGGGTCACCAATACAAATCGCTTAAAGCGCTGTAGGTCTTATCCCGACCTAAATGACCCCCGGTAGGGGCGTCATGTGCCTCAAAGAGGACTCTGTACTTTAGTTCGTCATCATGAGGAACAACCACCCGCGGAGTGTCCTCCGCGCTCGTGCTATAATATAGCAAACCTTCACAGTACCTGTAACGGTGTAAACGAGCTTAGCTCGACTTGACAAGGTTGGCTCAGACGAGCCAAGTCCCTTTCCACCCAACGCGCTGATGAGCGCCGTACACTGTGGGTCTTTCTCATACGCCTGGCGTATGAGATCCACCACAGACGAGGTGACGAATGTCGCGTGAGCGAGCTCGTAATCGGGACGACGCGACAACACGTCTGCAAGTACATTCTGTTTCCCTAGTTTTTACTTTACCTCAAAATTGTACTCCGCAAAGAAGTAGAGCCGACAAGCCATCCGTTGGGAGAGATGGGGCGACTTTATCGCTGTCCGTAAGGACGCGTGGTCAGTATAAATGTAACCGGGTTACATTTGAGTTACATTTAGTGTTGGTGTACATGAGTACACTACGGTTGAGGTCAGTATTGACCGGTTTGAAAGGTTTTGAACCATTGGTTATTTTAACCAATCAGGGCAGGGGCCCTTGGTGTGGTGGTGTGTCAGCCATCCACGTGTCGGTGCACAGGTGTGTACACAACATTTTAGCTAGGTGCGAATTTGGAATATTCTACTTAGTATTACATATAGTTTATATTAATTTAAATTAATTTAGGCTAATTACATATTAAATATACATTCAGTTTACAAAAATACTTAAGACTGTCAGGCGGGCGACCATGCCCGGTCGCGCGCGCAGTGAGTGCAGTATCTAAAGGGATCCCTCCCTTTAGCTACGCCCTTAGTAAGGGAGCCTTGCCGTTAAGGCATTAGCGGAGCTAGGCGCGCGACCACGCCCGGTCGCGCGCGCGTGAGTATTGTAGCCTAAGGTAGTTCTCCCTTACGCTACCTCCCTTTATAAGGGAAGCCTTGTTACAAGGGGTTAGCGAAAGCTATCTTCAAACCACCCCGGGAATCTTGTCCCCGGGTAGGAGAGCTCTCTCCTACTAAGCCCTTTTATAAGGGCGTATCGGCTAAGTAGCGGTGAACGCCGCTTAATGGAAAGTCTTCCTCTGTGCGCTAGCCGCACCGTGCGTGTACGCACCCGGCTACATCTGGTAGCACTTGTAGTCAATCCAACACCTGTGTTGGTGATCAACATCCTCTGCAAGGGATGGGTCAGGACGATTGGGGTAAGCTAACCCCTGTCCAACAGGAAGCCTTTAAAAGGCTGTTACCCATATTGGGTGAGGATGGCATGCGCCATCTAGTGGATCAGGGCCTCGATGCCGTGCGTGGAAGGGTGAATGCCCTTATCGCCCATGGGGTGAGTCTTCGCGGGAGTTATCCCGCGTCTACGGGGGTGTGCCCTCCGATGTCCTTTAAGATAAAGGAATCCACCGGCGAGAAAGGTGAAACCCTTTATGTGTGGCTTCAAGAGGTTGAAACCGCATTCACCACCACGAACGTGATCGAGGATCTCCTGCAAGTGGGACTTGTACTGACACATCTTACGGGCAAAGCCCGTACATGGGCGTTTACGTGTCAGGATTCGGTCACGACCGTGTTCCCGAACTGGGGAGTCCTTAAGCGAAAGCTTATGGACAGGTATGCAACGCCTGATCTTGTTCTCCAGAATAAGCTGGCGTTTTTGAGGTGCCGTCAGGGCACTAGGGACTTGGAGACATATATCCAAGGACTGAAGAGACTGTTGGCAAGGATGTACGCGAAAGCGTATTCGGACGATGTGTCCATCCCCGTCTTCATGGGAGGCCTGAAAGAAGGTCCAGCACGTTCGGAACTGTTCCGATGCTGACCCCAATCCCTGGGGGTGGCGTTTAAGATGGCGTTTAACGCCGAGAGGAACTTTCGATTCTCTAAGGTGGGTCCCGAACCCATGGACCTGAGTCAGGTCGAAATGGAGGGGAAACATTCCGCTAAGAGTCACTCTGACTCTTTTTCGCAGAGCTTCGGCGCGGAGCTCTTAGATATGTTGCAGCGGTGTGGGCCGATAAGGTGCTTCCTATGTGGAAGCGTGGATCATCTGCGGAACAGATGTCCACAAAATCCCCAGCGAGAAAGTCGCTGGAAGGGGCCGAGGGCGGCAAAAAGGCCCTCGCCCAAGCCGTCGGGAAACAGCGGCTCCCAGTAGGTGCGGGGCGTCTTACTGGGGGACCCCTCAGTGCTTTTAAGCCCCAGGGTAGGGGACGACAGCACAAAGCCCCGAGGGAATCGGTGCTTTCTAGCACCGAGTTGGTGTACCAGCCAGGTTTGCTGGTAGTCCCTACGGACGTGAAAGGCTTTGACAAGCCTTGGAGAGTCTTGATAGACTCTGGAGCGTCTGACAATTATGTCGGACGGACTTCTGTTGAGAAGAGTAGGCTGTATGCCGAGGCCCTAGAGGGACGTTCTCGTGACGTTGTCACGGCCCGTCTAGCGACGGGCGTACAGGTTTCTCTACCCAAGGTCTCGATTGACCTTAAGCTGAAGTTTGCAGACTTCGACAGCTTAGAACGTTGCCTAGTCCTGGATTTAGACTCGAGGTATGACCTCATTATGGACATGAAGTGGATGGAACGCCACGAGCCATGGATAGACTGGAAGTATAAGTCCATTGGCTCAACGCACCCGCGGTCGGGTGAAGAATTGGCGAGTCATGAACCCACCTTTGCTCGATCGCAAAAGCGATTCTGGCGTGAGATGCCAGAGATTGGGATGTCTGAAATGATCATTCCCAATGGCGTTAAGGAAGACTTACTTAACGAGGGTGATTCGGCGGCTAATCCCCACGCCGTGAATGGCGAGACTGGTGAGTTGCCAGTGGCAGAGGTGGATTCCTCTGAGGTAACTCCAGTGGTAGGGGTAGAAACCCCTGTGGTTAAGCGCGAGGCGCTTCCAAGCAAAGAGACCCGTAGTTCGTCTCTTTTTCACGTCGGAAATGATTCCGACCACGCCGTTATAGGTGAGACCGGCGAGTCACCGGTGGTAGAGGTAGAGACCTCTCTGCGGTAGAGACCTCTGTGGGTAGGTGCGTGGCGCTTCCAATAGATGGGGAAAGTGACTCCCCCCATCTGGGTCTCGGGATGAGTCCCGAGGCCAGAAGTCAGCAATCCTATCGGATGCTGAATAGTGTGACAGGTGTTGTCACAGAAGGCGTAAGCCTTGAACGGTTGCCTGGGGTAGGCGAACTGTTGTTGTTGGAGAAGATATCCTTCAACGAGTTTGAAACTGCTTTGAAAGCAGATGAAATCGACGAGGTCGTCGTATTGCGTCCTGAAGAGGAGTTGAACTCCTCATCCACGATGGACGAAACAGCTTTGGTGCAAACCAAACAGGCATTGAATGCCCGAAGCGGCCTCAAGATCCTCGCGTATCCTGGGGACCCTTACCATTCCTTATTAAAGGAATTTGGAGCTGTCATTAGTGACAACCCGCCGATGGGGTTACCACCGGATCGGGGAGTCCAACATGAAATTGATTTGGTTCCTGGGACCAAATACTGCGTCACTAGGCAGTGGCCTCTCCCCAAGGAACAATGCGACGTCATCGACGCATTCTTCAAGGGGAAAGAAGAGGCAGGAATGGTACGGGAGAGCAAGTCTCCCCACTCATCTCCACTTTTTGTGTTCGTAAACCGAACGGAAAGTCGCGCATTGCGCATGCGTACAACAAACGGAATGCAGCGATTGTACCCATGCAGACTCCGATTCCTCGGAAGGATGTCCTCCAGAACAATATGGCGGGCTATACGGTGTAGAGTGCCTTAGATCTGGTGGACGGGTATTATCAGGTGCTCATGCGAGCGTCCGATATTCCGCTTACAGCGGTCAGCACGCCTAGCGGTATGCTATGGGAGTGTCTTGTGATGCCACAAGGGCTTTCAAATGCACTAGCGACTTTCGATCGCTTGGTGACTCAACTCTTCCGCCCTCATAGGAAGTACGCTCAGACGTACTTCGACGATATATTCGCTCATAGTCGTGCGGAAGGCGACTCGTCTGATGTTCAGACGCATCTGATACACCTTCGAGCTGTGCTCGAATGTATGCGAGAGCATAAGTTATATGAGAACGCATCCAAATGTATATTTGGTGCTGAGGAAATCCCTTTCCTCGGATGCTTCATCGGTAAGGATGGAGTGCGGGCGGATCCCGCGAAGGTGAAAGCCATTGTGGAGTGGCCTTCGCCTGTAAATCATAGAGATTTACGGAAGTGGCTTGGATTATCCAACTATCTCCACAAATACAGCGAGAACTACGCTGAAATGGCAAAGCCATTAACCGACCTTCATAAGAAGGATGTTGATTGGTGTTGGGAAACCAAACACCAAAACGCTTTTGAAGCGGTAAAGGGGAGCTTGTTGAAAGCTCCCGTTCTTGCTCTCCCAGATTCTGGGAAACCATTTAGTGTCGTCTGCGACGCCTCCGATTTCGCAATCGGATGTGCTTTGTTACAAGCAGACGATGCAGGAAGGGAACGCGTAATTACGTTTGAGTCGAGGCAGCTTAAAGCTGCGGAACGGAATTATCCCGTTCATAACAAGGAACTACTTTCAATGAAGTATGCTCTTGTCAAGTTTAGGGTTCACCTCCTCGGCTCAAAGCCGTTCGTGGTTTATACTGACCACGCGTCCTTACGGACAGCGACAAAGTCGCCTCATCTCTCGCAACGGATGGCCCGTTGGCTCTCCTTCTTTGCGGAGTACAACTTTGAGGTTAAGTATAAACCTGGCAAGCATAACGATCTTGCAGACGCGTTGTCGCGTCGTCCCGATCTCTCGCAACGGATGGACCGTTGGCTCTCCTTCTTTGCGGAGTACAACTTTGAGGTTAAGTATAAACCTGGCAAGCATAACTATCTTGCAGACGCGTTGTAGCGTCGTCCCGCTCACGCGACATTTGTCACCTCGTCTGTGGAGGAGCTGATACGCCAGGAGTATGAGAAAGACCCACAGTGTACGGCGCTTATCAGCGCGTTAGGTGAAAAGGGTCTTGGCTCGTCTGAGCCAACCCTGTCAAGTCGAGCTAAAAATATTTTACACCGTTACAGGTACTGTGAAGGTTTGCTATATTATAGCACGATCGCGGAGGACACTCCGCGGGTGGTTGTTCCTCATGATGAGTAACTAAAGTACAGAGTCCTCTTTGAGGCACATGACGCCCCTACCGGGGTTCATTTAGGTCGGGATAAGACCTACAGCGCTTTATGCGCTTTGTATTGGTATTCCAACATGTATAAGTGTGTCGGAGCTTATATACGTATCTGTGAGACGTGTCAGAGGGTTAAACCCTCTTCAAGTTTAGCTGCGCTTTTGGCGAAGCTTAGCCGTTACAACGGCGTGTTGAAAATACATTTGGATTTTATCTTCGGTTTTACCGAAGGCCGGTTCCACCAGCGTTTCGGTATTTGTAGACCGTTTGGGCAAGATGCTCACCTGGCAGCGGTGCCAGAGTCCAGTGATGGACAAGACGGAACGCGTTAATCGCGTTGTTGAGGATATTCTCCGGATCTTATGTCCGGATGCTACAAGAGCTGGTGTGAGATGCTTCCTATGACCGAATTTGCCATAAACAATTCGGTGCATGCATCTACGGGGTTTACCCCGTTTAATGTGAACGGATTAGTAAATCCGCGGGTTACGTTGACGCCACGTGTGTGTGGCCCAGGGCTTGAGGGGGGAGGAGTCCCCGATGTCAGCCCTGTATGTTCCTGTCCGTTTTTTTGGCCTACCCGGCAGGGCGGCCGGCAGGCTTCCCGGCGGTAGGACGGGGCGGAGCGTCTGATGGCGCGACTCCATCATCGGGGTCAAACCCAGTATTTGGTGAAGTGGAAGGGTTATCCACATTCACAGAGTTCGTGGGAGTTTGAGACTCCCCTGCGGCAGGATTGCCGTGACGTCGTTGACGCTTTTGAGCGGGAGAATCCCGCTGTGAGTCAACGACCAAAGGGGCGGGGTAAGCTCCTTCACTCCCAGTAGTTGGGTGCGCTCCGGAGGCAGATGCGGAACCCGCACTGTGCTCCGGCACCCTAGTGAGGGCACGGGCGTTAGCATAGCGCATGAGATAAGGGGCACGTACTGCCCCATGGGTTTGGCTCTGGCAAACGCCAAGCACAATGCCCTCTCTATCCGACCGTCACGTTTGGAATAGCTGTTGTACAGCTTTAAAAAACTCGGGGAGACGTTTCTCCCCTCCGCCTAAGCGCGGAACTTCTGCTCTGCCTCTTTGGCATATTCTCCTTGCAGGAGAATGAAGGGAACCTCGCGGAGGTTCCCAACAACGGCACTCTGTGCCTGTTTCTCCAGGCGCTCTCGATATGATGTAGCAGTGAACTGCTTCTGCGTGAGCAGTATTTCCCGGAGTTGATTCCGGCGTGTGATGTGTTGCGGCTGTACAGTCGCGAGGCCAGGGGTATAGAAGACTAAACCCTTCTGTACCTCATTCCTGGCCCACTTTGGGAGGTCAAGAGGGCCTACAAAACGATATATCGCCTGTGGAGGGCGTGCAAGGAAGCTTCTAATGCCTGTGCGGCATTTGGAGCCACTTGGGCTGCGTCCAGCTCAGTAGTGGTGATCTCCTTCGGCGATTCGGTTATGTCATCCGAGGTTGGTAATAGTTGCGCACGAGTTAGTGCGTTTTCCCCAAGTGTGGGGAATGGGTTGGATGACCGACACCGCCGTTCGGCGCTGTCAGAGTGGTCAGCCGTTGGGGAGATCTCCCCAAGGGCATCCACTTCCGAGTTGTCGGGATAGTTTTCGTCCATAGAACCACTGAAGGTGTACAATGGACAGCCAGAGGTACTGGCGTTGGACTTCTACAACAAGATTTTGATTATTGCGTAAGCAATAGTCTTGATGGGGGAGGATGTAACCGGGTTACATTTGAGCTACATTTAGTGTTGGTGTACGGGAGTACACTACGGTTGGGGTCAGTATTGACCCCAACCGAAAAGGTTTTGGACCATTGGTTATTTTAACCAATCAGGGAAGGAGCTCTTGGTTGTGGCGTGGCAGCCAGCCACGTGTTGGTACACAGGTGGTGTACACTACATTTTAGCTAGGTACGAATTGAGTAAGTTCTACTCAGTATTACATATAGTTTATATTAGTTTAAATTAATTTTTGGCTAATTACATATTAAATATACATTCAGTTTACAAAAATACTTAAGACTGCCAGGCGCGCGACCACGCTCGGTCGCGCGCGCAGTGAGAGCAGTAGCTAAAGGGAGCCCACCCTTTAGCTACACTATTAGTAAGGGAGCCCACCCTTTAGCTACACTATTAGTAAGGGAGCCTTGCCGTTAAGGCATTAGCGGAGCTAGTCGCGCGACCACGCCCGGTCGCGCGCGCGTGAGTATTGTATCCTAAGGGAGTTCTCCCTTACGCTACCTCCATTTATAAGGGAAGCCTTGTTACAAGGGGTTAGCGAAAGCTATCTGTAAACCACCCCGGGAATCTTTTCCCCTGGTAGGAGAGCTCTCTCCTACTAAGCCCTTTTATAAGGGCGTATCGGCTAAGTAGCGGCGAACGCCGCTTAAAGGAAAGTCTTCCTCTGTGCGCTAGCCGCACCGTGCGTGTACTCACCCGGCTACAATAAACCACGAACGGCTTTGAGCCGAGTAGGTGAACCCTAAACTTGACAAGAGCATACTTCATTGCAAGTGGCTCCTTGTTATGAACGGGATAATTCCGTTCCGCAGATTTAAGATGCCTCGACTCAAACGCAATTACGCGTTCCCTTCCTGCATCGTCTGCTTGTAACAAAGCACATCCGATTGCGAAATTGGAGGCGTCGTAGACGACACTAAATTGTTTCCCAGAATCTGGGAGAGCAAGAACGGGATCTTTTAACAAGCTCCCCTTTACCGCTTCACAAGCGTTTTGGTGTTTGGTTTCCCAACACCAATCAACATCCTTCTTATGAAGGTCGGTTAATGGCTTTGCCATTTCAGCGTAGTTCTCGCTGTATTTGTGGAGATAGTTGGCTAATCCAAGCCACTTCCGTTAATCTCTAAGATTTACAGGCGAATGCCACTCCACAATGACTTTCACCTTCGCGGGATCCGCCCGCACTCCATCCTTACCGATGAAGCATCCGAGGAAAGGAATTTCCTCAGCACCAAAGATACATTTGGATGTGTTCGCATATAACTTATGCTCACGCATACATTCGAGCACAGCTCGAAGGTGCATTCGATGCGTCTGAACATCAGACGAGTCGCCTTCTGCACGACTATGAGCGAATATATCGTCGAAGTACGTCTGATCGTACTTTCTATGAGGGCGGAAGAGTTTAGTCACCAAGCGATTAAAAGTCGCTGGTGCATTCGAAAGCCCCTGTGGCATAACAAGCCACTCCCACAGTATGCCACTAGGCGTGCTACCCGCTTTAAGCGGAATATCGGATGCTCTCATGAGCACCTGATAATAACCGTCCACGAGATCTAAGGCGCTGTACACAGTACAGCCCGCCATATTGTTCTGGGGGACATCCTTTCGAGGAATCGGAGTCTGCATGGGTGCAGTATCCGCATTCAGCTTGTTGTACGCATGCACAATGCGCGACTTTCCGTTCGTCTTACGAACACAAAAAGTAGGAGATGAATGGGGATACTTGCTCTCCCGTAGCATCCATGCCTCTTCTTTCCCCTTGAAGAATGCTTCGATGACGTCGCATTGCTCCATGGGGAGAGGCCACTGCCTAGTGACGCAGTATTTGGTCCCAGGAACCAAATCAATTTCATGTCGGACTCCCCGATCCGGTGGAAACCCCATCGGCGGGTTGTCACTAATGACATCTCCAAATTCTTTTAGTAAGGAATGGTAAGGTCCTCAGGATACGCGAGGATCTTGAGGCTGCTTCGGGCATTCAATGCCTGTTTGGCTTGCACCAAAACTGACTCGTCCATCGTGGATGAGGAGTTCAACTCCTCTTCCGGACGCAATACGACGACCTCGTCGATTTCATCTGCTTTCAAAGCAGTTTCAAACTCGTTGAAGGATATCTTCTCCAACAACAACAGTTCGCCTACCCCAGGCAACCGTTCAAGGCTTACGCCTTCTGTGACAACATCTTTCACACTACTCAGAATCCTATAGGACTGCTGACTACTGCCCTCGGGATTCATCCCGGGACCCAGATGGGGGTAGTCAATTGACCCATATAATGGAAGCGCGTCGCGCCTATCCACAGAGGTCTCTACATCTGCCACCGGTGGCTCGCCGGTCTAACCTACAACGGCGTGGTCGGAATCATTTCCGACGTGCGAAAGAGATTAACTTCGGGTCTCTTCGCTTGTAAGCGCCTCGTGCTTAACCGCAGGGGTCTCTACCCCTACCACCGGAGTCGCAACTTGTTCGTCGAACACGGCGTGGTCGGAATCAGTTCCGACCAGCAGAGGAGACGAACTTCGGGTCTCTTCTCTCATCGCCTCGCGCTTAACCTCAGAGGAATCCACCTCTATCACTGGCGACACACCAGTCTCGCCTATCTCGGCGTGGGGATTAACCGCCGAATCCCCCTCGTCAAGGAACACATCCTTGACCTCATTGGGACTGATCATCTCAGACATCCCAATCTCTGGCATCTCACGCCAGTATCGCTTTGCGATCGAGAAAAGGTGGGTTCATGACTCGCCAATGCTTCACCCGATCGCGGGTGCGTTAAGCCAATGGGCTTATACTTCCAGTCTATCCATGGCTCGTGGCGTTCCAGCCACTTCATGCCCAGAATGAGGTCATACCTCGAGTCCAAATCCAGGACTAGGCAACGTTCTAAGCTGTCGAAGTCTGCAAACTTCAGCTTAAGGTCAATCGAGACCTTGGGTACAGAAACCTGTACGCCCGTCGCTAGACGGGCCGTGACAACGTCACGAGAACGTCCCTCTAGGGCCTCGGCATACAGCCTACTCTTCTCAACAGAAGTCCGTCCGACATAATTGTCAGACGCTCCAGAGTCTATCAAGACTCTCCAAGGCTTATCAAAGCCTTTCACGTCCGTAGGGACTACCAGCAAACCTGGCTGGTACACCAACTCGGTGCTAGAAAGCACCGATTCCCTCGGGGCTTTGTGCTGTCGTCCCCTACCCTGGGGCTTAAAAGCACTGAGGGGTCCCCCAGTAAGACGCCCCGCACCTACTGGGAGCCGCTGTTTCCCGACGGCTTGGGAGAGGGCCTTTTTGCCGCCCTCGGCCCCTTCCAGAGACTTTCTCGCTGGGGATTTTTCGGACATCTGTTCCGCAGATGATCCATGCTTCCACAAAGGAAGCATCTCAGCGGCCCATGCCGCTGTAGCATTGCAAGGAGCTCCTCTTCGAAGCCCTGCGAAAAGGAGTCAGAGTTACTCCTAGAGGGAGGTTTCTCTTCCGCTTCGACCTGACTAAGGTCCATGGGTTCAGGACCCACCTTAGAGGAACTAAAGTTCCTCTCGGCGTTGAACGCCACTTTAAACGCCTCCCCCAGGGATTGGGGTCGGCATCGGAAGAGCTCCGAACGTGCTGTCCATTCTCTCAGGCCTCCCGTAAAGACGGGGATGGACACATCGTCCGAATACGCTTTCGCGTACATCCCTGCCAACAGGGTCTTAAGTTCTTGGATATATGTTTCCAAGTCCCTAGTGCCCTGACGGCATCTCAGAAACGCCAGCTGATTCTGGAAAACCAGATCAGGCGTTGAATACATGTCCATAAGCTTCTGCTTAAGGACCTCCCAGGTAGGGAACACGTTCGTGACCGAGTCCGAAAACATAAACGCCCATGCACGGGCTTTAGCCGTAAGATGGGTCAATACAAGTCCCACTTGCAAGTGATCAGCGATCACATTCGCTGTGTCGAAGGCCGTTTCGACCTCTCGCAACCACACGTAAAGTGTAACAGGACTGATCCTGTTACGGGCTTACACTGTGTTCTGCGATGAAGCGCGCAATACAATAAGGGCAGGATTAGTTGATAACAACTAATCCTATAATAAAGTAAATATATTAATATTCACTTGTTATCTAGAACGCAAAATTAAGAGTGTTTATTTAATGAGTGGTTTAGAGGCTAATAGTATAGTAATTACCTAACTAATATAATAATATCAAGTATTCAACTAACTGTACTATTAGTTAACCTACATGATTCGGTATTTCTACCGAATCGACTTTTCCTTCGCAGATTATAATAACTTATAATCTATTATTTGAATTTCAGACAACGCGTCTGAAATTCAAATGTGATATTCTAACTTGAATATCAATTATGTAATGGCACCCCATTACATCACCCCCACTTAAGGTGGTTGGCCAATAATAATTATTATTTTGGCCAATCATAGGTGGCACTTGTTGGTCGGAATTTCTCATTCACCAACTGATTGACCATCGACTCGATGGTCGAAGCACGCGGCGGCGCTCTAAAGAGCGCTGCTGAAAACATCGAAGGAGCTTCTTCCTCCGCCTCAGCACTAGGTGCTGAGGTGTTGAGTGACAACAGTGACGCTGCATTAGCAGCGTCAACTACGCAAAGGTCGGAAGACGTACCGTCTTCGACCACAGATGCTGCTAAGGCGGCATCTGGCAAGAAACAGGGAGATGTTGCTAATGCAACATCTCGCACGATGGCAACTTCCGAATGGCGTGTTGCCAAGAGGGCCATGTTCGGGAGTTCTGACTCCGAGCAAAGTGATTGGGTCACAGCTGTCCCCTAGAAAGGATGTAGCGAGTCGAAACTCGCTAGGTGCTCATCGCCTAACAGCGATGATAACTCTTGTGTCGCTGTCAGCTATGATAGCGACAATGATCATCACAGATGGTTGCGGAAACGCAGAACCCCACCTGGACCAAGTACGTCTCCACGTCGGGGTGGTTTAACCCCGGCGCGTGGTGTTGAAGCAGGCGGTGTTCCGCCTGCTAAAAGAGCTCGAACAGAAGCGGCGCCTGCCGCTTCTGGAGCGTATCATCGTACGGAACCACATGTTCCGTACAAAGTGGGGTTTTGGACCCCTGGATGGGCTATTGCCCCCAGCAGTGGCGGTCACCGTAAGCGGGACTTCCAATATGCGTTGTTCGATATCAACGTGCTGGATGACTGCAAAGACATCCAGTCACGTCGATTCGATTGAAGTACAGACGATAGACGTCTGTACTTTATTGACCTCTTTTTCCAGGTTCGATATTATTCGAGCCGGAAAGGGTCAAGGAGGAACAGGGACGATAAAGACACCCTGACTCAGAGTTGGAACGCTTTTGTTGACAACTACAACAAAATCCCAGATGATTACGTGAATAAAGTTCACGTAATGCGCGAGCGCTTTTTAAAGCACTCGCGAACAGGCAAAATGGAATACATCCATTTTTCTTGCATCAAAAAAACGTTGAATTGTGGTGTCCCTTCTCACCTCGTTTTCCCGCGGTGTCCGCAGGGCGCTTCTCGTCTGTCAGAGGAGGAGTTGCGGGGGTACGGTGGTTTTTCCGTACCCGCCGAAATTCAGGGCTTAATCGATGCCCTCAATGCATCAACACCTAGTGTTGATGCTACTTCGCATTATGAGTTTGAGACTTCTTCTCAAACTCAGTTAAAAGGTCTGGGGCGTCGGCCCTCAGAACCTCAATCGGCTCCCAAGAGTTGAACTGTTGGGGGTAACCCAGCCAGCGTACTATGTACTCGGTACGCTGCCCCTTCTTCGAAGGCACCAAGCGCTTGGAGATCAAGCGCTCGAGAATGTATCGCTTATTCCCCTGATTATCGATCAGGGGCGGCGGAGGTTGAGAATTCCCTCGCCGTTGTTGTTGTGGAGCATGGTTCTTTTCTCCGCAAACTCGAGGAGGGTTGTTCCTCCTTGAGCAGCGATATGTCTCACTCTGTGAAGACATATCGGTCTCTTCGAGAAAATGTCCGCTACATCCTCGGAGCGCAGACTGCCCTTCAGCAGAAGAATGATCTTCTGTACATTGAGCTTTCCCGCTGTAAGGAAGAGCTCGATCGTCACAAGGCTGATCTTGAGCAGTCGAAGGCGGAGGTAATGACTCTCCGCTCTGCTCATCAACGGCTGGAAGCCGATTACAAGTCTTTCTTGGGAGACTTGGAGAAGCACGATATCTTCCGTGGTTCTGTGTCTCGTCGTAAGACGAAGACGAATGATACCGTTTGAGCCGCCCAACATAGAATGTTGGGTGGGGCCGCATTGCTGTGGGAATGTCTAAAGTATAGGCATTCCCCCGAATCTCTTGGACCTTGAAAGGTCCAATGTACTTAGGAAGCAACTTCCGTGTAGGGAAGTTGCTTATTGCATGTATAGGCGAATTGGTAGTACTTAATAATACCAATTCGCCTTTCCGAAAGGAGTTTTTGTTCTTCCTTCCTTGCTTGTCTGCATTTTGCTTCTGCTTATCCAAAGCAGAAGCAAGTGCATCTTTTATATAGCGTATTACAGCTTGGCGCTGTAATACAAATTCATCTACTGCTTTATCAGCAGTAGGTGCGTTGCCCTCATTGTCTGCAGCCATTGCTGCAGACACATATTCATCATATGCAGCTTCAGTTTCATTTGAAGCTGCTTCCGCTTCTACTGTACTTTCAGTAGAAGGGCCATCGTTTTGTTCACAAGTTGCAGTTGCAACTTGCGCATTGACTCGCTCAAAATTTGAGTGGGTCCCTCCCCCACTTAGATTTGGCGTACCGCCAAGTAAAGCTGGGTTTCTTGGATGCCTTAAGGCATTCACGTAGAACGGTGTATGCTTAGTTGAAGCATGCACCGAATTGTTAATCGCGAATTCAGTGAGTGGCAGATGGTCACTCTACTGTTCAAAGGCATGTGTGTATGATCGCAACATGTCTCCGAGAACGCGGTTAACCCGTTCCGTCTGCCCATCCGTTTCCGGATGGTCCGCAGTTGACATCTTCAACTGGGTTCCCAACAATGAGAACGTTTCTTGCCAGAAACGTCCTGTAAATCTCGGATCTCGATCCAATACAATGTCTTCCGGCATTCCGTGCAAACGGAATACCGTATCAACGAATATCCGCGCTGTTTGAGCGGCGGTTACATTCGTTGATACTGCAGTAAGATGTACCATCTTACTGAAACGGTCTACAAAGACCACGATTCCAGTCTTCCGACTATTGTCGGGTGGAAGACCGAATACGAAGTCCATTGAAATGGACTTCCAACACTCTGTCGGAACCGGCAGAGATTGCAGCGGAGCCTGTCCAGACTGCGCAGTCTTAACGCGCTGGCAAATCTCGCAAGCGCGTACGTATTTGCGTACCAACTTGTACTGGTTTCGCCAGTACAAGTCACGTGCGAGAGAAGCGTATGTCTTCTCTCGACCTTGATGCCCCGAAATCGGTGCATCATGATACTCAAACATAGTTTGATGTTTGATATCATCGTCGTTTGGAACGACGATGCGACTTTCATCATTTTGGTCTGTGCTGTAAAGCAGCATATCATCGTGCAGTCGATATCGATGCACGCAAGCGCGGAGGAACTCTGGGAGTTCGTCGCGCTTCTCACTTGATTGATTACTTAAGTAATCAATCAACAGACGTGTCTCCTCGTCTGTTTTGTACGCCTCGCGTACTTGTCGTATAATTGACGACGACAAAGCAGTGCAACGGATCGCGTTTGCACTGGCACCTTCGGTTACGGACGGTTTCGTCTCGTAATCGGGCCTTCGTGATAGCGCATCCGCTATCACGTTCAACTTTCCGGGTTTGTATTCAACCGTAAAGTTGTATTCAGCAAAGAATGACAGCCATCGAGACATTCTTTGAGAAATGTGTGGTGAATTCACAGCCGTGCGTAGCGACGCATGGTCCGTGTAAACCACAAACGGTCTATCTCCGAATAGATAGATCCGAAACTTGGCCAGTGCATACTTCATGGCAAGGAGTTCCTTGTCATGCACTGGATAGTTGCGCTCGGCTGGGTGCAACTGACTCGATGGATAGCAGATTACGCGATCACGATCATCGTGATCACGCTGCATCAAAGCACAGCCGATAGCGAAATCGCTCGCGTCGCAAACGACATGGAACGGACGCTCGTTATCGGCTATAGCCAAGACAGGCGCTTCAGTAAAACTTTGCTTGACTGCATCAAAAGCATCTTGGCATTGGGTATCCCAATGCCATTCGACATCTTTCTTAAGTAATTGAGAAAGAGGTCGTATTAACCCAGCATAGTTGCACGAATACTTGTGCAAATATGTTGCCAACCCAAGGAACTTTCGAAGTTCCTTAACGTTGTTTGGCGTAGGCCATTCAACGATCACCCTGATCTTTTCTGGATCAGTGCGCACCCCTTTCTTGCCCACAAAACATCCAAGAACGGGTATCTCAGGTGCACCAAAGGTGCACTTCTTTAGATTTGCATAGAGCTTATGCTTACGCATAAGCTCTAACACTCGACGTAGATGTTCCCTATGGACATCTACATCGCTTTTATCGTGTTCACCCTTACTATGGATGAACACGTCATCGAAATAACTCGGTGCGAATTCTCGCACCGGGAGTAATAGATGCGTTACGCATCTGTTAAACGTAGCAGGGGCATTTCGAAGCCCCTGCGGCATAACAAGCCACTCCCAAAGCATGCCGCTTGGGGTGCTTACCGCCGTGAGAGGGATATCCTTCTCACGCATTAGGATTTGATAAAATCCATCTCTTAGATCGAGAGCACTAAAGATGGTGCTCCCGCACATGCAATCAATGATGACATCTTTTCGCGGTATCGGCGTCTGCGCCGGTACCGTCGCTGCGTTCAGCTTGTTGTAAGCGTGAACGATTCTCCACCCACCTGTGTACTTTTTCACACAAAAGGTGGGGGTAGAATGCGGTGAGATAGACTCCAGCACTTGGCCTGCTTTACGACGAGCTTCGAAAAACTCGTCGATCGCTTTTACCTGATCACGCGGCAACGGCCATTGCCACGTAACACAATACTTCGTGCCTGGCACGAGGTCAATCTCATGACGAGTTCCCTTATCCTTAGGGAGCTCGCTAGGTACTTCTTCTGGGAATACGTCAGCGTATTCCCGAAGTACCTCATAAAATGGGGAGTTCGCTTTAAGCGACTCCCAGCTCTGCGCTTCAAAGCTCTGTACTCTGGTTTGATCATTGGGATCCTCGTTCCCAATGTTTTCCACTTGTAATGTGGATATTCGTTCACGAATATCCACTACATCATCTGTTGCAACGATACTACAGATCTGTTGGATCTGATCATCGTGCAAGTTCTTCATAAACTTCTTCCAGCTTAGCTCTGGAAGAGCCATCACCTCCGAACCTTCTTTCGGAGGGTGTTACATCAACAGAGACTGGGTAGCTAATCCGTTCTCCGTTTGCTTCAAGAAGTTGATCGTCTCGACGGAACTTTCCATGGAATCAGACGCACTCGTATGATTGACTACTACACGGTGATTACGATTCACCGTGTGCGAATACTCATCATCATGGTGGCCACTGCCTACCATGGAATTTTCCTGGCGATCAGATGTGCTCGTCTGATCGGCCGCCTGTTCTGCGACACGGTAGTCTTTATCACCCGTGTGCATGGATAACGCAACGTGGTGGGCACTGGCCACCACGGAGTTGTGCTCACGATTGCACTCGTCGTGAGTTCACTCTCATCAACACGGAATTCTTTCGTCGTGTTGGAACCTTCGGTCGCACAGTGGGTGGTTCCCACTGTGGATACTATTTCATTCTCACGGTGGGTGTTTCCCACCGTGGATATCACTTCATTCTCACGGTGGTCTTTATCACCCGTGGAATGTTTCTCTCCAACACGCAACGACTCTTCTGTTGCGTGTGGTAGTCTCTCTGGACTCTCACCAGCGGAGTTACCTTCCGCTGATCGTGTCGTAACGGACCTGGTGGTGCCATCGCTATCCACCAGAATGTCCGACGCTGTGGTTGTATCTTCTGATACAGCCGGATTACACACAGGGCGATCAGATCCTGTGGGTCCGCCGCAGTCGATCGATAGGTTAACCCAGTCGATTGAAGGTTCAAACTTGGACATCCATGGGATTTTAAGTATCACATCGAACTTGTCATCTAAATCGAGGACGATGAATTCATCCTCTAATGACAGTTCATTCAACTCGAAGCGTGTTTTAATCACACTCTTTGGAATAGTCACGGTTGCACCTGTTGCTAACCGGACTGACAACATACTTCGTGGGGTTTCTACCTCCACGAAGCTCAACAGCGTTAGACTCTGAGTTCTAACGAAATTGTTTGACGCTCCTCTGTCAAACAAAGCTCCCATGGGGACATCGCTCCCGTGCGGATTAACCTCCAGGGTGATAAGAGGCTTACCATCACCCTGCACCTTTTGACAGGACATAGTCCCGTCTGGGGCTATTACCCTCACATGCCCTATGTCGGCATGCGGGATAACATTCCCAGTAGGGACCCCCGCCCCTACTGGTGATCTACGTTTTTTGCACCCACAGGGTGATGTCCCTGTTGGTGTCGCGTGCAGCGGACGGTTCCGTCCGCTGACTGCGTGGCATCGGGCGCGGTGCCATACACTCATGGGCAAAATGCCCCATTTTCGCGCATCGATTGCAGCGAATATTCTTCTTAAATTTCGGTTGCTTCGAGTTCGAAGCAACCGCAACCGATAGGTCCATCGGCTCTGGACCTCCACCGGCCATGCTCTGGCGCGGGTGGCTATTTCTTGAGACGAAGTGTGAGCTTCGTCTGCCCGACTGCTGCTTGTTGACATGATGTTGTGGCATGTCAAAAGCGAAGGGCTGTTGAGCCATTCGGCTGTACCCAGCATGCGATGACGCTGATCGCATGCTGAACTCCTCACGGATGCTCATGTCAATGGCATCCTGTAGAGTCTTTGGCGGGTGCCGGTAAAGACTCTGCTTGACGGGACCATCATTGAGTCCCTTCATGAAGCCAGTGACCTGCATAGCAGGGGGCACCGGCTCATACACAATATTTGACAGCAAATATTGCGTCTTCTGAGCGTAAGCTTGAAGGTCAAGCTTACCTTGCCGGAGTTCCATAAACTCCTGCGACTACTTAGCTCCATTTCTGGAGCTTCAAAGTTGAGCTTTAGCTCAGCTTTTAATTCCTTATAAGTAAGGAACGCAGAGTCATCAGTGGCTCTGCGACTCATCGCCCATGCCCTGGCTCTGCCGCTCAGACATGTTGTGGCGAAGTACGCCTGTTGACGTTCAATATTTTGCGCAGAGATGGCATCTTCCACCTCTGTGAACCATCTTCGAAGGGGCTCGACTCCTTCGCCGGTAAAGGGCGGTACTCGCGCCTTTACCACTTTAACGCTATGCGTTGCAGGTGCAGGTGCGGTCCGCGCTGCCTCTTGCGCGGGACGTTCTGGCTTTTCTAGGTGGTTTCGCCTAAAGCGATTCACCACCTCTATCACTTCCTCCGGGGACTTACCCTGGAGGAAGGTAATGATGTCGGTCCCCATAGACCGAATCATTTCCACCGTCGCGTCTTTACTACGCGACGAGAAGTGAGGGAAGTGTTTATTCAGCTCTTCCAGAGTTCTCTCTCGCTCGGCAGGCGTCATGTCTCGCGACATGATGTCGAGCGGATCTTAATCTCGCTCCGCTAGTTGACTAGCGGAACGGAACTGTGATCTTTAGGAAGGACCACAAAGTGCTACCAGGTGTAACAGGACTGATCCTGTTACAGGCTTACACTGTGTTGTGCTAGGAAGCGCGCAATACAATAAGGGCAGGATTGGTTGGTAACAACTAATCCTATATTAAAAGCAAATAGAATATTCGCTTAAGCTTGAGAACGCAAAATTAATAGTGTTTATTAAATGGGTGGTTAGCGGCTAACAGTATAGTAATTACCTAACTAATATAATAATATCAAGTATTAAACTAACTGTACTATTAGTTAACCTGCATGATTCGGTATTTATACCGAATCGACTTTTCCTTCGTAGATTATAATAACTTATAATCTATTATTTGAATTTCAGACAACTCGTCTGAAATTCAACTGTGATATTCTAACTTGAATATCAATTATGTAATGGCAACCCCATTACATAATATTTCTTTACTTTCCGTTTTGCATTTAAATACAGAGTGCCAGGACTGAACTCTTCTGCGGCTACGGCGCGACGCACACCTTTCGGCACCTTCCGCTGATCCTCCCACGCTGAAACTTGGACATCTGGTGAGTACTGATCGCGTAAAGTGAACGCAACCTTTTTTGTGTTGTTTTAACAGTTTATGAGCCCAAGTTGCGCCAAGTAATCTCGTGGAGTTGTCTTGGTCATTGGAGTGTGCTTTGATACATTTTTTTCTCGTTGTTACGTTCTGTGGAGCTTGTGGAAAGCCCCCTATCGAAGGGGAATCGATTGACGGAGGTGATTGAAGTTTTTTATTAAGATTACGATGGTTGATTTTGATGGAGACGATGTGCCCTCTCCGGATGATTTTCGGGACATGGCGCGCAGTTTGCGAGAAGTTGCGGCATCTGTGGATCACCCAGATGCAGGGCGAGATAGGCCCGCATCTCCTAGAAGATCCCCCGAGCGCAAGAGGGAGGTGCCGGTGCTCATACCGGAGAACGAGTTCCGTGAGAGTCTCCGGAATTACCGTCCGTTCGGCCAGCAGATGTCATTGGACGACCTGGCCGAGGACGAAGGGGTGGAAGCTGGCGCAAGGCCACGCCCACGTGCATATGAAGTACCTCGCAGCGCGCCCGCTGCGGTGCAAGGTGCAGGCGGTGCCGAAGTGCCCGCCGCGCAGGGAAATGTACCGGTGCACCACACCGGGTACAAAATACCCAAATTGAGTATTGACAAGTTTTCGGGACGCGAACTGTATCCCGGTCTGGGTGCAGGCTAGCCAATGGGCTTTCCTGTTCATGGAGGCAATCGAGATTGCAGAAATGACCTCTGGATTTCAATGGAGTGAACGGTTGAAGGTAAACAAGTTTGGCGAGCATTTGGAGGGCACCGCCGCAGAGTACTATCGCACGAATGTTGCATGGTGGTGGCGAGTGCGACCGACGCTGATTCACGTTATGCATCAGATGTGGTTGGGATTCAGGACGACGATATCCCACCACCAAGCCGCTGCAAGGTTTGTGATGGAGAAAGATCCGCAGCGCAGCTGGACGGAGCACTACCTGTACCTAGTAGCTCTGGCTTGCGAAAGCGGGTCGAGTAAAAAGTTAATCGTTGAAAATATCGTAAAAGATTCTGCGCCGCGCCTCAAGGTAATGCTGATGGCTAGGTACGACCCGAGGAGTGGGGATTACCTATGACACGCGCAAGAGCTGATCGCCCCGGCGCAGGAACTCGAAGATGATGCAGTGAAGTTGAAGCCCGCCCCTAAGTTGCACGTGCATGCAGCAACATCTGGTAAGGAAAGGCGCGTGTGCTACGGCTGTGGTGGCGAGGGGCACATACAGAGGTATTGCCCCGAAAAGCGCCGTAAGAATGGAAGTAAACGCACTCAAGGGCAGGGCCGTGGCGGAAATGAAAGGTCGTCAAAGCGTTTCGTGCTTTCGACCATGGATGGCATTTTGAATACATGTGGAAATGGGAATGAAACGAAGATGTTTGGATTATTGATAGTGGTGCTAGTAGACACTTGGTGTAGAACGCTAATTTGTTGGAAGACGCCAGGGACTGCGGTCCCGATGATAATTTTTCCTTGCCAGATGGTGGCACCCTTCAGGCAACCAAGGTCGTACGGCTTACGTTGCGGACTGCGACAAAAGTGAAACGGTCGTTGTCTTGACCGAAGTATACTTCGCACCGCAACTAGCCAGAAATCTGATTTCACTTGGTAGGTTGTGCGAAAAGGGTTGCACCGTGGTCGATGATGGCAGCAATATGCGCCTCATGATAAAGGGCGAGAAATTGTTTGACGTGATGACATATGGTTCTGTTTTCGTCGCCAAGTTGAAGGCCGAAAAGGCGCGAAGTTTTTTTGGAGGATTTCGGTGACATGGTTGCCAATAGTGTGTTGGAAGATGTCGGTCCAGACGTCCACACTGGCAGCCTGCACCATTTCCACATGCGCCTGCGTCACCTGGCCTATGATACCATTGAAAGGTTGGCCAGGGACCCGAGACCTGGTATTGTTTTGACGGACACGAATAGGCCGAATTGCCTTACGTGTGCCTAAGGGAAAGCTACCAGAAAGGCGCAACTAAAGGTGGATTCGGGCGGAAATGCGCCGCTTGATCGCATCGGAGGAGTAATATGCAGTGACCGCAAGGGTCCGATCACTCCCCGCGACAGACGAGGCAACCGGTACTTGGTTGTGTTTGTGGATCATCATTCCAATTACGTCAGAGTTTTTGCGGCGCGAACTAAGGACCTAGTAGCGAAAATGTTTGGACATTTTATCGCCTGGTTTGAAAATGAATTTTCGTGCAGGGTGCACGTGATGCGTACGGATGGCGGCGGAGAGTACCGAAACGTGGATCTGTTTTGCAAGCAGACCGGTATCCGCCGCCAAGTAACCGAGCCAGGGAATCCGGCGTCGAATGGAAAGGCCGAGCGGATGAACCGGACCATCTTCAATATTGTAACGGGGTTACATTCGGGTAACACTGAGTGTTGGTGTACATGAGTACACCACGGTTGAGGTCAGTATTGGTCGGGTTGAAAGGTTTCGAACCTTTGGTTATTTTAACCAATCAGGGCATGGGCCCTTGGTGTGGTGGTGTGTCAGCCATCCACGTGTCAGTACACAGGTGTGTACACTACATTTTAGCTAGGTACGAATTAGGAATATTCTACTTGGTGTTACATATAGTTTATATTAGTTTAAATAATTACATATTAAATATATTGAGTTTACATTTCACTCTTTCATACAGACGCACGACCTCGACCGGTCGTGCGTGCAGTGAGTGCCGTAGCGTAAGGGGAGCCCTCCCCTTAGCTACACCATTTGTAAGGGAGCCTTGCCGTTAAGGCACTAGCAAAGGCTATAGTAAACTAACCCTGGAATCTTGGCCCCGAGTAGGAGAGCTCTCTCCTACTAAGTCCTTAATAAGGGCGTATCGGCTAAGTAGCGGCGAACGCCGCTTTAAGGAAAGTCTTCCTCTGTGCGCTAGTCGCACCGTGCGTATACGCACCGGCTACATCTGGTAGCACTTGTAGTCAATCCAACACCTGTGTTGGTAGACTAGGCATCCTCTGCAAAGGATGAATCAGGACGATTGGGATAGTTTGACCCTCGTCCAGCAGGAAGCCTTTAAAAGGCTGTTACCCTTAACGGGGGAAGAAGGTATGAAGCTCCTAGTGGAGCAGGGCCTTGAGGCCGTAAAGGCAAGGGTGAATGCCCTCATCGCTCATGAGGCGAGTTGCGGTGGAGGTCATTCCATGGGGGTGCGCCCCCCATTATCGTTTAAGATAAAGGAGTTCACCGGAGAGAAGGGTGACAACCTTTATGTTTGGCTGCGAGAGGTCTAAACGGCCTTCGCCACAGCTAACATGACCGCTGATCACTTGCAAGTGGGACTTGCATTGACCCATCTTACGGGCAAAGCCCGTAAATGGGCATTTATATGCTCGGAATCAGTCAAGGACGTGTTTCCAACATGGAAGGTCCTTAAGCAGAAGCTTATGGACATGTACGCAACGCCTGATCTGGTTTCCAGAATCAACTGGCGTTCCTGAGGTGCCGTCAA
This sequence comes from Peronosclerospora sorghi, assembly GCA_026184515.1. NCBI lineage: Eukaryota > Oomycota > Peronosporomycetes > Peronosporales > Peronosporaceae > Peronosclerospora > Peronosclerospora sorghi. The sequence continues at coordinate 12,810,775 of CM047588.1, forward strand.
GGCACTAAGGACCTGGAGGTTTATATCCATGAGCTTAAGACCCTGTTGGCAGGGATGTACGCGAAAGCGTATTCGGACGATGTGTCCATCCCCGTCTTCATGGGAGGGCTGAGAGAAGGGCCAGCACGTTCGGAATTGTTCCGATGCCGACCCGAATCCCTGGAAGTCCCACTTGCAAGTGATCAGCGGTCATGTTAGCTGTGGCGAAGGCCGTTTAGACCTCTCGCAGCCAAACATAAAGGTTGTCACCCTTCTCTCCGGTGAACTCCTTTATCTTAAACGATAGAGGCGTTCAAGATGGCTTTCAACGCCTAGAGGAACTTCCGTTCCTCTAAGGTGGGTCCCAAACCCATGGACCTGAGTCAGGTCGAAGCGGAGGGGAAACATTCCGCTAAGAGTCACTCTGAATCTTTTTCACAGAGCTTCGAGGCAGAGCTCTTGGCTATGTTGCAGCGGCGTGGGTGCTGAGATGCTTCCTGTGTGGGAGCATGGATCATCTGAAGAACAGATGTCCGAAAAATCCCCAGCGAGACACTCGCTACAAGGGACCAAGGATGGGGAAAAAGCACTTGTCCAAGCCGTCGGGAAACGACGGCTCCCAGTAGGTGCGGGGCGCCCTACTGGGGGACCCCTCAGTGCTGTTAAGCCCCAGGGTAGTGGACGACAGCACAAATCCCCGAGGGAATCGGTGCTTTCTAGCCCCGAGTTGGTGTACCAGCCAGGTTTGCGGGTAGTCCCTACGGACGTGAAAGGCTTTGATAAGCCTTGGAGAGTCTTGATAGACTCTGGAGCGTCTGACAATTATGCCATACGGGCTTCTGTTGTGAAGAGTTAGCTGTATGCCGAGGCCCTAGAGGCACGTTCTCGTGACGTTGTCACGGTCCGTATATTGCGACGGGCGTACAGGTTTCTGTACCCAAGGTCTCGATTGACCTTAAGCTGAAGTTTGCAGACTTCGACAGCTTAGAACGTTGCCTAGTCCTGGATTTGAACTCGAGGTATGACCTCATTATGTACATGAAGTGGATGGAACGCCACGAGCCATGGATAGACTGGAAGTATAAGTCCATTGGCTCAACGCACCCGCGGTCGGGTGAAGCATTGGCGAGTCATGAACCCACCTTTGCTCGATCGCAAAAGCGTTTCTGGCGTGAGATGCCAGAGATTGGGATGTCTGAAACGATCATTCCCAGTGGCTTTAAGGAAGAGTTCCTTAACGAGGGGGATTCGGCGGTTAATCCCCGCGCCGATGTAGGCGAGACTGGTGAGTCGCCAGTGATAGAGGTGGAATCCTCTGAGGGAAAGCGCGAGGCGCTTAGAGAAGAGACCCGAAGTTAGTCTCTTCTACAGGTCGGAATTGATCCCGACCACGCCGTGTCCGGCGAACAAGTTGCGACTCCAGTGGTAGTGGTAGAGACCCCTGTGGTTAAGCGCTAGGCGCTTCCAAGCGAAGAGACCCGAAGTTCGTCTCTTTCGCACGTCGAAAATGATTCCGATTACGCCGTTATAGGCGAGACCGGTGAGTCACCGGTGGTAGAGGTAGAGACCTCTGTGGATAGGCGCGTGGAGATTCCATTAGATGGGGCAATTGACTCCCCCCATCTGGGTCTCGGGATGAGTCCCGAGGGCAGTAGTCAGCAATCCTAAAGGATGCTGAATAGTGTGACAGGTGTTGTCACAGAAGTCGTAAGCCTGGAACGGTTGCCTGGGGTAGGCGAACTGTTGTCGTTGGAGGAGATGTCCTTCAACGAGTTTGAGACTGCTTTGAAAGCAGATGAAATCGACGATGTCGTCGTGTTGCGTCCGGAAGAGGTTGAACTCCTCATCCACGATGGACGAGTCAGTTTTGGTGATAACCAAACAGGCATTAAATGCCCAAAGAGGTCTCAAGATCCCCGCGGATCCTGAGGACCTTTACCATTCCTTATTAAAGGAATTTGGAGATGTCATTAGTGACAACCCGCCGATGGGGTTACCACCGGATCGGGAAGCCTGACATGAAATTGATTTGGTTCCCGGAACCAAATACTGCGTCGCTAGGCAGTGGCCTCTCCCCAAGGAACAATGCGACGTCATCGACGCATTCTTCAAGGGGAAAGAAGAGGCAGGGATGGTACGGGAGAGTAAGTCTCCCCACTCATCTCCCACTTTTTGTGTTCGTAAACCGAACGGAAAGTGGCGCATTGTGCATGCGTATAACAAGCTGAATGCAGCTACTGTACCCATGCAGACTCCGATTCCTCGGAAGGATGTTCTCCAGAACAATATGGCGGGCTGTATACTGTGTACGGTGCCTTAGATCTGGTGTACGGGTATTATCAGGTGCTCATGCGAGCGTCCGATATTCCGATGACAGCGGTTAGCACGCCTAGTGGCATGCTGTGGGAGTGGCTTGTGATGCCACAGAGGCTTTCAAATGCACCAGCGACTTTCAATCGCTTGGTGACTCAACTCTTCCGCCCTCATAGGAAGTACGCTCAGACGTACTTCGACGATATATTCGCTCATAGTCGTGCGGAAGGCGACTCGTATGATGTTCAGACGCATCTGATACACCTTCGAGCTGTGCTCGAATGTATGCGAGAACATAAGTTATATGCGAACGCATCCAAATGTATATTTGGTGCTGAGGAAATCCCTTTCCTCGGATGCTTCATCGGTAAGGATGGAGTGCGGGCGGATCCCGCGAAGGTGAAAGGCATTGTGGAGTGGCCTTCGCCTGTAAATCTTAGAGATTTATGGAAGTGGCTTGGGTTAGACAACTATCTCCACAAGTACAGCGAGAACTACGCTGAAATGGCGAAGCCATTGACCGACCTTCTTACGAAGGATGTTGATTGGTGTTGGGAAACCAAACAACAAAACGCTTTTGAAGCGGTTAAGGGGAGCTTGTTAAAAGCTCCCGTTCTTGCTCTCCCAGACTATGGGAAACCATTTCGTGTCGTCTGCGACGCCTCCGATTTTGCAATCGGATATGCTTTGTTACAAGCAGACGATGCAGGAAGGGAACGCGTAATTTCGTTTGAGTCGAGGCAGCTTAAAGCTGCAGAACGGAATTATCCCGTTCATGACAAGGATCTACTGGCAACGAAGTATGCTCTTGTCAAATTTAGGGTTCACCTACTCGGCTCAAAGCCGTTCGTGGTTTATACTGACCACGCGTCCTTACGGACAGCGACAAAGTCGCCTCATCTCTCGCAACGGATGGCTCGTTGGCTCTCCTTCTTTGCGGAGTACAACTTTGAGGTTAAGTATAAACCTGGCAAGAGAACGTGCTTGCAGACGCGTTTTCGCGTCGTACCGATTACGAGCTCGATCACGCGACATTCGTCACCACGTCTGTGGTGGATCTCATACGCCAGGCGTATGAGAAAGACCGACAATGTACGGCGCTTATCCGCGCGTTAGGTGAAAAGGGCCTTGGCTCGTCTGAGCCAACCCTGGCAAGTCCAGCTAGACCTCGTTTACACCGTTACAGGTACTGTGACGGTCTGCTATTTTATAGCACGAGCGCGGAGGACACTCCGCGGGTGGTAGTTCCTCATAATGAGGAACTGAAGTATAGAGTCCTCTTCGAGGCACATGACGCCCCTACCGGGGGTCATTTAGGTCGGGATAAGACCTACAGCGCTTTAAGCGCTTTGTATTGGTGGCCCAATATGTATAAGTGGGTCGGTGCGTATATACGCACCTGTGAGACGTGTAAGAGGGTTAAACCCTCTGCAAGTTCAGCTGCGCCTTTGGCGAGCTTATCGGTTCCAACGGAGTGTTGGAAATCCATTAGCATGGATTTTATCTTCGGGTTTCCGAAGGATAAGGCCGGGAACACCGGCATATTGGTCTTTGTAGACCGTTTGAGCAATATGGCTCACCTGGCGGCGGTGCCAGAGTCCATAGATGGACAAGGAACAGCAAAAGTGTTCCTAGACCGTGTCTTTCGACAGCATGGTCTACCCGATTCCGTTGTGTCGGATCGGGATCCCTGTTTTACGGGACAATTCTGGGGAGCGTTGTTTAAGGTGCTATGCACCAAGCTCCTCATGTCCACAGCGAATCATCCGCAGACGGACGGTCAGACGGAACGCGTTAATCGCGTTGTGGAGGATATTCTCCGGAGTTTATGTCCGGATTCTCCAAAGAGTTGTAGTGAGATGCTCCCGATTGTTGAATTTGTAATCAACAATTCGGTACATGCATCTACGGGGTTTACCCCGTTTTACGTGAACTGATTGGTGAATCCGAGGGTTCCGTTAACGCCACATGTGTGTGGAACAGGGCTTGATGGGGGAGGATTCCCCGATGTCAGCCCTGTATCTGTGCGAAAGCACATCGATAAGTTTTTATCGACGCGCCTTAGTGTCTTACGACACGTCTGCGATTCCATGGCGGAGAGCCAAAACAAGCAGAAGGAGCAAGCTGACCGAAAGTGACGGCGTAACAAAAAGGTATACAGAGTAGGAGAAAGTGTTTTATTAAACGCTAAAAAACTTCCTACACATGCAGTTTCCAATGTGTTGCGCAATAAACTGCGCCCCAGGTTTGTGGGCCCCTTTAAGGTGTTAGCCCGAAAGGGCTTATCGTACACCTTAGACATCCCGAAGACGATGCGTACGCATCCAACCTTTTATGTAGGTATGCTTAAGCCATACCAGGACCCGGAGGCGGGCCCCCTCTTGGAGGAGGGTGGAAAGGCGGATAGCCATAAGGCACCGCAGGGCGAAGGAAGCCCGAAAGGGCTAAAATGCGACCACGAAGGTCCGCAACGGTCGTCTCGAGAGAGGCAAGCCGCCTCTCGAAGCGATCAGTGGCATCCCGCTCATCGCGGATCCCCTCGTGGAGATCATGGATGCGAAGGCTGTGTCGATCACAGCGCGCGCGAATCTCACGTCGCAATTGTGCGACCTCCTCATCCAATGCTTGATGCGGAGAGTACTCCACACTTTCAGGTGGAGCTGCTGATGGCGCGGCGCCATCATCGGGGTCAAACCCAGTATCTGGTGAAGTGGAAAGGTTATCCACACTCAGAGATCGTGGGAGTTCGAGACTCCCCTACGGCAGGATTGCCGCGACGTCGTTGACGCTTTTGAGCGGGAGAATCCCG